>CM055116.1:77045752-78245752 GCA_029206835.1 Rana muscosa | reverse complement strand
GTTGGTTGCTGATTAGTTGGTAAGTTGAGCTTGGACATTCTGTGTTTTTTGTTCCCAAGGTGCCAGATAGCCTTACCCACCGAATGTCCTCGCCATGGACTACACGGAACCTTTTTCACTTTGGGAACCTGGTGAACCCCCTGACCCGCAAACTGTGCTCTTTTGCTGAGCTGCAGGCCAAGTATGATCTGCCGCGCCAGGAGTTCCATGGATATCTCCAGATACGCCATTACGCCTTGACTATCGCACCAAACCTGCAATTTTCTCCCCCAACCCCTTTTGAAAGGCTGATATTGGCAGGCTCCGCACAGAAGGGCTTAATCTCCAATATATATTAAATACTGAACACGTGGCCCGTGGATACTGTGGGCAAACACGCCTATATGGTTAAATGGGAAAAGGCCCTTGGTGAGGAGATCTCCATGGAGCAATGGCGGGTGATCTGGTCTCAGGCAGCAAAAAGCTTGCTTTGCACACTTTACAAAGAGAACACGTACAAAATCCTTTATTTTTGGTATATGACCCCTGATGTCCTCCATGCCATATATCCCACTAGCTCTGACCGCTGATGGTGCTGCCAGGGGGCTAGGGGAACCCTTCTCCATATCTACTGGAGCTGCCTGTTGATAGCTCCTTTCTGGAACTCGGTCTGGAACTCGGTCCAGCAGTTGCTGGCTCGGCTTCTCGGCTTCTCGATAGGTCGATTCCCCTTACTCCAAAATTCTGCCTACTAGGACTATCCCCACTGAAAATTCCTGCTCCCTACAAGAAACTGACCCGAAATGTTCTCACAGCGGCATGTTGTCTGGTATTGCACTGGAAATGCAGCTCCCCTCCCCCCCCCCAGGCTCCATATGCCAGGATTAAAGATGTGGAACTGATGGAGAAGATGATGGCTAGAATGCAAGACAGACTGGAGGCTCATGGTAAGGTCTGGGAGTTGTGGCACCATCGGGGGGACCCACCATGAACCGGTAACTACACCAGATTGATGACTTCTCACCCCTTTTCTCTTTCTTTTTCCCCCCTTTTTTTCTCCTTCTTTTCTCTTCTTTTTCTCTCATGAGTTCCTTTGGGACTCTTATTAGTATAATTGTATGATATTGCACTTAACGGATATTCCATTCCATGCACTTACTTACAGTGGGTACGGAAAGTATTCAGACCCCCTTAAATTTTTCACTCTTTGTTATAGTGCAGCCATTTGCTAAAATCATTTAAGTTCATTTTTTCCTCATTAATGTACACACAACACCCCATATTGACAGAAAAACATAGAATTGTTGACATTTTTGCAGATTTATTGAAAAAGAAAAACTGAAATATCACATGGTCCTAAGTATTCAGACCCTTTGCTGTGACTCATATATTTAATTGTAAAAGAAACTACTGCGCATGTCAAGAATTAAATAATATGATACCAACCATAAGTGATAAACTTAATAGCCGCTGCTGCAACTGAAAATGTGGATACACACAATAAAACAATACTAAGAACATGCAGTTGCGCTGCGATGTACCAACGCATTGGACAATAAGAAGTGATGTCTTATAAAAAAACAGTGAAAAAATGCATGATGAATGGTGAAAAATATATAAAAATATAATCAAAATAGTCCAATATATACCGTATTTATAGGCGTATAACACGCGCCGGCGTATGACATGCACCCCAAGTTTAGGAGGGAATTTTAGGGAAAAAAACTTTTAGGAGGGAAGTTTAAGGAAAAAAAACTTATATTTAAATGCAGCCTTACCAGTGTCCATTGCAGCCTTGTCAGTGCAGCCTTGCCAGCAGTGTCCATTGCAGCCTTGCCCCAGTGTCCATTGCAGCCTTTTCAGTGCAGCCTTGCCAGCAGTGTCCATTGCAGCCTTTCCCCAGTGTCCAGTGCAGCCTTGCCCCAGTGTCCAGTGCAGTCTTGCCCCAGTGTCCAGTGCAGCCTTGCCCCAGTGTCCAGTGCAGCCTTGCCCCAGTGTCCAGTGCAGCCTTGCCCCCCAGTTTTCATTGCAGCCTTGCCCGAATTTCAAAATTTGCACTGCCGAGATCGCCGCTGAGACTGGCCGGAGTGGGGCGAACGCCGCCGAGAACGCAGGGACTGGGCGGAGCCGAGATACACATAGCCGAGTGTACTCGGCTCTAGTCGGCTCTTCTCGGCTCCGCTCACAGTCACGTCGAGTCCCGCCCTATGATGGACATAACGCAGGACCAATGGCGGGACTGGGCGTGACTGTGAGCGGAGCCGAGAAAAGCCGAGTACACTCGGCTATGTGTATCTCGGCGGCGATCGCCGGGATCTGTGAGTATCGGCGTATAACACGCACCCACGATTTTCCCCTGATTGTAAGAGGAAAAAAGTGCGTGTTATACGCCGATAAATACGGTAACTGGAATGACATGTGACAGTCTCAATTCCTCAATATAATGTCCATAATATAAAAAGCAATAAGGGAAATCACATGAGGAGAGTTCCACGATGACACATTAACAGAGGCTCTCTTGTGCAAGTTGATAATATGGTGACTTCACACTCATAAGCACCCGAGAGAAAAGTGCAGTGATAATAAAGACAAAGATCCTCCACCTCCAATATCAGATCTGCTTACCAGCTCCTATGGATCTCAAATGAAGAGATCACAACCGCCTGTGGCTATTTCCTTCGCCTAGGGTCTTTGAATTGCAAACCAGCATACAGGATACAATCTTCTTCCACACTACGGCACCTCAGTGTAACTCCCGGGAGTATGATCCCCATGAAAACATAAAGGCCACCATAGTGAAGTATATAATGAAGGTTTAATAAAAGAAAAAAGAATACACTTACAAAATCGATGTGAAATAAAAGCGTGTGTATAAAATCGTTTCAAGCCGGCCGGCTCTAACTATCCGCCCATCCTTCCGGGATAGCGTTGTATTCGTTGGTGATGTCAGCACGCCACTCCTCCCTACGCCGTTTCGTCTTCCAGGGGCACGATATTTAACTCAGGTGCTGTCCATTTCTTCTGATCATCCTTGAGATGGTTCTACACCTTAATTTGAGTCCAGCTATGTTTGATTATACTGATTGGACTTGATTAGGAAAGCCACACACCTGTCTATATAAGACCTTACAGCTCACAGTGCATGTCAGAGCAAATGAGAATCATGAGGTCAAAGGAACTGCCTGAAGAGCTCAGAAACAGAATTGTGGCAAGGCACAAATCTGGGCAAGGTTACAAAAAAAATTCTGCTGCACTTAAGGTTCCTAAGAGCACAGTGGCCTCCATAATCCTTAAATGGAAGACGTTTGGGACGACCAGAACCCTTCCTAGAGCTGGCCGTCTGGCCAGACTGAGCTATCGGGGGAGAAGAGCCTTGGTGAGAGAGGTAAAGAAGAACCCAAAGATCACTGTGGCTGAGCTCCAGAGATGCAGTCGGGAGATGGGAGAAAGTTGTAGAAAGTCAACCATCACTAAGATTCTCTGGTCTGATGAGACCAAGATCAAACTTTTTGGCCTTAATTCTAAGCGGTATGTGTGGAGAAAACCAGGCACTTCTCTTCACCTGTCCAATACAGTCCCAACAGTGAAGCATGGTGGTGGCAGCATCATGCCGTGGGGGTGTTTTTCAGCTGCAGGGACAGGGAGACTGGTTGCAATCGAGGGAAACGATTTATGCGGCCAAGTACAGGGATATCCTGGACGAAAACCTTCTCCGGGGTGTTCAGAACCTCAGACTGGGCCGAAGGTTTACCTTCCAACAAGACAATGACCCTAAGCACACAGCTAAAATAACAAAGGAGTGGCTTCACAACAACTCTGTGACTGTTCTTGAATGGCCCAGCCAGAGTCCTGACTTAAACCCAATTGAACATCTCTGGAGAGACCAAAAAATGGCTGTCCACCAACGTTTACCATCCAACCTGACAGAACTGGAGAGGATCTGCAAGGAGGAATGGCAGAGGATCCCCAAATCCAGGTGTGAAAAACTTGTTGCATCTTTCCCAAAAAGACTCATGGCTGTATTAGATCAAAAGGGTGCAAATACTAAATACTGAGCAAAGGGTCTGAATACTTAGGACCATGTGATATTTCAGTTTTTCTTTTTCAATAAATCTGCAAAAATGTCAACAATTCTGTGTTTTTCTATCAATATGGGGTGTTGTGTGTACATTAATGAGGGAAAAAAACTTAAATGATTTTAGTAAATGGCTACAATATAACAAAGAGTGAAAAATTTAAGGGGGTCTGAATACTTTCCGTACCCACTGTAGTTCTAAAAAGTATAAGCTCAGAACACACTGTCGATTCTCTGTTTGATATCACTTGATAGGTAAGATAGTGATCCTGATTTTGTTGAATGTGAAGGTTGCAACCTTATTGCTTGAAATACACGTGTAATGTCTTACATGTATATCTGTTAAAAACAAATTCTAAATAAAACTGTTATTGAAAAAAAAAAAAACGCAGATCGCTGCCATTACTAGTAAAAAAAAATATTAATAAAAATGCCATAAAACTATCCCCTATTTTGTAGACGCTATAACTTTTGCGCAAAGCAATCAATATACGCTTATTGCTATTTTTTTACCAAAAATTTGTAGAAGAATATGTATCGGCCCACACTGAGAAATAAATTACTTTTTTTATATATTTTTTGGGGATATTTATTATAGTGAAAAAATGGTGGGTTCAGTCAGCGCAAAAGAAAAAAACTGTGAAATTATGGAACCCAAGAAGAGGTTCCCTAAAGCAGCTGTGCACTCAAGGTCAATATATCACACTCCTTGCAAATAATATGTACAAATAAAATAGTGCAGCGCTAAATAACTTAATAAATTCTAAACAAGTCCAAAAAGAATCAAGGAAAAAATGGTCCCAAAATTCAGTATGAACAATAACAAATGAAAGGAAAAAAGTTGCTCAGAGTGCTTAAAAACAATATATCAATAGTGCTTCAATACATGTGTTCCCGTCACCAACTTCACAGGCCGCTCACCTCAAAGATTGGGTCTCTGAGCTAACAGAAGACCAAGACACACATTCCCCTTGGAGGGGTATAATTATAGATGAATCCTGTCTTCAGATGATCATTAACAAATGGCGATGCTCCTCCAAACATTAATTCTCAGCAGTATTCATGTAAGACATAAAGACAACCATAGTGCTCTCTGTTTCATTTAAAAACGATCACAGTACTGAGCCCAGTGCTAGGAACATGAGCCTCCTGTTTTATAGACACAGCGTCTTTCGGTTGCAAGCTTCTGAGTATTGCTGGATGGAATGTCACATAATGGTCCCCTCCTCACGCGTATCGTTCCTCAGGGCGGAACTTCCAAAGCGTATAAACTGAGGAAAAAAAACGTTTTTTATATATTTTTTGAGGATATTTATTATAGCAAAAAGTAAAAAATATTGCTTTTTTTTCAAAATTGCCGTTATTATTTTGTTTATAGCGCAAAAAATAAAAACCGCAGAGGTGATCAAATACCACCAAAAGAAAGCTCCATTTGTGGGAAAAAAAGGGCGTCAATTTTGTTTGGGAGCCACGTCGTACGACCGCGCAATTGTCAGTTAAAGCGACGCAGTGCCGAATCGCAAAACATGGCCTGGTCATTGGGCAGCCAAGTCCTCCGGGGCTGAAGTGGTTAAGGCATATTGAAATGTGAAAAACACATACATGCTTTTTTATAAATAATAACATTGGGTTTTCTGCAGAAATAAACAATTCATTTTCTTAAATAAATGTGCACATCAGATGTTAAAGCTTACACAATGCAATCTCATACGAGGTGTTCTGCCAGAAATCGAATGATCAAACCTTCTTTTATGTTTCATATATTTTCATTTATGTACTGTAATGTTTGATGTTGTCTTAAAACTGCCCGTGTTATTTTGTGTAAATTTTTTATATGAGATCTGTACTTTTTCCTGAGGAAATCTGTAGCGTATCCTGTCATTTTTGCTTTTAGCTAAACATTGTTATCTCAGATAATTAGCAGACATAAGTTGTGATTTCAAAGAAAACTGGAACATGAAATACAAGCCTAATATGAGCTGCATATAGAAAATGTCAACTTTATTTTTTCATTTTACTTCAATAAACTAAAATCCGATTGTCAGTCGCGGGTTAGTGCACTTTTCAGTGATTCGAAGCGTTTTCACTGTTCATCCAAGTGACAATTGAACTACCAAGCAAGGAGGGCCCATTTCCTCACAAAGGAAATCCCAAAAGTGATATATTTTGCCTAAAAATATAATAAATGTATCTATAGTAGAACAAATATAGCATGAATAGTGACCATATAGGAGTTCTTAAAATTTAAGGTGATTACATTCCTAGATCAATGGTCTCCACACTGTGGCCTGCGAGCCAGATGCTGCCCTTTAATTGCCTTCCTCCCACTGATACAAGACACTAATCCTACCACCGACACCAATGATGGAACACTATCCCTCTCACTGATACCAATGATGGGGCATTATTACTCCCATTTACACCAATGATGGGGCACTATTCCTCCCACTGACACCAATGAAGGGGCACTATTCCATCCCTAATGCCAACAGAGGGGCACTATCGCCTCAAATTGACACCAATGACAGGGCACTATTCCTCCAACTGACACCAATGACAGGGCACTATTTCTCCCACTGATACAAGGCACTATTCCTCCAATAGACGCCAACATTGGGGCATAATTCCAGCCACTGACCCCAACAATGGGCCGCTATTCCTCCCACTGACCCCAACAATGGGCCGCTATTCCTCCCACTGACACCGACAATGGGTCACTTTTCCTCCCATTGACACCTATGATCAGGCATTATTTCTCTTACTGACACCATTGATGAGGCACTAGTCCTCTCACTGACATGAATGTTGGGGCACTATTCCTGCCACTGACACAAGGCTTTAATCCTCCAACAGATTCCAACAGTGGGGCATAATTCCTGAAGCTGACCCCAACAATGGGCCATGATTCCTCTCCCGACACCAATGATGGCTCACTATTCCTCCCACTGACACCATCCAAGGAGCATCTGGCATCAATGATGTGGTATTATTCTTTCCACTGACACCAATGATGGGACACTATTCCATCCCCAGTACCAACAATGGGGTGATATCCCTCCCTCTGACATCAGCAACAGATTACTATTCCTCCCACTGGCACCAACAATGGGTCACTATTCCTCTAACTGACACCAATGATGGGGCGCTATTCTTCCCATTTACACCAATGATGGGTGGTATTCCTCCCATTGATACAAGGCACTAAACCGCTAAAATAGAGGCAAAAAATTTATGGGGCATAATTTCTGGCGCTGACACTAACATTGGGCCACTATTTTTCCCACTGACACCAACAATGGGTCACTATTCCTGCCACTGACACCAACAATGTGGAACAAATTTTCTCACTGACAAAAACCATGGGGCACGTTTCTTCCCATTGATACCAATAATGGAGCACTGTGATTTTTAATATGGCAGAGGGTTGTGCATTGCTTTATTAATTTACTGCATTCATTCAATGAATTTACTTTTTATTATTTTTTTATACCAATAAAATAATTACTAGCTACAGTATACCGTACATGTTCCATTTTACAACCCAATTCCACAAAAGTTGTGACGCTTTGTAAAATCTAGATAAAATCAGAATGTTATGATTCACAAACCCAAATTTTATTCACAATAGAAAATATAAAACATATCAAATACTTAACCACCTCCCACCCGGCTACTGCACATGTGCGGCCGGGTGGACGCTTCCTCCTTCTGAGTGGACGTTAAGGAACGTCCCTCAGAAGGAGGGGGATTGCTCACGTGCCAGCACAACAGCGCGATCCCGATGCGCTTGCGTCACCCGGACACGGCGCATCTCCGATCAGCAGGAGGGCTCTGTGATTGGCCCTCCCGATCACATGATGAATGTGTCCAATCACAGCCGTCATGTGATGTAAATAGAGAGCCGGTTGCTAGGCGGTCGGCTCTCCTCTCCGCACACGGAAGTTGTCAGTGAGGAGAGGAGAGCGGATCTCTGCAGCCAGCTGGTGATCAGTGAGTATGAGCTGTTTTTTACAGTTTTTTGCACACTGATCACCAGCCTAGTGTTCCCACACAGTGTAAACACACAAAGTCCTCAAAATAGTGTCCCCACACAATGTCCCCCAAAATAGTGTCCCCAAAACACTGTCCCCATACACATGTCCCCTCACATGTCCCCACACATGTCCACTCACATGTTCCTACACATGTCCCCTCACATGTTCCCACACAGGAAAAACACCTGTCCCCCACATATGTAACAGTAAAATCATATGTCCCAATGATTATCTGCACACATATGTCCGTGATCACCTGCGCACATCTGTACATGATCATCTGCGTACATCTGTCTGTGATCACATAAACCAATTATTATACACTTAACGTGATTTTTTTTTTACCAAAGAAGTGCAGCAGAATAAATTTTGGCTTAAATTTTCCGAAATTAGATTTTATTGGATTTCTTTAAAAACAGAAAGTAGAAAATATTATTATTTTTTTTTTTTAATTTGCTCTTTTTTTCGCTTATATCGCAAAAAAAAAATAAAAACAAGTCATGAATAAATACCACCAAAAGAAAGCTCTATTTGTGTGAACAAAATGATAAACATTTCACTTGGGTAAAGTGTTGCATGACCGCGCAATTGTCATTGAAAGTGCGAGAGTGCTGAAAGCTGAAAATTGGCCTGGGAAGGAAGGGGGCGAAAGTGCCCGGCATTGAAGTGGTTATACTGAAAAAAAAAAAAATATTTGGAGAAAAAAATAAGATTATCCAGAAACTTCACCATCTTCTCTGGTCCATAGCTCATTTAAAAATGGTCTGTTGCAAAATGTGACCACCCACCAAAGGAAGAATATTTGTATGGTAAAAAATAGGGAGGATATATTGCGCTGAGATAGATATGAACAAAAACAGCCGCCAACACTGCTGTAGACAAAGCAATAAAAATGTGGATATAAGTGTAGCGCTAATCTTGTTGATCTATGTACACTAATAAATTATACATAGGAGTGAAAAAAACACATGGTAAAGTGTGCACTAGATAGGAAACAGTGTAAAACCCAAAATAGATATGTAGTATGTAAAATAAATGAATCATATAATTATACACAAACGGAAATCCTTGCAGTGATATTGTGATACATATTAATGGTGACAACTAAAAAATTTGGAGGTGAGTCCACAAGAAAAAGTCCATCAATTTGAAAGTGAAGTGAAGGTCAATCCAAAAAGATGAAGAGTGTTCATTTAAGGAAAAGCTTATATTTCAAAATGTGGAATGCTGTAAGAACCGCCACCAAGAGTGAGTTGAAGGAGACTTACCAGAAATCTCAGACTAGGAAAGGCATGCGCCCACCGAGTCGAGAAAGGCTTTGGGGGTTACCAAACCCAATGTAAGTAATCTGGAGTCTGAGGGACTTGTTATTCAGCTTCAGTCAAACAGGACATCAAGTATGTTGATCTCATGTTCATGGATATATACAAAGGCTTGGTATCCATATTGGTACGTATGAAAGTGAAAAACAAACTCACATAGCGTAATACCGTATGGAATGTTTAATATAAAAAGAGGAGTAACAATAAAACACTCACATTTGAGATGGCATATAAAGGCATGTGTGCAGGAACGATGGCGATGCGTGTAGACAGATCCACCCGACTAGTTTTGACTAAACAGTCATCATCTGGGGTATGGATTTTGTCCCCCACGCATCGCATTAAATAGATAAGATAACCTCTATGATCCCAGAAGTGAACCACCATTACATCACTTCCGGTTCTTTAATCAAAACAAATTGTTTAAAATTCACTGCAAGGATTTCCGTTTGTGTATAATTATATGATTCATTTATTTTACATACTACATATCTATTTTGGGTTTTACACTGTTTCCTATCTAGTGCACACTTTACCATGTGTTTTTTTCACTCCTATGTATAATTTAATAGTGTACATAGATCAACAAGATTAGCGCTACACTTATATCCACATTTGTATTGCTTTGTCTACAGCAGTGTTGGCGGCTGTTTTTGTTCATATCTATCTCAGCGCAATATATCCTCCCTATTTTTTACATTACTTATTCACTAGATTTTTATATTGCTGCAGAGATAATTTTTTCACTATTTGATATTCAATCATATTGAGCATACAAATATGGATGTTTCTGACTACCGTGCGTCACGCACAGTCAACACCGAGGGTGTATTTGTTGTTACAGGCAATGACACCGAAATTGGAGGTCTATTTCTGAGACTTAAAAACATCATGGTGTCAGAGTTACACCTCCAATGGGACCTTGTTTTTCTGGAACAATATGTTTCAGAGAACATGGTCCCGCGCAGTCTTAGATGGGATATTCATCCACAACAAGGAGAAGTAGATCTTGAATCCTGGTTCAAATACTTCAACGAGGCTGGGACCAAATTTCTCAATTATCTCATCACTAGGAAGAGAAACCGTCTTTTGGATCTTGATCGAGAAATCAAAGAACTTAAGGATGGACTTCTTGTATATAAAAATACAGTTGAATATAATACTTCATCTTCCCATCTTCAGGCCCATTTTATAAAAGAGGATAGGGACCAGAGAAATAAAAAACATAAAAAGTACTCATGGGATATTGGAGACTATAAGTCTGAGAAAGTGTTCAGTTGGCAAAAACCTTCCGCATCACAACAAGCTATGGAGGTTAACCCCTCCGGCTCTACAGCGGCGCCTTCTCCAACAGAACACTATAGCCAACCCAAACCATCTATGAACAGAAATTTACAGCCTAGTGATCAAACACAAGGGGGTAGATCGCATAATGCCCATACCCCTATGAATACACAGAGAGGGAGAGGACATAGTTCAAATAGACGGGGCGGGAGAGGACATAGAGGTAACCACTCTACTTATGAGAATAAGCAATACTATGAGAGAGATAGGTCATATCAGAGGGGATCTCCACCCAGATTTTATGACCATCCCCAGACTTCTTATCAGAGCTACCCAAATACATCTACTTAATAGATACTCTCCTCTTCGGGACTATCAAGATGATAGAGTATATCCATATCCGTTGCGGAATTAGATCGCCCCCCATATGGACACCAACAACCCAATCCCAATCCTCGCCCTACTAAGGGTTTTTGGGAGGACCCCCTAAGAAGAAAAAGGGGTCCCGAAACAAGAGAGGGACCAGAGGAGGGAGGAGATTACAAAGGCGGAAAGAGAAGTCGAACATGACCTGTCAAGGCGTGTTCAACTTAAGTAGTATCACATTATCACAAGAAGAAAATATGGTTTTGGATAAGGGCCTTCAATTTGCCCCTCCACGTAAACTTAATAAGTTTAACACCTTTGTCGATATACACAAGTATATTAGAAAAATTAATATCCAACGCTACATCACTTCAAATCCCACCAGAAATGTAGCTAGGGCAGCTACCTCAGGCACTGTCCATTTGGGTTTAGCTAACCCTTCACTTTTTAACCCTCCCAATCAGCTGGCCCCAGCATTGAATATGTTTAGGGATTTGGTCCTTCAGGATTTAGCCAAGTTACCCAATAAAAAAATAACTAACAATCCATTACCCAGTATGGGCCTCAAAACCCTATGCGACAATAAAGATCTTGTCATACGCCCCGCCGACAATGGCGGAGGCATAGTTTTGTTAGATAAAGCCAGCTATATGGAAGAGATGTATAAAATTTTGAGCGATCAAGATACCTATAAAGAAATACCTAGTAACCCAACTTTTAAATATAAGAAAAAACTGACCAGTCTCATCACTAGAGGTTTTGATTCTAAAATTTTGAACTATAAAGAGAAGTCGTATCTTGTCCCATTAGCTCCTAGAATTCCGATTATATATTATTTGCCCAAAATCCATAAAGATTCGCTCCATCCCCCTGGGCGTCCCATCATTAGTGGGATAGATTCTATCACATCCCGGATAGGGAGATATATAGATTTCTTTTTGCAGCCCTCTGTTAGAATAATGCCATCATACCTTAAGGATACTAAGGACGTTATTCAACGACTTATGTCTATATCCTTTGAGGGCGAATTTATTATTGCTACAGCGGACGTGGCATCTCTGTACACCTGCATCCCCATCATAGGGGTATCGAGGCTGTTCAACAATTTTTAAACAGAGATCTCACGCTAGCTGCACCTCAGGTACAATTCATTATGGAATTATTAGAATTCGCAACTCATCACAACTACTTTTGGTTTGATGGCCATTACTATCTGCAACAGAAAGGAGTCGCAATGGGAACAAAATTTGCGCCAAGCTTGGCTAATTTGTTTATGGCCAAATGGGAGGAGGATGTCGTCTATGCCCTGCAAGACCCTCAGCTTTTGCTCTGGGCCAGGTATATCGACGACATCCTCCTCCTATGGACTGGCACTTCCCAAACACTGGAGAATTTCTTCTCAGTGTTAAACAATAACGATAGAGGTATTATCCTCACATATGAATCTAGTCAGTCCATTATCCATTTTTTGGATTTACAAATTGAAAGATCAGGACAGCAGTTTAAATTCAGTACATATTTTAAATCTACTGACCGAAATGGATTTATACCCACGAACAGTTGTCATCATAAGTCGTGGCTCAAATCGGTCCCTAAAAGACAATTCCTGTGACTTCGCAGGAATTGTACTGAAGCTGATACGTTTGTGGCACAAACAAACGTACTAAAGGAAAGATTTCTTGAAAAAGGGTATAACCAAGAAGATCTAGAAAGTGATTTGAGGCAAGTGTTAGATATAGAAAGATCTACACTACTTGAGGGCAGACCACCTAGAGAGGAAAATAACACTTTTAAATGGTCTTTCCTCACTACTTTCTCCACCCAACATAGGCAGATTAAAGCTATTTTTGAACAAGACTGGGGGATACTGAGAAATGATAGAATATTGGGCCCAATAATTCCCGAAAGACCAAAGGTAATATACAAAGGATTACCCTCTCTCCAAAATAAGATTGCACCCAATATCATAAATCCCCCCATTAAACCCTCCTTTTTCCACAACTGGACGGGCTATTATCCCTGTAAAAAATGTGTTGTCTGCCAATATAATACATGTGGTAGAAAGTCTACAAAAGAGTTTAAATCCACAGTGAGCAACAGAGTTTACCCTATTAAACAATTTTGTACATGTGCCACAACACACGTTGTATATCTGCTGACCTGCCCATGTGGCAAACAGTATGTGGGTAGAAATATAAGAACGTTCTCAGCCAGAGTGTCTGAACACATTAGCAAGATAAAACTTGGGAGTATAAAACACACTGTCCCCAGACACTACCGTCACCATCATGCCAGAAACCCTAGTGGTACTCAATTTTTAGTCATTGACCGGTTTGTGGCTCCATGGAGAGGAGGAGCCACTACCAGTGGAGTATCTAGGCTAGAAACGTTCTGGATATACGAGCTCCAGACCCATCACCCACTAGGAATGAATATAGAGTGGGACATTAATTCTTTTATTAACCAGTCTTGAGTGACAGTTAATAGGATGCGACTTCTCTTTAACATTTACCACAATTTTAATATATTCTTTAAATATTTTTAAAAAACATTTTTAGTAATTTTATTATTTCACAGTAACGCACATTTATACATTTGTTATATGTGTTTTTCTAGACATATATATAACAATTTCAATTTTATTTTCCATTTCTTTTCCATTTTAAATTCTTGTATTTACATGGACCATGTGTCAAGATGTACTTGTGTGGCAATAGTTTTTTTTTCTTTTTTTTTTTTTACTTATTAGGTTTGCGCCAGACTGGTATTACCTTATGCAATCTGTTTGCCTACGGACGTATAATTTTTCATAAATTTTTTAGGCATCATATATATCTTCCTGATCGCGACTAATCTGACTAGTCATCATGTTTGGTTACTGTGCATATTTAAATTTCCCTTGCTTGAGATGATATAGCCAGCCTTGGCTCCATTTCGAGCCTTATTAATCATTGCATCAGTGCTGTTTCTCCTTCGGAGGCGCATCTCTATGCTATACCATGGCCACGCCTTGTTATTTGGCAAGACGCGTTGATTCGGCCTTCCTGGCCGCGATGCGTGATTTACATACTGTTGCAGCTCTGCTTCCAGGCCTCGCTTTCATATCGAGGCTTGGATGCACTTCTGCCGCGCGGCGGATGTGACGTAATGGCGCCACGTCCAGACCTCATTTCTATAACGAGGCTTGGAATGCCGCTCAGAGCTGTAACAATGACGTTACAGCAGGATATTAGTTAGCGGTCCTCAAAGCGAGGCTTGGATACATATGCGGTAGTATTAGAATATGTGACACGACGGTTATATACCTATACCTAGTAATATTTACATTTATTTTTATACTGCGGGACACAATAGTCCCACCATCTATTGAACACACAGGTAACATCAATTTTAAACCAATTTTAAAAAATGTTTTTGATTAAAGAACCGGAAGTGATGTAATGGTGGTTCACTTCCGGGATCATAGAGGTTATCTTATTTATTTAATGCAATGCGTGGGGGACAAAATCCATACCCCAGATGATGACTGTTTAGTCGAAACTAGTCGGGTGGATCTGTCTACACGTATCGCCATCGTTCCTGCACACATGCCTTTATATGCCATCTCAAATGTGAGTGTTTTATTGTTACTCCTCTTTTTATATTAAACATTCCATACGGTATTACGCTATGTGAGTTTGTTTTTCACTTTCATACGTATGGATACCAAGCCTTTGTATATATCCATGAACATGAGATCAACATACTAGATGTCCTGTTCGACTGAAGCTGAATAACAAGTCCCTCAGACTCCAAACTTACTTACATTGGGTTTGGTAACCCCCAAAGCCTTTCTCGACTCGGTGGGCGCATGCCTTTCCTAGTCTGAAATTTCCGGTAAGCCTCCTTCAACTCACTCTTGGTGGCGGTTCTTACAGCATTCCACATTTTGAAATATAAGCTTTTCCTTAAATGAACACTCTTCATCTTTTTGGATTGACCTTCACTTCACTTTCAAATTGATGGACTTTTTCTTGTGGACTCACCTCCAAATTTTTTAGTTGTCACCATTAATATGTATCACAATATCACTGCAAGGATTTCCGTTTGTGTATAATTATATGATTCATTTATTTTACATACTACATATCTATTTTGGGTTTTACACTGTTTCCTATCTAGTGCACACTTTACCATGTGTTTTTTTCACTCCTATGTATAATTTAATAGTGTACATAGATCAACAAGATTAGCGCTACACTTATATCCACAAGAATATTTGTATAGGCAGATATGTTCTCTGCATGTTTGTAAACCATATTTATGGTCTAATGCAGGGGTCTCCAAACATTCTAAACAAAGGGCCGGTTTATTGTCCTTCAGGCTCTTGGAGGGCCGAACTTTGGCCAGCGGGAGTGAAAATTTTCCTGGCATCAGTGGGAGTAAACATCTGGTATTAGGGGGAGGAATAGTGCCCCGTAGCTGATATCATAATGAGGAATAGTGCCCCATTAGCGGTGTCAGTGGGAGAAATGGTGCTCCATTGTCTGTGTCAGATGGCAGAATAGTGTCCCGTATCATTGGGAGGGATAGTGCTGCAAGGGTCGGATAAAGGCAAGCAAAGGGCCACATCTGGCCCTCGGGCCGCAATTTGGAGACCACTGGTCTAATGCAACCTACTTAGATACTGTATATGTAATATCAAACCACTATCCTTTCCTATTTGTGGATATGAAAAACCCAAAAAACTGTGCTGTACAGGGTTTCCATGTCCCTCGTCCCACCTCTCTTGTTTTTTCCACTAACCATTTTTCCAGAGAGTTACAAGGATATAGGGAATAGAAGGTTTCACTTTAACCACTTAAGCCCCAGACCATTTGGCTGGCCAAAGACCAGAGCACTTTTTTGCGATTCAGCACTGTGTCACTTTAATTGACAATTGCGCTGCGCGGTCGTGCAACGTGGCTCCCAAACTAAATTTACGTCCTTTTTTTCCCACAAATAGAGCTTTCTTTTGGTGGTATTTGATCACCTCTGCGGTTTTTATTTTTTGTGCTATAAACAAAAATAGAACGCCAATTTTGAAAAAAAAAGCAATATTTTTAACTTTTTGCTATAATAAATATCCCAAAAAAATATATAAAAAAAGTTTTTTTTTTCTCAGTTTAGGCCGATACGTATTCTTCTACATATTTTTGGTAAAAAAAAAATCGCAATAAGCGTTTATTGATTGGTTTGTGCAAATGTTATAGCGTTTACAAAATAGGGGATAGTTTTATGGCATTTTTATTAATATAATTTTTTTACTAGTAATGGCGGCGATCAGCGATTTTTATCGTGACTGTGACATTATGATGGACACATCGGACACTTTTGATGCCATTTTGGGACCATTGTCATTGATACAGCGATCAGTGCTATAAAAATGCACTGATTACTGTGTAAATGTGACTGGTAGTGAAGGGATTAACCAGTAGGGGGTGCTGAAGGGGTTAAGTGTGTCCTAGGGAGTGCTTCTAACTGTAGGGGGTGGGCTGTGTGTTAAACGACACTGATCACCGCTCCTGATTACAAGAAGCTTGTTTACATCAGCATTTCCCAGTTCTTCCTCCCCGTGAGATGATCGCGGGTATCCCCGCAGACATCGAGTCCGCGGGACCCGCAGTCGGACTCACGGAGCTTGCAGTGCGCGCGCCCCCACAATGCCGCATCTTAAAGGGGACGTACAGGTACGTCCATCTGCCCACAGGAGTCATTGTGTCAACGTAAATTGTCGCAAACTGGTCCTTAAGTGGTTAAAGGTCTCCATGTCCAACGTGTCCCCACCATGTACATGTTGTCCCCACCATGTACAACAATGCAAAAAAGATGACATAATAAACAGTTGTATGTCTAATTGTGTAACTTGTCCCAGAAGATGATAGTTGAAATGTAATTGATGGTTATGAAATAAACTGAGAATTTCCTTTCTTGCATTTATTTATACAAAGGACTCGGCATCTATCAATTCAAGAACACCTTCAGACTTTTAATCTCAGTATTCCCTCTACTGCAGCAATTTATTATCAGCTCAGATGTTATGAAGGAAACTGTTTACTATTCATAAGTCTCGGAGTTGTGGATAAATCTGTGTGGAATCGTATTCTTCTCAAGAGTGTATAAGTCAGCCAGACGAAGGTCCCAAGATATCTTAGAGAAAGCATCAAGTTCATCTGCCTGTGTTATTTCCTTATGCCGCTGAGCCCTAGGCATGCCTCTTGTTTATGAAAATGTTACTCTATAACTGTCTGTCAGATTCTGTTTCGCAACATGTTGGGTTCATTGCAAATCCACGGGTTTCAATGTTTGCAGTTCAGGTAAATTTATGACCACATTTTAATTTTTATTAAAGGACCCATAATGCCCTACCTGATTTAACTATAGTCAGCAGGGTTGGCATGGCCAATAATTGTGATCTTATCATGTGCAAAACCCCTCACTCTAAAGCCTCATACACACGATCGGATTTTTCCGGACAAAGCGTAGGACTTTTGTCCAAAGGGCGTTGGCCGTGAACTTGGATTGCATACAAACGGCAAAGAGTTGTCGTCCAATAAACAGAAACTACGTGGTTTTTCAGCTCTTTAGCACCACCCTTTGGGCAACTTCTGCTGTTGTCTTATGGTTAGCATTGCTTCTGAGCATGCGTGTTTGTACTTTGGAATTTTTTTCCGACATCAGATAATCCGACATCACACATTTTTTGTCGGAAAATTTTAAAGCATGCTATCCCACATTTGTTGTTGGAAAATCCAACAACAATTGCATGATGGAGCATACAAACGGTCGGATTTTCTGACAGAAGCCTGCCATCACACAATTCCCGTAGGAAAATCCGATCGTGTGTAGGGGCCTTAAAAGTGTTCCCAGCAGCCATTTGTCAGTGTGCTGGAATAGCTTAGAGAAAGCAGGGTCTGTGTTGGGAGATCTATCTGCTATATGGTACTATACTATGCTAGTTTGTGCTAAATTATTTTGGATTGCATGGTGGTGGGCTACATATTCTCATGTACCCCCCAGCCACCCAAGTTCACAGTTCAGTTTGAGTTTCCCAACAGTCCATTTTAAACTTTTGTGTGTGTTAGCAACAACTGTAATTACTGTTTAGCTGCTGAGCCCCATTGCAGTGTTTATTTTTATTGGATTTTACATTTGTAGCACCCTCTGGGGTGCTAGAATGTTAGTGTATCTGTAATGCCCCGCACACACTATTGGATTTTCAGTCGGAATAAACTCCAACGGATTTTTCAGACGGAATTCCGTTCAAGCTGTCTTGCATACACACTGTCACACCAAAAACGCGGTGATGTACAACACTATGACGAGCCGAGAAAAATTAAGTTCAATGCAATAAAACTAATTTCTATCAGCGCAAAAAATAATGTCCTTATTCACTAAATAGTGATATGTGTAGTGGGTGATTTAGCAAAATCCCCCCTGGCTGCTGCACACACAGAAAATGCGTTCACTTCACATGTAGAATATATAAAACAAAACAGTGTTGCGCTTCCTAAATACAAAATAACTGCCCCATAAATCCTTAAATGAGAATAAGCGATTACCGTATATACTCGAGTATAAGCCGAGATTTTCAGCCCTTTTTTTGGGGCTGAAAGTCCCCCCCTCGGCTTATACTCGAGTCAGCGAAATTTTTACATTGGAAATAATACCTGTAAAGAAGTTGCGGCTGCGGCGTCCATCGTTCGAATTCCGCGGTCTCTTCCTGTTCCTTCCGTGATAGGCGATTCTCATCAGACACTCTCCGCCTATCACGATCATTCTTTCATCCTCAGTTTCCCAGCAGACGTCTGTGATTGGCGGAACACCCAACACAGTGTCTGCTGGGAAACTGAGGATGAGAGAATGATCGTGATAGGCGGAGAGTGTCTGATGAGAATCGCCTATCACGGAAGGAACAGGAAGAGACCGCGGAAGTCGAACGATGGACGCCGCAGCCGCAACTTCTTTACAGGTACTATTTACAATGTAAACTTATAGGATAGGAAACAGTGAGCTAGGGAACAGTGAGGATAGGAAACAGTGAGGATAGGAAACAGTGAGGATAGGAAACAGTGAGGATAGGAAACAGTGAGGATAGGAAACAGTGAGGATAGGAAACAGTGAGGATGGGGAAACAGTGAGGATGGGGAAACAGTGAGGATGGGGAAACTGTGAGGATAGGAAACAGTGAGGATAGGAATCTGTGAGGATAGGAAACTGTGAGGATAGGAAACTGTGAGGATAGGAAACTGTGAGGATAGGAAACTGTGAGGATAGGAAACTGTGAGGATAGGAAACTGTGAGGATAGGAAACTGTGAGGATAGGAAACAGTGAGGATAGGAACAGTAAGGATGGGAACAGTGAGGATAGGAAACAGTAAGGATGGGAACAGTGAGGATAGGAAACAGTGAGGATGGGAACAGAGAGGATAGGGAACAGTGAGGATAGGGAACAGTGAGGATAGGGAACAGTGAAGATGGGAACAGTAAGGCATTGTTGACCCTCGGCTTATACTCGAGTCAGTAAGTTTTCCCAGTTTTTTGTGGCAACATTAGGTACATCGGCTTATACTCGAGTCGGCTTATACTCGAGTATATACGGTAACTTGCAATATAGCAAGATACTGAATGCACAATCAAATATTCGTGTTCCCTGACTGGGAATAGTAAACCAAAAATTAAAAATAGGTGTTCCCTGACTGGGAATAGTAAACCAAAAATTCAAAATAGGTGTTCCCTGAATGGGAATAGTGAACAATAAACAAAACAATAAAGTCCACACACTAAAGAAATTAAGAGTCCAAATCCACAAGTATAGTCCTCAGAGTCTTCTGCATAAAAACGCACAACACACCACTAGTGCCTGAATGTTGACAATGCAAGTGCTCTCCTCCACCTCTATATCCTAGCCGCTCACCTCTCGTTCTGACCCCTGTTTCACCAGCAGGTCCGAAAAAACAGGTTCCCTCTCAGGGATATAAACAGATCAACTGGTTATGGAGCTCCTATTCCTTTCGTGCTGCCTCCGGCTGATTAGATGGATACTAGCCAATACAGATTCCCTCAATGGGGTCCGGTGCAAATAGGAATAGAAAAGGCAAAATCTAGTGCTCTCTGATCATCAAAACGGTTTATTTGCTCATTAAATCTTTAAAACGTTACTCACAAACGCAGCACTTAAGCAGTGTGGGCTCAGGATGCATAGAAACGACAAGATGCTCATGGGATGACGTAGCCACTGCAACTCCTTCCCCCTATACGCCCCGCCTAACAACTGTACTTTAAGATTTATAATCGCCAATGAGCAGGGCTCTGTGATTCCTCTTGTATTGAATTGTATTGTAACTGTACTGTCTACCCTCATGTTGCAAATCGCTGTGCAAACTGTTAGCGCTATATAAATCCTGTGTAGCGACACCCCCAGTTAAGAGGGCTGCCTGTCTGTTTTTGGGCCTTGTAGTGCTCCGCTGTCAAGCCCTGGCAATTGGCTCTAACCTCTCGTGGCACAGTTAGGAAAGGGGATGATAGAATTGCACTCTCTCTCTCTACTTGTATGACACAATCCCCTTTATAACACAGCACAGTAATTGACACTGACAACCAATATACTTAACTATAAGTTCTTTACTATTGGTAAAAGTAATAAGGGTAAACAGTATACAGTGTCTCATGCAGATCCCTGCAATATAAGTATACTCATAAAAAGATATAACATACAGCAATGCAACGACAGTTTAATAAACCCCGCTGCAGCTATCCTCCCTCATGAGCAAAAATGGCGCCCAGCAATGTCCTATACTACCCAGTCAGGCCTGACTATAACTTGGGGTATAGTTTGTTGAAGAAATCTTCGCTAGCAAAACTCGGTGGTGCACATAAAGAACAAATTGTAATCCAATGGGGTAGCGATGACCGCTAACTTTGTAAAGCTGGAAAGACTAGTAAACTCAGTTCAGCAGACAGTCTCCCCAGAATGTAACTGTAATCACTGATGGGCCTGAATAAAGTTAATAGGCAACAAAGGTAACAAGATGCAGTTCCCAGCTGGTGCTCTCACCTGACCAGACCGATTCCTGTCCGGTACCTCCGCTATTGTGAGTCGCTTCACAGTGCCCACGATGCCCGGGTCTTCAGTCCTCCTGATGATGGCACTTCACAGCAGGATCAGACGCCCCGCTGGCTCCTCGGTGGAGCGGAAGGCTCTTTGGAAGAAAATGCAAGGCCCAGGCTTCAGGCCTTGCACGCACAGCAGGTCAGCACAGGGATCCTCTTGCAGGGAGGGTGGTGTCCAAAGAGCAAGAACTGGGGCCCGCCTCTCCCTTTTAAAGTCCACCACAGCAGTCCTTGCGCAGGGAAATGCATCCTGAGTGCCTCAAAGCGTGCTGGGAACTGTAGTCTGTGGGTGAAACCGATACCCCGCTACACCTGTATAATAATAATAATAATAAAACGACAAAAATTTGCTTACCCACTACCACGATAATGTCGTGGGTTGACCAGGGCCGTCTTTAATATTGATTGCACCCTGGGCAAACATTTTCTTGGGCCCTTCCAAATTAACTTGTCAACTATTTTCAGGCAGTGTAGCCTCAAGGGGCAGCTGCTTTGGGCCCCACAAGTAATGACTGGGCCCAGGGCAGCTGCCCCTTTTGCCCTGCCTTAAAGACGGCCCTCGGGGTGACTAAGGAGTACATTGAAGCACAGCCTCTAATAAGGATAAGGATGAACAAAAAAGGGTTCACAGAATGGCTTTAATAGTTCAGTCTATAGATGGTTCACCTTATGCCAGGAATTAGAGATGTGTGGTGAACGTCCAGTTGACCCTCTTTTCTGCAGATCCCAGTTCAGACCAAATGATCCATTCACCCTAATAATTTGTGAAATTATATTTGCTGAGAGGAGTTTTGGAAAATAAAAATAGTTTTTATAATAACGTGCCCTTGATTGTTAGTCGTTTTTTTCATTTTTACATTCACATTCATCATGTTTTTTCACTAAAGATATGCACATGATTATATCATTGTTTTAATTTATAGCGCTGTACCTTTTTATTATCAGTTCTTCTGAATTTTTGTATCCAATTTTTGGTACCGGCTGCTCTTTATTCTACCATCATTGTGTAGCTTTCCACCTTCACTGGTTTTATTTATATTTTCTATCTAGCGCAGTGTTTTCCTAGTTCGCTTTTTTTAAGCATTTATAATAGACATGTGCAAAAGGAAAAAAAAATGTTTTGTTTCGTTTTAATTCGTTAATTAATAAATTTTGTTTAGTTAGATTCGTTAAAATTCGTTAAATTCGTTTTCGGATTTAGTTTCGTTTTCCACCGAATTCGAAAAATCGGTCGCATTCGAAAATATTTCTTCCGGATTCGAAATTATTTCAACATGATTCGAAATTATTTCAACCGAATTCGAAACTATTTCAACCTGATTCGAAAATATTTCAACCAAATTCGAAAAAATTTCAACCGGATTCGATAATATTTCAATCAGATTTTTTGCAGATTACTATTTATTTCCATCAGATCTCCTGCAGTATATTAACATCTATTTCATTTTTTTGCAGATCTCCTGCAGACTATTAGCATCTATTTCATTTTTGTTTTGTTTTTCTTTTTTTGCATTAGAGCAGCCATTTCCTTTATTTCAGCAGATCTCCTGCAGACTATTGGCATCTATTTTTTTTTTTGCAGATTACTATTTATTTCCATCCGATCTCCTGCAGACTATTAGCATTTATATAATTTTTTTTGCAGATCTCCTACAGACTATTAGTATCTATTTCATTTTCTCATCGGATCTGCAGACTATAAAGCCCTGTACACGCGATCGGATTTCCTATGGTTTTTTAACTGATGGATTTTTCCATCGGAAATCCGATGAAGCTGACTTTCATCAGTCTTGCCTACACACCATCAGTCAAAAAACCGACCGTTCCAAACGCAGTGTTGTAAAACACTCCGATGAGCCGAGAAAAATGAAGTTCAATGCTTCTGAGCATGCGTCGACTTGATTCTGAGCATGCGTGGGTTTTTTATCCGATGAAGTTCCCCACAGACGATAGTAATTTGCTATCGGTTTTTTAACCATCGGATACATTTAAAACATGTTCTATTTTTAAACACCGATGGAAAAAAGACCGATGGGGCCCATACACGATCGGTTTGTCCGATGAAAAAAGTCCATCGGCTTAAGCCTCTATTTCATTTTTTTTTTTGCAGGCCTCCTGCAAACCATTAGCAGCCATTTCCCTAGTCTAGTCTATTTCTAGTCTATTTTCTATTTCTATTCTAATCTTTTCTAATTGGAATTTGAATTCATTCTATACGAATTCGAACATGGTTTATTATAATCTTTTCTATTCGGTTGGAATAATTTTGTTGAAATATTATCGAGTTTGGTTGAAATATTAATGAATGAGGATAACATATTATCAAATCCAGTAGAAATATTTTCAAAATTGGTTGAAATATTTTCGAATGCGACCGATTTTTCGAATTCCAATTAGAAAAGATTAGAATAGAAAATAGACTAGAAAAAAAATAGAACAGAATAGAATAAAATATAATATATATATATTATATTTTATTCTATTCTGTTCTATTGTTTTTCTATTCAAATCTTTCCAATATTTTCGATTCTATTCTAATTGTTTTCAAATTCGATTAGACTAGAATTTTTTTCGAATTCGATTCGAATTTCGTCCGTGTTTTTTTTTATTCAAAATGTTATTTCGGATTCGGTTGAATTCGTTAACATTGTAATTCATTAATTCGATGCATCCGAATGTCCGAATAATGAAAATTT
This sequence comes from Rana muscosa, assembly GCA_029206835.1. NCBI lineage: Eukaryota > Metazoa > Chordata > Amphibia > Anura > Ranidae > Rana > Rana muscosa. The sequence continues at coordinate 78,221,865 of CM055116.1, read as the reverse complement.
GTCCGAATTTCGATTCGGAATGAAACAAAATGCACATGCCTAATTTATAATGACGTGACAATATGTTGCTGATATAGGATACAAACACCCTGAGTAACCTCTATCACCGCTGCGCCAAAGAATAAACAATAAAATAAAAAATAAAAACAACAAAAGCTGCTGCTTAATGTGTAAATATTGAAAGCAGAAAAGTCTTAACCCAAAACACCTAAATGAGATAAGACAATAGCAGCGCTACAAAATGGTGCTAAAAATATAATAAACAGTAACATATAAACTCAATAACACCATGTGATAAGTGAAATAAAGTCCATAATGTGATGAAACTGATAGAGAAAATATTGATGAAAAATATCTTGATTCTGTGTAGCTTCCACCACACCACCGTGCTGTGAAACCTCCCCTCTGAAAAACGCACTCACCAAATAGATTTGCCTTTCACTCTCGTGTTAGGCTGAATCGCTTGTGTATGATCCCATAAATGGAAATACGACTCTCTGCTGGATTACCGTGATTACCGTGATGATTCTCAGATTTTCACATGAAAACAAAAAGAAGTGCTCCAATAGTGTAAAATTGTATCACCAGTTTAATTCAAAAAAACACAATCACACTTCATTCATTGAACTCACATGTGAACCATTAAAAACCAGCGTACCCTAAGGCCCCTTTCACACTGAGGCGTATTTCAGGCGTTTTTGCGCTAAAAATAGCGCATAAATAACGCCTGAAATACTCCTGCCCCAGCATTCTCAATGTGAAAGCCCTGAGGGCTTTCACACTGAGGCGGTGCGCTGGCAGGAGACAAAAAAAATCTCCTGCAAGCCGCATCTTTGGAGCTGTGAAGGAGCGGTGTGTATACCGCTCCTTTACCGCTCCTTCCCATTGAAATCAATGGGACACCGCGGTAATACCGCTCGCAAACCGCGGCTATAGCCGCGGTTTGCGGGCGGTATTAAAACTTTTTCGGCCACTAGCGGGGGTTAAAACCGCACCGCTAGCGGCCGAATATCGCAGTAAACACGACGGTATAGGGCGCTGAAAATCGCGCCGCTATACCGTCACCGCATATGCCTGCCCTAGTGTTAAAGGGGCCTAAGGAAACGTGACTGACTAGAGACGCCGCTGCTGTTTAAGATTACTTACCGCTACTGGAAGCCGGGAATCTGGAGTGTGGTGAGCTTATTTCCATCAAGCACACACCTCAGGCCCGCCATGGCCGCCTAGCACCGCAAAGCCAATTTAACATTTGATGTTTGCTGTGGATTTTTTAATGCTGGTTTTTAATGGTTCACATGTGAGTTCAATGAATGAAGTGTGATTGTGTTTTTTTTTATTAAACTGGTGATACAATTTTACACTATTGGAGCAATTTTTTGTTTTCACGTGAAAATCTGAGAATCATCACGGTAATCACGGTAATCCAGCAGAGAGTCGTATTTCCATTTATGGGATCATACACAAGCGATTCAGCCTAACACGAGAGTGAAAGGCAAATCTATTTGGTGAGTGCGTTTTTCAGAGGGGAGGTTTCACAGCACGGTGGTGTGGTGGAAGCTACACAGAATCAAGATATTTTTCATCAATATTTTCTCTATCAGTTTCATCACATTATGGACTTTATTTCACTTATCACATGGTGTTATTGAGTTTATATGTTACTGTTTATTATATTTTTAGCACCATTTTGTAGCGCTGCTATTGTCTTATCTCATTTATTTATAATAAAGTACCAAACATGGTGTAATCAGATATTTAGTAGTTTGAGGTTCATCAGAAAAGTTTTGAGCGTAAATACTTTAGATACATAAGCTCAGAAGCTAAGCTCCTCTATTATGTGATTATTATGTGATTTCAGTTTTAAAGCCGTTCAGCCTAGGGTTTCAGTAAAATACTCCCAAACTCTATTAAATATGGTGACCACTTAGACTTAGGAACATGTTGTACACTGAAGGTGTTGACTGCCTTCCAGGCTCAGGTCACGGAAAAACATGATAGAAACAAAAGTAGGACAGTAGCTTATTTTTCTAAATTTGCACAGGTACAGAACAATGATGGTTGCTAGGCAATGTAACCAGGCAGGCGGCCTAAATTAGGTGCTAAGATTCTCCAGCACAAAGCTAAGCTCCTGGAAAATTGATTTATACATTGAACAGGTGTTGGATGTTCCGCAATATCATTTTTATTCACTTTGATTTCTTTTCAATGCATCTCATCCATTCTGACCCATTGATTTCATTATGATGTACATAGCTATAGAGAAATGTGAAAGCTCGCCAGCTAGTAATGATGAAGGATGAAGTCAGATGCGGGAAAATGTGAACATACAGTAGTAACATATACTGTATACAATGGTCTGGCTATACCACAGCTCCCAACTGTCCCTGATTCCGAGGAACTGTCCCTTATTTGGAGCAATGTCCTCTGTCCCTCTTTCCCCCTCATTTGTCCCTCATTTTGGTCTGATCTATATAGTTGTATAAAAAATGCACTTTTTATCTTTCAAAAAGTGTTTCCCAGTGCTAAACTTTCATCCAAATTCTAAATTGTTGCATTTGTTAATTTTAAAAGCCGATAGAAAGGAATAGTAGTGGTTTAAAAAAATGCCCTTGTGGATTTAACCACTTAAGTCCCGGACCAATACGCAGCATAAAGACCAGGCCCCTTTTTGCGATTCGGCACTGCGTCGCTTTAACTGACAATTGCGCGGTCGTGCGACGTTGTTTCCAAACAAAATTTACGTCCTTTTTTTCCTACAAATAGAGCTTTCTTTTAGTGGTATTTGATCACCTCTGCGGTTTTTATTTTTTTGCGCTATAAACAAAAATAGAGCAACAATTTTGAAAAAAATGCAATATGTTTTACTTTTTGTTATAATAAATATCTCCCAAAAATATATAAAAAAATTTTTTTCCTCAGTTTAGGCCGATACGTATTCTTCTACATATTTTTGGTAAAAAAAAAACGCAATCGCCGTTTATTGATTGGTTTGGGCAAAAGTTATTTTGTTTACAAAATAGGGGGTAGTTTTATGGCATTTTTATAATTTTTTTTTTTATTAGTAATGGCGGCGATCAGCGTTTTTTTTTTGTGACTGTGACATTATGGCGGACACATCGGACACTTTTGACACATTTTTGGGACCATTGTCATTTTCACAGCGATCAGTGTTATAAAAATGCACTGGTTACTGTGAAAATGACACTGGCAGTGAAGCTGTTAACCACTAGGGGCGCTGAAGGGGTTAAGTGTGCCTAGGGGAGTGATTACTACTGTGTGGGGGCGTGGCTACGAGTGACACATCACCGATCTCTGCTCTGATTACACAGAGCGGAGATCGGTGACATTGTCAGTAGGGGAGCGGGGAGATGTTGTGTTTACACTAACATCTCCCCGCTCCATGCCTCCGTGAGACGATCGCGGGGATTCCCGCGGTGATCGAGTCCGCGGGACCCGCGGTCCGACTCACGGGGAAGGCAGTTAAAAGGGACGTACAGGTACGTGATTGTGCCTGTACGAGCCATTCTGCCGACGTATATATACAGTGGCTGGTCCTTAAGTGGTTAATTAACCTTTTTTGGGGGGTTAATTCTCCATTAATGGGGTGTGGCAGGGGGCGTGTCCCATGCCTACATACATTTGCTGGTAGGTGTCCCTCATTCCCATCTCTAAATGTTGGGAGGTGTGGCTATACCCTTTCAACCAGACATCATGTGGACAACTTTCTGGTCTGCCCTGACTGCACAGTCCTAAGAGGAAAATGTCACCAGGAGATCTCCACTGAAAGTAAACCTGCCATAAGAAAAATATGGGAGCTACCATTGCTGGCCTCCTTCCAAAATACTAGCTGCATGGCTTTGTCAAGTGTAGTACTTTTAAGTTATGGAACCCAAAGGGGCCTCTAAAGAAGTGTCAGAGAGGTGTCAGAATTCCGTATCCCTATACTTGACACGAGTCCACTGCTCAGACAGTATTGAAGCCAAAGCAATAGCAGGAAAGCCATAGAACTAGCATTCTTAAAAGCAAGGTAAGCAATGGCAGACTTCATTATTCTCTCATGACTAATTCCCTTTAACATGCTCTGCACTTAGGGTCCTATGCATCGTCTCATTTTTTTTTACTGAGGCCTCGTACACACGGCCGAGATTCTCGTTGAAAAAAACATGTCGTTTTTTTCGACGAGATTCTTGGACAAGAAACTTGTCCCGGCCGAGTGTACACACGCTCGTTTCAAAGAACCCGCGGTTCTTTGAAAGGAGTGTACGCGGTGATGTCATAGACTACGACGAGCATGCACTCGTCACATTCGATGCTGTCGCCGCCATCTTGGTATACCCTACGTATGCCTATGAAGCTACCGCGCATGCGTCGAATTCATTTCGAACATGCGCAGGCTTCCGGGAGGACAGGTAAGTGTACACACACTCACTTTTCTCGTCAAGAAACATGCCGAGGAGAATCTTGACGAGAAAATAGAGAGCAGGTTCTCTATTTTCTCGTCAAGGTTTCTTGTCGGTTTTCTCGACGAGAAACCCGATAGCCGCGTACACACGACCGATTTACACGGTAAGACCTCTCTGCCAGCAAGTTTATTGCTGGTTCTTGCCGAGAAAATCGGCCGTGTGTACGAGGCCTAAGGGTCGGTGTTGCTTTTCCTCAGCCAACAATCATAAGCAGACCTGCTTTGAAATGTGTAATCTGATTGGTTGCTGAGGAGAAGTAACTCTAGAAGAAACATGTTGATATCTAAAATACTAAGGCCCCCCAATTTGGACTAACGCTGTCAATTAGAAACCTTAATGTTTACACTATCCTTCCTTTTTATATGCCACTTAAAAAAAGCACGGCAAAGCATAGCACTGTAGAGCAGTGGTTCACAATCAACAGACTGTGGCCCTCTGCTGGGTCATGGCCACCCTCCTCCCAGGCCTTTAACCAGCTGAAGATCCCCTTACACACTACACAACCTCCCCCAACCTTTCATAGTGGCCTGCATTGTCACCAGGCGTGCTGAGAGCCCACAGCCCCCTCAGTGCCCCTCAACCTCCCACAATTCAGCCTCTTGCTGTGCCCTCCAAGCACCCTGAAGTGCCCCCAGCCTGCTGCAGAGCCTCCAGACCCCCATAATGACCCCAATCTCCAACAGTCTTTTATAATGCCTCCAAACCTCCAACAGTGTCCTCTAGCCCCCATAGTGCCTTTCAATCTCCCGCAGTGCTCCTGAAAGCCTCCTTGAGAGACCCTGAACCCCTCCAGAGACCGCTTCCCTTACAAAGCCACCAAGCCTGCTGCAGAATCCTCTAACCCTCTCCAGAACCCCCATTTCTCCACAGTGACACCCATCCAGAGCCTTCCCGTATTTCAATGAATATTTTGCATTCAAAAACATTTATTGTGTGGGTATGGAATGTTTTGGAAGAATTTACCAGGTCCTGGCCTCAAAGTTGAGAACCACTGCTGTAGAGAACGCTTCATACAGTTGTAAACTGTCTCTCCTCCGTCTGGCTTTTCCTATTAATTAATTAGAGTTGAACTTCACTTTCTTCTAGGTCTTGGAGCAAGCGAAACACACTGTTGTGTTTTATAATTGTGTATTTTTAGTTTAACCACTTAAGGACCGCCGCACGACGATATACGTCGACAGAATGGCACGGGCAGGCATACGGGCGTACAGCAGTGGCGGCTGGTGCTCAAATTTTTTAGGGGGGCGCAAACTAACTGAAAAAAAAACACCAATTGTCGCCACTGTGCCCATTAAACGCAGCCACTGTGCCCAAACGCCACCAGTTTGTCCCCAAATGCAGCCCAGTTTGTCCCAAAATACAGCCAGTTTGTCCCCCATAATACAGCCAGTTTGTCCCCCATAATACAGCCAGTTTGTCCCCCATATTACAGCCAGTTTGTCCCCCATAATACAGCCAGTTTGTCCCCCATAATACAGCCAGTTTGTCCCCCATAATACAGCCAGTCTGTCCCAAAATACAGCCAGTTTGTCCCCCATAATACAGCCAGTTTGTCCCCCATAATACAGCCAGTTTGTCCCCCATAACACAGCCAGTTTGTCCCCCATAACACAGCCAGTTTGTCCCCCATAACACAGCCAGTTTGTCCCCATAACACAGCCAGTTTGTCCCCCATATACAGCCAGTTTTTCCCCCATATACAGCCAGTTTGTCCCCCAAATGCAACCAGTTTGTCCTCCAAATGCAACCAGTTTGTCCCCCATAATACAGCCTGTTTGTCCCCCATAATACAGCCAGTTTGTCCCCCATAATGCAGCCAGTTTGTCCCCCCATATACAGCCAGTTTGTCCCCCATATACATCCAGTTTGTCCCCCATATACAGCCAGTTTGTCCCCCAAATGCAGCTAGTTTGTCCCATATACAGCCAGTTTGTCCCCCAAATGCAGCCAGTTAGTCCTGCATATACAGCCAGTTTGTCCCCAAAATACAGCCAGTTTGTCCCCAAAATACAGCCAGTTTGTCCCCAAAATACAGCCAGTTTGTCCCCCATAATGCAGCCAGTTTGTCCCCCATAATGCAGCCAGTTTGTCCCCCAAATGCAGCCAGTTTTTCCCCCATAATGCAGCCAGTTTGTCCCCCAAATGCAGCCAGTTTGTCCCCCAAATGCAGCCCGTTTGTCCCATATACAGCCAGTTTCCCCCCAATATACAGCCAGTTTGTCCCCCATATACAGCCAGTTTGTCCCCCAGATACAGCCAGTTTGTCCCCCAAATGCAGCCAGTTTGTCCCCCCAATATACAGCCAGTTTGTCTCCCCAATATACAGCCAGTTTGTCCCCCAAATGCAGCCAGTTTGTCCCATATACAGCCAGTTTGTCCCCCAAATGCAGCCAGTTTCCCCCCATAATACAGCCAGTTTGTCCCCCATAATACAGCCAGTTTGTCCCCCAAATGCAGCCAGTTTGTCCCCCAAATACAGCCAGTTTGTCCCCCATAATACAGCCAGTTTGTCCCCCAAATACAGCCAGTTTGTCCCCCCCAGCCCTGCACTTACCTTCCTCGGGTCAGCACCGTCCTTCTTCCGTCCTCGATGTCTTCTCCCGCCCTCGATGTCGCTTCAGCCAATCAGGTTGTCGGTAACCAGACCCGGTGAACCTGATTGGCCAGGGAACGAACCCCCCGTGCGTCCCCTGGTTATCTGTTTAGAAGCCGATTACAGCCCTCAGGCTGTAGTCGGGAAGCCTATCAGAGCCACTGGCTCTGATAGGCACTTCTACAGACCAACCAGACGCTGTAATTCAGATGGCCGGCGCTCAAGGGGCCGGCCATCTGAATAGTGGGCGGCAGCAATACATAGGTTCATGCAATGCATGAACCTATGTATTGTTGTGGTGAGTGACGGGCGCAGGAGCGAGCGGGGGCGGCGCTTCTGTGCCCACTATGGACGCACCGCCAATGTGAAAAAAAAGGACATTTAAAAACTTGTGACTTCAGGAGGGGGGCGGCGCCCGGGTGCCCCCTATGGACGGGCCGCCACTGGCGTACAGGTAAATTTGGTGCCCAGCGGGCGCCGCCGCGTGCCTCGTGAGTGTGCTTGCGGGTCCCGGGAACTCGATGTTCCCGGGCGGCCCGCGATTGCGGTCGGCAATGGCATTACAGGGGGATGCCTTTGTAAACAAGGCATTCCCCTATTCTGCCTAGTGACACTGTCACTGATGACTGTTCCCCGTGATCGGGAACGGTCATCAGTGACATGTCACGTTTAGCCACACCCCCTAACAGTAAGAATCACTCCCTAGTACTGACTTAACCCGTTCAGCGCCACCTAGTGGTTAACCCCTTCACTGCCAGTGTAATTTACACAGTAATCAGTGCATTTTTATAGCACTGATCGCTGTAAAAAATGACAATGGTCAAAAAAATGTGTCAAAAGTGTCTGATGTGTCCGCCATAATGTCGCAGTCATGATAAAAATCGCTGATCGCCGGCATTACTAGTAAAAAAAAATATTAATAAAAATGCCATAAAACTATCCCCTATTTTGTAGACGCTATAACTTTTGCGCAAACCGATCAATAAACGCTTATTGCGATTTTATTTACCAAAAATATGTAGAAGAATACGTATCGGCCTAAACTGATGGAAAAGAAAATTATATTTTTTGGGGGGGATATTTATTATAGCAAAAAGTCAAAAATATTGAATTTTTTTCAAAATTGTCGCTCTATTTTTGTTTATAGCACAAAAAATAAAAACCGCAGAGGTGATCAAATACCACCAAAAGAAAGCTCTATTTGTGGGAAAAAAAGGACGTTAATTTTGTTTGGGAGCCACGTCGCACGACCGCGCAATTGTCAGTTAAAACGACGCAGTGCCGAATCGCAAAAAGTGGCCTGGTCTTTGACCAGCGAAATGGTCCGGGCCTGAAGTGGTTAAAGCAGAGGTAAGGCCATACTCTTGCATTATAATTGGGCACCATGGCTTCCCTGTCTTTTGACTAAGATCAAGTGTAGTATAATTGGGCACCTAAGTGTTATTGGCAAGGCAATGGAATGTGCCGCCCCCTACTGTATATACCACTGTATATGCAGTAGATTGTATGTTCACATGAGCAGGGTCCTCCTGACCCAATTGTAGTGACATGTATTGTAATTGTACAGCCTCCCATTATATTGCAAATTGCTGCACAAACTGTTCTTGCTTTATAAATCCTGTATAATAAAAACAAAATATAAATATTATATAAACAGTATACCATGGAATGAGCAGGTTTATAATTCCCTTTTAGAGGAATCATTTAGCAAAAAAATAAAAAATAAAACCACTCCCTGCCCTTACCCTACCACTAACATTTAAGGCCAGGTTCGCTTTAATGTTGTATTGGTAAATGGTTAAGGGTCTAATAGACCGTTTAATCAGGGATTATGATGAGCAGGTAAGTTGCATATAAACCAGCACCCCCCAAAACTGAAAAACAAAAAAGCAAATTAAGTCAATATACTTGAGACTTATGCCCTTTACACACGATCGGATTTCCGATGGGATAAAATCCGATGGATTTTTCCATCAGAAATCCGATGAAGCTGACTTCCATCAGTCTTGCCTACACACCATCAGTCAAAAATCCAACTGTCCCAAACGCCGTGACGTAAAACACTCCGAAGAGCTGAGAAAAATGAAGTTCAATGCTTCTGAGCATGCGCCGACTTGATTCTGAGCATGCGTGGGTTTTTTCTCCGATGGCGTTCCCCACAGACGATCGGAATTTGCTATAGTTTTTTTTTTCCATCGGTATAATTTAAAACATGTTCTATTAGAGAGCGCATGCGCGGGCAGCGGAAGCAGATGTGTTGCTAAACCGCTCCGCACACTCCCGGCACATTCAGCCTTATTTAGCAGCCCTCCTACCCCGCTCCCCCCCACACGATATCAGGGGCAGCGGGCGCAGACCACGGAGACCCGCTCCATGTCCACCCGGTCGGCGGGGAAGACCCTCGGCGACTCCCGCTACACGCCTCGTGGGTCTTGGAAGGATCCCAAGATGGCGTCCGGCTCCAGCTCCATGCGGACAGACAAGATGCAGCAGCAGCCACAGGGGAACAGGGGGAAGCCCTCTGGCTCAGGAGCGCACCGTGTGTCTCCAGCTACAGCCATCCAGCCTTCAGGTGAGCTGACTGATCCTCCCTGTACTCCATCCAGCCCTGCCATGTCTCCTTCACAGGCTCCTCTGTCATCTCCAAGCCATGCTTCCCACACTTCCTCTGCCCTTGATGGAGATATGGCTGACATCTTCCTTAGCCAGACCAGTGATCAAGATGCAGTCATTAACAATATGCAGCCCAGTAGCCAGGATAAAGACCCTGGTAGTCCTGAAGTATCCCTGGCTCCTTTACCTGCACCGCTGCCCTATTCTCCTGACACTATCCTTCTTGCACGTTTTGCTGATATGCTGCAAAAAGAATTGGGGAAAGCTACCACTAAACTGGCCGCTGACATAAAGCTTGATTTCCAGGAGCTGGGATGTCGCCTAGACAGCATTGAATCCAAGGTTGATGACACTGTTCATAGAGTGGCACAAAATTCTAACATGATTACTGAACTTCATGATCGCCTGGAAGAAGCTTACATTAAAATTGATGACCTTGAAAATCGCGCCAGGCGATGCAACTTCCGCATCCATGGTTTACCAGAGACGGTTAAGGATCTCTCCACTGTCACCTATTCTTTAATGCAATCTGCTATCCCAGATATTGATGAAATTCATCTGGAAATTTACCGTATTCACAGGGCCCTAGTCCCTCTGAAACCTGACGGGCCTCCCAGAGATGTGATTGTGAAACCTCACTTCTTCAGGGTCAAAGAAGCGGTCATGCGGTATGCCAGGGAACACCCGGACTTGGAAATTGAAGGCTATAAACTTCAGATCTTTGCAGACATCTCCCAAGCTATCATTCAAAAACGTAGAGCATTTAAACCTTTGCTTTCATCTTTGGTTCAACGTGACATTCGCTACCGATGGAACTATCCTTTCTGTCTGCAATTTACCTACAACAATAGATCATATTCCTTTTCCACGTTTGCGGAAGAAGAAAAACTCCTGCTGAAATTGGGATTTATCTCCCATGATCCCTCATCTCAGAATCAACCAAGATCCAGCGGTCCTCCACCTTCGCCTCTATGGTCTTCCCCATCGTCACGGAAATCTGCGACTTCACGCCGAGTTACCTGAAAACTCTCTGACTGGCACCAGTTGATTGTTTTTTTTATTTTTTGTCTTAGTGTGACGGCGGCTTCTCAGTGGTCCTTTTGCGGGACATTAGCCGCTGCCTATGTTTTGTTACTGTTTATGTGTCTCTGAACCTGGTGTTTTTATGTTCTCTGGGACACATTGGCCTTGTTGATATTGGGACTTGTTTTTTTGTTTTTGTTTTTGTTTTTGGGGGTGGGGGGGGAGCGTTTTGTTTACTACTTTATACTTGTGCCGGGAGGTGGCTATGCTCTCTCCTGATTTGTCGGACTCTTCCCATTGGTTACCTTTGGTGGAGACTCCCACATTTCCAGAACTTGGGTTCTGGACTACTTGGTTACGTTGTTTAGTGTTTTCCATTGTTTAATCATTTCTCTATTCTGCACCTTTTGATACTGGGCGTTTCTAAGCCTTTGTATAATTTTCTTCTTCTTCTTCTTTCTCTTTTTACTTTTTTCTCTGTTTTTAATCTTTTTTCATTTTTCCTTCCTGAGGATCAGCCAGAATTTCGCCTGGACTTCCTTGACATCTCTACATTGGGGGGTGAGTCTGAAGTCTACAGTTGTTTTTGTCCTTATCCATGTCCAAGTTAACTGATTCCGTTGGAACCATACGACTGCTTTCCCATAATGTTCAAGGGCTAGGTTCTCCATCTAAACATATTAAAATATTTAATTATTATAAGTCTATAGGAGCTGATATTGTGGCCCTCCAGGAAACTCATTTTGTCTCTTCCTTTACTCCCCGGTATATACATAAGAATCTTCTTCTAGAGATAGGGGCATCATATCCCGCCTATATAACTATCTCAATACTTTTCATTCACCTGACAAGTCCGTTCAGATGCTCCATTGGGAATCGGACATAAATAACACCTTCACAGTGGATGAATGGCATGGCATGACAGATAACCTCCGTAAAAGTAACAAAGCTATCTCTTCCAGAGAGACTCCCATAAAAATATTCTCTAGATGGTATCTCACCCCATCCAAGCTCCACACCTTTTATCCATCTATCTCCCCACACTGTTTTAGGGGTTGTTCAGAACCAGGCACTATCCTTCACACATTCTGGAGCTGCAGACACCTACTCCATACATGGCGCAGAGCAGCAGAAATTTTTGAAGACTCCTTAAAACAGAAAATCCCCATCTCCCAACAAATCTGCCTTTTATATGCTGATATACCTAATGTTCCCATTCCTTGCATGAGACTGTTTCATACGCTATGTAGCTCCATCCAATGGATGATTGCATCCAACTGGAGATCCAATAATCTCCCTTGGGCACAGGTACTGGCTCGGATGGAAACAATAAAACTCTCTGAGAGAATCTATCACACTCTTCATGATACCTTCCACATATATGATAGGAAATGGTCATATTGGCGTACAACATAACTTAATAATTTAGATCCTGAAGCTCCACTTACACCCCCTCATAAATCCGTGTAAGCGTGACCTATAATACCAGCTTTCTTTTTTTTTTATATATATTAGTGAAATGCACCCATGTAATATATATTTTTGTACCATTTAATTTTGTATATAACAATATCTTCATATAAGAACTCTATTTTCTTTTTACTGACTACCCTTATTAACACCCTTTGTAATTGTACTTTTGAACTTCCTAATAAAATTTTGTAAACAAAAAAAAGAATTATCCTGTTTGTTATTTTGCTAATGCTACTGAGAAAAAACGAGGGGTGGCGCTCTGTCTGTCAAGACGGCTTTCGTTTACTGAATTCAAAATACTGCGGGACAAGGAGGGACGTTATTTGTTGATGAAAAGGCACCTGGGGGAAAATTTGGTTACGATCCTGGTGTATTATGCCCCCAACACGAACCAGGTGACCTTTTTCCATTCTTTGCTTCACTCTTTGGCACCGGGATTTGAGGGGGATGTCATTTTAGCTGGAGATTCTAATTTAGCTTTAGACCACGTATTGGATAAGTCCCATCTTTCCCACCATCGATCCCCTCCTAACCAAAGCCGCAAATTTGCTCAACTGTTACACCATTATGATCTTATTGATGCTTGGAGGGAGGCCAATCCTACTACTCGAGACTATTCCCACTTCTCCAGAGCCCATAATCGTTATTCACGTATTGATCATGTGTTTCTCCCCTCGGGTCTACTGCCCAAATTGGTCTCGGCTAAGATAATCACGACGCCCTGGTCTGACCACGACCCCGTAGTATTGATGTTCACTAATTTATCTATCAGATTGGCTAAGTCCCACTGGAGATTGAATGAATCTATACTTAGTGATGAATCTTACTGTTTAGATATCCTTACTCATCTGAAAACTTATTTTAGTATTAATAAAGCAGAGGATACCACCCCTGCCATCAATTGGGTGGCCCATAAGGCCTCTGTACGGGGCTTTTTGATCCAGTTGGCATCTAAACTTTAAAAAGCTTGTGATGAAGTGCTCCGTACCAAGACTAGGGAATATGAAGACCTAGCTACTCAACACAAACGTTCCCCAAACCCTGATCTGTTGATTAAACTTGAACAGGCACGTACGGAACTTAACATTTGTCTCACCACGAAGGCGGAAATACATTTACGCTGGACTAATCATACGTTTTTCACTTGGCGGGACCGTCAGGGTTCATTGTTGGCGCTAAACTTACCCCTAAACACTCACACGTAGCTCTTCCAAAAATCAGACTCTCAAGCGGCAATCTCTCACAACATTCCCAAAAGGTTCTTCAGAAATTTCAAGATTTCTACACTAAATTATACAACCCATCCCAGAGCCACACTCCTGTTTCCATTGATAGTTTTTTACACACCTTTTAACTGCCATCTCTCACGGAATCCCATAGAGAACTTATGGACCAACCTATTACCTGCGAGGAAATACATGATACTATCAAGATATTATCATTGCATAAATCACCGGGTCCTGATGGCCTCTCTAATATTTACTATAAGAAATTTTCCGAACAGTTAGCTCCTCACATGGCTCTCTACTTCAATTTCTTGCGAGATGGCGGAAAAGTCCCTTTAGATGAAAATAGATCATACATTAGTGTTATTCTCAAACCACACAAAGACTCCACAGACATCCTTAATTATCGTCCCATTTCATTGATTAATTGCGATCTCAAAATCCTAACAAAACTTTTAGCCTTACGTCTCGGTACTTTTTTGGCGCAATACATTCACAAAGATCAATCTGGCTTTATAACCGAACGCCAAACGCTAGATCAGATTCGTCGCTCCATAGCATTGATCACTGCAGTACATTCTAAATGGGATGCCCCTGTATCGAGGGAACTATTACTTCTATCATTGGATCTTCATAAGGCTTTTGATAGCTTAAATTGGGATTACTTATTTACTACCCTGGAGGCGTTTGGATTTGGCTCTGCCTTTATTTTATTGCTTAAAAAACTTTATAGTAACCCATCGGCCCAGGTTTCCATTCGGGGTTATAAATCGGCAACGTTTCCTATCCGACGCGGAACTAGACAGGGTTGCCCGCTCTCCCCACTGTTATTCGCACTAGCAATTGAACCCCTAGCTGTATCAATTCGATCTCATCCTAATATACATGGCATATGTTGTGGGCAACGGGAGCATAAATGTTCCCTGTTTGCCGATGACATCCTCATGTATGTCACAAATCCTCAATTGACCCTACCTAATCTTTTGACCCTGTTCCACCAATTTTCCCAGATCTCAGGGCTCTCTTTAAATACTCAAAAGACGATGGCCCTTAATATTTCTCTACCCCCCTCGACGGTTTCGACCTTACGAAACGCCTATAAATTCCAATGGGCACAAAACTCACTGCCATACTTGGGCATCCAACTGACACCCTCGATCGATACCCTCTATCGGGCTAATTATCCACCACTTTTCCGCCGACTCTGGGAGGATCTTCAACGATGGGCAGATTATCCCTTGTCCTGGTTTGGTAGAATCAATTTTATTAGGATGACTTTTTTACCTAAGTTACTTTATTGTTTTAGTGTGAAAAATAAAAAATGTAGCGCTACCTAGGCAAAATGATATATGTGAGCAAATTAATACACAACATAAACATATAGTAATCATATATAGTGAACACGTGTAACACCCAAAAAATCGTGCGTGCTGAGTGTCTCTATTGCTAGAGTGGTCAAACAATAATATGATAACCCATATTAATAAACAGAATGAGAATTATAATCAAATAAAATCCATCAGATAGAATAAAGTCCATCAGACAAAAATCAATACAATGTCCAAATGGTGAAGATCAATCCAAAAAGAAAAGAAAACGTGTTCAATCAAGATGTGAACTTGCGATACAGAATATTCGGTGTATAGGACTAATGTGAAAACCACCACCAAGGATAAGTTGAAGGAGGCTTACCAAAGATCTCGGATTTGGAGAGGCATACGCCACCCAAATCGGAGAAAGCTTGAGGGTTAATGGAACCCAGTATGGATGGTCTTGAGTTGGAGGGTGGTCAGGAGTCAAAGCGGTTGATCAGCTTCAATCATACAGGGTATCCAACACACAGATCACCAATGCATATAAGAACTCGGTATCCAAGAAGCATATGTGTAGAGATGGAGAAAAATCCACATAGCATGATACCGTTTGTAAAGGGTTTTAATGGCAAAACATAACAGTGGAACACTCACATTTAAGATGGTTTATAAAAACATGGATGCAGGTACAGGAGCGATATGTACGGACAAGTCCACCCGACTAGTTTCGACTAAATAGTCATCATCTGGGGTAAGGACTTTGTCCCACACACATCGCAATTAAATGGACCACTTGACCTCCCTGATCCCGGAAGTGAACCGCCAATACCTCACTTCCGGTTTGGATTTTGTATCCTGGATGGCCAAATGGCACACAAAATAATATGTATTATGACTATACACATTACATCTAAAACGCTATATATATAAGTTAAAAATGGACATGGAAATGGAAGAAGGCTATAGGTCACCTGTATAACAGTGTTGACCGAGCCTCTATATCATACATAAGGGTGTTTACATTGACTGAGCTGCGCTGGACGGGATCCAAGCCTCGCTATGAAAACGAGGCCTGGATCTAGCGCCTGCGCGTCACTTCCGTCATGGAAAAAACCGGAAGTGGCAGCCAAGCCTCGCTTCAGAAAGCGAGACGTAGGCCTGCCGCACAGCGCGGCCAGTAAGCACAATGATATGCCCCTAATGGAACCAGACCCCGCCCTGAAAACGAGGCCTGGATGTCAACTCCCACACGTGACATAAGCCAATAGAGATGCGCTGGAAGAAAACGGAAGTGGCAGCCACGCATCGTTCAGAAGAACGAGACCTAAGACTGCCTCATACCACAGCCACACCCCTCCATCGAGTTACACACCCAGCGCTCTAAGAGCCCATAATAATAGGGCCGCCCCTCTAAAGGACGCAACCCACAACTTCCCTGAAGGGAAGAAAAGTGTTTAACTGGCTGGAGGGCAGACTAGAAGCACGAAAAGGAGTTTATAAAAACTGTAATGAAAACATAAATTAACGTTAGGATTAATAATGCCATTATATTGAAAGAATATATATAAAACATTATATACATGGATGCATGAAACGTAATAGGATGCAATGATGCATTCCTAAATATATGTGTATGACTAACATACTATACTACGAACTCATATATACATGCACACATTATGACATATAATGTTAAATAAAAAAGTTAATAAATTATATAAAATTAAAATGGAATTTTAATAAAAAGTATAAAAAATCTAAAAGAAGTCGTGTAATATTGTATAGTTTTCATGACGCATTAATGAAGGCGTTAATGTCCCACTCGACATTCATTCCCTGTGGCTGATGAGTCTGAAGCTCGTATATCCAGAATGTTTCCAGTCTGGATACCCCCCTGGTAGTTGCTCCCCCCCTCCATGGGGCAACGAAATGGTCTATAACTAGAAATTGAGTGCCATCAGGGTTTCGGGCATGGTGTTGCCGATAATGTCTGGGGACAGTATGTTTGATGCTCCCAAATTTGATTAGACTCACGTGTTCGGATACCCTAGCGGTGAAAGATCTTATTGTTCTGCCCACATACTGTTTACCGCAAGGGCAGGTCAACAGATATACCACATGAGTTGTGGCACACGTACAAAAATGTTTTATAGGGTAGACTTTATTGGTCACTGTGGATCTAAATTCCTTTGTAGGTCTTCTTCCACTTGTATTGTGTTTGCAAACAATACATTTTTTGCAGGGATAGTATCCCATCCAATTATGAAAGAATGTGGGTTTTATGGGTGGGTTTATGATGTTGGGTGCAATTTTGCTTTGAAGGGAGGGTACTCCTTTATAGATAACCTTGGGCCTTTCTGGTATCAACGCACCCAACACCCTGTCATTTTTCAGTATCCCCCAATGTCTCTCAAAAATGGCCTTTATATGCTTATGTTGGGTAGAAAAGGTGGTAAGGAAAGACCATCTGAAGGTATCATCCTCTTCTTTAGGTGGTCTCTCTTCCAGCAAAGTGGATCTTTCTATATCTAACACCCTCTTCAAATCATTATCTATTTCTACCTTGTTATATCCCTTATCTAAGAATCTATTTTTAAGCACATTCGCTTGAAGTACGAAAGTGTCTGTTTCTGTACAGTTCCGGCGAAGACGCAGGAACTGACTCTTAGGGACCGACTTCAGCCATGACTGGTGATGGCAACTGCCCATGGGTATGAAGCCATTTCTATCGGTAGGTTTGAAATAAGTACTGAACTTAAATTGGTGCTGTGATCTTACTATCTGCAAATCTAAGAAGTGTATCATGGACTGACTAGCTTCATATGTAAGGGTAATGCCTCTATCATTATCATTTAACGTAGAAAAAAAGGTTTGTAACGTTTGTGAAGTGCCGGCCCATAGGAGGAGGATGTCGTCTATATACCTGGCCCAAAGCAGAAGCCGAGGCTCCTGCAGGGCATAGACGACATCCTCCTCCCACTTGGCCATAAATAGATTGGCCAGACTTGGTGCGAATTTGGCACCCATTGCTACCCCTTTCTGTTGAAGGAAGTAATGTCCATCAAACCAAAAATAATTGTGTTGTGTCGCAAACTCTAATAGTTCCATAATGAAATTAACCTGTGGGGCGGCCAATGTAAGATCCCTATTCAAAAATTGCTGAGCAGCCTCCATCCCCCTATGATGCGGGATACAGGTGTATAGGGATGCCACGTCAGCTGTGGCCATAATAAAATCACTCTCAAAGGTCAGTGACGTGAGGCGTTGAATGACGTCTTTAGTGTCCTTCAAATAAGATGGTGTGGTCTTAACAGAGGGTTGTAGAAAGAAATCTATATATCTACCTATCCTCGACGTAATGGAATCTATCCCACTAATAATGGGACGCCCAGGGGGATGGAGGGGATTTTTGTGAATTTTAGGTAGATAGTATATAATTGGAATCCTGGGGGCCAGAGGGACAAGAAACGACTTCTCTTTAGAATTTAAAATTTTAGAATCAAAACCTCTAGTGATGAGATTAATCAACTTTTTCTTATATTGATGAGTGGGATTGTTAAATATCTCTTTGTAGGTATCTTGATCGCTCAGGATGTTATACATTTCTTGCATATAGCTTGCTTTATCCAACAGAACTATGCCTCCGCCTTTGTCTGCGGGGCGTATAATAAGATCTTTATTATCGCATAAGGTTTTGAGGCCCTGACTCGGCAAAGGATTGTTGGAAATCTTTTTAATAGGTAGTTTAGCAAGATCCTGAAGAACAAGATCTCTAAACATGTTGAGAGCTGGAGCAAGCTTGTTGGGAGGGTTGAAAAGCGAAGGATTTGCCAACCCTGAATGGACAGTACCTGACGTGGCTGCCCTGGCTATATTCCTGGTAGGATTTGAAGTGATGTAGCGTTGAATATTGATTTTTCTAACATATTTTTGTATATCCACGAAAGTGTTAAATTTATTAAGTTTTCGTGGAGGGGCAAATTTAAGGCCCTTATCTAAAACCACCTTTTCTTCATGAGACAGTGTAACACTGCTTAAGTTAAACACACCTTGACAGGCTATGTTCGACTTTTCTTTCCTCCTTTGTTTCCTCCTCCCTCCTCTGGTCCCTCTCTTGTTTCGGGACCCCTTTTTCTTCTTGGGGGGTCCTCCCGAAAACCCTGAGAGGGATGAGGATTGGGATATGGAGGTCGGTCGAACTCAGCATTGGGATATGGATATACTCTATCATCATATTGGTCTTGAAGAGGGAAATATCTATTGTGAGTAGATGTAGCTGGGTATCCATGATGGGAGGAATGAGAGTTGTCATAAAAGTTGGATGGTGAACCCCTTTGGTACGACTTTTCTCTCTCGTAATGCTGTTGATTGTAATCATAGTTGGAATGATTACCTCTATGATTCCCCCCACCTCTTCTATTGGAACTATGTCCCCTCCCCCTTTGAGAATTCTTAGGGGTATGGGTATTTTGGGGTACAACCCCTTGTGCACGATCACCAGGTTGTTGGTTCCTATTCATAGAAGGTTTGGGTTGATATAGAAAGATCCACTTTGCTGGAAGAGAGACCACCTAAAGAAGAGGATGATACCTTCAGATGGTCTTTCCTTACCACCTTTTCTACCCAACATAAGCATATAAAGGCCATTTTTGAGAGACATTGGGGGATACTGAAAAATGACAGGGTGTTGGGTGCGTTGATACCAGAAAGGCCCAAGGTTATCTATAAAGGAGTACCCTCCCTTCAAAGCAAAATTGCACCCAACATCATAAACCCACCCATAAAACCCACATTCTTTCATAATTGGATGGGATACTATCCCTGCAAAAAATGTATTGTTTGCAAACACAATACAAGTGGAAGAAGACCTACAAAGGAATTTAGATCCACAGTGACCAATAAAGTCTACCCTATAAAACATTTTTGTACGTGTGCCACAACTCATGTGGTATATCTGTTGACCTGCCCTTGCGGTAAACAGTATGTGGGCAGAACAATAAGATCTTTCACCGCTAGGGTATCCGAACACGTGAGTCTAATCAAATTTGGGAGCATCAAACATACTGTCCCCAGACATTATCGGCAACACCATGCCCGAAACCCTGATGGCACTCAATTTCTAGTTATAGACCATTTCGTTGCCCCATGGAGGGGGGGAGCAACTACCAGGGGGGTATCCAGACTGGAAACATTCTGGATATACGAGCTTCAGACTCATCAGCCACAGGGAATGAATGTCGAGTGGGACATTAACGCCTTCATTAATGCGTCATGAAAACTATACAATATTACACGACTTCTTTTAGATTTTTTATACTTTTTATTAAAATTCCATTTTAATTTTATATAATTTATTAACTTTTTTATTTAACATTATATGTCATAATGTGTGCATGTATATATGAGTTCGTAGTATAGTATGTTAGTCATACACATATATTTAGGAATGCATCATTGCATCCTATTACGTTTCATGCATCCATGTATATAATGTTTTATATATATTCTTTCAATATAATGGCATTATTAATCCTAACGTTAATTTATGTTTTCATTACAGTTTTTATAAACTCCTTTTCGTGCTTCTAGTCTGCCCTCCAGCCAGTTAAACACTTTTCTTCCCTTCAGGGAAGTTGTGGGTTGCGTCCTTTAGAGGGGCGGCCCTATTATTATGGGCTCTTAGAGCGCTGGGTGTGTAACTCGATGGAGGGGTGTGGCTGTGGTATGAGGCAGTCTTAGGTCTCGTTCTTCTGAACGATGCGTGGCTGCCACTTCCGTTTTCTTCCAGCGCATCTCTATTGGCTTATGTCACGTGTGGGAGTTGACATCCAGGCCTCGTTTTCAGGGCGGGGTCTGGTTCCATTAGGGGCATATCATTGTGCTTACTGGCCGCGCTGTGCGGCAGGCCTACGTCTCGCTTTCTGAAGCGAGGCTTGGCTGCCACTTCCGGTTTTTTCCATGACGGAAGTGACGCGCAGGCGCTAGATCCAGGCCTCGTTTTCATAGCGAGGCTTGGATCCCATCCAGCGCAGCTCAGTCAATGTAAACACCCTTATGTATGATATAGAGGCTCGGTCAACACTGTTATACAGGTGACCTATAGCCTTCTTCCATTTCCATGTCCATTTTTAACTTATATATATAGCGTTTTAGATGTAATGTGTATAGTCATAATACATATTATTTTGTGTGCCATTTGGCCATCCAGGATACAAAATCCAAACCGGAAGTGAGGTATTGGCGGTTCACTTCCGGGATCAGGGAGGTCAAGTGGTCCATTTAATTGCGATGTGTGTGGGACAAAGTCCTTACCCCAGATGATGACTATTTAGTCGAAACTAGTCGGGTGGACTTGTCCGTACATATCGCTCCTGTACCTGCATCCATGTTTTTATAAACCATCTTAAATGTGAGTGTTCCACTGTTATGTTTTGCCATTAAAACCCTTTACAAACGGTATCATGCTATGTGGATTTTTCTCCATCTCTACACATATGCTTCTTGGATACCGAGTTCTTATATGCATTGGTGATCTGTGTGTTGGATACCCTGTATGATTGAAGCTGATCAACCGCTTTGACTCCTGACCACCCTCCAACTCAAGACCATCCATACTGGGTTCCATTAACCCTCAAGCTTTCTCCGATTTGGGTGGCGTATGCCTCTCCAAATCCGAGATCTTTGGTAAGCCTCCTTCAACTTATCCTTGGTGGTGGTTTTCACATTAGTCCTATACACCGAATATTCTGTATCGCAAGTTCACATCTTGATTGAACACGTTTTCTTTTCTTTTTGGATTGATCTTCACCATTTGGACATTGTATTGATTTTTGTCTGATGGACTTTATTCTATCTGATGGATTTTATTTGATTATAATTCTCATTCTGTTTATTAATATGGGTTATCATATTATTGTTTGACCACTCTAGCAATAGAGACACTCAGCACGCACGATTTTTTGGGTGTTACACGTGTTCACTATATATGATTACTATATGTTTATGTTGTGTATTAATTTGCTCACATATATCATTTTGCCTAGGTAGCGCTACATTTTTTATTTTTCACACTATTCCAGCTTTTTTTCTATTAGCAGTGTTGGCAGCTTCCTTTGGTATATACACAAGCCCAGCGCAGTATACCCCTTTACATTTCACTTTATTGTTTTAGGACTTTACCGATTGCAGTTCCGAAGGGTGATATACAGCGACTGCAATCAGATGTTTTCCGCTTTATTTGGAACAATAAAAAAAAGCAAATGAATAAATTGACACTGTATGTCTCGAAACAGTCTGGTGGGCTTGGCCTCCCCAATCTATAAGCTTATTATCTAGCGGCTCAAATAACCCAGCTTTCTTACACAACTGCCAAAGGATCTACACCCCTCTGGGTCTCTATTGAGGCCCTCTCTTGCCACCCCTTCGCCATAGGTTCACTAATGTGGCTCCCTAGCCGTCTCCGCCCTCCTATCTTGTGCCCTACCCTGTCCCATTCACTAGCAGTCTGGGACAGAGTACGACATCGTAAGCCTCTGTGCTCCCCACATACTCCATTAGCTCCCATATTTTTTAATCCTGAATTCTCTCCAGGAATGACTCCAATGCTATTCTTGTGGTGGCTAAACAAAGGGCTTCTTAGGATAGGAAACTACCTTAATGGGGGTCAACCGCACTCGTTGCAACATTTTAAGGACACATTTCAGATGCCTTCCAGGGAACTATTTCGATATAATCAGATCATTTCTTTTATACGATCTAAACTTAACCGGTTGGATGGACCCCTTGTTCTTACAAATTTTGAATTATCTTGCCAAACAAAGGGCCTTTTACGGGGTAGGATATCTACAATTTACACTATCCTTACTGACCTGAATGCTAAGCTCCCTTACATGAATCAATGGGAACGGGACTTGAATACCACGTTGGAATTATCGGACTGGCAGGATATTGCCTATGCTTTGTCCAAAATATCGATCAATACAACATTAATTGAGGCAAATTATAAAACACTTCTACGATGGTATTTGGTCCCAACCAGAGTCGCAAAGATGCACCCGTCTGCGTCGCCCACGTGCTTTAGACGTTGTGGCCAGATGGGTACAATGTTTCATGTTTGGTGGCAGTGCCCCAGGGTCACTAGATTTTGGATTCCTATATTTAATTTGATATATTCTGTAACGGGGGTTAATATACGTAGATCCCCGGAAGTAGCGCTTTTTCAAAAGATACCTGATGAGGTCCCCAAAAAATCGACAAAACTAATCACATATATACTTTTGGCAGCTAGAATAACTATTGCTAAATACTGGAAGCAGTCGGTGGTTCCCCTTGCTTATGTGAAGAATAAACTTGGCTGGATCATGGTTAATGACAGACTTACCTGTATCCTCCGAAATTCTACTAAGAAATTTGATGTTACATGGGATCCATGGATACATTATCTATCTACACCTTAAAGTGCTTCTGGCTGACCCTCTCCTTAACTTTCCTATCTCTTCTTTCCTCTCTCCCCCCTTTTTTTTCTCTTTTTCTTCTTTCCTTTTCTCTCTTCCTTTTTTTTTTCTTTCTAAAAAAATGATGTTGATTTGGTTATTGTTGCTAACTATATGATGCTCTGACAGAATTTATATTTCTATGCTGATACGATATTAATAGAAATGTACACAGAGGTTCCCCTTTTCCCTCCCCTTCCCTACCCTCTCCAATTCCCCCCCCCTTTTTTTTTTTCTCTCCCTCCTCTGCTCTTTACAACATGCATCTTTCTCCCTGTGCAAGTCATTCCTAATGCTCTACGTTAACGTAGCTTGATGGGACAACCTACACCCGGTCCCTAGTCGATCAGGGATGTATTTGTTTATTTATTTTTGCCTATACAATGAATGATTTAACATCCGGTAAAATAGGATTTTTTTTGTTCTCATGTCATGTTAGTGGGCACTCCCACCAAATGCACTTTATGTTGAATTTACTCTGTTTATTATTCAAAAGTTCTATATTTGTGACTATTTGAATGATTTGTACTACTTGAAGGTGCTTGATTTTCATTTCCGTTTTTGTCACTTGTGCCTTATATGTCATTGTTACTTCAATAAACATATTGAAATATAAAACATGTTCTATTTTTTTATACCGATGGAAAAAAGACCGATGGGGCGCACACACAATCAGTTTGTCCGATGAAAAAAGTCCATCGGTCTTTTTTCATCAGAAAAACCGATCGTGTGTACGCGGCATAAGTCGATGTAAATTCCTATTATTATGCCCCATACACACGATCGTTTTTCATGCCGTTAAAACTGGCATTTTTAAAAATGGCCCTGAAAAATTATCGTGTGTATGCTCCAAAGCATTTTTAACGACGTGAAAAACGGCCATTAAAAATTTCGGACATGCTCTCTTTTTTCACGTCGTTTTTCATGTCGTTTTTTTTAACGACGTGAAAAACGACAGTGTGTATGCTTTCATGAGGTGAAAAAAAACGCGCATGCTCAGAAGCAACTATGAGACGGGAGCGCTCGTTTTGGTAAAGCTAATGTTGGAAATGGAGATGGCACATTCGTCACGGTGGAATTAATAGCATCGTTTTAATGCTGCGCATTCCGTTCTTCTTTTGATAATGCTTAAAAATTACCTTCTTTTGCTAATGACATTGAGAGTTATGCCAAACTTGTTTCTAAAGTAATTCCAAATTGCTCTAATGATTGTAAAATATTATTTCTAAGCCGCACCTCCCTCCTAAATAATACTAATAATAATAAAATAAGGTAAATATCCTTTTTTTTTATTATATTTTACTATTGTATTTATAATTTTTGGGGCCTTGTTTTTTATTTTTTGGCTTAAATTATTCTTGTGTAAAGTTACCACACCAACCTTCAAAATGTGTCTGCTTTGGCCTCAGAGAGGTTTGTGTCCTTTGATAATAACAATAATATTATTTGAGATGTCCCTGCCTGCTCCCTAGCAAGCTCTCTTTTGAAATACAAATCACATAGTCAAGTTTTTTAAGGCAAAAAAAAAAAACCTTTATTTCGGAACATAACAAATTAAAGGGAAAGGCAGCACTGGAGAGCCTGCTTGCATTTGTGCATCCTTTTGACCCCACAACAACCATCCAAGATGTGAAAACCAAAATAGAGATTAGATCCCCAAAAAAAAGGAGCCCAATCTTGTCTTGAGCTCCCAGAGGTCAGGAGCCACAGCAGATAAGTCCTATATGTCCCAAGTCTGTGGTACTACAGCAGGCATTATTTTCTCCTCTTCCTTGTAGCCTTCTCTCCAGCCTTCTCTGCAGCCTTGGTTGGTTTCTTCCTTGGAGGCTGGGGATCAGGAGGAGAGGTTGTGGCAGGAGGAGTAGTAGGAGGAGGAGGAGGAGGTGGAGGAGTAGGGACAACCTCCGTTATATCGCTGTACATGGTGAGTTCACCCAGCAAGCCCTTATTGATCACTTTTAAAAGCAGGGTCTCACTATATATCTTTTGCCGTAAGTCCATTTGCCCTAGTTTGTGGGCGAGGACTGCGGCAAATCCCTCATCAACAGAGGGTGCCTCTCTGAGGGCCGCTGTTGCCTCTGTGATGAAGGCCCTGGTTTCCTCCTCCACCTGCCTACCTCTCCTTGGCCCTCGTGGTTTAACTACCAGGGGAGGCATCTGGGCTCTTGTGCTGGGCCCAGCCTCCTCCTGGGTGCCACTGGGCCCTGCCTCCTCCTGATCCCCAACATCACCCTCTTCCTGGCTCTGCTCTGGCTGTAAAAAAAGAAAGGGACATTATTTATTTTGGCCCACCATCATTCACAGACATTGTTCACCTCTAGACATTGTTGAAATCAATGTCAAAAGTTATGTCATTTTCATTGATTCCACATCCTGGTTTTGTTGCCTTGTCCACATAAAATTAGGCCACTACTGTATCTTGCTCTTAAAAAACTTTATTGGTAGAAGTTTACATACCTAACAATACTAACATCTATTTAAATTCTACAATTTTGTAAGATATAAATATAGATATCAATATTTTACCTGGCTCCATATATCCAAATCTGCCTCCTCAAGGACCTCATCTTGATCCTAAGAGGAAGCCAGAGCAGGGTTGCCAGGAAGGCTGGAGGACTGGCTGCAGGGAAGGCTGGAGGGTTGGCTACAAGGAAGGCTGGATTGACCTCT
Organism: Rana muscosa; assembly: GCA_029206835.1. NCBI lineage: Eukaryota > Metazoa > Chordata > Amphibia > Anura > Ranidae > Rana > Rana muscosa. The sequence goes on along the minus strand of CM055116.1, from coordinate 78,195,999 downwards.
GGGGGAAGGGTGGACAGAGATTCCCTCACTTCCAGCTGGTCATCCAGGAAAGATAACTTGCTGTAGTACCACAGACTGGGTTTATAAACCTTATCTGCTGGAGCACCTGACCTCTGGGACCTCAGGACCATAGTCCTCTGGGTCCTGTATGTCCCTCTGATGGTCGCTATTTTGGTTTTCACATCTTGGAGAGTTGTTGTGGGTATCTTGGTTTGCACAAATGCAAGCAGGCTCTCCAGTGCTGCTTTCCTGGCATCTTTATTTTTATTCGCACCACTTTTGGTTTGCCATAGAATAGGTAGCTCTTGCCATTTGTCTATGAACTCCCCCATGAATTCCGGGTTTTTGAAAGTATTCATGATATCTGTAAAGCGAGAAACAACAAAATATATATTTTTCAGGCAACATTCCTCAAATGTGCATTTTCTACATATTTTTTACGCACAAATCTCCTCGTCTGATGAACCTGAAATGCTTAAATTGTTAGGTACCTTCATCAAGACGTTCGTTGCTAACTCCCTCTCCCACCAAATGAACGTATTTTCGAGACATGGATCTTCACTTGATATACACTGCGCATGCGTGAAACTCCGCACGCTTTCCCCGCCCCTGACGTTCGATATTGCACTTTCCCCACCCCTTCTCGCTCGTCGTAGTGCTTAACAAAACATGGCGGAGACACAGGTGGCTGAGATTACCTCTACAGAGGAGGAAATTCCAGAGGAGCCCAAATCCAGATCCAGGAGATATAAGGCATCCAACATGTCATTCGAGGAAATGGTGGAGATGGTCGCCATTTTGAAGAGGGAGGATTATGATGCCAAGCATGGGCCGTATAAAAGGCCTAATCTGGTCAAGGCAAAAATTATGGGCAAAGTGGTCAAAAGTCTTCGCAAATAATTTGGGGTGTGCAGAACGAAGGAACAGCTCAGAAAACGTTGGTCTGATCTGAAGTTGCGGGAGCCCGACCAATACAAAAGAATCGAGAAAGTTTTAGGAAAAAGTAAGTTATTTTTTAATATTTTCCATGGTACATATTATTTACTTGTATTCTGTCGTGTATTTTTGACTTTGATATAGTACAGTGAAAGATACCATCTTTCAGGTTCGTCCGCACAGTAAACGGACGTATTAAACCTCTTTCTCCGTACAGTTCCTCAAACAATGTTTTAGGATCATCCAGTGTGAACACCCATGTATTTTATTTTATTTGGGGGAGCAAATTTTGTAATCACTTATTTTTTAGGTGCTAATCCAAAGGACATTTGTTCGTTTGAAAAAAGGATATGCATGGTAATGTTAAGGGAGTGAATGCTCAGCAGCTGATGAAACATCTGAACGCAGTAGTACAAGTGTGGGCCTAAAGCCAAAAAGCTTGAGGGTGTCACACACAGGTGATCCTGTGTAGATACTTTGGGGTGTTACAATGTGTCACATTTGTGTTTAAAAAGTATATGCTATGGTTTTGGCTATGTATCCAATCATGTGTTCCGGTTGGCACTGGGGGTCCATTTTAAAATGGAGCAGGCTTCAAAAGAATGTTTACAAAGTATTTTATCATGTTTAGTTTTTTTGAAAAATTGAGTCGCTACTAATGAAACTATACCTTTTATTTCAATCTCCCTAGGGATTCCAATAGCTACCTCAGATGAGCCGATAATTGCAACACCTACAACAATACCCCCAGAACCCCAGGATGGAGAGGAACGTGATGTTGTGGAAGTGGAAAGTGGCACCACAACAGGTCAGAGAGAAACATGACACATGCATGTTAAATAGATGTAGGCCTACATATTCTATCCTACATTTTTCTTTTTACATTCAGGTGCAGTTCTGGCCGAAGGCCCCAAAAAGTTGACACATCACAGTGCCCAGATCCTGATCCAATACCTCATGGTCTGCTGTCGTGACCTCGAAAAAATTAAGGGAGACTTGATAGAGATCAGGGCAAATACCAAGCGGGTGGAGGAAAGGCTCCAAAATATCATGGTTGTGCTTGGGCGTGTCTAATGTTTTTACACCAAAGAACGTTTAAATTGCTGAGTTTTGGAAGGTTTTTTGTTGTTTTACACTTTAATGACTAGCACATGTTTAGCTTTTTCACAATTTTTTAGAATATAGTTTGTTTACGCATGGCTGGTCATGCGTTTTAATACCCCAAAAATTAAGGGAACATCCACATTTCAAAGGAAGTTTACCACCAAAAAAAGAAATAAAGGTATTTTTACATTCCAAATAATTGTGGCTTCATTATATAAATGTGGTGCTGAGTGAACTAATCAATGTTTTGTGTTTACACTGACAATGAAGGCTAATTAAGAATGATAAATACACATGGCAATACAAGTGCACTAGGTAAACCTACATGAAACATAAAACATTATAAAATGAAAACACCAAACCAATCTTTACTCCATAAAATAATGTATTTATTTGAAAACAAAATTTTAAACATTTTCTGGCATTTCAATGGCCCCCCTACCCATAAAATATTCCACATATTGGTTACGGACCTCACGTCTGGTTGGGGGGGCCAAGCCAGGACGGCCAGGTTCCAGGGCCACTAAAGTTTCTTGATTGAGTAAAGAGGCCTCAGGCCCACTCAAAGCTATATAACTGGTGGAATGCACCCGTAGGAAATTATGAAGCACACAGCAAGTCATTACCACATGGTTCCATTTGTATGGGGCAAGGTGGATGGAAGTCAGGAAGAGGCGAAATCGGCTGGCCATGATGCCAAAGGCATTTTCCACCACCCTTCTGGCTCTGGCCAGCCGATAATTGAACACCCTCCTCTCAGGGGTGAGGGTGCGTTGCGGGAATGGCCTCATCAAATGGGGTCCCAGGCCAAACGCCTCATCCACAACAAACACAAAAGGTAGTCCCTCCACATTCTGCTCCACTGGTGGCAAGGCCAGCAGATCCAAAAGGAGCCGTTCCCCAAACTCCGTCTGGGCAAATACTCCTCCATCAGACATCCTGCCATTCTTGCCAACGTCCACATAGAGGAACTCGTAGGTGGCCGACTCCAGTGCCATCCTCACGATGCTGTGGAACCCCTTATAGTTATAATAAAAGGATCCCGAATGGGGTGGTGGGACGACCCGAACATGTTTGCCGTCGATGGCTCCTCCACAGTTCGGAAAGTTCCATCGCTGGGCAAACTCGGAAGCCACATCCTGCCATTCATGTGGCGAAGAAGGGAACTGTGGAATTAAAGAAAGAATAAATTAATACTTTGAGCCAGAAACATTGAAAGCTGATTTCATAAAAACATTCATGTCCAACATTGGTAGAAACTGTAAAAAAAAAAAAGATTAGTAAGCAACAACAAACCTAAAAAAAACAATAAATAAAAATTGGGGGGGGGGGGGGTTGAAGATGAGTTGGGAATATCACAAATGAAGGCTGTAGCACTCTGTATGAAGTTAAAAAAAAGGAACATTCCTAGGCAATCTTTAGGTTGCGTTTTGGGTAAAGCACTACGATGGAACATAGAATAAAATACATGGAAATGACTAGGCAAGGTAGGTATGGCCCCAGGATAGCATGCTGGAGAGGTTAGGTAAGCCAAATTTACAGGTAGGCCTCAAAACCCAAACTTTTACTATTAAAACATGGGGAGAAAGGGGACATTCCCTGCAGCTAAGAATCATGTGAATTAGGGACTGCAAATAAAGCAAATTAAAAAGTATCCAAGACAAAAATACATACAATGTGAAGTTTTTAAGAAGAACACTTACCTTAATATAGTCCTCCTGCAAAACTTGAAGGATGGCAGAACAAGTCTCTGGTATAATGATACCCAGAGCCTGGGGGGATATGCCTGTGGAGAACTTAAGGTCCTGCAGGCTTCTCCCAGTCGGCAGGTATCGCAACGTGGCAATGAGCCTCTGCTCAGCACTGATGGCTTCACGCATAACGGTGTCCTGCCTGGTAATGTAGGGGGACACCAAAGCCAACAGATGCTGAAATACGGGGTCAGACATCCTGAGAAAATTCCTGAAATCATCAGGATTATTCTCCCTGATCTCCCGCAACAAAGGCATGTGACAGAATTGGTGCCGCTGGAGCAACCAATTCTTGGTCCATGAACTCCTCCTGACCCTGCTCATGGCATGGAGTCGGGATACAGCATGAACCCCTGCACCAACTACAGCACGAACTCTACGACGAGTACGTAGCCGCAACATGGCTAGATAACGGTCGGCTGAACAGAACGAACTAGAAGAACGCACGGAAGAACAGCAAGGCCAATGAAGAACAAGCTGAAAAACAGGAACGAGCAGAGCAGACCGCACTGATACGAACTGACTACACGCACTGCCAAACAGATACGAACCCACAGGCACAAACTGAACTCCACAAAACGATACGAACTGACTACACGCACTGCCAAACAGATACGAACCCACAGGCACAAACTGAACTCCACAAAACGATCTTCAAAGCACGAAAACTGAAAAGCGCAAATCGTCTCTCACCAAACTTTTACTAACACGCGGTAACACGGAATTAGCAAAAGCGTCCCAAAGGGTGGCGTCATTAGAACGGAACGTGTTGTACGTCACTGCGCTTTGATTCATCGTTTTTTAAAATGATCGTGTGTACGCAAGACAGGCTTGAGAGGAAACATGAAAAAAAACGACGTGAAAAACGGAAAGAAAAAAAATGGCAAGAAAATTGATCGTGTGTACGCGGCATTAGGTAGAAGATAGCGAATGAGTGACTTGTATAGCGCTACACATGCGAACTGAATCACCAGCCATTTTACCTTGTAGGATCTCGACATGCTTGGGACACACAGTCGTACACACATATATACTGGGCCAATTTGGACAAGATTTAATTAACCACTTCGCATCCGGACCAATTCTGACACTTCGCTCCTACATGTAAAAAGCCAATTTTTTTTGCTATAGAATTACATATAACCCCCAAACAATATATATATGTTTTTTTAGCAAAGACCCTAGAGAATACAATGGCGGTCATTGCAACTTTTTATCTCGCACGGTATTTGCGCAATAATTTTTCAAACGCATTTTTTTGGGAAAAAAAACGGTTTCATGAATTAAAAAATATTAAAACATTAAAGTTAGCCCAATTTTTTTGCATAATGTGAAAGATGAAGTTACGCCGAGTAAATAGATACCTAACATGTCACCCTTCAAAATTGTACACGCTCGTGGAATGGCGCCAAACTTCGGTACTTAAAAATCCTCATGGGCGACGCTTTAAATTTTTTTATTGGTTACATGTTTTGAGTTACAGAGGAGATCTAGGGCTAGAATTATTGCTCTCGCTCTAACGTTCGCTACGATACCTCACATGTGTGTTCTAAACACCGTTTTAATATGTGGGCGGGACTTACGTATGCGTTTGCTTCTGCGTACAAGCTACCGGGGACAGGGGCGCTTTACATTTTTTTTATTTTTTTTTATTGTTCATTTTACACTTAACTTTTTACTTTGACAGTTAGAGAAAAAAAATGATCACTTTTATTCCTATTACAAGGAATGTAAACATCCTTTGTAATAGGAATAAGCATGACAGGTCCTCTTTACAGTGAGATATGGACCTCTAGGCTGAGAAGCCTGAAATAAAAAAAAATAAAAAAACTATCACCGCTTCCTAGCCGAAGCGGCGCAGTTTTTTTGAATGCAGAGGCCGGGCGTGACGTCATAACATCGCGCCCGGCCTCCAAACAATCATAGAGACTCCGGCGACCATCTGGTCCGCCGGAAATCTCTATGGTTAGAAGCCGGGGCCGGCGGATCCTATCACTGACTCACCGATCGCTCAGGTGAGTCGGTAGAAGCACCGGAGGGCGGCGGGAGGGGGGGGACGTCCCCTCTCGCCGCCTGTAAGAACGATCAAGCGGCGGAACAGCTGCTATGATCGTTCTTACGGTACGCAGGATCGCTGGCTCTAAAAACAAAATCTGAATGATGCCTGTAGCTGCAGGCATCGTTCAGATATCCCGGCTGAAAGTCAAGGACGTCCATGGATGTCCTTAGGCATGAAGTGGTTAACCTACCAGCATGTCTTTGGAGTGTGGGAGGAAACCCACACAGACACAAGGAGAACATGCAAACTCCAGGCAGATGGTGTCGTGGTTGGGATTTGAACCAGTGACCCTTTTGCTGCTAGGTGAAAGTACTAACCACTACACCACTGTGCTGCCCACAGGGGTGTAGTGAAATCAGATTTCAGACATAATAACCGGTTAACATCACTGGTGGTTTCTATATGCTCCTTTTCATATCATTTCTCCCTTGAAAACATGAAGCTGGCAACTCTATTTAATATAATAGAGACAGTAAATATAATTCTAACCTCCCCGTGTAGAGTTCTCTCGCTTTATCATTCTGCATTGAGTCACTTCCTTCTACAAGAACGGTGTCTTTTGCCCTTGTTCTAATTGACTGACCCACAGACTTAGCGCTGTCTAAATATGGATGATGGATTTAAGACAAGTAACTAATCAAACTAGAGCAATACTAGGAGTGAAATCTCTCTTGCATTCTTATAATCCTTTTAAAAGGAAAGTCTTCTTTTGTGGTGCTAATGTTTAAAAGTAGAGAGGAAATGTGAAGATGCTTCTTAAGCCTCGTACACACGGCCGAGATTCTCGTCAGGAAAAAAACATTGTTTTTCCTGACGAGAATCTTGACAAGAAACTTGTCCCGGCCAAATGTACACACGTACGATTCAAAAGAACCGCCGTTCTTTTGAATGGCACGAACACGGTGACGTCATCGACTACGACGAGCATGCGCTCGTCACATTCGATGCCATCGCTGCCATCTTGCTACACCCTATGCCTATGCCTAGGAAGCTACCGCTCATGCGTCAAAGTCATTTTGAGCATGCACGGGTTTTCACGGCAACAGGTAAGTGTACACACGCTCGGGTATCTCGTCGAGAAACAGGCCAATGAGATTCTGGGCAGTTTTCTTGACGAGAAAACTGAAACCCGCGTACACACAGCCGGTTTTCTCGGCAAGAAAGGTCTCCCGGCAGTTTTCTTGTTGTTTTTTGCCGAGAAAACCGGTCGTGTGTGGGCGGCCTTATTGTTATATTCATATTAGATTATAGGTCATATAGACCAGGGCTTCTCAACCAGGGTTCCTCCAGAAGTTTCTAGGGGGTTCCTTAAGCAATGAGCAATTTATTCCTCTCAGATAAGTTTCCACTGACACCATTGATCTTTTTAGCTATCTGTAAGGGGTCAGTCTTCCCAATGACCACAAATGTAAGGCACATTCTTCCCACTGACCATCACACTAATGTATCATGAGCAGTGTTAATTTTGACTTCAAATTTCAACAAATTTTTACTATTTTGACTAAAATGCCATTTTAGTTTTAGTCGTATTTTAGTCGTCTCAATTGTTTTAGTTTTAGTCATATTTTAGTCGACTAAAAGCTCATACATTTTAGTCAACTAAAATCTAAGGGGTTTTAGTTTACCCCCTTCCTGACCAGAGCACTTTTTACAATTTGACACAGCGTCAATTTAACTGAAAATTGTGCGGTTGTTCGACACTGTACCCAAACAAAATTTGCGTCCTTTTTTTCCCACAAATAGAGCTGTCTTTAGGTGGTATTTGATCACCTCTGCGATTTTTATTTTTTGCGCTATAAACAAAAAAAGAGCGACAATTTGGAAAAAAAAATATATTTTTTTTTACTTTTTGCTATAATAAATATCCCCCAAAGTTTTTTTAAAAAACACATTTTTTTTTCTCAGTTTAGGCCAATATATATTCTTCTACATTTTTTGGTAAAAAAAAAATCACAATAAGTGTATATTGATAGGTTTACGCAAAAGTTATAGCGTCTGCAAACTATGGGAAAGATTTTGGGCATTTTTATTATTATTTTTTCTTACTAGTAATGGACGGTAAGGCGACGGACAGATCTGAGATTTTTGACACTTTTTTGGGATGTGAGTGACTAGGAGTGAAGCCATATCGGTTTTCCTCTCCTCTGATAGCACAGGGACTTGTGTGTTTACACACACAAATTCCCGTGCTGGTGCTCGTGCACGCGATCGCGCGTGGCCGGCAGCGATCGTGCCCACCGGCCACGCATAGGGATCCCCGCCTTGCAGTGGGCGGCACGCTCCCTCTGGTGGCCAAAATCGCGTGGGACTTACACACACGGGATTTCGCCCAGGAGAGCCATTGTGCCGTAGTATACCTGTGTGACACAGTTGGCAAGTGGTTAAATTGTAATGCATTATTTAAAACATGTCTAAACATGTCCAAACTAATTATTTACTCCTGGAGTAAAAATCTAACAACATGTTATTATTTCTGGTATTAAAGTGGTTGTTAAAAAAAAAAAAAAGCTATCTCATTATGAAATACTTATCTTAGATTGGAGCTCCCCGCATCGGTACTGACACACTGATCGCTGTATAAATTTCAATGGTCCCAAAAAAGTGTCAAAAGTGTCCGATGTGTCCGCCGCAGTGTTGCAGTCCCGCTTTAAATTGCAGATCGCCGCCATTACTAGTAGAAAAAAAAATTATATTAAAAATGCCATAAATCTTTCCCCTATTTTGTAGACGCTATAACTTTTGCACAAACCAATCAATATACGCTTATAGCAATTTTTTTTTACCAAAAATATGTCGAAGAATTTCGTCCCAAACTCAGGAAGAAACAAAAAATAAAAACTGCAGAGTTGATCAAATACCACCAAAGGAAAGCTCTATTTGTGGGAAATAAGGACACATATTTTATTTGGGTACAGTGTCGCACGACCGCGCAATTGTCAGTTAAAGCGACGCAGTGATGTATCGCAAAAAATGGCCTGGTCATTAAGGGGGCAAATCCTTACGGTCCTTAAGTTCAATCTAAGGTAAGTGATTGATAATAAGCTAGTGTGCTAGTCATACTAGCTCATTATACCTTTGCCTTGCAGGTTTAAAAAAAAAAAAAAGTTTTGCGGTATACAACCGCTTTAAATGTGGATGTTAATGACTTTAATAGTTCCCAGTCATTGAGATTCTTCCTGTTCTGCAGAAATAAAGAAATCTTTGGCCTGGTAAATGATAGAAAGGTAAGCTGTGAAAAGGACAAGCGTGTCTCTGGACAAAAAACGGTTTATTAACCAGAAACCATAATCATGACCTTTGCCTTGTGATTATAAAAGGCCACAATGTCACTACAAGAGAGCACAGAATTATATATGATATACCATGCAGAAGTTAGGAGTGTACCACTGAGTACCAGTCGTCTTAGAGGAGAATGCACAAACACAAGTCTGCGATGTACCAGCTGAAAAAAAGAAAGTCATATATTTTCAAAGAGCAAAAATTCTGGATGATTCTCACAAGTGCACCCGAAATATTAAAGTGTGTGTATGCATAGTTGCCAACATTGGAAAAAAAACATCTGGGACACTTTTTTTGTATTGAGGCGGAGCCTTGCTATAATTAGGGGGCAGGGCATTCGTTTGTAGGCGTGTCATGCTGAAATGAAAAATGTGGCGCGCGAAGCGTGCCGCAGCGAAAAATGGGCGTGGTTTACGCACGATAGTGGGTGTGGCTTAAATGGGCGTGGTTCAAAGGGGTGTGGCTACAGTCCGAGGTGAGAGAAAGAGAGAGAAAGAAATAGAAAGAAAGAAGCCAGATCCTACACCACAATAGTAATGTGTAACAAAATTGGCAGATAAGTATACTCCAAAACACCTGTTGGCGCTTCAATCATCCCGACACCATGTTTGTTATGGTGTCAGGATGATTGAAGCGCATTATTTCTATTATTACATTGTAATATAAAATTAAATCATTCAACTCACCATAATGCCGAATCACTGTAAGCCCCAAGTGTGTCACCTGCCACGTCGCCTGCCACCAGATGCCATCAGGTGCCCCCAATGGAGTCCGTCCTTACATCAGCTTTACCCAGCGGAGTCCTTCCTTACATCAGGCGTACCCAGCGGAGTCCCCCCTTACATCAGGTGTCCCCAGCGGAGTCCCCCCTTACATCAGGTGTCCCCAGCGGAGTCCCCCCTTACATCAGGCGTCCCCAGCGGAGTCCCCCCTTACATCAGGCATCCCCAGTGGAGTCCCCCCTTACAACAGGCATCCCCAGCGGAGTCCCCCCTTACAACAGGCGTCCCCAGCTGAGTCCCCCCTTACATCAGGCGTCCCCAGTGGAGTCCCCCCTTACGTCAGGCGTCCCCAGCGGAGTCCTTCCTTACATCAGGTGTCCTCAGCGGAGTCCCCCCTTACAACAGGCGTCCCCAGCGGAGTCCCCCCTTACATCAGGCGTCCCCAGCGGAGTCCCCTCTTAACCAGGTGTCTCCTGTCTCGACCGCCATTACTGTTTCCCCTTCCCCGAGGGGGAACAAAATAGAGGCGGAGCCGACCGCGAGGCTGCACAAAAAATTAAGCTGTGGCGCCGCCCACCCCCGCCCCTTTCCATTACAGACAGACCTGCAGCGGGGTGGTGTGGGGCGGGGCGGAGGGGTGGCCGGCCGGCCAGCCAAAACACGGATGTAGTACAATAGAAGATAAAGCTGCTGCGGCGCCGCCCACCCACGGGGAGACGCGGGGTATGGGCGGCGCCGCAGCAGCTTTATTTTCTATTGTACTACATCCTGGTTTTGGTCTTCTTTAAAATGGCGGCCGGCGGAGACATTGTCTCCGCCGGCCGTGGACCTCTAGCGGCGGCGGCCCGCGGCGGCCAAAGTCGTGGAAACCGGGAAAAAACGGATTGGCCGGGACATTGGCCGGGACAAAATAAATCCGGGAAAAGGGTTTGAATCCCGGGAATGTCCCGGCCAATCCGTGACTGTTGGCAACTATGTGTATGTGTGTCATGAGCCGAGTCATATGCTTTGTGATACAGGATAAACCAACGCCGCAATATCGCAGTCCCACTATAAGTTGCTGATCGTCTCCATTGCTAGTGTAGCGGCCTGCACTCTCTCACTCCTCTGGTGGCTGATTACTGCTTGTCTAGGGGTATCCTGGAGGAGAGAGTGCAGGGTCACCACGCCAAGCCTTCACTACAGATGTTTGTGTGGTGTGAGCAAAGTTTCTTTACCTACGGGTCGGTGTTCGGTGTTTGGAGCCTCCGCTTCTTCTGTGGAACAATGTCTGCCAGTAAATGAGCCCCACACCAATAAAAGTCCAACACTCCTTTATTTTCCAATGTCAGGATGAAACACAATCAGTTGGACTCCCTCAACGAACAGACAGGGGGGTGTGGATACAAGTATGCCCAGGCACAATGAACTCTCCTATTCCTCTATCAGCGAATAGGTTTGGCACATGGTCTCTGCCACCTGCTGAGAATCTTGGTCGCTGCCACCGACCAGGTAAACGGTGAACCTTCCTCCTGACTGCACTCGGCCCCTGTTTGGGAAGATACTCCTCCGGGCGGTCTCCTGAGGCTCACCCGGCACCGGCAATCTGCTGCACCAGGTCTTTGGGTGAGTAACTCCTCTGGTCCCTTACGCCTCTGGATTCGGGTACCCCACTCCCGGGGTCCCCTAGGAAATTCTTCCCTCGCGGAGCCCAGCGGAGGACACTGGGCCCCAGGCCTCCAACCGAGTACCTCACCCCAGGCTGAAGGTGCCTGGGGTGGAACACGAGCTCCGGGTGTCCAGGCATAGGCCGCCTGGACACCGACCACAAACCACAGCCCTCAGGCTGAAGGTGCCTGGGACTCGACAACCCCGTGACCAAAATGGCCGACCCCTTTATACCCTCCCCCACCAAGCCCAGCGGAGCCCCCGCCCCGCTGTACTCATGCTGCAAGAGGCCAAAAAGGGTACGGCACTGCAATGATGGCTCAACCCCCGGGCCCAAAAGTGACAGCGCCACCCGCTGGGCCCCAGGGAACCATACATTACAGATATCCCCACCAAATTCAAACATGAGAGAAAAGCATATACCCGTTACACTAGTATAAAAAAAAAGACAAATAAAAATATCCCGTAGTTTGTAGACGCTATAACGTTCGCGTAAACCAATAAATATACCCTTTGAATTTTTTTGCAAAAAATATGTAGCAGAATACATATTGGCCTAAATTGATTATAATGATTAATATTGTTTCTTTTTTTCAAAATTGACGGTGTTTTTTTGTTTGTAGCGCAAAAAATAAAAAAACAAACTTGTGATCAATTACCACCCAAAGAAATCTTTATTTATGAGGAAAAAAATGACAAAAAAATGAATTTAGGTCCAGCGTTGCATGACCGCGCAATTGTCAGTTAAAGTAACGCAGTGCCGTATCATAAAAAATGGCCTGGTCATGAAGGGGGTGTAAATCTTCCGGAAGTCAAGTGGTTAATAAAAATTACAGTATGCCCAATTTTGCATTACGTATGACACAGCCCTCATTACAGGAAGGCTAGGTTCACACCTTTGCGGCCACGCGGGCCACGGTTTGCGCCGGCACCAGAACCCATTTATGTGAATAGGCTGCCATGCTCCGCGACACGCAAGAAAGAAGTCTCTGCACTATTTTTGAAATCGCAGCCCACGCGGAAACCTCGGTTCCCAATATGGCTGCGATTTCCAGTCAAGTTTCTCTGTATTTGTGCTGGCCCTGCAGTGGCACCACCCCCTCAGATGAGTAAATTATATGCAGACCAGTGGGGGTGAATGGGCCCCGCCCCTAATCTACATGCAGGGTGCTTAATGCTTGGATTTCTATGTTTCTACGTGATTAGAGTCTGAGGCTCTAATTGGCTTAAAAAAAGGGTGGGCTCGGGGTACAGAGCACTGGATGGGGTAAGTGCAGGGCTGATGGACAGACAAACGACTGAGCGACGGAGGGGGAGTGGTTTGACCAACCAACTGACCAAACAAACAGGGGGTGGGGGTGGGGGGCTTAATTGCCGCCCCACCAAAAATAATTAGAGCACCAGCGGCCACTGATGCCGACAATAATGTAGTCTCCTTGTTCAACCATAGTGGCCTAAGTAATAAGCATAGAACTTGTCCATGGACCTCAGATGTTTTTCAATCATTAATAACGTTGATGTAAAATGCATCAAGTGTCCTATGATATCCGATTTTTGGCCAAGCTAGACTAAAGCCCCGTACACACGGTCAGACTTTTTTGGCCAACAAACTTCATTTTGAGCAAGTTGGGCCAACAATCCGACCGTGTGTACGCTCCATCGGACAAACTTTTTTTGCTTTTTTCTTGTTTTCATCTGACAAAAGTTGGGTCTGCAAACAGACAAACTTTTGCCCAACAAAAGTCCGATGGAGCAAAGTCCGACCGTGTGTACAGAAAACCATCGGACTTTTGTCCGATGGACAAAACAACTAATGTTAAAATCAACCAACAATAGCAGAAGTTGACCAAAGGGTGGCGGTAAAGAGCAGAAAAGAGCAGAAAAACCACGTGATGTTTCCAAAAAGTTTTGGGAAAGTTTGCAGAAAAGTCCGAGCGTGTGTATGCTATGGGTGTTCCCGACCAACTGCGTTCGGACAAAAAAACACGGAAAAGTCCGATAGAAGTCCGAACCTGTGTACGGGGCTTAAAATAGAGCAACAGGCTGAAAACCAAAGATGCTTAACTGTCCAATACTGTATCACTTTTTTTTTTTTTTTTTTTTACACACAGTTGAGTAATTAAAGTTCTACTTTACTTTTAGGTCTACAGAACCTTGAATTATTAGCTGGAACCTGAACATTAAAAAAATACTCTTCTCAGTTTAGTCTTAGTCAGCTTTAATTTTAAGGACATATTAATAATAATTTATGATGTATATCTACATGAAACAAAGGCATTTCAGAGCACTAATTATCATTAGACTCTATAGAGAATTAGTAAGGCAAAGTTTCGAGGTCATCTAAGGCATTAACCTCACAATTAGCATCATTGTTGCGTGAATTGCAGCTTGGCAAATTCCATCAGCTGCAAATCGTTTCTACGAAATGACTGCACTGAAAACAAATTCTATGGTATGAACAAATTGAGAAAGTAAATATAGAATGTTAAGCCTCATACACACGATCGGATTATCCGACGGGAAAAGTGTGATGACAGGCTGTTGTCGGAAAATCCGACCGTTTGTACGCTCCATCGGACAATTGTTGTCGGATTTTCCGCCAACAAATGTAGGATGGCATGCTTTAAAATTGTCCGCCAACAAATGTGTGTTGTCTGATTTTCCGATCTTGTGTACACAAGTCCATCGGACAAAACTCCAAAGTACAAACACGCATGCTCAGAAGCAATGCTCACCATAACACAACATTAGCAGAAGTTGCCCAAAGGGTGGCGCTAAAGAGCTGAAAAACCACAAAGTTTTGTGTTTGTTGGCCGACAATTATTTGCCGTTTGTATGCAATACAAGTTCCTGGCCAATGCCCTTCGGACAAAAATCCTATGCTTTGTCCGATGAAAATCTGATTGTGTGTATGAGGCTTTAAAGCGAACTTGAGGGCTTCTGAGGAAGCATATAGCAGATACCTTCATGTACTCACCACCTTAGTTTATCTTCATAGAGTCTAGGAATCCCAAAATTTCCAAGTCCTTTATTAGTTAGTGACCAAACTGCATGCTGGTTGATTTGCAAAGCTATGGGGTTGATAATAGCTTAAAATATGAAAAAACAGTACATCTAACCATTGCATACACATTTCCCCAGGTTTTGTCCCTTTAACCACTTGATTTTGTGTGTATTTATTTATTCTTATATTGGTAATGGCGGTGATCCGTGACTTATAGCGAACTGTGATAATATGGTGGGCAATCTGACACTAACTGACACTTTTGACACTTTGGGGGACAGATATAACTTAAAAAAGAAGTATGGGTTTTTTGTTTTTTTTTAGATTCGTATTTACTTAGGTGGATGCAGCATCGGTCCGATGCTGCATCTGTCCCTTGGAGCCTCTAACACTGAGAACCGAGCGATCGAACATCGCCAATGGCTCAGTTCTCACAGCTCCCTGAGCAGAGAGCTGCAGACTGTCAGTCACCTGCTCTCTGCTCTGCCCCTCCACGCTTACTGGAGGGCTCTGCTGTAGAGAGTTCGGGAGCGGC
Organism: Rana muscosa; assembly: GCA_029206835.1. NCBI lineage: Eukaryota > Metazoa > Chordata > Amphibia > Anura > Ranidae > Rana > Rana muscosa. The sequence goes on along the minus strand of CM055116.1, from coordinate 78,180,962 downwards.
TGGCTCAGGCTTTTAGAGGCTCGCCGAGAGGCTGAGTTGGGTGCTGGTTCAAGGATCTGGGCAGATACCGACTCTATGGTCATGATGACACCCAAGCCTGGACTGGCTCTGTGACATCAGCAGAGAGCGGACTTCAGCCCGCTCTCTGCTAAAAACGGGTCACAGGAGGGCAGAACGAACTGCACCCCTGTGATCCACAGAAGTACAGCCAAACGAGTGTTGGCTATACTTCTCCTTTAACAGTTTCAACTGTATATGTAACAGACCAAAAGGGAGCAAATTAGAGAGAGTCATTGTTAAGGTTTTTCTTGGACATGGAAGGATGATGCATGTCAAACAAAAGCAAAGAAGATTCCCAGCTCAACTTACTGACCAATCTGCAACCAACCAAATTATCCTGTCTAACAGTATGCATTATAAACAGGGGTTTCGTTTGCACACATTTGTAAATACATGCATGAGCTTCAGAGCAACTTATTGGCACCCCAGTATTATCTGCAGTCCTAAACTTTTTGAGATCCTCCACAGTGAAAGCACATGCATTATAATGGATAGGTAGAGGGCTGGTGAACCTGTAGGGAGCCCACCGCTCCTTAAAAGGCACAGGGGTGCACTGGTCACTCAGTATATAGCACAATGGCAGAAAAGGTGTCCAGTGCGTCCCCTCACCAGTATTTCAACAGTATAAACAAATGGCCACTGTCCCCACTTATAACTGGCCTTTGAAGCAAGCAACACATGGAAGGGCGACGCATGCCAAGCAAAACCAAAGAAGATTCTCAGCTCAACTTACCGACCACCCAGCAGCAAACCGTATTATCCTGTCTAACAGTATGCTTTAAAAACAAGGGTTTAGTTAGCAGTAGCACACATTTGCAAATACATGCATAAGCTGCAGAGCCACTTCACAGCACCACAGTATTATCTGCAGTCCTAACTCCTAACTCTAGGAGTTCTAACTCAATACATAAACCTGTACCTAAGGCTGTATCAACCAAAAACAAAACAATTTGTTTATATTTACACTTAAAAACAAGTGACCCCTAATGCAGTTTGTCCCATGTCTGGCTGCTGCTTGGGGTAAATTATTTTTAACAATTTGCTAACCACATAACACATATACAGGTCCTTCTCAAAAAATTAGCATATTGTGATAAAGTTCATTATTTTCTGTAATGTACTGATAAACATTAGACTTTCATATATTTTAGATTCATTACACACAACTGAAGTAGTTCAAGCCTTTTCTTGTTTTAATATTGATGATTTTGGCATACAGCTCATGAAAACCCAAAAATCCTATCTCAAAAAATTAGCATATTTCATCCGACCAATAAAAGAAAAGTGTTTTTAATACAAAAAAAGTCAACCTTCAAATAATTATGTTCAGTTATGCACTCAATACTTGGTCGGGAATCCTTTTGCAGAAATGACTGCTTCAATGCGGCGTGGCATGGAGGCAACCAGCCTGTGGCACTGCTGAGGTGTTATGGAGGCCCAGGATGCTTCGATAGCGGCCTTAAGCTCATCCAGAGTGTTGGGTCTTGCGTCTCTCAACTTTCTCTTCCCAATATCCCACAGATTCTCTATGGGGTTCAGGTCAGGAGAGTTGGCAGGCCAATTGAGCACAGTAATACCATGGTCAGTAAACCATTTACCAGTGGTTTTGGCACTGTGAGCAGGTGCCAGGTCGTGCTGAAAAATGAAATCTTCATCTCCATAAAGCTTTTCAGCAGATGGAAGCATGAAGTGCTCCAAAATCTCCTGATAGCTAGCTGCATTGACCCTGCCCTTAATAAAACACAGTGGACCAACACCAGCAGCTGACATGGCACCCCAGACCATCACTGACTGTGGGTACTTGACACTGGACTTCAGGCATTTTGGCATTTCCCTCTCCCCAGTCTTTCTCCAGACTCTGGCACCTTGATTTCCAAATGTACTTTGGACCACTGAGCAACGGTCCAGTGCTGCTTCTCTGTAGCCCAGGTCAGGCGCTTCTGCCGCTGTTTCTGGTTCAAAAGTGGCTTGACCTGGGGAATGCGGCACCTGTAGCCCATTTCCTGCACATGCCTGTTCACGGTGGCTCTGGATGTTTCTACTCCAGACTCAGTCCACTGCTTCCGCAGGTCCTCCAAGGTCTGGAAACGGTCCTTCTCCACAATCTTCTTCAGGGTCCGGTCACCTCTTCTCGTTGTGCAGCGTTTTCTGCCACACTTTTTCCTTCCCACAGACTTCCCACTGAGGTGCCTTGATACAGCACTCTGGGAACAGCCTATTCGTTCAGAAATTTCTTTCTGTGTCTTACCCTCTTGCTTGAGGGTGTCAATGATGGCCTTCTGGACAGCAGTCAGGTCGGCAGTCTTACCCATGATTGCGGTTTTGAGTAATGAACCAGGCTGGGAGTTTTTAAAAGCCTCAGGAATCTTTTGCAGGTGTTTAGAGTTAATTAGTTGATTCAGATGATTAGGTTAATAGCTTGTTTAGAGAACCTTTTCATGATATGCTAATTTTTTGAGATAGGATTTTTGGGTTTTCATGAGCTGTATGCCAAAATCATCAATATTAAAACAAGAAAAGGCTTGAACTACTTCAGTTGTGTGTAATGAATCTAAAATATATGAAAGTCTAATGTTTATCAGTACATTACAGAAAATAATGAACTTTATCACAATATGCTAATTTTTTGAGAAGGACCTGTATGTGTAGCACCCTCTAGTGTGCTATTGGGTTAGTACAGGTACATTTATTCGTGTGGCTCATGATAAAGTGAGCCTGAATCTGGGTCAGGGTTTACTGCAGGTCAGGCTGGATGACTCATACAGTCAGGTCTCTGGCACCTCCCCCTGGGTCTTGCAGTTTGGAGAAACTTCTAGAAGTTAGTGGGTGGAGGCCAGGAGAGCTGATCTGCATACTTGAGGGGACTTGACCAATTCCCACGCAAACTGTCCTGGCAGGGAAGTTGAGTCAGCCTTTAAATATGGATGAGTCATGCCAGCAAGGGAGTCGGTTGGAAGATGGAGTGCTGAGGAGACTGATTGGGCTCTCACTCCATGCTGGAGCTTGGGCTGGCTTGGGAAGATCCTGACAGCAGTGTGGTTTGAAAGGAATCTTGCCTAGGGAGCAGCAGGGAGCAAGAAGGACAGTGTGAGTACATCAGCATACTCAGGGATTCACAAGGAGAGAGACTGCCACATGTGGCAAGCCTTTCTGAAGGACAGCGTTGTGCTTGACCCTTCCTGTCCCTTGCCCTGGGAGATCTTCAGAGCAGCCAGGTGGGCTGGGGGAGAAGCAGACAGGTGGGTTGATAGTTCTGCTGGCAGTAGAGCTGGGAATAGTGTCTACAGTGGAGTGGGAGGTACTCCTCTATGCTGCCTTCAACACCTTGTGCTACTTTCTAAGGGACTGAGAGTTCCTAGTCCTTAAAGGGCTTTTGCATTTTGTTTTCAGAGATGTCAGTGTCTGGAAAGTAGGGCAGTTCAAGATCTTGTACTTAAGGAGGAAGTTGTCCCTGGTTATTGTTTCAGTCTAGCTGGGCATCCCATAATTCCTATTCCCCCATCCAAGTTATTACCCCTATTAACCGCTTGCCGACCATGTCACGCCGATATACGTCGGCAGAATGGCACGGCTGCACAAAGCAACGTATATTTACGTCGCTTTGAATTTTGCGCCCCTGCCGCGAGCTCCGTGACCGTGCCCGCGGGACCCACGGACTCGATGTCCGCTGGTGTCCCGCGATCGTGTCACGGAGCTGCAGAACAGGGGGATGCCTGTGTAAACAATGCATATCCCTGTTCTGCCTAGTGACATGGCAGGGATCTACTGCTCCCTGTGATCATCGCCCCCTAGTGTTTAACACCTTCCCTGCCAGTTTATAGCACTGATCGCTGTATAAATGACAATGGTCCCAAAATAGCATCAAAAGTGTCCGATGTGTCCGCCATAATGTCGCAGTCACGGTAAAAATCGCTGATCGCCGCCATTACTAGTAAAAAAATAAATATTAATAAAAATGCCATAAAACTATCCCCTATTTTTGTAGACTATAACTTTTGCGCAAACCAATCAATAAACGCTTATTCTGATTTTTTTTTACAAAAAAATATGTAGAAGAATAAGCATCGGCCTAAACTGAGGAAAAAAAAAATTAGATATATTTTTGGGGGATATTTACTATAGCAACAAGTAAACAATATTGTTTTTTTTTCAAAATTGTCGCTCTATTTTTGTTTATAGCGCAAAAAATAAAAACCGCAGAGGTGATGAAATACCACCAAAATAAAGCCCTCCAGAGCTGAAGTGGTTAAACAACAAAAACCAAGCTCAAAGACTGTTCCTTGTGTCTGGATGGAAGTGGAAAATTCTTGCAGGAACAGGGAGATCAGTCATCTTTAGCCCCTGTGGGGGTAGTGCTACATATGCTTTGTTGTTGGTTATATAATAAGATGAGGCACTGAGATCTTGAGGAATGTAGAATTTACCTTTACTTGCATAGGAGAACAGCATAAGTGTGTCAGAACAGCATTACAGGGGAGAGCAGAGAAAAAAAAACATCCTACCTGTGCAGAATATACAAGCATATATAAACACACAGATGCCAGTTTATCACTACAGCATCACCTATAGTTCGGAGTGCCTAGCACATGCGGTTGCACTTCCAACATGTGGAGGCAAGAAAGCAGGGCTTTAGTTCCCAGCCATTGCACACATGAGTCTGCGTTGACATGAGGCTGTGTGCTATGAGGGTGCTCACTGCACGCTCCCTGCATAAAGACTGAGCTGTCACCGACAGTTCTCAGTCAAGGCTTCTGATTGGGAGCAGGCAGGATGGGATCCCGATCCTATGACCAGAGTGAGGCCAAAACTGATCTGTACAATCAATGACCCAGGAATTAGTAAAGACACTGGATTATAAGAATAGCCAGGCAGTAGGGATGAGCTCGGTGTTCGAGTCGAACATAGGTTCGACTCGAACATCGGCTGTTCGCGCGTTCGGCGAACAACGAACGATTTGGGCCGTTCGCGCCAAATTTGAGTGACGCGAACGGCCCACAATACACTGCGCCATCGCAGTGTAATCCCGGCGCTGTGATTGGCCAAGCATGCACTGTGACCCTGCATGCTTGGCCAATCACAGCGCCGGCAGCGAGGAGAGCAATGATTGGCCACAGGCAGGATGCCTGTGGCCAATTATAGCTGAGGGGGTTTAGTACACGCCCCACACTATAAAAGGCCGCCAGCGTGGCGGCCTTGTGTAGTGTGTTCCAGAGCAGGGAAAGTGAAGGATAGGCAGGGACAGTGTCAAATCTTGTCAAATCTATTCTTTGCTAAACCTTGTGTGTAGGGACAGAGAAGGATAGGCAGGGAGAGTGTCAGTGTCATAGTCTTTGCTAAACCTTGAGTGTAGGGAGAGAGAAGGATAGGCAGGGAGAGTGCCAGTGTCATATACTTTGATAAACCTTGTGTGCAGGGAGAGAGAAGGATAGGCAGGGGACAGTGTCAGTGTCATATTCTTTGCTAAACATTGTGTGCAGGGAGAGAGAAGGATAGGCAGGGAGAGTGTCAGTGTCATATACTTTGATAAACCTTGTGTGCAGGGAGAGAGAAGGATAGGCAGGGGACAGTGTCAGTGTCATTGTTGCTAAGCCTCCTGCACATTATACACCTGAAGTTAGCCTATATTGCTGCTTTTTCCTGGTGTGTTACACCAACAGGATTTTGCGGCACTTACAGCGGGTGGAGTGTACCTCCTGACCTTATTACACCTTAACTTAGCCTGTATTGCTGCTTTTTCCTGGTGTGTTACACCAACAGGATTTTGCGGCACTTACAGCGGGCGGAGTGTACCTCCTGACCATATTACACCTTAACTTAGCCTGTATTGCTGCTTTTTCCTGGTGTGTTACACCAACAGGATTTTGCGGCACTTACAGCGGACGGAGTGTGCCTCCTGACCATATTACACCTTAACTTAGCCTGTATTGCTGCTTTTTCCTGGTGTGTTACACCAACAGGATTTTGCGGCACTTACAGCGGGCGGAGTGTACCTCCTGACCATATTACACCTTAACTTAGCCTGTATTGCTGCTTTTTCCTGGTGTGTTACACCAACAGGATTTTGTGGCACTTACAGCGGGCGGAGTGTGCCTCCTGACCATATTACACCTTAACTTAGCCTGTATTGCTGCTTTTTCCTGGTGTGTTACACCAACAGGATTTTGCGGCACTTACAGCGGGCGGAGTGTACCTCCTGACCATATTACACCTTAACTTAGCCTGTATTGCTGCTTTTTCCTGGTGTGTTACACCAACAGGATTTTGCGGCACTTACAGCGGACGGAGTGTGCCTCCTGACCATATTACACCTTAACTTAGCCTGTATTGCTGCTTTTTCCTGGTGTGTTACACCAACAGGATTTTGCGGCACTTACAGCGGGCGGAGTGTACCTCCTGACCATATTACACCTTAACTTAGCCTGTATTGCTGCTTTTTCCTGGTGTGTTAAACCAACAGGATTTTGCGGCACTTACAGCGGGCGGAGTGTGCCTCCTGACCATATTACACCTTAACTTAGCCTGTATTGCTGCTTTTTCCTGGTGTGTTACACCAACAGGATTTTGCGGCACTTACAGCGGGCGGAGTGTACCTCCTGACCATATTACACCTTAACTTAGCCTGTATTGCTGCTTTTTCCTGGTGTGTTACACCAACAGGATTTTGCGGCACTTACAGCGGGCGGAGTGTGCCTCCTGAACATATTACACCTTAACTTAGCCTGTATTGCTGCTTTTTCCTGGTGTGTTACACCAACAGGATTGTGCGGCACTTACAGCGGGCGGAGTGTGCCTCCTGACCATATTACACCTTAACTTAGCTTGTATTGCTGCTTTTTCCTGGTGTGTTACACCAACAGGATTTTGCGGCACTTACAGCAGGCGGAGTGTACCTCCTGACCATATTACACCTTAACTTAGCCTGTATTGCTGCTTTTTCCTGGTGTGTTACACCAACAGGATTTTGCGGCACTTACAGCGGGCGGAGTGTGCCTCCTGACCATATTACACCTTAACTTAGCCTGTATTGCTGCTTTTTCCTGGTGTGTTACACCAACAGGATTTTGCGGCACTTACAGCGGGCTGAGTGTGCCTCCTGACCATATTACACCTTAACTTAGCCTGTATTGCTGCTTTTTCCTGGTGTGTTACACCAACAGGATTTTGCGGCACTTACAGCGGGCAGAGTGTGCCTCCTGACCATATTACACCTTAACTTAGCCTGTATTGCTGCTTTTCCCATTTCCCTGCAGGCCATTAGAATGTCTGGAAAGCAAACAAGGAGAGGCAGACAGTCAGTGTGTTACACCAACAGGATTTTGCGGCACTTACAGCGGGCGGAGTGTGCCTCCTGACCATATTACACCTTAACTTAGCCTGTATTGCTGCTTTTTCCTGGTGTGTTACACCAACAGGATTTTGCGGCACTTACAGCGGGCGGAGTGTGCCTCCTGACCATATTACACCTTAACTTAGCCTGTATTGCTGCTTTTTCTGGTGTGTTACACCAACAGGATTTTGCGGCACTTACAGCGGGCGGAGTGTACCTCCTGACCATATTACACCTTAACTTAGCCTGTATTGCTGCTTTTTCCTGGTGTGTTACACCAACAGGATTTTGCGGCACTTACAGCGGGCGGAGTGTGCCTCCTGACCATATTACACCTTAACTTAGCCTGTATTGCTGCTTTTTCCTGGTGTGTTACACCAACAGGATTTTGCGGCACTTACAGCGGGCGGAGTGTACCTCCTGACCATATTACACCTTAACTTAGCCTGTATTGCTGCTTTTTCCTGGTGTGTTAAACCAACAGGATTTTGTGGCACTTACAGCGGGCAGAGTGTGCCTCCTGACCATATTACACCTTAACTTAGCCTGTATTGCTGCTTTTTCCTGGTGTGTTACACCAACAGGATTTTGCGGCACTTACAGCGGGCGGAGTGTACCTCCTGACCATATTACACCTTAACTTAGCCTGTATTGCTGCTTTCTCCTGGTGTGTTACACCAACAGGATTTTGCGGCACTTACAGCGGGCGGAGTGTGCCTCCTGAACATATTACACCTTAACTTAGCCTGTATTGCTGCTTTTTCCTGGTGTGTTACACCAACAGGATTTTGCGGCACTTACAGCGGGCGGAGTGTGCCTCCTGACCATATTACACCTTAACTTAGCTTGTATTGCTGCTTTTTCCTGGTGTGTTACACCAACAGGATTTTGCGGCACTTACAGCAGGCGGAGTGTACCTCCTGACCATATTACACCTTAACTTAGCCTGTATTGCTGCTTTTTCCTGGTGTGTTACACCAACAGGATTTTGCGGCACTTACAGCGGGCGGAGTGTGCCTCCTGACCATATTACACCTTAACTTAGCCTGTATTGCTGCTTTTTCCTGGTGTGTTACACCAACAGGATTTTGCGGCACTTACAGCGGGCGGAGTGTGCCTCCTGACCATATTACACCTTAACTTAGCCTGTATTGCTGCTTTTTCCTGGTGTGTTACACCAACAGGATTTTGCGGCACTTACAGCGGGCAGAGTGTGCCTCCTGACCATATTACACCTTAACTTAGCCTGTATTGCTGCTTTTCCCATTTCCCTGCAGGCCATTAGAATGTCTAGAAAGCAAACAAGGAGAGGCAGACAGTCAGGAGCCAAAAAAAGAGGGCAAGCAGGCTCTGTGTCTAGAGACAACAGTGCTGGTCGTGGACGTGGTGCATCGCCATCAGCACGTGGCCATGGGACACGCTTGTCCTTCTTTTCGGCAGCTGGACGTGTTGAGCCGCATCATGCTGAAGACTTGGTAGAGTGGATGACCAAGCCCTTCTCATCCTCCTCATCCTCTCTCACCCAGGCTCAGGGTACTGGCAAAGCAGCTGCCAAAGCGTCCTCTTCCCTGGTATCAATGTCATCATCAGTCACTCCTTCCCTAGACCAACCATGTCCTCCTGAGGAGTCCCCCGAACTGTTTGAGCACAGTGTTGGGTACATGCTCCAGGAGGATGCCCAGCTTTTCGAAGGGTCTGATGATGATACCCAGCTAGAGGAAGGCAGTAGCGTGAGAGCAGAGAGAGGGGATGCTCAAGAAGGACACCAATCTGGCAGTCATGTTCCAGCAGCTGCAGCATACTGCCAGATTGGCTCCAGTGATGAGGAGGGAGGGAATGATGAGGTCACTGACTCCACGTGGGTGCCTAATAGGAGAGAGGAGGAGGAGGAGGATGAGGAGGAGGCACATCTCCAACGAGGCAGGATGCCCTCGGGGGGCCAGCGTAAGGGCAGCACACCGACGGAATCACACCGCAGAGCTCCGCCTGTGCAGGGCGCTGCCTCTGCCCGTTATTCAAAAAGTTCTTTGGTGTGGGCCTTTTTTGAGTCGAGTGCATCAGATCGCACAGCTGCTGTTTGCAACATATGTCTCAAGCGTATATCGAGTGGCCAAAACATCACCCGCTTGGGCACCACATGCTTGACCAGACATATGTTGACCTGCCATGCAGCTCGTTGGCAAGCCTACCTTAAAGACCCACACCAAAGAACAAAGCTGACCTCTTCTTGCACCGCATCAGCTGGGATCTCAAACCCCACTATACCTTCAGTCCTCTCTGAAACCTGCTCTGAGAGGAATGAAGGTGTAGAATTAGGTGTGTCACAGCCAAGTACTTGCGGGCACTCTGCTAGCAGTACACCAACGTCCGATTCTAGCAGGCAAATTTCCCTGCCCCAGCTGCTGGACCTTTGAAAGAAGTTCACTCCCAGCCATCCACATGCCCAGCGGTTGAATGCTAGCTTGGCTAAATTGCTGCCTTTTTAGTTGGTAGACTCGGCCCCCTTCCGTGAGTTTGTGCAATGTGCGGTTCCTCAGTGGCAGGTTCCCAAACGCCACTTTTTCTCACGGAAGGCGATTCCAGCTCTCTACCGGCATGTGGAAGGCAATGTCTTGGCCTCGCTGGACAGGGCAGTCAGCGGTAAGGTGCATATTACCGCTGACTCATGGTCCAGCAGGCATGGACAGGGACGTTACCTTTCTTTCACGGCCCATTGGGTCACTCTTTTGGCAGCTGGGAAGGATGCAGAACAAGGTGCAGTAGTGTTGGAGGTTGTTCCACCGCCACGCCTCCAAAATGCTACTACTGGTTGTGACACACCTCTGTCCTCCACCCCCTCCTCTTCTTCTTCCTCCGTGGCCTCTTCCTGTGCTTTGTCCTCGGAACCAGTGGTGCTCCGTAGGCGTTCAAGGGGCTACGCAAGTATGCAGGCAAAAAGATGCCATGCCGTGCTTGCGCTGGTGTGTTTGGGGCACAGGAGCCACACTGGGGCAGAGGTTCTGTCTGCTCTGCAGGGGCAGGCCGAGAGGTGGTTGACGCCACGCCAGCTTAAGCCAGGAATGGTAGTTTGCGACAATGGCACCAACCTCCTCTCCGCTCTCCGACAGGGACAACTGACCCATGTGCCCTGTGTGGCTCACGTCCTTAACATGGTGGTGCAGCGGTTCTTGGGCAGGTACCCGGGCTTACAGGATGTCCTGAGGCAGGCCAGGAAAGTCTGTGTGCATTTCCGCAGATCTTATAATGCCAGTGCTTGCCTGGCTGAGCTGCAAAAGGAGTTGAACCTGCCCAAGAACCACCTTATATGTGACATGCCCACCAGGTGGAACTCAACATTGGCCATGCTGCAGTGGCTGCACACGCAGCAGAGGGCCATCAATGAGTACCTGTGCGACTACGGCACCAGGACAGGGTCAGGGGAGCTCGGGTTTTTTTCACCACGCCAGTGGGGCATGATCAGGGATGCATGCACTGTACTGGCACCATTTGAGGAGGCCACGAGGATGGTGAGCAGTGACAGTGCATGCATCAGTGACACTGTACCTCTTGTCCGCCTGTTGGAACATACGCTGCGTGGAATAATGGACAGGGCACTTGAGGCAGAACAGAGGTAGGAAGAGGAGGACTTCCTTGCCTCTCAAGGCCCCCTTTACCCAGACAGTGTTCCTTCTGTCCCACCCATCGCACAGGAAGAAGAGGAGGGGGAGGAGGAGGAGGAGGATTGTGTCAGCATGGAGGTGGAGCCTGGCACTCAGCATCATCAGCAGCAGTCTTTTAGGGATGATTTACAGTCCCAAGAAACCAGTGGACTTGTACGTGGCTGGGAGGAGGTGGCTGCGGATCATGTCGTCCTTAGTGACGCAGAGGACTCCGGACCGAATGCCTCAGCTAACCTACGCTGCATGGCCTCCCTGATCCTGCAAAGTCTGCGGAAGGATCCTCGTATTCTTGGGATCAAGGAGAGGGACCATTACTGGCTGGCCACTCTCCTTGATCCACGGTACAAGGGTAAGGTTGCGGACCTTATCTTACCATCGCAGAGGGAGCAGAGGATGAGAAAACTCCGGGAGGCCTTGCAGAAAGGTCTGTGCAACGCGTTCCCAGAGACTGGGAGGTTACAAACTCCTGGTCCTGGACAACGAGTTGCTGAGGCTTCGGTCAGTCAAAGAAGGAGCGGTGGGGAAGGTGGCCGTCTGACCGAAGCGTTCAGACAATTCTTTCGTCCGCAGCCCCAAGGTATGATCGGTTCCAGCAACCATCGCCAGCGTCTGATATACATGGTGCAGGAATACCTAGGGGCAAGGTCAGACTTGGACACCTTCCCCACCGAAAATCCTCTGGCTTACTGGGTCTTGAGGATGGATCACTGGCCAGAGCTTGCACAGTATGCAATTGAGCTACTGGCCTGTCCTGCATCCAGCGTTCTTTCAGAACGCACATTCAGTGCTGCTGGAGGATTTGTCACGGATCACAGGGTGCGCCTGTCCACCGACTCTGTTGATCGACTGACCTTCATAAAGATGAACCAGTCTTGGATCACCACCAGCTACCAAACACCTGAAGCTGATATAACAGACTAATTTATTTTCAAATGTCACATCCCTTCAAGACTGATGCTGATGCTGAGAGACTGTCCTGTTATGTTGACTGACTATCCTCCTCCTCCTCAATGATCCGATTGACGATGATAGCTTGGAAGAACATTTTTGTTTCTGGGTGCCGCCACCAGTGGCTAAGGCCCAATTTTTCAGCCCCTGTTTAACAGGGGCGTGTAATTACAATTTTTGATGCAATACTTTGCAACAGGGCTCATTGCTGTGCTCCAAGTACAGTATCTGTGAGGGGTTGCAGTGTTGTGGAACCAGTGCCTAAGGCCCAATTTTTATGCCCCTGTTTAACAGGGGCATGTAATTACAATTTCTTTCTCGTACATCACGGGACACAGAGCGACATAGTCATTACTAATGGGTTATATAGTTACCGTCAGGTGCTGGCACTGGCAACTTCCAAAACCGGAAGTACCCTCCCCTATATAAGCCCCTCCCATCCGGGAGCACCTCAGTTTTTTGCCAGTGTCTAAGGTGTTGGCCAAGAAGAAACATGTGTTTTTCACTGAGCTTGCGTACAGGTTCTTTTGGGCCTCAGTAAGCTATTCCGGATCCGACCAAAAAAGCTTCATAGCTAAACGGTCGGTACCCGGGCCTTGCAGAGAAGAGCAAGGTTCTGCCTGTAATGCTTCTCTTAGGAGAGCTGGACCCTGGGATCCAGAGCTCTGGTCATACCCACGACCAAGATGTTTTCTGTGCAGGGTGCTATACAGGTCCAGGGGAGTGGAATCCTTGGGAACCCGGTCCCTGAAGGTTTGATTACAATGCCTGCCGTGATAGGTGAAGTTTGGGCTTTTGTGGACCAAACAAAGTCCTGCGGCGGGGAACAGGTAAGTGGGGGCCCCCAGGAACTTGGTTCTATTGGGGGACCCCCAAGCCTAATTTGTCTTTCTGTCTGTTACCTAACGGTATTCCCGCTAATATCTGTGCATGCCTGTAACTACTAAAAAAAATGTAATAATTTTTAATGGTGGTCAAGAAAAAAAAAAAAAAAAAAAGAATGTTTTTTTATATATGTTTAGTATATTAAACTGCGGTACCTGTGTTTGTCCACTAGAGGCCGCTGTGGAATGTTTTTCTTGTCATATGGACTAGTTTCTTCTCAGAGAGCAAAGTCCAGGCAGCTGGTGAGTTCTCCTACAGGAAACTGTTTCCTCTGCCATGTTGCAGTGTTCGTCTATCCCCCGGCCTGCGGCAAAGGGGGCCCTGGCTCCTGTCCCTGGTTTCCATGTTTGAAAATTAGCGCCGAGGCGCACGTGGCCGCGCGCGTGCGCGTGCACGCGCCTCTATATATAGAGGTGGCCGGAAAAAGGGGCGGGGCCTGGGGGATGACGCTCTGTGCGCGCCGCAGCGCTTCTGCGCATGTGCGGGCGTCCCAGCAGGTTTTTAAAAAGCCACATTATTGCAGTAAGCTGGCTATGAAGTACAGAGACAGAGCTGGCAACATTTAAAGGCATACAGCAAGCGGTTGATACAGGCATCTCCTAGAAAGGCACATTAGTAGACACCAACTGTTTATTATAGCAGCATTTATGCTAGACTATTATCAGTAACTGGTGTATTTTCGGCTGGAATACCTCAGCTTTGTGGCTTAGGAATATGCCGTCTAAAAACTCCGGGACTAGAAATTCCAGGAGGAATAGGGGGTCTCCATCGGGCTCTGAGGATCTTGGGCATGCTTTGGCTGCACCAGTCTCCCCTGAAGAATCAGAGGTTAGTGACCGTAGGGCACCCCCAGGAGTACCTGGTACTGTGGCTGTCCCCAGTTCACCTGCTCCTGTGTATGTAACAGAGGAGGTTTTTTCCTCAGCTCTGGGAGGGCTGGAAGAGAGATTGTCAGCACTAATTGCTGCTTCCCTGTCACAGGAGAAAAGCGCTCGATCTCCGTCTCCTCCCTCAGAGTGCCTGTTAACAGAGCAACAGTCCCATACAGAGAACGACCTACCTGAGGGGGATCAGGATGAGGTTGATTCAGTTGTAGAGGAATCAACAGTGGAGGAGCCGTTCTCAGCATCACATGCTGAGAGGTTATGGGTGCAGTCCCTGACTAATATGGTCCGATCAGCATTTAAAATGCCACTTGCGGAGCCATCCTCCTCTTCTGTCTCCTCGTTGGGGTCGCTAAAAGCTCCCCAGACTGTTTGTTCTTTTCCGATCCATCCTTTACTGGAGGGGCTCATTTACCAGGATTGGGAGCATCCTGACAAAATATTTACTCCCCCCAAGAGATTTCCGGTGGTCTATCCTATGGAGGATAAGTTCGTCAGAAAATGGAAGGTCCCTACAGTGGACGCAGCCATCTCTTGTGTGAATAAATCACTGACATGTCCGGTGGAAAATGTCCAAATGTTCAAGGACCCAATAGATAAAAAATTGGAGTCCTTATTGAAATCTGCTTTTTCTACAGCAGGATTGGTGACACAACCAGCAGTGGCAGCTATAGGGGTCTGCCAAGCAGTGAAGGATCAGTTGAAACAGGTCTTAAGGGACGTGCCAGATCAGCAGGCTCTTGCTCTAGCTGATCTACCTAGAGCCTTATGCTTTGCGGTGGACGCTATAAAGGATTCAATCCATCAGGCCTCCTGCCTTACGCTGTCTGTAGTACATATGCGCAGGCTTCTATGGCTCAAAAACTGGTCTGCTGAAGCTCCCTGTAAAAAATTGCTGGTCAGCTTCCCATTTCATGGGGAGCGCTTATTCGGGGAAGACCTGGACAAGTATATCCAGAGAATTTCCAGCGGTAAAAGTACACTCTTGCCGGTCAAAAATAGAGTTAGAGGTCCCTCTTTTAAGAGGCCGGCTTCTCCAGTCCCTAGGACATCGGCTGTGAAACAGTTCCGACGGCCTCCCCGGTCAAATCCCGGAGGTAAAAATCAGGGACAGTTGCAGGGTAACAAGAAGCCCTGGAGCAGGAGAGGTACAAAACCTCCCCCAAAGTCAAATGCATGAAGGGTTGCCCCCACCCAATCGGGTGGGGGGAAGACTTCAGTTGTTCACAGAAACCTGGCGGGACACGATCCGAGACAGATGGGTGCTCTCCGCAGTAAATCTGGGATACAAATTGGAGTTAAAAAACTCCCCTCCTTCCCGCTTTATAAGGTCGAACGTGCCAAGGGATCCCCAGAAGAGAGGATCCCTCCTGTTGGCACTGGAACAATTATTGCTTCAAGCAGTAATTATAGAGGTCCCCCTGGAAGAATGGGGGTTCGGGTTTTACTCAAACCTCTTTACAGTTCCGAAGCCAAACGGGGACGTGAGGCCCATATTAAATCTAAAAGGGCTAAACAAATTCCTACATATCAGGACTTTCCGGATGGAGTCGATCCGATCGGTAGCCACTGCCCTACAAGGGGAGGAATGGTTAGCCTCGATCGACATCAAAGATGCGTATTTGCACATCCCCATCTTTCCAGCCCACCAAAAATTTCTACGCTTTGCGATAGAAGGGCGCCATTTTCAGTTCAGAGCCTTACCCTTCGGTCTGGCCACAGCACCAAGAGTGTTCACAAAAATTCTGGCCCCATTATTGGCCAATCTAAGAACACGAGGTGTAACGATAATGGCATATCTAGACGACTTGTTGCTGATAGACCACTCAGTGGAAAAACTAGAAGTGGTTGTTCACGAGACAATCAAGTATCTGGAATATCACGGTTGGATTATCAACCGAGACAAGTCAGCCCTAAAACCAGTCAAAAGTCTGGAATACTTGGGGCTAAGGCTGGATTCAGACCAGAGAAAAATTTTCTTGCCTCGAGAAAAGGGGTCGTCTTTGAGAGATTTGATCCACTTAGTGGGTTCAAAAAGACAGCCATCCATACGCCTGTGCATGAGGCTGCTGGGAAAAATGGTGGCATCATTCGAAGCAGTACCCTACGGTCAATTCCATTCAAGGAAGTTGCAAAGGGCCATACTGTCAGCCTGGAACAAAAAAGTTCAGGCTCTGGACGTACCAATGTCCTTGTCCCCTTCCGTTCGCAGAAGCCTCCGTTGGTGGTTGGTTCCCCGGAATCTGGAAAGAGGGAAATCCTTCAGTCCGATTTCTTGGAAGGTGGTCACTACAGATGCCAGCCTTTTAGGCTGGGGAGCAGTACTGGAGCAATGGTCTCTCCAGGGCAGATGGTCGGATGCGGAAAAGGCCCTGCCCATCAATCTCTTAGAGATACGAGCAGCCCGGTATGCCCTAGTAGCATGGACATCCAAACTCCAAGGGTCCCCTGTCAGAGTTCAGTCAGACAATGCCACAGCAGTGGCATATATCAATCGTCAGGGGGGCACCAGGAGTCGTGCAGCCCAAAGGGAAGTAAATTACATCCTGAGATGGGCAGAAAGATATGTCCCAGCCATATCTGCGGTATTCATTCCAGGGGTGGAGAATTGGAAGGCGGACTTTCTAAGTCGCCAACAATTATGCCCAGGGGAATGGTCCCTTCATCCCGAGGTTTTCCGGACAATATGTCAGCGGTGGGGAACACCGGATGTAGATCTGCTAGCATCCAGGTTCAACACGAAAGTGGACAGGTTTGTCTCTTGGACAAGGGATCCCCTAGCGTGCGGCTCGGATGCCCTAGTGTTCCCTTGGGATCAGTTCAAGCTGATATATGCATTCCCACCGCCACAATTGTTACCTCGATTACTCCGCAGAATCAGGGTAGAAAAGAAACCAGTGATTCTGGTGGCTCCAGCGTGGCCCCGAAGAGCATGGTACGCGGAGATTGTAAAAATGTCTGTGGGGAGTCCTTGGACCCTCCCACATCGTCCGGACCTGCTTTCGCAGGGACCGATATACCACCCTTCCTTACCAGCCCTAGGTTTGACGGCCTGGCTATTGAAGCCCACATTCTAAAAAAGAGAGGGCTCTCTAATGCTGTGGTGTCTACCATGATCAATGCCAGGAAACCGGTATCCAGGCAGATCTACTATAGAATCTGGAAGGCGTACATCGCCTGGTGTGAGGCCAGAAAATGGCATCCACGTAAATACGTAATAGGTAGGATTCTGGACTTCCTACAATGGGCTGTAGATAGGAAGCTTGCCTTGAGTACTATCAAGGGTCAGATTTCGGCCTTGTCAATATTTTTTCAAAGGCCCTTGGCTTCGCATTCACTAGTCAAAGCCTTTATACAAGGAGTGATGCGTATTAGTCCTCCGGTTAATATTCCCATATGTCCATGGGATCTAAACTTGGTTCTGTCAGTTCTACAGAAACAACCATTTGAACCATTACAGCATATTTCCTTGGTGCTTCTCA
Source organism: Rana muscosa (assembly GCA_029206835.1). Taxonomy (NCBI): domain Eukaryota; kingdom Metazoa; phylum Chordata; class Amphibia; order Anura; family Ranidae; genus Rana; species Rana muscosa. Next base: position 78,163,717 of record CM055116.1, on the reverse strand, counting down.
CCAGGAAATTGATTTTTCTAGTAGCCATTTGTTCGGCTAAAAGAGTGTCGGAATTAGCAGCTATGTCCTGTAAGGAGCCATATCTGGTTATCCATAAGGACAGAGTAGTGTTATGTCCTCATCCAGCCTTTCTTCCTAAGGTGGTATCGAGGTTTCATTTGAACCAAGATGTGGTTCTTCCTTCTTTTTTCCCCAAACCTACTTCGGTAGAGGAAAAGTTATTTCATTCTTTGGATGTAGTAAGAGCAGTTAAAGCTTATCTAAAAGCCACTGCTCAGATTCGCAGAACGGATACTTTGTTTATTCTGCCGGAAGGCCCCAGAAAGGGTCAGGCAGCGTCAAAATCTACTTTAGCCAAGTGGATTCGACAGGTCATAATACAAGCCTATAGCTTGAGAAGTAGACCGCCTCCGTTCAAAGTTAGGGCGCACTCCACGAGAGCAGTTGGAACTTCATGGGCAGTGCATCACCAGGCCTCCCTGGCTCAAGTCTGTAAGGCCGCAACATGGTCTTCAGTACACACGTTTACTAGGTTCTACCAGGTGGACGTTAGAAGTCAGGAGGATGTCGCCTTTGGGCGCAGTGTGTTGCAGGCCGCAAAAGATCCTCATGTCTGATAGCGCTCAGCTTATATATGGTGTATCCCCCCCCTCATTTGGCATTGCTTTAGGACATCCCATTAGTAATGACTATGTCGCTCTGTGTCCCGTGATGTACGAGAAAGAAAATAGGATTTTTATAACAGCTTACCTGTAAAATCCTTTTCTTGGAGTACATCACGGGACACAGAGCTCCCGCCCCTCTTTGGGGACACTTATTGCTTTGCTACAAAACTGAGGTGCTCCCGGATGGGAGGGGCTTATATAGGGGAGGGTACTTCCGGTTTTGGAAGTTGCCAGTGCCAGCACCTGACGGTAACTATATAACCCATTAGTAATGACTATGTCGCTCTGTGTCCCGTGATGTACTCCAAGAAAAGGATTTTACAGGTAAGCTGTTATAAAATCCTATTTTTTTATGCAATGCTTTGCAGCAGGGCTCATTCCTGCACTCCAACTAGAGTATCTGGGAGAGGTTGCAGTGTCGTGGCACCAGCACCAGTGGCTAAGGCCCAATTTTTCAGCCCCTGTTTAACAGGGGCGTGTAATTACAATTTTTGATGCAATACTTTGCAACAGGGCTCATTGCTGTGCTCCAATTACAGTATCTGTGAGGGGTTGCAGTGTTGTGGCACCAGTGCCTAAGGCTCAATTTTTCTGCCCCTGTTTAACAGGGGCATGTAATTACAATTCTTGATCTAATAATTCACAGCAGGGCCCATTCCTGCGCCCACCAAGACTAACTGTGAGGCCTTACAGTGTTGTGTCAAAACCACCACCACCACCAAAGGCCCAATTTTTCAGTCCCTGTTCAACAGGGGCATGCAATTACAATTCTTGATCTAATAATTCACAGCAGGGCCCATTCATGCGCCCACCAAGAGTAACTGTAAGGGCTCACAGTGTTGTGGCAACACCAACATGTAAGGGGCAAATTTCAGCTGAGTATATACGGCAGGCCCCTACTTTCAAACATCCAACTTACAAACGACTCCTCCTTGCAAACGGAAGGATACAACAGGAAGTGAGAGGAAATCTACCCCTAGGAAGGCAAATTCTCTCCTGTAAGAGTTAATTTTGGAAAAAAAGTGTCTCCTCTCCACTGATGCTTTATCACCAATTCTTGTTTCAATAAAAACCCCAAATTTTCAAAAAACATTTGTCATTAAGAAGGAAAGTGAGGTAAACTGTTCTGAACAAGTGCGCACTGCACAGACAGCAAAACAAATGTTACAGGGGTGATAACCCTTCCCTATGTTTTCCAAAAAGCTTAAAAATAGATTTTTTGGCTGGAGCTACACTTAAACAATGTACCTGTTCAAAATTACAAACAGATTCTACATAAGAACAAACCTACAGTCCCTGTCTTGTATGCACCGCCTGTATACGGCTGTTCAGAGTATATAGGGCCTTTTTTATTTTATGTGCGGGGTTCCCCTTAATATCCATACAAGACCCAAAGGGGCTGGTAATGGGCTGGGGTGGGGGGGGGGGGTGTGTGATGGGGTAGCTATGCCATTTTTCTTAAAAATTTTCATCCATATTACCGGGACCAGACATTACATTAAAGCCGCAAGCAGTTTTAAATGGCTTTTTTTCCTTTCAAAATGTAATTTTGTGCAGGGACAGTTCTAAACACGGGAAACACGTGGCACGTCACAGGCATACTTTAGACACCCCCCAGGTACGATATTTAAAGGATATATTTGACTTTTTTTTTTCACTTTATGCATCATTAAAATGACTGCTCCAGAAAAACGGCCGTTTTTAAAACTTCTTTTTGCATTGATACATGTTCCCTGGTGCAGAACCCGGGTTCCCAAACCCTTTTTAGGACAATAACATGCATAATAGTCGTTATAATTAGCACTTTAGATTTCGAACGTTCGCATCCATTGTATTTAATTGGGTTCTAAAGTTTGTGCGAACTTTCGGTCCGTTCGCGGGTTCTGGTCACTACCAGGCAGTTATATGGTTTGTATTTTGCGTTATATATGTAGCGACCTCACCCCTCTCACCCCTTCTTCTCGGCTTGTTGTCTCGTCTAGGGAGGAGTATGGGAGGAGGGATGCGATACACCACGGCCCATTTCCTCTTTTGGGTAGAGGTGAAGGCCAGAACCAATTTTACCATCGGGTCATGTGTATAACCCAGAGCCAAGTCTTTTCTGTAAATGACCCCCTCTGCTCCCAGTAACTGGAGTTCCACACCACTGAAAAGGTCCAACTCGTATTTATTCTCCAATAGCAATAAATCGTCATTTAGCACAGACAGGTTGTGACCCAAAGAACAGTTCAGTATAGGTGGGGAGTAGGTCGGGGAACAATCCTTAGATAGAACTAACCATTGTGGTGTCACCAACGGTTATGACACACAGCCGCTGCCACCGACTGTGTAGAACAGAAAGTGAATTACCTTCACTAAGCGCAGCCCCTGTCAGAGGGAAGACATCCGTCCAAGAGAGTTACCAGAGGCGAATGCTGCACCGGACTATCCGGAGAAGTTCTGCTCACTGGCCTCCTCATTTCAGACCCAGGCACCCAAGGCTTTAGGGCCCCCTCGGATTCCTCCACCCTTGCGGGACCCAGTCGAAGGTACTGGGCCCCAGGCCTCCTCAATAGTACCTCACCCCAGGCTAAAGGTGCCTGGGATGGACTCCATCTCCCGCTCCGGCCAGGTCAAGGGCACCTGGGCCCGGAACTCCGGAACGCCGGCACCCAGGCTGAAGGTGCCTGGGCGCGACTCTGACCTCCGACTCTGAACCCCGTGTTCAGGATGTCCGCCCCCTTTTATCTCCTCTCCCCAGCATCACAGCAGGTTCCTTGCCCCGCCGTACAACCACCGGAAGTGGACAAAAGGGGCACAGTAATGCAGTGAGGGTTCAACCCCGGCCCAGTGCGACAGCGCCACCCACAGGCCGAAGGGAACCTCACACCACCAGAGTCCTCCATGAACAACAAATGGTCCCAAATTCCCTAACAATCAGTGCATCTGAGTTACACTACCACCCAGATGTCTCCCCTAAATTCAAATACCCGCTACATATATAACATGATTTAAATGTTATGATGACTTATAGAATACATTGAAGAATATTACTATTAATATTATGCGTTAATTATCAGCAGTACTAAGCGTTCACCTCTTGCCTGTGACAAATTAGTTATCCTCACCGTGTTCTGTAGGTGATTAGTCATTCCAAGAAGCGAATACACAGCCATGACATCATAGAGTACACAAGCCATAACTCAGACCAATATGTTTCACATCCTCCGGGATGAGAGGAAGGCATATGATTAGAATGGATGGCTGTATTCCTCCACTAAGCCTCTCCTCCATTTATAACTTACTGATCTGATTTATGTTCTGTTGTTTTCCTGGCTATATCCAGCTCTTTAGAAATGAGCTTCGTTTGTGTTCCTGTAACGCTGAGCATGAATGAATCTTTAAACCGAGCTGTAAAACACCAACGCGCTGTGTTAGCCAAGTGATTTACTGTTCCCCATTCACAATGCATGCTGGAAATATATACAGTGTTAAGTGGGTCGCTTTGCTTATACTGTGTTGTTTCCAACCAATATACAAGGCCCAGAACTTGAAGATGATATGGGGAAATGCAAGAGAATTACAATACATCCCCTGGCAAAAAGTATGGAATCACCACTCTTGGAAGATGTTCATTCAATTGTTTAATTGTGTAGAAAAAAAAAATCTAATCACAGACATGCTTCAAAACTATTTTAATTTAATATTCCAACCAGGGCCAGCCCAAGACATTGTGCTGCCTGGGCCCAGGATCAAAATGCTGCCCCCCACCTCCCTATCGCTCCCCCCCCCAAAAAAAAAAAATAATCACGCCCACCAAAAGGCCCCCACATTTATTATTTTATATTATGACAATAAAAAACAAAATTACATTTATTAGGAAGTCAGATTTCCACGTAATAGTGGTGGTGGGGTTCAGACAGAGGCAGCGGCGGTTGTGGTGAGGGGGGAGGGGAGGTTAGACACAGGCAGGGGTGGTAGAGGAGATTAGACACAGGCAGGGGGGGTAGGAGAGGTTAGGCACAGGTAGGGGTGGTAGGGGGTTTAGACACAAGCAGGGGTGGTAGGGGAGGTTAGACACAGGCAGGGGTGGTAGGGAGTTTAGATACTGACAGGGGTGGTAGGGGGTTTAGACACAGGCAGGGGTGGTAAGGGGTTAGACACAGGCAGAGGTGGTAGGGGAGGTTAGGCACAGGCAGGGGTGGTAGGGGAGGTTAGGCACAGGCAGGGGTGGTAAGGGGTTAGACACAGGCAGAGGTGGTAGGGGAGATTAGACACAGGCAGAGGTGGTAGGGATGGTTAGACACAGGCAGGGGTGGTAGGGAGGTTAGACACAGGCAGGGGTGGTAGGGGGATTAGACACAGGCAGGAGTGGTAGGGGGATTAGACACAGGCAGGGGTGGTAGGGAGGTTAGACACAGGCAGGGGTGGTAGGGGGGATTAGACACAGGCAGGGGTGGTAGGGGGATTAGACACAGGCAGGGGTGGTAGGGAGGTTAGACACAGGCAGGGGTGGTAGGGGGGATTAGACACAGGCAGGGGTGGTAGGGGGATTAGACACAGGCAGGGGTGGTAAGGGGATTAGACACAGGCAGGGGTGGTAGGGGGATTAGACACAGGCAGGGGTGGTAGGGGGATTAGACACAGGCAGGGGTGGTAGGGAGGTTAGACACAGGCAGGGGTGGTAGGGGGGTTAGACACAGGCAGGGGTGGTAGGGGGATTAGACACAGGCAGGGGTGGTAGGGGGATTAGACACAGGCAGGGGTGGTAGGGGGATTAGACACAGGCAGGGGTGGTAGGGGGGATTAGACACAGGCAGGGGTGGTAGGGGGGATTAGACACAGGCAGGGGTGGTAGGGGGGTTAGACACAGGCAGGGGTGGTAGGGGGATTAGACACAGGCAGGGGTGGTAGGGGGATTAGACACAGGCAGGGGTGGTAGGGGGATTAGACACAGGCAGGGGTGGTAGGGGGATTAGACACAGGCAGGGGTGGTAGGGGGGATTAGACACAGGCAGGGGTGGTAGGGGGGATTAGACACAGGCAGGGGTGGTAGGGGGGTTAGACACAGGCAGGGGTGGTAGGGGGATTAGACACAGGCAGGGGTGGTAGGGGGATTAGACACAGGCAGGGGTGGTAGGGGGATTAGACACAGGCAGGGGTGGTAGGGGGATTAGACACAGGCAGGGGTGGTAGGGGGGATTAGACACAGGCAGGGGTGGTAGGGGGGTTAGACACAGGCAGGGGGGTTAGACACAGGCAGGGGTAGTAGGGGAGGTTAGAAACAGGCAGGGGTGGTGGAGATGGGATTAGTGACACTTACTTTCTCTCAGTGTCAGCCGCGCCTATAGTGATCCCTCTTCCATCATGGGGTCTCTGCTCAGCCGAAAGCTCCTCCCCCTTTACGCTGTTGTTCGTCAGCTGACTTTCTCGTCAGCAGCATGGGGGGGAGCCGTGGAGAGGATGGGCGGGCGGCCAGCTGTGCGGTTATGGCAGCGAATGGTCTGCCAATACTTCTAATAGCAGCGGCGCTGGGCCATCCACATAGTGGGATGAAGAGCGGAGCGGGTGGGCGTAGCGGAGCCCGATTGGGCGGGATTACTGTATTTATGGGCGTCAATGTGCCGCCCCTCAGAACCTGCCGCCTGGGACAATGGTCCCATCGGGTCCCATGGTAGGGCCGGCCCTGATTCCAACCTTCTGGCTTTAAGAAACACTTAAAAAAAAGAAGAAAAAAAAAGAAAGAGAACTATAGTCAATTGCAACTGTTTTTAAAAGTTAAAAAGAGTGATTGCACTCCTTGGTAAGCTGTTGCACCAGCCATAAAGCAGGGCTCCAACACCAGAGATGTCAGTTGAAACAAAGGAGAGGATTAAAAAACTTCTTCAAGAAGGTAAATCATCACTCAATTCTATAAAAAAATATTATGGAATTGTGAAAAAGACACTACAGTACACCACTAGTACTTTGTTACACCACCTCTGGCTTTTATACCAGCTTGAATTTTCTGAGGCATGGATTTAATTATCGACAAACAGTATTCTTCATCAATCCGGCTCCAACATTCTCTTATTGCAGTTGCCAGATCAGCTTTGCAGGTTGGATGGAGCCTTGTCATGGACCATTTTCTTTCATTTCCACCATAGATTTTCAATTGGATTGAGGTCCAGACTATTTGCAGGCCATGCCATTGACATTATATGTCTTTCTTGAAGGAAAGTTTTCTTGGCTTTTGCCCAATGGCAAGATGCATTATCATCCTGAAAAATGATGTCATCATCACCGAACATCCCTTCAATTGATGGAATAAGAAAGGTGTCCAAAATCTCAATATAAACGTGTGTATTTATTGAAGATTTAATGACTGTCATCTCCCCCATACCTTTACCTGACTGGCAACCCAATATCATCGATTGTTGAAATTTGAATGTTTTCTTCAAGCAGTCGTCTTCATACATTTCATTGGAACGGCACTAAACATAAGTTCCAGCATCATCACTCTGCCCAATGCAGATTCCTAATTCGTCGCTGAATATCACTTTCATCCAATAATCCACAGTCCTTGATTGCTTTTCCTTAGCCCGCTGTAACCTTGTTTTTTCCTGTTAAGGTGTTAATGATGGTTTTTGTTTGGCTTTTCTGTATGGACTTATACCAGTACGCTTCCCTTTAACAACGTTCCCATTTGATTTGTACTTGGTCCATATTTTAGACACAGCTGACTGGGAACAACCAACATCTTCTGCAACATTCCTTGATGATTTACTTTCTTGAAGAAGTTTTATAATCCTCTCCTTTGTTTCATCTGACATCTCTAGTGTTGGAGCCCTGATTCGTGTCAATCAGGTTGGTGCAACAGCTCACCAAGGGGTGCAAGCACTCTTTTTTAACTGCAGACTAATTAGCAGATGTAATCTGATGTAGATGTTTGTTTTAGAACTGCAAAGTACATGGTGATTCCATAATATTTTCCTCAGAATTTAGTGATTCCATACTTGATCTGCAAAAACAGTTGCAATTGATTACAGTTTTCTTTTTTTTAAAGTGTTTCTTAACCACTTGCCGACCGCTGCACGACTATTTACGTCGGCAGAATGGCACGGCTGCGCAAAGGGACGTACCTGTACGTCCCCTTTAAATTGTGGCATTGTGGGCGCGCGCCCGCTGCGACCTCCGTGAGTGTGACAGCGGGTCCCGCGGACTCAATTTGTCCGCCGGGTGCCCGCGATCGTGTTACGGAGCTGCAGAACTGGGAGATGCCTATGTAAACAAGGCATTTCCCTGTTCTGCCTAGTGTCAGGACAGTGATCTACTAAGTAGCTCCCTGTCATTGGGAGCAGTGACCACTGTTGTGTCACTTGTAGCCCAGCCCCCTCACAGTTAGAATCACTCCCTAGGACACACTTAACCCCTTCCTTGCCCCCTAGTGGTTAACCCTTTCCCTGCCAGTGTCATTTACACAGTGCATTTTTATAGTACTGATCGCTGTGTAAATGACCCCAAAATAGCGTCAAAAGTGTCCGATGTGTCCGCCATAAAGTCACAGTCACGATAAAAATTGCAGATCGCCGCCATTACTAAAAATATATATATATATATATATATATATATATATAAAAATGCCATAAAATTGCACTGGGTCCTCCTAATTCTACTGATCCAAAGTAAAGGCAGAATGCTCGTAGTTGCCCTGGGTCCTGCTACTACTAGTCCAAAGTGCAGGCAGCATACTGGTAGTGGCAATGCGTCCTAATACTGCTGGTCCAAAGTGCAGGTGGGATGCCGGTAGTGGCACTGGATCCTTCTATTACAACTGGTCCAAAGTGCAGGCAGGATGCTGGTAGTTGCACTGGGTCCTGCTACTAATAGTCCATAGTGCAGGCAGCATGCTGTTAGTTGCACTGAGTCCTCCTAATAATGCTGGTCCAAAGTGCAGGTGGGATGCTGGTAGTGGCAAAGAGTCCTCCTACTTCTACTGGTCCAAAGTGCAGGTAAGATGCTGATAGTTGCTTTGGGTCCTCCTAATACTTCTGGTCCAAAGTGTAGACGGGGTGCTGGTAGTGGCAAAGGGTACTCCTACTACTACTGGTCCAAAGTGCAGGCAGGATGCTGGTAGTGGCACTGGATCCTTCTACTACAACTGGTCCAAAGTAAAGGCAGAATGCTCGTAGTTGACCTGGGTCCTGCTACTTCTAGTCCAAAGTGCAGGCAGTATACTGGTAGTGGCACTGAGTTCTCCTAATACTGCTGGTTCATAGCGCAGGTGGGATGCTGGCAGTGGCACTGAATCCTTCTACTACTACTGGTCCAAAGTGCAGGCAGGAGGCTGGTAGTTGCTTTGAGTCCTCCTAATACTACTGGTTCGAAGTGCAGAAGGCATATTGGTAGTGGCATGGAGTCCTCCTCGTATTACTGGTCCAAAGTACAGGTAGGATGCTGGTAGTGGCACAGGGTCATTCCTTACACTCACTTGGTTTTTTATTTCATCCACCTTTCTGGTCACCCAGCATCTGCTGGTGTTCATTCCAATCCATTTTTCTGATCTGGTGGACACATTAATTGACATCACCAGTCACTGATCTTTTTATCCACCAACTGACACTCTACATATTATATTATACATACCACTTGTTTTTCAGAATACTTTTATCCACATGTGTCTGCACATTTCACGTTATGGCATTTTGATAGACAAGCAATTCGTTTAGTTCCAAATTCGTTTTTTAACGAATTTAGACAAATTTGTTAATTCCGAATATCCGAATTTCCAAATTTTCAAATTTCCAAATTTTTTGGAATTTCAAATTTCCAAATTTCTCTGAATTTCCAAATTTTTCCGAATATTCGGAAATTCAAAATTTCGGAAATTTGGAAATTCGAAATTCCGAAAATCAGAAAATTCTTAATTTCCGAAATTCGGAAATTGAAAATTTGAAAATCAAAAAATTCTAAATTTCGGTAATTTGGAAATTTGGAATTGGAAAATTCGGAAATTCTGAGATTCGGAAATTCTAAATTCGAAAATTCGGAAATCCAAACATAAGAATGAAAATCCGAAAGTTAAAAAGAACAAAAATCAGAAAATAAGAACAAAAATTAGAAAATTTCAAAGCTCGAAAACTCGAAAATCTGAAATAATAAGTAACTAATAATAACTTAACTATTACTAACTATTATAGGTATTGGAATTCCCTTTCAAATTTGGCTGTTAGTGAACGTAACGAATACGAATTTATCTGAAGTTACAAGCTATCCGTAATATAGGCTGACCAGATGTCCCCGATTTCCAGGGACAGTCCCCATTTTGAGCAGGCTATCGCCGCTCCGAATTTGTCCCCGCTTTTGTCCGGATTCAGGGGCAGCGCCAGTGGCATATCAACAGGGGGAGGTCTTCCCCGGGTGCCACACACTGGGAGGTGTCAGGACAGTGTAGGATGCCCCATCAGTGTTGCCAACCTTCTGTGTGAATACAGAGAGAGAGATGGCTGCATCTGTCACAGGGCTGAGTGTCTGTGTTCTGTTCTACGGAGCACAGGCAGCACAGCCCCCCTCCCCTTACACATGAACGGTAGAGGCGGATTGGCTCTGCTTCTTCTAGCCCCTCCCCTCCGGCAGCCTGTGTGCTGTGTGTTCATCTTCGCCACGACCCCGGGTCAGACGTTCGTTTTGGCGCCCTCACTTTCCCTTGAGATCCTGGGTCTACTATTTCTCAAGCTGACATATAAGTGATAAGATTAGCCCCCCTTTTTTTGTCTTTTAAAAAATGTATTCAAGATTTTTGCATTTTATTCTCCTTGTATCAAGCTCCTGACGGGTGAACAGTTAGCGATCCACGAAACATGTAGAGCCCCACAGATGCTTGGATCTGATAAGCTCTATCATGCGTTTATATGGAATATCATTTAACCTCCATAATATGAACTGTACTATTACATGAATGTTACATGTCAGCTTGGTGTATTTATGCCTATAATATACAGTATTTGGACATCGATCTCATGCATTTTTTGTACTATGAAATGTTTAATAAATTATTACTTTTTACTCTGTTTAATGTGTTCTCAAGTGACCTGCCTCATTTAAAGTCCCATGACCCCTGTATTTTGTTAGTGGCACAGGGTGCTCCTACTATTACTGGTCCAAATTGCAGGCAGGATGCTGGTAGTGGCACAGGATCCTCCGACTACTACTGGTCCAAAGTTCAGGCAGGATGCTGGTAGTTGCACTGGGTTCTGCTTCTACTAGTCCATACTGCAGGCAGCATGCTGTTAGTTGCACTGAGTCCTCCTAATCATGCTGGCCCAAAGCACAGGTGGGATGCTGGTAGTGGCACAGAGTCCTCCTACTTCTACTGGTCCAAAGTGCAGACAGGATGCTGATAGTTGCTTTGGGTTCTCCTAATCAGTAGCGTATCCAGGGTATGGCAGACAGGGCACGTGCCATGGGCGCTACATGAAGGGGGCACTGGTGAGTGGCTGGCAGTTTACACACCGCTCAGATGACCCCCAGCATTACACAGTCGGTGCTCTCCTCTCCCGGGAAGGTCTGGGAAAGTGTTTAGTGTGTGGGTCAGGTGACTCCCCCCTCCGGTACATCCTGATGTTTTCCCTGCAGGGTGGGCGCTCACTCTCAGGTCCGCGGCCGTGCAGTGTATACGGCTGGGCGGCGGGAGGAAGAGCGGAGTTGTTGCACAGCTGTGCCCCCCCCCAAATGAAAACGATCGTCACTGCAATAGAGCGATTCTGTGTGTGTGTCTCCCTTCCCCCCTCCTGTAAGATCTCAGCTGCTGGAGGGATAGAAACACAGAGAATCGCTCTGTAATGGCTGTGCTGATCATCCATTCCTCAGTGTCAGGGCTCCTGCTTGTCATAATGACAAAAGGCAAAGCCAGCTCCAGCAGCAGAACATCTCCAACCTGTACTGTGTGCAGAAAATGGTTCACAGCACATCACAGTCCTAATACTTCTGGTCCAAAGTGTAGACAGGATGCTGGTAGTGGCACAGGGTACTCCTACTACTACTACTACTGGTCCAAAGTGCAGGCAGGATGCTGATTGTGGTACTGGGTCCTCCTCCTACTACTGCTGGTGCAAAGTGCAGCCAGGATGCTAGTAGTTACACTGGGTCCTTCTACAATGTACTACTACTGGTCCAAAGTGCAGAAAGGATGCTAGTAGTGGCACTGGGTCCTTTTACTACTACTGGCCCAATGTGCAGGCAGGATGCTGGTAGTAGCACTGGGTCTTTCTTTTGCTAAGCAGTCTCATAACCTCAGCAAGCTCAATAAACATGAAAATATGTGGTGAGTTTATGAATCTTATAACAGGTAAAATAATACTTACTGCATATACATGTTTTTCATCTGACAGCTAAATAACAGTATTTTACCAGTTACAATTATCTGATGTGAAAACACACTGTTTATTCAGATATAATTGAAGCACTGTAGATGCGTACAGCAAACCTATCATGTTTGACAGGTGGTAAACCTGACATGAAAAATTAAAGACATCTTTTTTTATCTCTTACAGCATTCTGGGGTGCCCAATTCCATGTGCGTTCAATACCACAAATTAGCTTTCAGGTGAGAATTCAGATTACCGGAACCTCTCCTGCAATATGCAACTCTCTTTTGGTTGGGGAGACTTGGAAGTAGGGATGAGCTCGGTGTTCGAGTTGAACATAGGTTCGACTCGAACATCGGCTTTTTGCGCGTTCGGCGAACAACGAACGATTTGGGCTGTTCGCGCCAAATTCGAGTGACGCGAACGCCCCACAATACACTGCGCCATCGCAGTGTAGACCCGGCGCTGTGATTGGCCAAGCATGCACTGTGACCCTGCATGCTTGGCCAATGACAGCGCCGGCAGCGAGGAGAGCAATGATTGGCCACAGGCAGGATGCCTGTGGCCAATTATAGCTGAGGGGGTTTAGTACACGCCCCACACTATAAAAGGCCGCCAGCGCGGTGGCCTTGTGTAGTGTGTTCCGGAGCAGGGAAAGTGAAGGATAGGCAGGGACAGTGTCAAATCTTGTCAAATCTATTCTTTGCTAAACCTTGTGTGTAGGGACAGAGAAGGATAGGCAGGGAGAGTGTCAGTGTCATATTCTTTGCTAAACCTTGTGTGTAGGGAGAGAGAAGGATAGGCAGGGAGAGTGTCAGTGTCATATACTTTGATAAACCTTGTGTGCAGGGAGAGAGAAGGATAGGCAGGGGACAGTGTCATATTCTTTGCTAAACCTTGTGTGCAGGGAGAGAGAAGGATAGGCAAGGAGAGTGTCAGTGTCATATACTTTGATAAACCTTGTGTGCAGGGAGAGAGAAGGATAGGCAGGGGACAGTGTCAGTGTCATTGTTGCTAAGCCTCCTGCACATTATACACCGGAAGTTAGCCCGTATTGCTGCTTTTTCCTGGTGTGTTACACCAACAGGATTTTGCGGCACTTACAGCGGGCGGAGTCTACCTCCTGACCATATTACACCTTAACTTAGCCTGTATTGCTGCTTTTTCCTGGTGTGTTACACCAACAGGATTTTGCGGCACTTACAGCGGGCGGAGTGTGCCTCCTGACCATATTACACCTTAACTTAGCCTGTATTGCTGCTTTTTCCTGGTGTGTTAAACAAACAGGATTTTACGGCACTTACAGCGGGCGGACTGTGCCTCCTGACCATATTACACCTTAACTTAGCCTGTATTGCTGCTTTTTCCTGGTGTGTTACACCAACAGGATTTTGTGGCACTTACAGCGGGCGGAGTGTGCCTCCTGACCATATTACACCTTAACTTAGCTTGTATTGCTGCTTTTTCCTGGTGTGTTACACCAACAGGATTTTGCGGCACTTACAGCAGGCGGAGTGTACCTCCTGACCATATTACACCTTAACTTAGCCTGTATTGCTGCTTTTTCCTGGTGTGTTACACCAACAGGATTTTGCGGCACTTACAGCGGGCGGAGTGTGCCTCCTGACCATATTACACCTTAACTTAGCCTGTATTGCTGCTTTTTCCTGGTGTGTTACACAAACAGGATTTTACGGCACTTACAGCGGGCGGACTGTGCCTCCTGACCATATTACACCTTAACTTAGCCTGTATTGCTGCTTTTTCCTGGTGTGTTACACCAACAGGATTTTGCGGCACTTACAGCGGGCGGAGTGTACCTCCTGACCATATTACACCTTAACTTAGCCTGTATTGCTGCTTTTTCCTGGTGTGTTACACCAACAGGATTTTGCGGCACTTACAGCGGGCGGAGTGTGCCTCCTGACCATATTACACCTTAACTTAGCCTGTATTGCTGCTTTTTCCTGGTGTGTTACACCAACAGGATTTTGCGGCACTTACAGCGGGCGGAGTGTGCCTCCTGACCATATTACACCTTAACTTAACCTGTATTGCTGCTTTTTCCTGGTGTGTTACACCAACAGGATTTTGCGGCACTTACAGCGGGCGGAGTGTGCCTCCTGACCATATTACACCTTAACTTAGCCTGTATTGCTGCTTTTTCCTGGTGTGTTACACCAACAGGATTTTGCGGCACTTACAGCGGGCGGAGTGTACCTCCTGACCATATTACACCTTAACTTAGCCTGTATTGCTGCTTTTTCCTGGTGTGTTACACCAACAGGATTTTGCGGCACTTACAGCGGGCGGAGTGTGCCTCCTGACCATATTACACCTTAACTTAGCCTGTATTGCTGCTTTTCCCATTTCCCTGCAGGCCATTAGAATGTCTGGAAGGCAAACAAGGAGAGGCAGACAGTAGGGGCCAAAAAAAGAGGGAAAGCAGGCTCTGTGTCTAGAGACAACAGTGCTGGTCGTGGACGCGGTGCATCGCCATCAGCACGTGGCCATGGGACACGCTTGTCCTTCTTTTCGGCAGCTGGACGTGTTGAGCCGCATCATGCCGAAGACTTGGTAGAGAGGATGACCAAGCCCTCCTCATCCTCCTCATCCTCTCTCACCCAGGCTCAGGGTACTAGCAAAGCAGCTGCCAAAGCGTCCTCTTCCCTGGTATCAATGTCATCATCAGTCACTCCTTCCCTAGACCAACCATGTCCTCCTGAGGAGTCCCCCGAACTGTTTGAGCACAGTGTTGGGTACATGCTCCAGGAGGATGCCCAGCGTTTCGAAGGGTCTGATGATGATACCCAGCTAGAAGAAGGCAGTAGCGTGAGAGCAGAGAGAGGGGATGCTCAAGAAGGACACCAATCTGGCAGTCATGTTCCAGCAGCTGCAGCATACTGCCAGATTGGCTCCAGTGATGAGGAGGGAGGGGATGATGAGGTCACTGACTCCACATGGGTGCCTAATAGGAGAGAGGAGGAGGAGGAGGAGGATGAGGAGGAGGCACATCTCCAATGAGGCAGGATGCCCTCGGGGGGCCAGCGTACGGGCAGCACACCGACGGAATCACACCGCAGAGCTCCGCCTGTGCAGGGCGCTGCCTCTGCCCGTTATTCAAAAAGTTCTTTGGTGTGGGCCTTTTTTGAGTCGAGTGCATCAGATCGCACAGCTGCTGTTTGCAACATATGTCTCAAGCGTATATCGCGTGGCCAAAACATCACCCGCTTGGGCACCACATGCTTGACCAGACATATGTTGACCTGCCATGCAGCTCGTTGGCAAGCCTACCTTAAAGACCCACACCAAAGAACAAAGCTGACCTCTTCTTGCACCGCATCAGCTGGGATCTCCAACCCCACTATACCTTCAGTCCTCTCTGAAACCTGCTCTGAGAGGAATGAAGGTGTAGAATTAGGTGTGTCACAGCCAAGTACTTGCGGGCACTCTGCTAGCAGTACACCAACGTCCGATTCTAGCAGGCAAATTTCCCTGCCCCAGCTGCTGGACCGTCAAAAGAAGTTCACTCCCAGCCATCCACATGCCCAGCGGTTGAATGCTAGCTTGGCTAAATTGCTAGCGCTTCAACTGCTGCCTTTTCAGTTGGTAGACTCGGCCCCCTTCCGTGAGTTTGTGCAATGTGCGGTTCCTCAGTGGCACGTTCCCAAACGCCACTTTTTCTCACGGAAGGCAATTCCGGCTCTCTACCGGCATGTGGAAGGCAATGTCTTGGCCTCGCTGGACAGGGCGGTCAGCGGTAAGGTGCATATTACCGCTGACTCATGGTCCAGCAGGCATGGACAGGGACGTTACCTTTCTTTCACGGCCCATTGGGTCACTCTTTTGGCAGCTGGGAAGGATGCAGGACAAGGTGCAGTAGTGTTGGAGGTTGTTCCACCGCCACGCCTCCAAAATGCTACTACTGGTTGTGACACACCTCTGTCCTCCACCCCCTCCTCTTCTTCTTCCTCCGTGGCCTCTTCCTGTGCTTTGTCCTCGGAACCAGCGGTGCTCCGTAGGCGTTCAAGGGGCTACGCAAGTACGCAGGAAAAAAGATGCCATGCCGTGCTTGCGCTGGTGTGTTTGGGGGACAGGAGCCACACTGGGGCAGAGGTTCTGTCTGCTCTGCAGGGGCAGGCCGAGAGGTGGTTGATGCCACGCCAGCTTAAGCCAGGAATGGTAGTTTGCGACAATGGCACCAATCTCCTCTCCGCTCTCCGACAGGGACAACTGACCCATGTGTCCTGTGTGGCTCACGTCCTTAACCTGGTGGTGCAGCGGTTCTTGGGCAGGTACCCGGGCTTACAGGATGTCCTGAGGCAGGCCAGGAAAGTCTGTGTGCATTTCCACAGATCTTATAATGCCAGTACTCGCCTGGCTGAGCTGCAAAAGGAGTTGAACCTGCCCAAGAACCGCCTTATATGTGACATGCCCACCAGGTGGAACTCAACATTGGCCATGCTGCAGCGGCTGCACACGCAGCAGAGGGCCATCAATGAGTACCTGTGCGACTACGGCACCAGGACAGGGTCAGGGGAGCTCTGGTTTTTTCACCACGCCAGTGGGGCAAGATCAGGGATGCATGCACTGTCCTGGCACCATTTGAGGAGGCCACGAGGATGGTGAGCAGTGACAGTGCATGCATCAGTGACACTGTACCTCTTGTCCACCTGTTGGAACATACGCTGTGTGGAATAATGGACAGGGCACTTGAGGCAGAACAGAGGCAGGAAGAGGAGGACTTCCTTGCCTCTCAAGGCCCCCTTTACCCAGACAGTGTTCCTTCTGTCCCACCCATCGCACAGGAAGAAGAGGAGGGGGAGGAGGAGGAGGAGGATTGTGTCAGCATGGAGGTGGAGCCTGGCACTCAGCATCATCAGCAGCAGTCTTTTAGGGATGATTTACAGTCCCAAGAAACCAGTGGACTTGTACGTGGCTGGGAGGAGGTGGCTGCGGATCATGTCGTCCTTAGTGACCCAAAGGACTCCGGACTGAATGCCTCAGCTAACCTACGCTGCATGGCCTCCCTGATCCTGCAAAGTCTGCGGAAGGATCCTCGTATTCTTCGGATCAAGGAGAGGGACCATTACTGGCTGGCCACTCTCCTTGATCCACGGTACAAGGGTAAGGTTGCGGACCTTATTTTACCGTCGCAGAGGGAGCAGAGGATGAGAAAACTCCGGGAGGCCTTGCAGAAAGGTCTGTGCAACGCATTCCCAGAGACTGGGAGGTTACAAACTCCTGGTCCTGGACAACGAGTTGCTGAGGCTTCGGTCAGTCAAAGAAGGAGCGGTGGGGAAGGTGGCCGTCTGACCGAAGCGTTCAGAAAATTCTTTAGTCCGCAGCCCCAAGGTATGATCGGTTCCAGCAACCATCGCCAGCGTCTGATATACATGGTGCAGGAATACCTAGGGGCAAGGTCAGACTTGGACACCTTCCCCACCAAAAATCCTCTGGCTTACTCGGTCTTGAGGATGGATCACTGGCCAGAGCTTGCACAGTATGCAATTGAGCTACTGGCCTGTCCTGCATCCAGCGTTCTTTCAGAACGCACATTCAGTGCTGCTGGAGGATTTGTCACGGATCACAGGGTGCGCCTGTCCACCGACTCTGTTGATCGACTGACCTTCATAAAGATGAACCAGTCTTGGATCACCACCAGCTACCAAACACCTGAAGCTGATATAACAGACTAATTTATTTTCAAATGTCACATCCCTTCAAGACTGATGCTGATGCTGAGAGACTGTCCTGTTATGTTGACTGACTATCCTCCTCCTCCTCAATGATCCGATTGACGATGATAGCTTGGAAGAACATTTTTGTTTCTGGGTGCCACCACCAGTGGCTAAGGCCCAATTTTTCAGCCCCTGTTTAACAGGGGTGTGTTATTACAATTTTTTATGCAATGCTTTGCAGCAGGGCTCATTCCTGCACTCCAACTAGAGTATCTGGGAGTGGTTGCAGTGTCGTGGCACCAGCACCAGTGGCTAAGGCCCAATTTTTCAGCCCCTGTTTAACAGGGGCGTGTAATTACCATTTTTGATGCAATACTTTGCAACAGGGCTCATTGCTGTGCTTCAAGTACAGTATCTGTGAGGGGTTGCAGTGTTGTGGCACCAGTGCCTAAGGCCCAATTTTTCTGCCCCTGTTTAACAGGGGCATGTAATTACAATTCTTGATCTAATAATTCACAGCAGGGCCCATTCCTGCGCCCACCAAGACTAACTGTGAGGCCTTACAGTGTTGTGTCAACAACACCACCACCACCACCACCACCAAAGGCCCAATTTTTCAGCCCCTGTTTAACAGAGGCGTGTAATTACAATTTTTGATGCAATACTTTGCAACAGGGCTCATTGCTGTGCTCCAAGTACAGTATCTGTGAGGGGTTGCAGTGTTGTGGCACCAGTGCCTAAGGCCCAATTTTTCTGCCCCTGTTTAACAGGGGCATGTAATTACAATTCTTGATCTAATAATTCACAGCAGGGCCCATTCCTGCGCCCACCAAGACTAACTGTGAGGCCTTACAGTGTTGTGTCAACACCACCACCACCACCACCACCAAAGGCCCAATTTTTCAGCCCCTGTTCAACAGGGGCATGCAATTACAATTCTTGATCTAATAATTCACAGCAGGGCCCATTCATGCGCCCACCAAGAGTAACTGTGAGGGCTCACAGTGTTGTGGCAACACCAACATGTAAGGGGCAAATTTCAGCTGAGTATATACAGCTATGTCATTTTTCTCAAAGCTTTTCATCCATAATACCGGGACCAATCATTATATTAAAGCCGCAAGCAGTTTTAAATGGCTTTTTTTCCTTTAGAAATTTAATTTTGTGCAGGGACAGTTCTAAACATGGGAAACACGTGGCACTTCACAGGCATACTTTAGACACCCCCCAGGTACGATATTTAAAGGAATGTTTGACTTTTTTTTTTTTCACTTTATGCATCATTAAAATGACTGCTCCAGAAAAACGGCCGTTTTTAAAACTTCTTTTTGCATTGATACATGTCCCCTGGTGCAGAACCCGTGTTCCCAAACCCTTTTTAGGACAATAACATGCATATTAGTCATTATAATTAGCACTTTAGATTTCGAACGTTCGCATCCATTGTATTTAATAGGGTTCTAAAGTTCGTGCGAACTTTCGGTCCGTTCGCGGGTTCTGGTGCGAACCGAACCCGGGGGTGTTCGGCTCATCACTACTTGGAAGGTTAGAAGGTGGCATGACGTAATTGTGATCTAGTAGGCACTACTTTCATAATCAATGTCAAGAGTTTAGGAACCTCTTGGGTGTGCAAGAAGTTAAAAAAATGTATCGGTGAACTAATGTACCGTATATACTCAAGTATATGCCGAGTTTTTCAGCACTTTTTTTTGTGCTGAAAATGCCCCCCTCGGCTTATACTCGAGTCTGTGTCCATCTTCAAATTTGTGCGCCTGATCCTGGCCAGCTGTAGGTCCCCTGGTCCCCAAACTTGGCACACATGTAGCCCCACTCTTCCACTACAAGTGTGCAAAGTTTGTTGTCCGGGGGACCTACGGCCAGGGAGCACAAATTTTTCAAACCCGGGCACCCCTTCAATTGACTCCAATGTTAAACGGTAATTTCTCCGGTGATTTTGGGGACCCAATACCTGCCGGCCCTAGGCTTCCATAGACTCCCATGTTAAACGTCAGTCTAGTCACACAACGCCGGAGATCAGGTAGGGAGATTGGGCACAGTGAGGCATGGACACAGTGAGATATGGGCACAGTGAGGCATGGGCACAGTGAGGCATGGACACAGTGAGGCATGGACACAGTGAGGCACAGTGAGGCATGGACACAGTGAGGCATGCACATGGACACAGTGAGGCAAAGTGAGGCAAAGTGAGGCACAGTGAGGCATGCAGATGGACACCCTAGGCTTATACTCAAGTTAATAAGTTTTCCCAGTGTAGCGCCCTGCTCCCAATGAGTGGGCGCTATGTGTTAAAATTATAGTTGTCTGAGCAATAGTTTGGCTCAGAAGGATTGTGTTACAAATTATACTCTGTTTCAGTTCAGCTGGTTGCATGATTTTCCTCCTGACAGTGGGTGTCACTGTCACCACTGGTCAGGATAGGAAAGGCAACAGGCTGAATGCATTGGGTATCTCTTTCTCAGAAGCGGCTCAGGGGACGTGGTCAACCCACTGTGCATTCTGGGAGAGGGTACTTAAGAGACAGACACCATTTTGTGGGGAGAGTTGGGGGTCGTCATTCGTTGGTGGTGGGCACCACCCGCCTGATCCTGACCTGAGGGCCCTCATGGCCTCAGGGAGGTGCTGCCAGTTCCGCCTCGGGCCACGTTGGCCTAAAGCTCTGTTACTGAGATGTAGGCCCAGGAGTTACTGGGGGACTACTGATCCGGGGATAATCCTGTGTCGCCTTACCTGCTGGAAGGGACCAAGCAATTGAGGACTCAATTGGAGGATGCGTCTGGATCATAATTTACCTCACAGTGCTGCCGGAACGGCTGGAAGATCCTGGCACTGAGAGCTGTATTCTTTATTCAAAAGGTAACCCAGGGAAAGGTTACACCAAGTCTGTGGCAGACACTGTTCTATTTTCACTAAGACTGTGGCAGAGACTATATGTGATCGAGCTACGCATCGGTTGCTAGGCCGGTGAGATTGGGCCTATTCGGTGTTTGCTGAGTCCAGCGTGGAGACAGTTGTTCCTCTGGACCTAGGAAAATTCCTGTGATCCGCAACAAAGGTACCTGAGTCCTCCCCATCCCTTCAACCCCCTCTGTTGGAAACTTTATTCAATAAATCCCTTGAAAGAGACTTTGTGTTGGTCCAAACTTCTTTTGGACAACTCTTCAAGGAGAACCCCTGAGACGAGCATACGGAACAGTAAGGTAACGGCAGGCCCAAATTTAAACCAGCAGCTCCTACGGGGGTAGTGCTACACCAGTTTTTTGTGGTAAAATTAGGTTCCTCGGCTTATATTAGGGTCGGCTTATACTCAAGTATATACGGTACATAGGTTGTTTTTTTTTGTGACCAAACTACTAGTCTACACCCCAGACAAGTTCAGGTCTGTGTCAACGGGCTTTTGTTCACTTCAAACGTGTTTTGCATTCCCATTATGTAAGTACGGAACCTGCTTGAAACAGGTCAAATGCAGGTCACAAGAAGGTCAACTGTAGGTTAAATGCATCTGTCAATGAATTTTGAATGATGTCAGAAGCATCTCAAACTGATGCCAACTGGTTCCATGTACACAAGCCCAAAACTCTTCAACACTGACCCTAAACTTGGCTCCAGAAATAACTCAAGAGCAACAAACAAAAAAAAATGGCATGAGGTCCCCCCCCCCCCCCAATTCCAAGCCAGACACTCATGCCCTGTACACACGATCAGTTTTTCCGACAGGAAAACTGTGGGGTTTTTTCAGCAGGAAAATGGTTTAAAATTGTCTTGCATACACACGGTCACTCAAATCTTGGCTGAAATTCCGAACGTCAAGAACGCAGTGACGTACAACCCGTACGACGAGCCGAGATCAATGAAGTTTAATAGGCAGTTAGGCTCTTCTGCTTGATTCTGAGCATGCATGTTTTTTTGCGCGTCGTAATTGCATACAGACGAACGTGATTCGCAATAAGGAATTTTTCCTGTCACGAAAATTGAGATCCTGCTCTCGATCTTTTCTTGGCAGGAAAACTGAGAGAAAAAGTGTGATACACACGGTCGGAATTCCTGACAAAAAGCTCACATCACACTTTTCTTGTCGGGAAAACTGATCGTGTGTACGAGGCATTAGAGTCTGGTATAGATTATAAGGGGGAATCTCAAAAAAAGAAAGAAAAAGAAAGCCTGAGGTCCCCTCCAAAGTCCATACCAGGCCCTTATCCAAGCATGCAGCCTAGGTAACCAGGAACGAGGGAAGACGATCATCCGGCCCCTCCAGACGTGTATAGGGTGGGCATAGTCAGGCGCTCTCAATGAGAGCCTATGACAGCCCCTTCATTGTATCATCCCCCTATCGCATCAGGAGATTACAGCTGCAGGGTGGGGAGCATGAACGAAGGAGGATTTCAACTAAATGAAGAGGAATCAGCACAAGGGACACATCCCACAGACTACAGGTATGTCCCTTGTGATGATTTTTCTGGATTTTATCTTAGCTACACTAAAGCTGGATACACACTATATGACTTTTGTTGTTCGATTCCTTTTAGATTTACCTTCAACTATGTAGTGCAAGGGCCTGCCTGATTGCATACCAATTGAAAGTGTTTAGGTTTGACCTCATATTATATGGTTTTGGTAAATCTAAAGGAAAAAATCAAAAGAAAATTGTATGTTATGTATCCAGCTTTAGACTTTAAAGTAAATGAAAATCCAAATTCTAATATAAAAATGAAAGAACAAAATCACCGTTTTTTTTGTGCTGAAAAACAATAAAGCCTCGTACAAACGACAAGAAAACTGTTGGGAGAGCTTTCTTGCCGAGAAAACTGTGCGTGTGTACGAGGCTTTCAGGTTCCTCGTGAAGAAAACTGCCCAGAATCTCAACGAGAAAAAAAGAAGACCTGCTTTCTTTTTTCTCGTCGGGAGACTCATTTTTCTCGTCGTGATTCTCGTCAGACTGTATTTGGACGAGAAAACCGGTCGTGTGTATGCTTTTCCGAGTCTTCAAAAACTGCGCATGGTCAGAATCAAGTATGAGACGGGAGCGCTCCTTCTGGTAAAACTAGCGTTCGTAATGGAGATACCACATTCATCACGCTGTAACGAACTGAAAGCACGAAGACTGAAAAACGTGAATCGTCTCTCCCCAAACTTTTACTAACACGCGGTAACACGAGATCAGCAAAAGCAGCCCAAGGGGTGGCGCCATTGGAATAGAACTTCCCCTTTCTACTGCCGTTGTACGTATTGTACGTGACCGCGCTTTACAACAACAAGATTTTGGATTGACAGTGTGTATGCAAGGAACGCTTGATAAGAATCTCGTCAAGCTTGACAAGAAACCCGTCGAGAAAAACAACGTTTTTTTTGCAACGAGATTCCCGGCCGTGTGTACTAGGATTCACTCTTAATCCATTTTGGTAATTTTAAATATATTTATATATATATATATATATATATATATATATATATATATATATATATATACACACATATATATATATACATATACATATATATATATATATATATATATATATATATATATAAATATATAATTTTTGGGCTTTTTTATCTACTGAAGTCAACAACCCAGGTCACTGCAGGGGTGAATCTCAAAAATTATAGGCTTGCACCTGTTATAGTCAGGCACAGAATGAATAGCCTGATTAAAGTAATCAGTTCATCCGGTAGAATGGAACTTTTGCTTTTTTTCCATCCGAGAACGGAACATTATGTTTCTGTGAATTTGGCAAGTGTTTTTTTTTCCATAATAGCCCATCTTGCAGAGCCCTTGTCCAAGGTGTCACATTGTGAATGTGAAATCATTTTCACAGCACCAACCCCACACCTGCAACCCCACAAGAACATTGATTCAATAAGTGCTGCACAGTCACAAGAACACAACACAATGGGTCGCCAATGAGGATTCTCAGAATTTTCACAGGAGTCCCGTGGAACTGCTTATGGGTTTTGAGGCAGCTTTTTGTGATTAGAAAACCAGAAAAAGAGCGCTGGCAAGTGCACAAGACTTTTTTTTTTCTAAAGGGTCATTCCACTGAAAACAGATATGCCATGGCACAAGTAACACCAATTACAACAGTAGTTACAAGGGGAGAATGGCAGCAACGAGGGCAACTCATGCAGTGGAAACTTAATGTTCCTTTGTTCACAAACGTCTGACCTTTCATAAGGCGGAACAAAGTTTCTTTATTTATTTTCAACTATTTATCTTATCTATAACATACTTCTAAAGAGACAACTCTCTTTTCATGAGATTTGGGACCCTGAGCTTTCCTAGGATCTTGCAGTAAGGCCCAATGATGTCACTTTAAATATGTCCCAACTATTTTGCTTTTAATGTGCCTTTTTTTTCGGGGATGGAGCTGCATCATAAGTGGACCATGCATTTAAATGCAATGCCTGCTTAAACATGACTGTTCTCCCTTATTTTCTTTAAAGGTGAAGGCTAAAGCCCGCTGTTGGCTGAGGTCACAGAGTCTGTCCAGGTTTGGGCAAGATCGCAACAATGACGCTGGGATCTGCCCACATGCCTGGACCGGCACCCAGATCAGCCTCTAAGCGAGCCGCTCCCGCTCCCTCCACAGCCCAGAGCTCCAGTGAGCGTGGGGCAGAGCAGAGAGATGCTGACTGACAGTCACCAGTGCTCTGCTCAGGGAGCTCTGAGAACCGAGCGATCAGCAGTGTTTGATCGCTTGGTTCTCAGTGTTAGAGACAGCGGGGGACAGATGCTGCATCCACCAAATGTAAAAAAAATATGTATGTGTTCTACTGGATGAGGCTTTCACTCACAGTTCTACCTTGTAAAACATGGTATTGCCCAGTACTTTATGTAGCGCTTGGTTGCTACTAGTATCAAACATCCACCAAATCACCCTGCTGCCAGAACCTCCATATATCACTTCTGAGACAATGAGCAGTCATTTGCGTTGTTTTGATTTTGTTTATTTGGAGGATATAACTTGGTTGGGGTAAAGGGGGATATGGGATGCCCATAGAACTTGTTGAATTGCCATCACATTTAGGCCCCGTTCACACCTATGCGAATTGGTTGCAGCTTACACCGCATCCAATTCGCATAACATTATAAAATACATTGATTCCAATGAGGCTGGTTCACATATGTGCAATGCATTCACACTGTGCATTGCCTGCAAAACGTGTGCATTCTCTAGGCATTGCGGTGCGGCTCAGGTGCGAATTCAGGCCCATTATGTTCTATGGGCACGCATCTGATTCGCACATGTGTTGCGTTATGAACAGGGATCTTGAGGGGGAACTCCACGCCAAATAAAAAAAAAAACGGCATGGGTTCCCCTCCAAGAGCATACCAGGCCCTTAGGTCTGGTATGGACTTTAACGGGAACCCCTACGCCGAAAAAAACGGCGTGGGGGTCCCCCCCAAAGTCCATAGCAGACCCTTATCCGAGCACGCAACCTGGCAGGCCGCAGGAAAAGAGGGGGGGACGAGAGAGCAGCCCCCTCCCTCCTGAACCTTACCAGGCCGCATGCCCTCAACATGGCGGGTGGGTGCTTTGGGGCAGGGGGGCGCACTGCGGCCCCCCCACCCCAAAGCACCCTGCCCCCATGTTGATGAGGACAGGGCCTCTTCCCGACAACCCTGGCCGTTCGTTGTCGGGGTATGCGGGCGGGGGGCTTATCGGAATCCAGGAGCCACCTTTAATAAGGGGGCCCCCAGATTGACGTGACCGTCCCAGGGAATGATGGGACTGTGACGTCATATGGGGGTGGGGTCACTGGGTGGTATCACACGGTGACCACGCCCATGCCTATAAAAGTGAATGCGCTCCGCTCATACGGCATTACAGCCGGAGACAGCGATGAGTCAACATCTCCAGGAGAGAAGAGGGAAGAAGGCGACACAGAAGACCGGGCCCCCACTAGCAAAAGAGCTGGAAGAAGATAGCGGAGGCCCGGCAGAAGGAAGAAAGAACCGTAGAGCGAGAGAAGAACCGGAGAGCGCGGAGACGACACCGGAGACCCCCGAAGTCGGAAGAGACCCCCAGAAGTTGTAAGAAGACCCCTGAAGTTGGAAGAAGACCCCCGGAGCTGACTAATAAATGACTTAAAAAACCTGTGTAGTTTTTTTATTGCCAGTTTTTTTTACACCAGGTGAATGGGTAGGGGTACGATGTACCCCATACTCATTCACATAGGGTGGGGGCAGGGATCTGGGGGCCCCTTTATTAAAGGGGGCTCCTGGATTCCGATAAGCCCCCCGCCCGCATACCCCAACAACCAACGGCCAGGGTTGTCGGGAAGAGGCCCTTTCCTCATCAACATGGGAGCAGGGTGCTTTGTGGTGGGGGGGCCGCAGTGCGCCCCCTGCCCCAAAGCACCCACCCCCCCATGTTGAGGGCATGTGGCCTGGTACGGTTCAGGAGGGAGGGGGCCGCTCTCTCATCCCCCCCTCTTTTCCTGCGGCCTGCCAGATTGCGTGCTCGGATAAGGGTCTGCTATGGACTTTGGGGGGGACCCCCACGCCGTTTTTTTGGGCGTAGCGGTTCCCGTTAAAGTCCATACCAGACCTAAGGGCCTGATATGCTCCTGGAGGGGAACCCATGCCGGTTTTTTATTTAAAATTTGGCGTGGAGTTCCCCCTCATGATAACAGCGGCGAGACTTCCCAGGTCGGCAAGTCCGCAGCTAAAAACGCAATGGAACCGCTGAACAACTGATTGCGAACTTGGCAAAGACTCCAAGCTCAAAAACGCAACGCATAGGTGTGAACCTAGCCTTAAAGAACATTGATTAGTAGATTTAGCTCTGAAGAACTGTACTTCTAACATTCACAGTCTCTTCCCCTGCATATCTCCATGCAGATTATTGCTCCTCCTCCTCTGCACTAACTCCTGCAGAATATCACTCCCAGGACTTTCTCCTCCTGCACAAATTTTTCACTGCAAATCTGTTAGATTCCCAGATCATCATCTTCAGTATGTCAAAAGGGGATTAGGGATGAGCTTCGAGTTCGAGTCAAACTCATGTTCGAGTCGAACATTGCCTGTTCGTCCGTTCGCCGAACAGGGAACAATTTGGGGTGTTTGCGGCAAATTCGAAAAGCCGCGGAGCACCCTGTAAAAGTCTATGGGAGAAACCTAAAGTGCCAATTTTAAAGGCTTATATGGAAGTTATTGTCATAAAAAGTGTTTGGGGACCTGGGTCCTGCCCCAGGGGACATGTATCAATGCAAAAAAAGTTTTAAAAACTGCAGTTTTTTCGGGAGCAGTGATTTCAATAATGCTAAAAGTGAAACAATAAAAGTGAAATATTATTTTAAATGTCATACCTGGGGGGTGTCTATAGTATGCCTGTAAAGCAGCACTTGTTTCTCGTGCTTAGAACTGTCCCTGTACAAAGTGTAATTTCTGAAGGAAAAAAAGTAATTTGAAAGCACTCGCGGCTGTAATGAATTATCGGCTCCCGGCAATACAGAGAAAAGTCATTGATAAAAAAAAAAAAATGCGTGGGGGTCCCCCCAAATTCAATTACCAGGCCCTTGAGGTCTGGTATGGATATTAAGGGGAACCTTGCTTCAAATAAAAAAAAAAAATGACGTGGGGTTCCTGCCAAATATCCATACCAGACTCTTCAGGTCTGGTATGGATTTTAAGGGGAACTCCATGCCAAATAAAAAAAAAATGGCATGGAGTTCCCCCCAAAAATCAATACCAGACCCTTTATCCAGCATGCAACCTAGCAGGCCGCAGGAAAAGAGAGGGGGATGAGAATGCGTCCCCCCCGAACCGAGCCAAGCCACATGCCCTCAACATGGGGAGGATGCTTTGGGGTCTGTGACCCCTCAAAGCACCATGTCCCCATGTTGATGGGGACAAGGGCCTCATCCCCACAACCCTTGCCTGGTGGTTGTGGGGGTCTGCGGGCGGGGGGCTTATCGGAACCTGCAAGACCTTTTAACAAAGGGGACAGATACATTGTACCTCTACCATTTCACAAATAAAGTGTAAAAAATTGTAAAAAAACACACAGACACAGTTGGGAAAGTCCTTTATTAAAAAAAAAAAAAAAAAAAAAACCCATTCCAGCGATGGTATCCAGTGTCCCGCGATGATCCGATGTCCAGCGCTGCAGTCTCCTCCAGTCTCCACTCCACATGAAACCTTCCATGACATACGAGGGGGTGGGGTCACCCGTCACATCATAGGGTAAGCCCCAGCTTTCCCCGCAAGCGGGGAAAGCCGGGGCTTACCCCTATGATCTAACGGGTGACCCCGCCCCCTCGTACATCAGACCCCGCCTATGTCATTGGCTGAGCGGACCTGATGGGGAACTTCCTCTGCAGTGTAATAAATTAATAGACCCCGCCCCTTCTCACATTCCCCATCAGGTCCACTCAGCCTTACACCCAGTGAAGGTGACCCCGCCCCCTACATCATTAGCTAAGCGGACCTGATGGGGAACGTGAGAAGGGGCGGGTCTATTTATTTATTACACTGCGGAGGAAGTTCCCCATCAGGTCCGCTCAGCCAATGACGTAGGCGGGGTCTGACGTACGAGGGGGCGGGGTCACCCGTCAGATCAGAGGGGTAAGCCCCGGCTTTCCCCGCTTGCGGGGAATAGCCAATGACGTAGGTGGGATCCCGCCTACATCATTGGCTATTCCCCGGCAAGCAGGGAAAGCTGGGGCTTACCCTATGATGTGACGGGTGACCCCGCCCCCTCGTACGTCATGGGGGTTTCGTGTGGCGTGGAGACTGGAGGAGACTGCAGCGCTGAACATCGGATCACCGCGGGACACTGGATTACATCGCTGTAATGGGTTTTTTATTTTTTTAATAAAGGACTTTCCCAACTGTGTCTTTTTTTTAAATTTATTTGTGAAATGGTAGGGGTACAATGTACCCCTTACCAATTCACATAGGGGAGGGCCGGGATCTGGGGGTCCCCTTTGTTAAAGGGATCTTCCAGATTCCGATAAGCCCCCTGCCCGCAGACCCCCACAACCACCGGGCAAGGGTTGTGTGGATGAGGCCCTTGTCCCCATCAACATGGGGACATGGTGCTTTGAGGGGTCACAGACCCCCAAAGCATCATCCCCGTGTTGAGGGCATGTGGCCTGGTACGGTTCAGGAGGGGGGGCGCTCTCTCATCCCCCCCTATTTTCCTGCGGCCTGCAGGTTGTGTGCTCGGATAAAGGGTCTGGTATGGATTTTTGGGGGGGACTCCACGCCATTTTATTTTAAATTTGGCGTGGAGTTCCCCTTAAAATTCATACTAGACCTGAATGGTCTGGTATAGATATTTGGGGGGGACCCCACGTAATTTTTTTTTAATTTGACGCAGGGTTCCCCTTAATATCCATACCAGACCTGAAGGGCCTGGTAATGGAATTTGGGGGGACCCCCACGCATTTTTTTTTTATCAATTACTTTTCTCTGTATTGCCGGGAGCCGACAATTCACTATAGCCGTGAGTGCTTTTAAATTACTTTTTTTCCTTCAGAAATTACACTTTGTGCAGGGACAGTTCTAAGCACGGGAAACAAGCGCTGCTTTACAGGCATACTATACACCCGCCCCCATTACGAAATTTAAAGGAATATTTCACTTTTATTGTTTCACTTTAAGCATTATTAAAATCACTGCTCCCGAAAAAACTTCAGTTTTTAACCACTTACCGACCACCCACTGTAAATATACGTCGGCAGAATGGCACCGACAGGCAGAATCACATATATCTACGTGACTGCCTTTGTATAGTTGGGGGTCCGATCGGACCCCCCTTCTTTACAGTGAGCGGTGGTTAAGTGTTCGGGAGCGATCCGGGATGAGGGGACGGCCGTTCGATTCCGGCCACCCCCTCGCGATCGCTCCCGTCGAATGAGAAAGCTTCCCTGCCTGTGTAATGTTTACACAGGCAGAGGAAGTGATGTCATCTCTCCTGCGGCGCTCACATATACCGAGCGCCGCACAAGAGAAGATGCCAGGTTAGTGCACAAAACACTACACTGACACCAGGACACATAGGAACATAAATCGCCCCCCAGGCCCCCCCAGATCACCCCCCAGATCACCCCCCAGCCCCCAGTCACAGTGTCACTGATTGCAGTGACCATTTATTTACTGATCACTGCAATCAGTGACATTTGTGACTGTAAAAGTGTCACTAAAGTTAGTTTTAGGTCCAGTGTAGCCCCCTAACCCCCCCATAATAAAGGTTTAACCCCCTGATCGCCCCCCAGATAACCCTTTCACCCCCTATCACCACTGTCGCTAAGCGATCATTTTTCTGATCGCTGTCTTAGCGTCGGTGATGCCGATCGGTAGCCAGCTATTTTTTTTAGGTTCGCCTCAGGTTTTTATAGCGTCGGGTACCCCCATATATTACCTAATAAAGGTTTAACCCCCTTGATCGCCCCCGAGGTAAACCTTTCAACCCCTATCACCACTGTCGCTAAGCGATCGTTTTTCTGATCGCTCTCTTAGTGTCGGTGATGCCGATCGGTAGCCAGTAATTTTTTTATAGGTTCACCGCAGGTTTTTATAGTGTCAGGTACCCCCATATATTATCTAATAAAGGTTTAACCACCTTGATCGTCCCCCAGGTTACCCTTTCACCCCCTATCACCGCTGTTGCTAAGCGATAGTTTTTCTGATCGCTGTCTTAGTGTCGGTGATTGCGATCGGTAGCCAGTAATTTTTTTAGGTTTGCCGCAGGTTTTTATAGCGTCAGGTACCCCCATATATTATCTAATAAAGGTTTAACCCCCTTGATCGCCCCCCAGGTAACCCTTTCACCCCCTATCACCACTGTCGCTAAGCGATCGTTTTTCTGATCGCTGTCTTAGTGTCGGTGATGCCGATAGGTAGCCAGTAATTTTTTTTAGGTTCGCCGTCAGGTTTTTATATAGCGTCAGGTACCCCCATATATTACCTAATAAAGGTTTTAACCCCCTAATTGCCCCTAGTTAACCCTTTCACCAGTGATCACCATATAAGTGTTACGGGTGACGCTGGTTAGTTAGTTTGCTTTTTATAGTGTCAGGGCACCCGCCGTATATAACCCAATAAAGGTTTAACCCACTGATCGCCCGGCGGGTGATATCAATTAGGTTTTAGCGTCAGAGAGGGTCTGCGTCACACACCACAGGCAGCGTCAGGTTAGTGCCAGTAGCGCTAACACCCACGCGTGAAGCATACACCCTTAGTGGTATAGTATCTGAACAGATCAATATCTGATCTGATCAGATCTATACTAGCGTCCCCAGCAGTTTAGGGTTCCCAAAAACGCAGTGTTAGCGGGATCAGCCCAGATACCTGCTAGCACCTGCGTTTTGCCCCTCCGTCCAGCCCAGGCCACCCAAGTGCAGTATCGATCGATCACTGTCACTTGCAAAACACAACACACATAACTGCAGCGTTCGCAGAGACAGGCCTGATCCCTGCGACTCCAGTGCTGTAGGAGGTGATTTCACCACCACAGTTAAAAAAAAAAAGCATACAGGTATATGCCGAAGCATTGGGGCAGCAGGAGCGGAGGAGCGGAGGAGCGATTTTGCTCCTAATGCCGCGTACATACGGTCGAAATTCCGACGGAGGCTTGCCCATGGAAAAGTCTGACCATGTGTACGCGGCATAACTTTTTTGGGGGAGGATGCCCCCATGTTTCGGCATATATAAATGCCGCATGTATGCCCATCATTAGAAGTGGGTGGATGAAGGGCGGTATTCTAATGGTGGGCATACCCACCGATCAATCTTTTTTTTTCGTTCAGCCAACAGGCTGCATGAAAAAAAAGATTACAATACATGTCCAACAAGGACCAGTAACGTACTGGTATGTTGCTGGACTTTGAATGTTTATACCAGAATGATGCCTGCGGGTTTAGGTATCATCTTGGTATCATTCTTTTCAGCCAGCGGCCGGCTTTCATGTAAAAGCAATCCTAGTGGCTAATTAGCCTCTGGACTGCTTTTACAAGCAGTGGGAGAGAATGACCCCCCCCCGGATATAAAAAGCGCCATTGGGAAATTGGGAAAGCATTTTATCACACCGATCTTGGTGTGGTCAGATGCTTTGAGGGCAGAGGAAAGATCTAGGGTCCAATAGACCCCAGTTTTTTCAAAAAAAGAGTACCTGTCACTACCTATTGCTATCATAGGGGATATTTACATTCCCTGAGATAACAATAAAAATGATAAAAATAAAAAAAAATATGGAAGCAACAGTTTAAAAATAAAATAGAAAAGCAAAATTAATAATTAAAAAAAAAAAAAAAAAAAAAAAGCACCCCTGTCCTGCCCTGCTCTTGCCCAATCGGTCTGGCGTCATATGTAAACAGCAATTGCACCATGCATGTGAGGTATCACCGCAAAGGTCAGATCGAGGGCAGTAATTTTAGCAGTAGACCTTCTCTGTAAATCTAACGGCGTAACCTGTAAAGGCTTTTAAAGGCTTTTAAAAATGTATGTAGTTTGTCGCCAATGCGCGTTTGTGCAAAATTTTAAAGCATGTTGTGTTTGGTATCTATGTACTCGGCCTAAGATCATCTTTTTTATTTCATCAAACATTTGGGCAATATAGTGTGTTTTAGTGCATTCAAATTTAAAAAAGTGTATTTTTTCCCCAAAAAATGCGTTTGAAAAATCGCTGCGCAAATACTGTGTAGAAAAAAAAATGCAACACCCACCATTTTATTCTGTAGGGCCTTTGCTTTAAAAATATATATAATGTTTGGGGGTTCAACGTAATTTTCTTGCAAAAAAAAAATATGTTTTCATGTAAACAAAGTGTCAAAAAGGGCTTTGTCTTCAAGTGGTTAGAAGAGTGGATGTAAGCTTCCCAATGTTGTGTATAAAATGCCAGAACAGTTCAAAACCCCCCCAAATGACCCCATTTTGGAAAGTAGACACCCCAAGCTATATACTGAGAGGCATGTCGAGTCCATGGAATATTTTATATGTTGACACAAGTTGCGGAAAAAAGACAATTTTTTTTTTTTTTTTTTGCACAAAGTTGTCACTAAATGATATATTGCTCAAACATGCCATGGGCATATGTAGAATTACACCCCATAATACATTCTGTTGCTTCTCCTGAGTACGGGGATACCACATGTGTGAGACTTTTTGGGAGCCTAGCCGCGTACGGGACCCCAAAACCAAGCACCGCCTTCAGGCTTTCTAAGGGTGTAAATTTTTGATTTCACTTCTCACTGCCTATCACAGTTTCGGAGGCCATGGAATGCCCAGATGGCACAAAACCCCCCCAAATGACCCCATTTTGGAAAGTAGACACCCCAAGCTATTTGCTGAGAGGTATTGTGAGTATTTTGCAGATCTCGCTTTTTGTCACAAAGTTTTGAAAATTGAAAAAAAAATAAAAAATGTCTTTCTTCATTTTCAAAAACAAATGAGAGCTGTAAAATACTCACCATGCCTCTCAGCAAATAGCTTGGGGTGTCTACTTTCCAAAATGGGGTCATTTGGGGGGGTTTTGTGCTATTTTGGCATTTTATGGCCTTCGAAACTGTGATAGGTAGTGAGGAGTGAAATCAAAAATTTGTGCCTAGAAATCCTGAAGGCGGTGCTCGGTTTTCGGGGTCCCGTACGCGGCTAGGCTCCTAAAAAGTCCCACACATGTGGTATCCCCGTACTCAGGAGAAGCAGCAAAATGTATTTTGGGGTGTAATTCCACATATAACCATGGCATGTGTGAGCAATATATCATTTAGTGACAACTTTTTGTAATTTTTTATTATTTTTTTAGTCATTATTCAATCACTTAAGACAAAAAAAAAATATTCAATGGGCTCAACATGTCTCTCAGCAATTTCCTTGGGATGTCTACTTTCCAAAATGGGGTCATTTGGGGGGGTTTTGTACTGCCCTGCCATTTTAGCACCTCAAGAAATGAGATAGGCAGTCATAAATTAAAAGCTGTGTAAACTCCAGAAAATGTACCCTAGTTTGTAGACGCTATAACTTTTGCGCAAACCAATAAATATACGCTTATTGACATTTTTTTTACTAAAGACATGTGGCTGAATACATTTTGGCCTAAATGTATGACTAAAATTGAGTTTATTCGATTTTTCTTATAACAAAAAGTAGAAAATATAATTTTTTTTCAAAATTTTCGGTCTTTTTCCGTTTATATCGCAAAAAATTAAAATCGCAGAGGCAATCAAATACCATTAAAAGAAAGCTCTATTTGTGGGAAGAAAAGGAAGCAAATTTCGTTTGGGTACAACATTGCATGTCCGCACAATTTACAGTTAAAGCAGCGCAGTGCAAAATTCTGAAAACAGCTCTGGTCCTTTAGCTACCAAATGGTCCGGGGCTTAAGTGGTTGCATTGATACATGTCCCCTGGGGCAGGAGCCGGGTCCCCAAACCCTTTTTAGGACAATAACTTGCATATTAGCCTCGATAATTAGCACTTTTGATTTCAAACGTTTGAGTCCATTGTATTTAATCGGGTTCTAAAGTTTGCGCAAACTTTAGGTCTGTTCGCAGGTTCTGCTGCGAACCGAACCGGGGGGTGTTCGGCTCATCCCTAAAGGGGATACTCTGAATAACCCCAGATGGCTGGCTGTACTTAGTTGCTGTTATAGTATTACTTGTATGATGTTACTTGAGTGCAGTTACTAGGCCAGAGCTCTGCATCATCTCTCCCCGGCAGCCTAGTAGTTTAATAGCACGTGGTAACAGATGGACTACTGCTCCCAGTTAGTCCAACCTGCAAATCCTGCGCCCTCAGGCCACAGCGACTTGACACTACACCCCTCAGTCTCTCCTCTGTTCCGGGACTCCTCCCCAATGACTGTGTAAAGATTAGAACTTCATCTATGACTGTGTGATGGATGAAGTTCCCTCCCAGATTCCCTGGCACCCAGCACTCCACTGTGGTATACACACTGACCTTCTCCTGCCCCAAGTCCATGATGGAGAACTTTATCTGGACATACAATCCAGCAGCATCTCCGGCCCTTCTGCTCCAGGAATTCCTCATCTGTGACCGTGTACAAAATCAGACCTCAGCCATGACCGTGTAAGGATAAGGTTCCCTCACAGCTCCCTCCAGCCCACTCCGCGTTCAGCGCCCCCCCCCCCCCCCCAGATGGGGACGCCGTACAGCAACTGCCTAGTATTCCATCCTCCACTTCCCTCGGTCAACAGCCCCCAGCAGCATGTGACCCCAGCTTATATGGGAGGCCTGTCCCCTGACAACACCAAATGGCACTCCAGTTTCAGGCCCAGACCCTCTTCCAGAACAATCTCCCTGGAAGCAAGGGAGGTGCCTCAGAACCAGAGCACAGGTGGCCACACTCACTGCTACACTAACCACTCCCTGCCCCCAGATCAATCAAAACAAACAGGCCTAGCCTGAAGCATAAGCCTGCCTAAATTTTACCTGACAGTTTCCCTAGAAAAATCCTATTCTAGCACCTACCTATGGTAGAGGGTGCTACATTTATTTTTTCTGAACAAGGTTATTTGCATACGTTTCCCAGGGAATGTTGAGAAGGGCAGCTCCAGGACCTTCTTCTTTTATTTGTCCCAGGGGATGTTGTTTAAAGATCTCCCTGTCCAGTTTTTGCTTTTCTGTGCAGCCAAAATCACAAACAGAAAACTGAGTACAAGGGACGTAACTTAAAATCAGTTGGATCTGTCCCTTGTGCTGATTCCTTTTCTATTAGTAAATTTCTTCCTCATCTTTGAACCCCCCCCCCCCCATACCCACTGCCACAATCTACTGGTGAGGCAGGGGTTGATACAACTAAAGAGCTATATTAACCCCCGCCACACAAAAAGATTATGACAACTGGGGCTGGGAGACGGGTACACAATGGAGGAAGAGTACCAATAGACACATTCCACAGGCTGTAAGCTATGCTCCTGTGTTGCTATGACTATTTTTTGTGATTTTGATAACATAATTACAGCAGGTAAAATAAGTATTGAACACGTCACCATTTTTCTAGGTAAATATATTTATAAAGGTGCTATTGGCATGAAATGTTCACCACATGTCGGTAACAGCCCATGCAATCCATATGTAGTGACCTCACCTCTCACTCCCTCCTTCTCTTCTCGGTCAATGGTTCTCGTTTAGGGGACCAGGGAGGAGAGTGTGGCGCACCACCAGCTCGTATCCTCTTGTGTGTAGAGGTGTGAGCTGTAACCATTTACCTTCGGGCCTGTGCCCCTGTCCAGAGCCAAAAGCTTCCCTTGAGAATGACCCTTTAACTCCCAGAAAGCCAAGATCCACACCACTGAAAGTCCAACACTTATTTATTCTTATGAGAGCAATAAATAGTCCTTTGAGAGCGACTGGTTAGACATAGAACAGTTCAGAACACAGTGGGGAGGAGGTCCAGGCACAAACTTGAACTTGGGTTTTCTCCTGTTCCGTTTTAGCACGAACAGGCTTGGCGCACAGTCTCTGCCACTGACCGTGAGAGGGTCTCTGCCACAGACGAGATGAATAAGGCCTCTGCCACAGACCTGGTTGTTGGGTCTCTGCCACAACCTGATTCACGATGGGTCCCTGCCACAGACCATGAGAACATGGACTACCTTCTGTAGGAAATGGCCCCTGTCAGAGAGAGAACATCCATCCGGACAGTTACCAGAGGCCCCGCCGTCACCAGCAAATGCTGCACTGGGTCTTCGGAAGGGTCACCTCCCTGGCCTCCTCATCCCAGATTCGGGTGTCCACACCGGAGAACACCCTAGGAGCCCTCGATCCCTTGCGGGACCCAGTCAAAGGTATTGGGCCCCAGGCCTCCAGAGAGTACCTCACCCCAGACCAAAGGTGTCTGGGGTGGAACCGCAACTCCTTCACCGGGCCTAGGACTCCCGGAGACCGCCATCACGCACCCCCCCAGGCTGAAGGTGCCTGGGAGTGGACCCCGAGCGGAAGATGTCTGCCCCCTTTATACTCTCTCCCAGCATGCACAGCAGGTTCCCCGCCCCGCTGTTCTACTGCCACGAGAGGACACAAAGGGTGCAGCCCTCCAATGGTGATTCAACCCCGGCCTATGGCAACAGTGCCACCTATAGGCCGCAGGGAACTGAACACCATTGATATCCTCCACTGGCATAAATTGGTCCATGAATCCTAACAATTGTTGCATCTGAGCCTGATACCACTCAGATGCCTCCCCTAAATATGGCCACCCGCTACACACACCCCCCCCAGTGATTTGACACTGGGTCCCAGTGTCTGAAACCAATTTATGCCCCTCTCTAGAGCAGAGTCAGCATAAATTCGATCCAGAGACAAACTAACCAAAAGGAAAAAAAAATGACAATTTAAAATTTTTGTTTTGTTTGTGCCTGAACCAAAAGGGAAGGGAAGAACAACAGCTAAAACATGCACAGGTATAAACATTCAAAAGCATAACAGCATAATTTTTTCAAAATCACATTTCCCCCCTCCCACATCACTGACTAAGACCTGCCCCATTCTCAGCAGACTTGATTGACGTTCTCCTGCAGAGGGGAAGAAAAAAAAAACATTATCTGACACAATATGTGATTTGGAATGAACAGGATCCCCCTAAGGGAAACCCCTTCCTTCCAAAAGCAATGTGTGGTGTGTGTGACAATCGTTGCGCAACACCGCCACCTGGTGGCGGCATTACGGTCAGGACACTTGTTTTCTTCCATCCATAAATCCTTTTCTCTGTACTGTGGCCCTGTCTCAACTACACCCCAAAGTCTCAGTATCCTTGCGGTGGAGAAAGAAAAAGGAGAACAAAACAAACTGCTCCCAATTCTTCCAGAAGTAGGCCACCCTTTGTGGGTTAAAGAGTCCCTGAGTTCCAGCAAAGGCACTCCGGAATGTTCAGCAACAACAAACAAAAAAAAAAACACAGGAGTCTAGTCCCCTACAAATAGAACCTTGGGTGCGGCAGTACCAGGTGTTTCAAATACCTGTCAAAAGTCTCCATGTGATATTCCACATCATCCCCCTCCCTCCGACAAATAAGCACCCGGTCTGCATGGATGTGCCGACCCAACATCCACTCTGCCTTGCAGTCTTTGAACCTTTTGGAGGCTGCAGGGGAACATGAGAGGTACCTCTGAGCATGGGGCACCTTGAGATGTGTCCAGATGAAGTCATCATACCATCGCTGTCTGCAGGCCTCCACCTCGTACAAAAGTTCCTTGGACAAATATGGGTACTCCCACCCATATTCATTGGCAACTTTCTGACCGAAAAGTCTCTGCAACCGAGAAAGTGGTGGCATTGTAGCACGGTCTCCTTCACCAGGCAGCACTATAGCATCCGGGTGCCGGGGCCCCTTCACCACCTGTAGATTGGGCAAAGGAGCCCGCAGTGACACTCGCTTCGCCCCAGCAATGGGCGCAGGCGACTCCGAGGGTAGAGAGGCATGCAGGGGACTAGATTCCTCCTCAGGCGCCGGGGCCTCCACCCGGGGTGTACTATCCCCAGTGGACATGGGACGAGGATAGGGGTATCTTGTCCCAGCCTTTCTGAGCAAAAAGTTTGTCGATTGCAACGTCATCTCCAACATCGGAGATCGACTCCAGGTCGGAGGTGTCATACTCCTCCGCGGGATAGTAACTCTGTGTAGACTCCGTGTAGACGTGGAGTCACCCCCTTTGGACAGGTTCCAGTGCCTCTGGATCCCCGACTAGGGATGGACGAACATCTCCCGGGACGGTTCGCGAACGCGATCGCGCGAACGCGGGTAAATGTTCGCGAACCGCGGGTTCGCGGCGGGCCCCATTAATTTCAATGGGAGGCGAACATTAAAAACCTCCACGTTATATTTGCAGCCACAAAATAATTACTAGCTGTGCACACATAGTCCCACAACATGGACAATGACATAACAGAAGTATTAAGCAAATTTGAGATCGACAACGACAAGCATTCTTTTTTTATCTGAAATTTTTTGTCAATTCAGGAGCGCATGAAGGCCATGGAAGAGACGCAAGGCCAGGCTATGAAGGGGGTGCATGAGATGATCCTGCTATTGGAAAAGTTGCCATAAATGTTTTTTTTTTTTTTATAAGTTGTATAAATCGTTTATACAGTTATAACTTTTATTTCGTTTTTTGTAATATTTGTGGGTTTTATTGTAATAGCTCGGCCTAAATCAGCCGGAACTGACAGCAGCCGGTAAATACATGTCAAATACATATAGGGTCCATTCACACGTCTGTAAAATGGGTCCGCATCCGTTCCACAATTTAGCGGAATTGATTTTCAATTCCAGTATGAAAAATTAGGCATTCACAGCCTGGATAAAGAAGTAAGTGTCGGCCAGTACAGGCCCCAAAAATTAGCCAACAGGCATTCATCTGACAGCAAAGAACTTTAAATTCTGTGGCTGGAGGTACATTAGGCATTCACAGAATAAATACGTTTCGGGCACTACAGGCCCCAAAAATTAGGTATTCAACGGACATAAAAGGCCTTTTATGCCGCTGTATTTACCCAAGAAGACAAGGACCATGAATAATTGTTATAGGTGGTGGTGGATATTTGTGGCCTGTCATGAGGAATTTGAATGAAACATGGTCTACTGGTCACATGTGTTGAATTCCTCAGAGATCCATGCCTCATTCATTTTTATAAATGTGAGGTAGTCAACACTGTCGTGAGCTAAGCGAGTGCGCTTATCGGTCACGATCCCCCCTGCTGCGCTGAACGTCCTTTCGGACAGGACACTGGACGAGGGGCAAGCCAACAGTTCCATTGCAAATTGTGCAAGCTTTGGCCAGAGGTCAAGCCTGCCCACCCAGTAGTCCAGGGGTTCATCACTTCTCAGAGCGTCCACATCGGCCGTTAATTTGATGTAGTCGGACACCTGTCGGTCTAGGCGTTCCCTGATGCTGGATCCGGATGAGACCTGTCGATGGGTCGGCTGAAAGAATGATCTCATATCAGAAGTGACCAAGCCATCTTCAAACCGCCCTCTTCTTGCAGGCGCTGTTGGATTGGTATCCACAACTGTTCCTCTGGGAGTGGAAATTCCTCTGCCAGCGCACGCAAAAGCAGAATGCAGCATTTCTCGAAGCAAGGCCTGGAAGTGCTCCATTCTGACAGCCCTCTGTGATAGTGGTAACATTTTTGCCATTTTTTGTTTCTACCGGGGGTCCAAGTACGTTGCCACCCAGTAATGGTCCTTGCCCTTTATGCTTTTTATATGGAGGTCCCTCTTAAAACACTGGAGCATGAAGGCCCCCATTTGCACTAAACTGGAAGCAGTGTGGTGGCCTGGCTCCTGCTCGTCATCATCCAGGATAATGTCGTCCTCGATCTCCTCCCCCCATCCACGAACAACAACAGCAGGGATCCCAGAAAGGTTTAAAGCATGCTCTTCTTGCTCCTCCTCATCCGCCCCGGCACCATCCTCCTCTGACTCCTCTTCAGACTCCTGTTGTTAACTTGTCTCAGATAGAGTAGCCCCCCCTGGGAATTCATCCAGCATTGCGACTTCCTCATCTTCCTGCTCCTGCTCCTCGACGGCTTGATCAATGACTCGACGCAATGCACGCTCCATAAAGAAGGCATAATGTACGATGTCACTGATGGCACCATGGCTGCGACTGACCAGTTTGGTGATCTCATCAAATGGCCGCAAAAGTCTGCATGCGTCGCGCATGAGCAGCCACTGACGCAGTGAAAAAAAACCAAGATCCCCAGAACCTGTTCTGGCGCAGAGTTCGTACAGGTAGTCGTTAACTGCATGTTTCTGCTGGAGCAGCCTATCAAGCATATACAAGGTTGAGTTCCATCGCGTCGGGCAGTCACAAATAAGACGTCTGACCGGCAGATTGTGTCGCCGCTGAATTTTAGCAAGGCGAGCCATGGCCGTGTAAGATCTTCTGAAATGGGCCGAGATTTTCCTTGCCTGCCGCAAGACGTCCTGGACCCCAGGGTATTTGACAACGAATCGCTGCACGACCAAGTTCAAGACGTGTGCCATGCATGGCACGTGTGTAATTTTGCCCTGCTTCAACGCGCTCAGCAGATTGGCACCGTTGTCGCACACCACTTTACCAACTGTCAAATTGAGCGGTGTTAGCCACTGATCTGCCTGTGAACGCAAAGCTGAAAGGAGTGTAGGGCCAGTGTGGCTCTTGGCTTCCAGGCACAACAGACGCAGCACAGCATAGCAACGTCTCACCTGGCATGTCAAATAGGTTCTGGGGATCTTGGGCGGCGCA
The DNA here is from genome assembly GCA_029206835.1 of Rana muscosa. NCBI lineage: Eukaryota > Metazoa > Chordata > Amphibia > Anura > Ranidae > Rana > Rana muscosa. Next base: position 78,122,836 of record CM055116.1, on the reverse strand, counting down.
TTGGAAGAGACGGTATCAGCGGAAGAGGAGGAGTCAGCCGAGGAGGAGAGGGAGGATGGAGTAGGAGGAGGAGGAGAAGAAGAGGCAGGCCTGCATGCAATCCGTGGCAGTAAAACCAAATCTACACGGGTGCCACGGGTTACACGCTTGACGCCCGTCAGAAGGTTCACCCAGTGGGCAGTAAAAGTAATATACCTTCCCTGCCCGTGTTTGCTAGACCACGTGTCTGTGGTCAGATGTATCTTGGCACCGACACTGTGTGCCAGAGATACATTCACTTGCCGCTGAACATGGCCATATAGCTCTGGGATGCCCTTCTGGGAGAAATATTTCCTTCCTGGGACCTTCCATTGTGGTGTTCCAATGGCCACAAATTTTCGAAAGGCCTCCGAGTCTACCAGTTTATATGGCAGTAGTAGGCGGACTAGGAGTTCTGACAAGCCAGCGGTCAACCGTTGGGCAAGAGGGTTATCCGGCGTCATCATTCTTTTACGCTCAAACATTTGTCCCACGGAAGCCTGCCTTTTTCCAGATAAACTTGGGGACGTGATGATGGAAGGTGGAGTGGAGGACAACTGTGAAGAGAGAGGAGAAGTAGTAGAAGAGGCTGGACGGTGAGAGCCTGGAGATTGGCTTTGTGGGTTCTGACGGCGTTGCTCCCACTGGGCTCGGTGATGGGAGTTCATGTGCCTTCTTAAGGCGGTCGTCCCTAGGTGAGTGTTGGGCTTACCGCGACTTATGCGTTGACTGTTAAAAAAAGCCCACACTGCGGAGCCATGTGCCGGAGTCCTGGGAGCGCCAGATGTGACCGTACATGGTTGATGGCTCGCTCTGAGTCCTGATACATTAGCAGTCTTGTTTGTCACTCCTGTGCAATGTAAGTTCCGCCTGCCTTTCCTCCCTATCTGCTGGTCCATCTCTCCCTCTGAACTCTCCTCCTGGTCCTCTCTTGTGGGCACCCACGTGACGTCCATAGACACATCATCATCTACGTCACCTTCCCCACCACTAACATTAGAGATCTCGGAGTAGGCAGCAACAGCGGGGACCAACATCCTTGGGCTGATCTGGGTACTGTCATCAGACTGCTGAGTGGCGGTTGTTGCTACCTCCTCTTCCTGATCCAATGTCAAGAATGCCTGCGCATCAGAGAAGTCTTGTGATGGATCGGAAAATAATTCCTGTGACTCAAGCGGAGGGTATATGGTGGCGGTGGTGTTGGTGGTAGTGTCTTTGGGGGTGCACACAGCAGAGAGTGAAGAGGGTGCAGATAGAGAGGATGAGGAGGGTGCAGAAGAGTAAGGCTGAGTGAGCCAGTCAACCAAGTCTGGTGCGTCCTTTGACGTAATCGAACGCACATTCTGCAACTTCCCACTTTGGCTCCGGCCTGGTGCTCCTGCCCTACCCCTACCACCCCTGCGGAAGGGCCTGCCTCTTCCTCTGCCTTTCATCTTTTTAAATGACCCTGTGACAAAAGGCTGTAGAGAAGGGCAGTATATGTGGAAGAAGGTATATAACACCCCGCTTCAAACTGTCGTTTTCGGGGGCCACTGGTCTATCACAGAAGTTATAATACTTTTTTCTAATTGCGTTTGTCACTCTTTGTTGTATCGCTGCAGAACCTCTCAGCAGTCACAATGCTGCACAGTAGAAATGCACTATACTATTCTTCCTATATGTGAAAGTTTTTTATGCGTGTATTAGACCCCTATATACTGCACACCAAATAGTACACACCTATACCAGTCCTTAAAATTAACTTTTGGGGAGCTTTATTGGTTAGCGATTTTAGTCGCTAGTCTGTGCCTGCGACACACAGCGGCAATTTCTACCTAAACCGAGAAAAGAGCTGCAGCACAACCGCTCAGAAGCTGTACAGTAGAAATGCTGCACAGTTGAAATGCACTATATATTATATAGTATAGTATATAGTATATATTATATAGTATGTTTGAAAGTTTTTTATGCGTGTATTAGACCCCTATATACTGCACACCAAATAGTACACACCTATACCAGTCCTTAAAATTAACTTTTGGGGAGCTTTATTGGTTAGCGATTTTAGTCGCTAGTCTGTGCCTGCGACACACAGCGGCAATTTCTACCTAAACCGAGAAAAGAGCTGCAGCACAACCGCTCAGAAGCTGCACAGTAGAAATGCACTATACTATTCTTCGTAGAGTATTTTATGCGTGTAGTACACCCCTATTTACTGCACACAAAATAGTACACCTATACTAGTCCGTAAAAGGACTTTTGTGGACTGTACACCTATACCAGTCCTTAGAAGGACTTTTGTTTTAGTAGAGTCTGTCCCTGCTAGTACACACACAGCAACCTTCCTACACTGACTAAAGACAGCTGCAGAAAAGCACTATACTATTCTTCCTAGAGTATTTTATGCGTGTAGTACACCCCTATTTACTGCACACAAAATAGTACACCTATACCAGTCCGTAAAAGGACTTTTGTGGACTGTACACCTATACCAGTCCTTAGAAGGACTTTTGTTTTAGTAGAGTCTGTCCCTGCTAGTACACACACAGCAACCTTCCTACACTGACTAAAGACAGCTGCAGAACCGCTCAGCACTGCAGTCCCAATGCTGCACAATTGAAATGAACTAAAAGTGTATTACACCCCTATACACTGACTGCACACAAAACAATTGTACACCTATACCAGTCCTTAAAAGGACTTTTGTGGACCTAATAGCTAGGATTACAGTCTGTCCCTGCTCCACACAGCAACCTGTCCCTACGCTGACAAATAACAGAATGTAAAATGGCAGCCAGATCAGGTCTATTTATAAGGTAGGGGGTATGTCCATCTGCTGAAATGTCTCATTGGCTGTCCTGTACCACATGATGGATGTGTCATAGGTCAAAGTTCCATAATGTAAAAGATTCAGAATATGGTGGCCGCGAACCGGCCGCGAATAGCGCCATATGTCCGCTGGTTTCGCGAACCGCGAATGCGCAAAATTCGCCGCGAACCGACCGCGGGGCGAACCGCAAGGCCATCTCTATCCCCGACACGTCCTACCACACACCAGGTCCCGTCCCTCTGCTTACCTCGGCCTTTACTTGAACTGGGATGTCCGGGGCTCTTCCTTCCGGATCCATCCAGGCCAGGCAAGGGCTGGGGTGTGACTCTCCCACGGCCGCAGGAAGCCTTGACCAAGCTGACTCTCCTCTTTGGAGGTGGAAGCAGGGATTCCGTGGTGACCGAAGCAGCATCTGGTAAGGGCCTGGTAATTGAATTTGGGGGGACCCCCACGCATTTTTTTTTCTTTATCAATGACTTTTCTCTGTATTGCCAGGAGCCGACAATTCATTACAGCTGCGATTACTTTTAAATGACTTTTTTTCCTTCAGAAATGACATTTTGTGCAGGGACAGTTCTAAGCATGGGAAACAAGCGCTACTTTACAGGCATACTATACACACCCTCTAAGTACGAAATTTAAAGGAATATTTCACTTTTATTGATTCACTTTAAGTATTATTAAAATCACTGCTCCCGAAAAAACTGCCGTTTTAAAAACTTTTTTTTGCATTGATACATGTCCCCTGGGGCAGGACCCGGGTCCCCAAACACTTTTTATGACAATAACTTGCATATAAGCCTTTAAAATTAGCACTTTAGATTTCTCCCATAGACTTTTACAGGGTGTTCTGCAGCTTTTCGAATTTGCCGTGAACACCCCAAATTGTTTGCTGTTCGACGAACTGGCGAACAGGCAATGTTCGACTCGAACTCGAAGCTCATCCCTAATCATTATCTGAGTCTCTCTTCACCCGTACTTTGTATTCTAGAGAAAATTTGTCATTTACATGAATCCATTGAGTTTGAGGAAAAATGAAAAATCAAGCCATTTATTTTCATTTCACAGAAAATGAAGACCGACTCATAATGTGAGATTATTCAGAGCAAGATGAAAATGAGTCTGGTAAAGTGCTTAATTGCTGTATATTTACATCTCAAAAATGACTGATGATTGGGCATGATTATGTTCATAAGAAAAATGAGCAAAAACTTATTGGCATGTATCACTGAGGGTTTCAAACACATACAGATTTGTTTGCTTGCTAACTCAACCAGAAAATGTTAAAAACAACAAAGATGTTATAGCATTCCCAATATCCAAATACATTATAGGGAATAAATGCGTAATTAAAAGAAAACATTACCAAAATAATCAACTCTCACAAGACCCAACTGCCATTTTAGAGCAAGAAGCTTGGAAACAAGCTAGGCTGGAATAAAGTATCTGTACAGCATCCTTTTTCATCCTTTTTACCAAGGAGAAAGCCTTAAAATATTTTTCATAAGAAAAAGTAAAGAAAGGGTTCCTTAAAAATGGGATTTTAAATGAACCACAGGCAGTGATAGGTATAAAAATTACAAAATTTATTATGCAGTACAATAACATACAAAATCAAAAACATAAATAGCCAATGATAAAAACATATATATGGGAGACAAGTGTGGAAACCAGCTGAAGGAAAGAAGGAGTCCCATAGACTGATAACCGACGCGTTTCGATTACACATACAGTGTAGATATTCCTCAGGGACTATGCGGGGTTCAACACTTCAAACGCTGTAATTCCCAAATATAAGACAATTTCACCGGCAGTAGACAGACATTCAAGTAATAGGAAAAAAGGATCCGTCAGGGCCAGATGGGGAGCGCCAACCCGGATATCATGGATTGGTATGTGTTCCCAGAGGTTGCTCTTGATCATTTAATGGATTAACTACAGCGGGTAGCGTCACACTTAATTTGAAAACAGTTTGTGGCTGATGGAGGAGGTAACCAACCAGAGCAATGTTCCTGTACTGTGTTGTGGAACTTCTCCAGAAAAGCTCATAATAGAGGCTGTCCTGTAGTCTAAATCCTCATAGCCACTGTCGTTGTGGATGAAATGAAGGTATAAGGTCTGTCGAGTGCGGTACTGGAGAAATATTTTTCAGGTTTTATAGAACCCCCACTGACATTATTATTCAATATTTTTATTTCAAAATGCAAAGGTTATACATAAAGCACAGGTCAATCATATGTAAGCAATAGTAAACGTTCAGAGGAATTGAAACTGATTATAGCTGTGATAGATAGAAGCAAGAGCAGTGGCCTATCGTCCGTGCAGAATCTATGTAGAGTAGTAACTGTCGGCATATCCGTAGGGAGATAAATTAAAGCAGGAAGCATGTTCCGCTCCCCCCAACACCTCGAATGGGAACTGACTGTGTTGGAAGGGGGATCCCAGAACCTCCCATTATTCCGATCCTCGTCAACTGGAGGAAGGCTTATACCAAAATTTTAGAATTCAGAACAGAATTAAAGTGTTGACTACTCATGCTCTACCTGAGATCTTGTGAACCTGACCTCTAATCCTAAAAAAACATTGGCAGCGATAAAAAAGGAAAAAAGTGGACAGATAAACACAGAGACTCAGGCCTCGTACACACGACCGATTTTCTCGGCAAGAACCAGCAAGAAACTTGCTGGCAGAGAGGTCTTGCCGAGTAAATTGGTCGTGTATACGCTGCTATCGGGTTTCTCGTCGAGAAAAACGACAAGAAACCTCGACGAGAAAATAGAGAACCTGCTCTCTATTTTCTCGTCGAGATTCTCCTCGGCATGTTTCTCGACGAGAAAAGTGAGTGTGTGTACACTTACCTGTCCGCCGGGAAGCCCGCGCATGTTCGAAATTAATTCGACACATGCGCGGTAGCTTCCTAGGCATACGTAGGGTATACCAAGATGGCGGCGACGGCATCGAATGTGACGAGCGCATGCTCGACGTAGTTGATGACATCACCGCGTACACTCCTTTCAAAGAACCGCGGGTTCTTTGAAACGAGCGTGTGTACACTCGGCCGGGGCAAGTTTCTTGTCCAAGAATCTCGTCGAAAAAAACGACATGTTTTTTTCAACGAGAATCTCGGCCGTGTGTACGAGGCCTCAGAGCGAGCCGAAAGGAAAAAGAAAGAGGAATGAAGAGCTAGAACATCACCTGAAATGCTGAGGATGCACTACACCTGCTTGGAAGGAGAACCAATGAGGATTCCCATCTGTTGGGCCCATGGTTCCCATACCTTTTCGAATTTGTCCGTTGTGTTTAGTAATATACTGGAAAGCTTTTCTTGCGACATTATCCAAGATATTTTCTTTTTAGCCGCAGGAAAAGAGATCTTTGGTTGTTTCCAGGCCTTTGCCACCGTAAGCTTTGCGCCCAACAATATAAAATGAGTTAACCTTCGGGAAGATTTGGGGATCTCTGGGATTTGAGCATTCAGTTGGGCAATCGTCGGGGTCCTGGGGATCCGAGTTCCAATCAGCTTGTTAATTAAATTGAAAATGTTCTTCCAGAAGGGGCGAATTCTGGGGCATTCCCACCATATGTGGGCCATTGTGCCTATATGTTGGCAACCTCTAAAATATAGAGGGTCCGCTGTGGGGTAGATCGAGGCTAGTCTGGAAGGGGTATAGTACCACCGAGAAATCACTTTAAGGCTAGCCTCCATCAGTGCAGTGTTGAGGATACCTTTAAATGACCGAAAGCATGCATTCTGCCATCCCTTTAGATCCCACTGGAATTGGAAGTCAGATTCCCAGGCAGTCATAAAGGCCTCCTTAGAGGACGCAGATGCAAGCGACGAGTAGATCACCGAGATCCCCCCCCTCTGGTCCCTGGCCCGACCACACCACAACTTGTAATTGGTAAACTTTGGCGGGATGGGCCTTTCTTTCCATAGGGAATGTAGAAAGTGAGATATTTGGCCAAACCTGAATCGATCCGAGTCGGGCAGATCTAGTGTTTTGATACAGTGGTTTAGGGTGAATGGGGCCTGCTGCTGTAAAGAATTGCCCAATTCGGTAAAGTCCCTTGTCCAGCCACCATTTGAAAGCTAAGACGTCTTTCCCGGGAGGAAAGTTCGGGTTGTTGAAAAGGTGAGTTAGGGGTCTGTATGAGGATACTAATGAAGTTGACGAACGGAGCCCATCCCATAGGGCGAAAGAGTGGGAAAGGGTAGGGGATAAAATCGGGGGTCTGTCTTTCGGGGGGCTCCAGAGTAGGAAGTCTAGCGTGAAACGAGGGACGGCCTGTCTTTCTATATTCACCCAATCAGGTTTCTCAAATCGTGAATAGACTACAGATAACTGAGCTAACCTGGCTGCCTGGTAATATTTGTGAAGATGGGGCAAGCCGAGACCTCCTTTCCGTTTGTGAAGGTGTAGAGTCTTTTGAGGTAACCTAAATCCCCCCTTTCCCCAGATGAATTTCATTATTTTACTTTGGAATGATTTAATGTGATTCTTCCGTATGGGTACGGGAAGAGAGCGAAAAAGGTATAATAACCTTGGGAGTAACGTCATTTTTATAGAATGTACCCTTCCCAGCCAGGACAGATTATTTTTGGACCAAGTGAGTAGATCTGATTCTAGCTTACGATACATAGGGGGGTAGTTATTCATGTAGAGGAATTCTGTCTTAGATGTCAAGTTGATCCCCAAGTACCTAAGAGAGGATTCGCTCCAGGCAAACCGGAAGGATTGTTTTAGGAGAGCCACAGTGTCGTTTGGTAGTGAGATATTCATGGCTTGGGATTTGGTATAATTCACGTGAAGGCCAGATACCGTTGCAAAGTCATCCAGAGTTTTACATAAGTTCGGGAGGGAAGTGATGGGGGAGGTTATAAACAGCAAAATGTCGTCCGCAAAGAGACCGCATTTATGTGTTTGGGGGCCACAGGAGACACCCTGTATGTTCGGGTTTTGGCGAATTGCGATGGCGAGTGTCTCAATAGCTATCGCGAAGATGAGCGGAGATAAAGGGCAACCTTGTCTTGTCCCTTTCTTTATATGTATGGGTTTCGAGTAACAGCCCTGGAGTCGTATGTATGCTGAAGGGTTGGAGTATAAGGCACGTATCAGTCCCAAAAACCGTGTGCCGAAACCCCAGCATTCTAAGAGAGCAAAGATATAGGGCCAGGACACCGAATCAAAGGCCTTGTGGAGGTCCAGCGAAAGGAGCATTCACGATTGCTTGGGACCTCCCACCCAGTTTGTTTGGAGAATGGAAACTATATCTATTGCCCTCCTTATCTGATCAGGGCCCTGCCTGCCGGGGATAAACCCCACTTGGTCCTTATGGATATATGTGCTTATGAAAGAAGCCAAACGGATAGCTAGTATTTTAGTTAAGATTTTTAAATCATTATTTATTAGAGAAATGGGTCGATAATTTCCAATCTCTTCCGGATTCTTGTCCGGCTTAGGGATCACTGTAATATACGCAGTATTGAGTTGAGGATCGAGTGGGTCTCCCCTTGTTTTAGCATTAAGGAAATTAGTTAGATGCGGGGCTAGGGTCTCGGCAAACGTTTTATAATAGGGGTTCGGGAGCCCATCCGGCCCTAGGGCCGATCCCGTCTTTAGGTCTTTAATCACCTCCATAACCTCTCCTTCAGTAAAGGGTGCTTCGAGCTCCCCTTTATGCTCCGGGGAGAGCGACGGTAAGGGAAGGCTATGCAGGAAGTTGCGTACGGAATCGTCATTACCGAGCGTGTGGGGACTATATAGATTTGTATAGAAAGCCTGGAAAGCGTCTAATATCTTGAATGGGTTGGCTGTAGTGCCCTGTCCAGGGATCCTAATCTGTGGCATTGCATATGTTCTGAAGCGTGGTGTTAGTCTAGCAGCCAACATGGAGCCCATCATGTCCCCCATGGAGTAAAATCTATTTTTGCTCCATCTGATTTGTTTGTCTGCATTGGCCATGAGAACAAGATTGAGCTCCAGTCTAGCCTTGTCTAGTTGCGCTGCCATTATGGGGGAGGGATTTAGTTTGTGCTGGGCTCTCAGCTTTGTGTATATCCCTTCTAACCTTACTCTGTCCGCTTCCCTCTCCCTCTTTATCTGGGCTCCCATCCTAATGAATTCCCCTCTCATAAAAGTTTTGTGAGCTGCCCACAGGGTTTCGGACGTTGTCCCATCTACGTTGTTAAGAATGAAGTATTCCTTCATAGCCTTATCTAGCATGGTGACTCGGATAGGATCGGAGAGAATGGATTCGTTCAGTCTCCAGTGTCTCTGGCCCGGCCTTGAGCTTTGCGTTGTAAGGGACATGCTCACAATGGAGTGGTCCGACAAAACCGTGTCCCTGATGTGGGCTTTTACAACAAGTGGGATAGTGTGGTTTGAAACTAACAGGTGGTCAATTCGAGCATAGGAGTTGTGGGGATGGGAAAAGTGTGTATAATCTCGCTTGGACGGATTTAGTTCTCTCCACACATCGGTCAGACCCTGAGCGTGGATGGGTTTTGCGATTTTCAGGCTCTCTTTGGTCGGACGTGTCAGTTGGGCCGAGGGAGGTTTAGATCTATCCAGACCCTGATCAAATGCTGCGTTAGAGTCCCCACCAAAAATGATCGTGCCCTCCAACAGAGGAGCTAGCTTTTCAAATAGTTGTTTGAAGAAGGCTGCTTGACCTTTGTTGGGCGTGTAGTAGGATATCAGGGAGTATAAGTGGCCTTCGATCGTGCCCTTTACTAAGATGAACCTGCCCTCTGGATCTTTTACATCAGTGATCCAGGTGAAGTTGCACGTTTTTGCAAATAAGACGGCCACCCCCTTTGACTTATTAACCGCACTGGCCATATAGAAGTTAGGGAAGTGGGAGTGGAGGAACTTGGGACTGTACCGGGCCGGGAAATGGGTTTCCTGTATCATTACAATGTCCAGGCTTGACGATTTGTAGGTATTAAAGAGTTTCCTACGTTTGAGGGGGGAGTTTAGGCCCTGGACATTGTGTGTAGCGACCTTTAAGGCCGTGTGAGTGTGGTCAGCCATGGACCCCGAGGGGAGAAGCGCTGCAATGTCCATCGCCACTTACCGCTGGGACCTCCGGCGACTCCAGAGCGACGATTGGATCGCCGGTACCGTACTTCTGGGATCTCGCAGACTTGAGAGGCTTACCGGTGGTAGTGTCTAAAAGAAACAAAAATGGCAGGTGATGCTCAAAAGAGAAAAAAGGGGATAGAAAGGAAGTTAGAAAGGACAGAACAGGAGGAAGGTTTCCCCCCGCGCAGAAGAATGCTCCCGGCGGGAGAGAAAAGTTCCTAACTGTCATCTCACCAAAAATCGTGAGATAAAAGTAGGAAGTCCAAATCTCCTGGCTAAAAGCCTTGGAGATCCTATCCCCCGAAGACCAACTGGGGTTCAAGGGATAGGAGGAGGCACATGTGAGCCACCCCAAACCAGGGCGCCCTGTAAATTTGAACAACTATGCTCCTAAAGCAACGTGAACCAATAAACGGACAGTAGCATTGAAGCAACTACCCAAGTATAAGCGGTCAGAGGCACCCCACCCCACCCGCACGGGCAGGAGGGAGGGGGAGGGAACCCCCGATCCGCCGCCACTAATGAGATGGAGTAAAGCATATTTACTTTGGTAAAGTGGCTATAGTATCGCCCTTGTCCCCCAGACGGGGGAGGCATAGTTAGGAAACCCATCTCTAGACGTAGGAGGGGAGAAACAACAAATAAAACCGTTTGTTAACATGTAAAGAGAGAACACCGGAGAAAACGATTTCCGGGGTAGTATGAGAGTCATCCTCTTAGGAGAAGAGAAAAGTCCGATGCGGGTGCATCAGTATGCGTCGAACCTAAACCTCGTGACAGTCAAAGTCTCATGTAGGACCTGTATGCGACGATCTTCTGGCCTTGGGTTTGTTCCAGAGGGGATCCGGCGGGCTTGTGGGAGGCGGGCGTTTATTCGATCCTGATGGCGACGTCTCCATGTCCGACTCCTGGGAAATGATCTCCAGGCTGAGAAGCAACTTTTCTCCCATGGCGAAGTTGGAGAAGGCATGGTCTCGGCCTTTGTAGGTGAACTTCACGGCGAAGGGGAATGTCCATCTGTATTTGACCTCCTTCTGTGTCAAAGCAGATAGTAGCGGTTTTAGGGTACGTCTGCGCTGTATGGTGGAAGGAGAGAGATCTGCAAAAATTTGCACCGGGTGCCCCTGGCAGATCACTTGAGGCATTGAGCGGGTCTGTTTCATGACCGCCTCCTTGACAGCATAGTAGTGGGGCTTTACAATAATGTCCCTGGGGGAGCCATCTTTCCTGGGGGGTCCCAGCGCTCTATGTGCTCTGTCCAGCTCCAGGCGGGGTGTAGGGATGTTTGGGATCAGGGACCTCATAAGCTCTTGCGTGGCAGATTCAACATCGATAATTGATTCTGGGAGACCTCTGATTCTGAAATTATATCTCCTGGACCTGTTCTCGAGGTCATCTATGCGGGAGAAAGCTGTGTCCAGTTGGTCATGTAAGGTCTGAATAAGATCAGAGTTCTGGTGAGAGGCAGCTGCAGTTTGATCGAGCTTAATTTCTATGGCTTCCATCCTGGACCCTATATTTTGGATGTCTGCTTTAATGTCCCCTGTAATTTTAGCAGCTGTGGAGGCTAGACCTGTCTCTAGAAGGGTAGAGAATTTGAGGAATAAGTCTGCTGCATTAAAGGATTGATCTGGGCCTGCAGCGCCATGGGGAGAGAATCCTGTGTGAGGAGAATCTGCAGGCCCAGCAGGAGAGTAAGCCTGTGCCCCAAAGGAGTGTCTCAGGAGGATTCTGTGGAGGCTGGAGAGGGTGTCAAGGGCTGCTGATTGTGTCCCTTCATCTCCGGGGTATAGGAGAGGAGAGTGGGGGCCAGTACTTGCCTGCAATCCTGTGTCCCCTCAGTGGCTGTGTGAGGCTTTGAGGTCGCAGCAGCTGCGGCGGCCATCTTGGTACACCCGGGGAGTGTGGAGGCGGCGAATTGGCTTTCTAATTGCCGTCTGACGCCCGTTCGGCTCATACGAGGGCGGGCGCGGGTGTCGCGGGGTGTCAATTCCCCGTTCTCCGGTGTCTGAGCGTGGCGGGAGCGGGTGCTGTGGGCGCTGCTGGATCGGGATGGCGCGGAGCTCCGAGTTCAGGCTGCCATCTCGGAACTCTCGCGCATGCGCACTCCCCCCCACTGACATTATAAGACCTACAGTTCATGGTACACTAGCATGATCAAAAAGTTGTAAAGAATTTTATATTAAAATTAAAAGGAAAAAATAAATAAAAAGAGTCAAGAATAGGGTCTGCATCCAAAGCCTATCCTATTTTGAAGCTTATTAGAATCTGGCTCTAATCAGGTGCTTAAAAAAATGGATAGGGGGGTGGCGCCCGAGCACCCACAAAGGACGGGCCACCCCTGCTTAGCATGAGGAGGAGCCAAGCTTGATCTTTACAAAAAAAATGCAAGATTTGTACATAACATCACACTAAATATAACTCTGAATGTACTGATCATTCCACTTCCGGACCGCCGCACGACTATATACGTCGGCACTTTGAAGCAGGATATCTCTGTTATGGCAGCAGGTAGCTGCCATAACCCAGATATCCTCGTCTTCAGGCGGCGGTCCGGTTTACGATAATGGTGGTCTCTGCGGCGGATGCGCCACAAGATCACCGTTATCGGCGGCGGGAGAGGGCCCCCCTCCCGCCGCTCTTCCGTGCCCTCCGCTGCTTACCGGAGCCGTCGGTAGCGGCGGAGGAGATCGGGTCCTGTCTGTGGCTGGGCACGGAGACGAGTGAGGGGAAGATGGCCCCCACCCGTGTCCATACCATAGCAGGGCCGAAGCAACGTCAAAACGCCCCTTCCACCCATAGCTCCTAATTTATTTATTTTTTATTATTGCATTCTAGTGTAAATATGAGATCTGAGGTCTTTTTGACCCCAGATCTCATATTTAAGAGGTCCTGACATGCTTTTTTCTATTACAAGGGATGTTTACATTCCTTATAATAGGAATAAAAGTGACCCAATTTTTTATTTATTTTTAAAACAGTGTAAAAATAAATAAAATAAAGTAAAATATATAAAAATTATGAAAACGGTGTTCAAACCACACATGTGAGGTATTGCCGCGATCGTTAGAGCGAGAGCAATAATTCTAGCCCTAGACCTCCTCTGTAACTCAAAACATGCAACCTGTAGAATTTTGAAGCGTGACATGTTGGGTATCAATTTACTCGGCGTAAGATTATCTTTCACAATATAAAAAAAATGGGCTAACTTTACTGTTGTCTTACTTACTTACTGTTGTCTGTAAGACCGCTGCGCAAATATGGTGAGACAAAAAATATTGCAATGACCGCCATTTTATTCTCTAGGGTGTTAGAAAAAAATATGTATAATGTTTGAGGGTTCTAAGTAATTTTCTAGCAAAAAAAATTGTTTTTAACTTGTAAACAACACATCTGAAAAAGAGGCTCAGTCCTTAAGTGGTTAACACACATGTAGCATTTGCATATGCATTTTTTTTCATTGTAGGTTGAGTTTTAATTGGCCAGGTTTACTTTAAAATGTCACTTAAAAAAAAAGGTGAAACTCATCCACTGCAGTTGCCCATGTTTCACACATAAAGGAAGTGATCAAGTTGAAAAACAATGAGCATTCCACACTGGATGGTTTCATTCAGAGGCAACATGACGTCGTCAGACAGAAGGAGAACCAGATGGTATTAAATGCAGTATTTATGTCAGAATTTGCTACCCAAACTAACTAAAAAAAAAATTCCAAGAATATGTCACCTTTTACTTTCCGTTCATACGAGTGACAGTGATTTCATATGACAGCTACCCTTTAAATAGCAAATCAGAGTCTGAAACTTTTCTCCATCGATTCGCCTTATACCTGTATACCATAATAATGAGACAAACCAGGAATGACTGGAATCTGCATAACTTCTGAAATGTCATGCAGATAACTTTTGTTTTCACATATGAGATCTCCAGCAAATGTTTTACATGTGTCTGTAATTTATGAAACTATCTTGCATGCAAACTTCGGAGTTTGTGTTCCAGAGTATAGACTGTAATGATACCACTATACTGCCTTTAACACATGATTTACTAAAGGCAAATAGACTGTGCACTTTGCAAATTCAGTTGCTCCAGTGCTTAGTAAATGAACTTAAAATACCCAATCACAAGCAAGGACAAAAAAAAAAAAAAACTGCAGTATTGCCTGCATACCGTGTTTCCCCAAAAATAAGACCAACCCCAAAAATAACGCGTAGCGCTATTTTTCAGGAGAGCTGCAATAAAAGCCCTACCCCGTAAATAAGCCCTAGTTTAAAATGCTTGTTAAATCCTATAATCCACTCTATTACAGTAGTATATTTAGCGGACCCCCACTCTCTCTCCTTCTGTCTTTAATGGCTTCTCCGGCTCTGGTCTAGGGGTATCTCGGAGGAGAGAGGGGCGGGGCACTACGCCAAGCTTTCACCACAGATGTAGTAGGTGTATGCAAAGTTCTGTTACCTTTTGGGTCGGTGTCCTGCAGTAAGAGCTCCTTCTCTGGAACAGAGCCCCACACCACTAAAGTCCAATACTCCTTTATTTCCTCAGCACAGAATGTCACACAATCAGTTGGACTTCCTTTAAACGAACAGGGGGGTGTGGATACAAGTAAGCCCAGGCACAGTGAACTCTCCTATTCCTGTAGTGAGTCTAATAGGCATGGCGCACGGTCTCTGCCACCGACCGTGAAGTGGTAGCTGCCACCTACCGGGTGAACCGTTGCAGCCCCTGCCACAGGCCTGTAGATAACGGTCCTTGCTTGCGACCTTTAAGAGGAATGTCTCTGCCAGAGTTTTCCTCAATAGAACCACCTTCCGTGTGTATCAGCCCCTGTTTGAGAGGGCATCCCTCCAGACGGTCTCCGGAGGCCCTCACCCGTAACGAACAGTCTGCTGCACCAGGTCTTTGGAGAGGCCACCCTCCAGTCCATTGCGTCTTAGATTCGGGTATCCACCCCCCGGATACCCTAGGATGATCCCCCCGGGGCAGAACCCAGTGGAAGAAGCTGGGCCCCAGGCTAGGACAAGTACCTCACCCCAGACCAAAGGTGTCTGGGATGGCTCCCGAACTCCCGGTGTCCAGGCCTAGGCCACCTGGACACCGCCCACGGACAGCAGCCCTCAGGCTAAAGGTGCCTGGGACTCGAAGACCTCGTGGCCAGGATGTCCGCCCCTTTTATGTCCTCTCCCGGCATGCGCAGCAGGTTACCCGCCCCGCTTTACAGGTGCCGCGAGAGGCCACAGAAGGACCCGGCCCTCCAGTAATGATTCAACCCCGGCCCAGGGCGACAGCGCCACCCTCTGGGCCGCAGGGAACTGAGCATCACTGATGTCCTGACCCGAACATACAAATTCAAAACCACATGCCCGCTACATCTATAATGTACAATGTGTGTGTTTTCTGTAATATAGTTGCGGGGAAGACAGCTCCGGCAGGTCCCCCGAAGCACAGAGCGGCGCTATAAAGAAGTTATTTGGCATAATTATATTACAGAAACACACACATTGTACATTATATAATACTGTAATAGAGTGGATTATAGGATTTTAAAAGCATTTTAACTCAGTTTACACTGGGGATTCCTGTCAGGCAGGGAGAGAGTGGGGGAGAGAAGACATCACATTACATGGTAAGACCTACCCCGAAAATAAGCCCTACTGTGTCTTTTGCTGCCAAAAATTAATATAAGACCCGGGCTTATTTTCGGGGAAACACGGTATGATTTGATGATGGAACCCAGCAGAGGTGTGCCTCATTTACTAAACTCAGGAGCAACTGCACTTGCAAAGTGCACATTCTATTTGCCTTTAGTAAATAAACCCCAAATACTTTCATCCAGGATCATTTTATGAAATCATTGGGCCTGTGTGCAAGATCATAAGCTGGGCGCCATTGTTGATGGAAAAAAGATGGCATGCTTAGTGCACTGTTAAAAAGTAGGTATGGTTTTCATTGTGGCTAGGGTGTTGATAGGGTTGTAAAAGACCTGGGGCGTGTTTGTGCACCTTAGCTAGAGTAGTAATTTGCGTGCCACTGCAAATGGTGAGTTTGTCAAAATTGGGAGGGGCTTAAAGGGGCATGGTTAACTAAAGCAAAAGCCTTCTTGTACCCATAAAATCGGAAAATTGTATACTCACCTTTCCGTAATTTTCCTTTCCTGGTGCATCTTTATGACAGCATACAAGGGGTTGTGGCTCTGCTCCCCACAACCTAATAGGACTGGTTAACTATAAATCAAAGACAGACCCAGCTCACAGCATTCTATGTAACTCTCACCATTTGGGTGGGAGTTTGTATGCTGCCATGAAGATGCACCAGGAAAGGAAAATATGGAAAATATGGAAAGGTATAAATTTTTCAATTTTCCTGGCACATCATGGCAACATACAATGGGAACTAAGTCGCCATATGGGAGGGTGCAAGAACAATTTTGTAATGGTCAGTAGTGTAACTCGCACGGACTCATGGATTTGCGTGATTACATGCACTTTTATATTCAATAAATCAAGTGTTTTACATATGGAGAGCACTATGTATTTCTTTTTGAAATTTTGCATGTAATCACGCAAATCCATGAGTCCGTTGTGGGATTATTGAAAGATTGAGGATTTCGGTTGAAGGACCGTATGAAGACACCCCTCTCATCTTTATCATTACCCTTGTTAAAGGGACTGCATTTTTGGCCTTCTGGTAAAACGGGGGTCCATGTTTTGAGGTGAGCGGCCTGTATACCTGGTGGTGGATACACACGGAAGTGGTTACACTAGTGATCTTTTACAAGCACTCTGTCTCACGGCTAGAGGATTCTTCTATCTCCCTGCTGGAGTACCAGTCATTACTTTTCTGGTTTCTGAACTTCATATTACCGTATTTATCGGCGTACAACACGCGCCGGCGTATAACACGCACCCCAAGTTTAGGAGGGAATTTTAAGGAAAAAAACTTTTAGGAGGGAAATTCAAGGAAAAAAACTTACATTTAAATGCAGCATGCAGCCTTGCCCAGTGTCCATCTGCAGCCTTGCCCAGTGTCCATCTGTCCATCTGCAGCCTTGCCCAGTGTCCATCTGCAGCCTTGCCCAGTGTCCATCTGTCCATCTGCAGCCTTGCCCAGTGTCCATCTGTCCATCTGCAGCCTTGCCCAGTGTCCATCTGTCCATCTGCAGCCTTACCCAGTGCCTTTGCAATCTTGTCAGTCTCTGCGTTTTTTTAAATTTGGCACCGATTTCTGTGGAGGAGCGAGCGGGGCCGAGTGTACTTCGGGTAGACTCGGCTCCTCTCGCAGTCCCGCCCATCTCCACTGACTGCGCCGCTGACGGAGAAAGCCGAGTGTACTTCAGCTAGACTCGGCTCTGCTCACAGTCAGGGGCAGGACTGCGAGAGGAGCCGAGACTAGCTGAAGTACACTCGGCTTTCTCTATGTCAGCGGCGCAGTCAGAGATGGGCGGGACTGCGAGAGGAGCCGAGTAAAGCCGAGTGTACTTCGACTTCGGCTCCGCTCGCTCCTCTCGCTCGTTTCAGCAGGGGAATTCGACGGAGTATCGGCGTATAACACGCACCCATGATTTTCCCCTGATTTTAAGGGGAAAAAAGTGCGTGTTATACGCCGATAAATACGGTATTTGGACTCTTTGTGTTACATGCGATTTTAGCGCTCCACTGCTTTTTATACACGTTTCATTTAAGGATTTTTTATATTGACCTTCAGTGTTCAGCTGCATTGTGTTAGGATTGGTTTTGCGCTGTCTGGTTCTTTCTACTACTGGGCACAGATCGCCTGATTTTGATTCTGTTTACTAGGAACAGAGGTGAACCGAATCCTCATCTCTTCTGGACACTTGGAACCTTCACAATTGCTTGTTTTTTTTATTTAATTTGGCTACAAACTGGACCAGAATTTTTTACTTTTCCATCATAATTTCTTTGCCTGAACATGTTTCATGAATATAAAATAAAAAAGACTAAAAGTTTTTGTATAATGTGAAAGATGATGTTACCTAACATGTCACACTTTGAAATTGCACACACTCGTAGAATGGCGCCAAACTTCAGTACTTAAAAATCTCCATAGGCGACGCTTTACAATTTTTTTACAGGTTACCTGTTTAGAGTTACAGAGGAAGTCTAGTGCTATAATTATTGCTCCCGCACTAACATTCGCAGCGTATGTAACCTGTGTGTATCTGGCCCTGATACTAGCCAGTGCCTCACCAGCCACTGACCTCACTGCACGTCCCTGCTATAG
This sequence comes from Rana muscosa, assembly GCA_029206835.1. Taxonomy (NCBI): domain Eukaryota; kingdom Metazoa; phylum Chordata; class Amphibia; order Anura; family Ranidae; genus Rana; species Rana muscosa. Next base: position 78,104,683 of record CM055116.1, on the reverse strand, counting down.
AAACTGATCCTAGCTCTACCACTGCAGAAAATGCTAGCCCACCTGGCTGCGTCTTATCCCCAGTCTACCCTACTGAATCTCTGGAGATCTCCCAGGGCAAGGTAGGGAAGATTTAAGTACACCGCTGTCTTCAAAAGAGACCTGCTACAATTGGCAGTCTCTCCCCTTGTTTGTCCCTGCACCATGCTGATGTACTCCCACTGTTCTCCCTGCTCCCGGTGCCTCTCCTGAAAGCCTCCTTCCAACTTCTCCTGTGATAAGAGCCTTCCAGACCAGCCACCTGAGCCCAGGCCTGAGGTAAAACTCCTGCCCAGCAGGGGTTCCTCAAAGGCCACTTACAGTCTCCTCAGCACTGCACCTCCATCTTCTACCCGACTCGCTTCCCAGCATGACCCATGTCTATTTAAGGGCTCACTTAGTCCTCTGCCAAGCCCATCTCCTGGGGATGGGATAAGGGCACCCGAAATATGCAGAAAATCCTAACCTCCACCCACTAGTTCCAGAATGTTCTCCAACTTTCCAGAGCCAGGGGGAGGCACCAGAGAGCTGTCTTTATGAGTCATGCTGGCCTAAATTCTAATAACTCTGACCCAATTACAGACTCACTGGCTAAGCATGAGTCAGGGTATAGTTTGCCTACTCTCAAACTGGCGGCCCTCCAGCTGTTGCAAAACTACAAGTCCCTTAATGCCTCTGCCTGTGGGAGTCATGCTTGTAACTGTTAGCCTTGCAATGCCTCAAGGGACTTGTAGTTTCACAACAGCTGGAGGGCCGCCAGTTTGAGACCCCTGCACTAGAGGGTGCTACACTTATGAATTGTAAAACAAAAAGCATCGGGAATCTGGGCACTGTCCTGGGGGACAAGTATAAAGTATAAAATAAATTGTCAGAGAACTATTTTAAAAAGGCTTAAAGACAAACATTAAACATGAACAATTCCTTTAAATACCATGTTTAGGAGAAGCCTTTAACCTGACTGTTAAGTGATGCCTGAACTATAATAAAATCTACACTAAAAATATATCGCCTTTCACTTTCCGCTCATACAAGTGACAGTGATTTTATATGACAGCTCTCCTTTTAAATAGCAAATCAGAGTCTGAAACTTTCCACCATCAATTCTCCCTATACCTGTATACCATAATAATGAGGTATACCAGGAATGACAGCAATCTGCATAACTTCTAAAATGCTGCAGCAAAAAGTATTGTTTTCACATAAAGTATGAGAACTCCAGCAAATGGGATACAGGTGTCTGATAATCATGAAACTATTTTGCATGTAAACTTCAAAATCTGTGTTCACTATCCAGAATAGTGACTGTAATGGCAACTCCACACTCCATGTAATACAATAGAATTTTGAGCATCAGTGGAACTATGACAAAATCAAACAGGAGATAAATGATGCAATCTACCACTAGCATTAAAGCAGCATTAAACCCAAAAGCAAACGTTTATTATATTACAGCTTACCAATTCTTATGCCCCGCACACACGGTCGGAATTCCCGACAGAAAAAGTCAGATGTGAGCTTTTGAATGGGAATTCCGACCGTGTGTATGCTCCATCGGACTTTTGCTGTCGGAATTCCCGCCAGCAAAAGTTTGAGAGCAAGTTCTCAATTTTTCCGATGGAAAAAATTCCTAATCGGGAAAACCGATTGACCTGTGTGCTTTTCTGACGGGAAAAAAAACACGCATGCTCGGAAGCACTGAACTGCTTTCTCGCCTCGTCGTAGTCTTGTATGTCACCGCATTCTTAAGGCTCGAAAGTTCAGAGAACTTTTGTGTGACCATGTGTATGAGTGGAATTCCGTCGGAAAAACCATCCAACTTTTTCCCGACGGAAATTCCGCTCGTGTGTACAGGGCATAAGATATGATGACTGCATTCGTTTTCTTTTTCATGCTTTTTTTCACCTGGTGATTAAGCCAACAAGTATGTTGTTTTTTAAAAGTACAGTACAAGCTCTCTTGTCGATAAAGCAGTTAAAAGAATGAGACAAACCATTTACCACTGACAGGGGTGCTTACGAAATTAACTTTTATTTATTGATGTAAAACCTTATCCCCAAAGAAAAAAAAAGCTGCAACTTCTTATAAAGTGTGAATTGTAGTTCAGCTTTAATTTGTTAGTTATCTAAATCTGATAACATTTCCCTAAATTTTTACCAAATTAGTTAAAGTTAAAGGTTACGTATGCCAATGTCAGTGGTGGCTGGTGGTATATTTTTTTTTGGGGGGTGGCGGTCAGTTGGTCTAGTCTCCTTATCCCCCGGTCGGTGGATCAGTCCCCACACTTGGTCCATCTAGGTTCTCTGATCGGCAGGCGGCTTCTCCTCCTTCCTCGGCTTCACAGCGACTCGGCTTCCCCGGTGTCTCCTCCCTCCTCCAAAAAACTCAGATTGGAATCCATGCGTCTGGTGCCCCGCATGTAGATTAGGGGGCCAGACGCATGGATAGGGGGTGGCGCCCCTAATGGACAGGTCGCCACTGGTTATGATGGTCCATGTGACAAGCATTTGCCCATCTTTGATTAATTCTGGTCTTATTTTTTTAATACATTCAGATGTTGCTCATTTTGCAAGAACCCCTAGCAGCCTTTGGAGGAACCCTAGAGTTCCATGGAACCCTGGTTGAGAAACTCTGCTCCAGAGTGTCTGTTTTCGGCTCTGGCAGACAAAAGGTTAAATACAGTGGAACCTTGGATTACGAGCATAGTCCGTTCCAGGAGAATGCTCGTAATCCAAAGCACTCGCATATCAAAGCGAGGTTCCCCATTAAAGTCAATGGAAACGAAAAGAAGTTGTTCCACATTGACTTCAATGGCATGCAATACCGCATGCAGCCAGAGGGGGGGGGGCCAGGGAGCCTCGAAAATGTCCGGAAAGGCCCGAGGACAGTTCGGCTGACCTCAGCAAACCTCGAAAAGACTCCATTCATGAGCCTTTCCGAGGTTTGCCGAGGTCAGGCGAACTGTCCTCGGGCCTTTCCGTGCATTTCAAAACGGCAATGATCTGCATCGTTCGGCTCCGGCGCCCCCCCCCCACATCAGGCCAAAAGCGGTACTGCACACCGCTTTGGCCTGAATCCTGCTCGTTTTGCTAGACAACACTAGCAAACCGAGTTAGGATTTTTAGAAATACAGTGCTCGTATTGCGAAACGCTCGTTAACCGCGTTACTCGCAATCCGAGGTTCCACTGTATCTTAATCAGGAAAAATACTGATAAAGCTCATTGTGACAGGGGTCACTTTGGGCACAGGGTGAATGAGAGCCCCACTATGATCTGTGCTAATAAGATTCAATGCTGTATATACATTGTATATGTTGTGTGTATATTGGGTGTTGGTTGTTGTGTAATATTTGCTGTGATGGGGTGTGATTGCATTCTATTGTCTATTGTGGCTTGTGGTAATTAAGTCTGCTACTGTGATGATATGGATTGGAGCTGGTAGACCATCTGGCTGCCTATTATGGGATGTTTAAGTGTCTTTCTGTGAGGGGGGGGGGAATCACCCCTCCTGCTAAGACTGTTTACTGAAAGAGAAGTTTGAACACACCTGACCTGTATGACCATTGTCATTGGACAGTTTAACCCACCCTGTTCCCCAAGGATGGGAGGGAAGGGTTTTTTTGAAGAGAAATGTGTTACCATGTGCTTGTAATAAATTCATTCCCTGTTTTGGAACTTCAACACGGAGCGTTGTCTCGTTTGTTCTGGAAGAATTATTCCTATGGGAAGCGGTCGCCTAACTGTGGAGTGTCTGGTAGCTGATGTGTGTTCAGGAAAGGGAATATCTTTAAACGACGTTAACCCCTGTCGTTACATTGGTGGCAAGCAGCGGATTGATTCCCACAGCCGAAAGGACAGCTACAGGAGGACACTCCAAACCACCACAGTGAATGTCCAGCTATGCAGCCTGCAGGAAAGCCACGCTAAAAGACTTACTTGAGAGCCATGGAGGGACCGGTGGGACAAAGAACAAGGCCACCCTGATCAGTGAGCTAGCTGAGATGGATCAGAGGGATGCTGATGCAGGACCCCGGTCAGTTGAAGACTTGTTTCAGCAACGAGTTCGAGAGCGGTTGGCATTATATGGTGCTAACCCATCAGAGACCGCCATACAGAATGCCATTAGAGACATCCAGCTGCAGGATGAGCGACAAGAGAGAGAACTAGAGCGGCAACATGAGCGGAGAATGGCGGAAATACGGAAATCGGAGACAACACCTAAAGATGCAGCGCCTTTCCGTAATTTGCCCTTTCGGGCATTCAAACTATTTAAGGAAGGAGAGGAGGAAATTAAAGCGTTCCTGCAGGACTTTGAGAGACTATGCCAGATACATGAAGTACAGCCCCAAGATTGGGTCGCCTTACTGGCGAGTAATTTAACTGGCAGAGCGGCGGATGCATATCGGGCCCTGGAGGATGAGGACGCTAAAGACTATGACTGGGTAAAAGAAGCTCTGCTAGCCCGATTTGCCATTACACCCAAAGCCAGCCGGATGAAGTTTCGAGAAAGTTTCGAGAAACAAACCAACATAACATATGTGGAGTGGGCACATCGTCTGCAGCGAAACCTTAACGGCTGGTTCCAGGGAAGCCATGCTCATACCATAAAGGACATCACCCAGCTAGTACTCTTAGAACAGTTCTTTAACCACACCCCTCCAGTATTACGGGATTGGGTGCGAGATAAGCGACCACGGACTGTACAGCGAGTGGCTACTTTGGCCGATGAATATCTGGACTCTCGAAGGTCAGGCGAAAGCGAGCGCTATCCACTATCTCGGCCCAGTTTACCAGCCTCTAACCCAACTTCAGCACCACCTCCAGCGACCACTTATCTTCAGCAGCCCAGGTTCAACTCCCAGGACTACTCACAACCCATCAGGTGTTTCGGTTGTAAACAGCTAGGGCACAAAAAGCCAGACTGTCCATTGAATCCAGCCAGGCAGTCTCAGTCGTGGGGACAGCCAGCAAGAGGGAACCCCCACACATCCATGCCTGCGGCCCACTGCGTTGAGGAAGAAGAACATTGGGGCATCCTGCACAAGGCTGATCCAATACAAGCAGCAAACCCGGACAACAGGCAACAACACAGGCAGACTGTCCGGGTTAATGGAACGGTAGGCAATGGCCTACGTGATAGTGGCGCTACCATGACCCTACTACAGAATAACCTCATCCCAGAGAGCCAACACACCGGAGACACTGTAGCCGTAAGAGTAGCGGGAGGTACAATCTTCCGGCTACCCGTTGCCCGTGTTCACCTGGATTGGGGGGTTGGTTTGGGACACGTGAATGTGGGGGTGATGAAGGATTTGCCAGCGGATGTACTACTGGGGAATGATTTGGCCCCCCTCGTTTCTGCTTACGCCCCGATGGGCCCCGCTGAAGCCAACCCAGTGACTACCTGTGCCCAGACCCATGCTGCTGGAACCGGCCTGATTGCGGCTGAGAACGGGGTAAGACTATCTTCCCCCGACATGTACCTTAGATCAGGCAAAATATCACAGTCTAAAATTGGAATGTGACAAGTTGGCCAGGGAGAAATCGGAGATGCAACGACACTACGTCATGTATTATGAGATGTCCCATGGCTTGAACATTGAAATGCACAAACAGGCTGAAATTGGCAAAAGGTTAAATGGGATTTGTGCCCAGGTTTTGCCTTACCTTTCCCAAGAGCATCAGCAACAAGTTTTGGGAGCCATTGAGAGAGCAAAGCAAGTGACTGTTCCAGAACTGAATTCCATTATTCGCCCTACAACCTTACAACTTCCCCATCAGCTACTGACCCGGTAAGCAAAATGGCAATACTGATGGGTTGTCCAGGCATTAGAGGAATGGAACTATGGACTAACTTCGGAATCAACCCGTCTGGGGTCTCCTCCTGTGTTAGTCTCCTGCCGAAAGGGGAGATATGTGACAGGGGTCACTTTGGGCACAGGGTGAATGAGAACCCCACTATGATCTGTGCTAATAAGATTCAATGCTGTATATACATTGTATATGTTGTGTGTATATTGGGTGTTGGCTGTTGTGTAATATTTGCTGTGATGGGGTGCGATTGCATTCTATTGTCTATTGTGGCTTGTGGTTATTAAGTCTGCTACTGTGATGATGTGGATTGGAGCTGGTAGACCGTCTGGCTGCCTATTATGGGATGTTTAAGTGTCTTTCTGTGAGAAGGGGGGGGGATCACCCCTCCTGCTAAGACTGTTTACTGAAAGAGAAGTTTGAACACACCTGACCTGTATGACCATTCTCATTGGACAGTTTAACCCGCCCTGTTCCCCAAGGATAGGAGGGAAGAATTTTTTTAAGAGAAATGTGTTACCATGTGCTTGTAATAAATTAATTCCCTGTTTTGGAACTTCAACACGGAGCATTGTCTCGTTTGTTCTGGAAGAATTATTCCTATGGGAAGCGGTCGCCTAACTGTGGAGTGTTTGGTAGCTGATGTGTGTTCAGGTAAGGGAATATCTTTAAACGACGTTAACGTCGTTACACTCATTATGCCCACTAGATGGATCTGACCACCAAAGGAAACCACTGAATTATTAAAACCACTTAACCCTATGTGACCATCATATGACGTTCTTGACTTTAAGTGGTTAAATATGAATGATGCCCGCAGCTGCAGACATCATTCATATATCTTTTTTTTCTGCCTGACGATTCCCTCACATGTAAGAACAATCATAACGGCTGTTCAGCTGCTTTGTTGCTTTTACAGGTGGCGAGAGGGGATTTCCCCCCTCCCGCCGCCCTCCAGTGCTTCTCCCGGCTCGCCTGTGCGATCGGGGAGCCAAGAGTGAATTGACCGGTGACGGTTTACCATAGAGCTGACCGAGGACCAGATGGTCCCCGGCCATCTCTATGACCTTCGGAGGCTGGGAGCAACATAATGACTTCACTTCCAGTGCCGGCAGATGTAAACACTGCTGTATATTTTTAACTGGAAAGCCTGAGGTTGCTTTTTTTTTTTTCTTTCTTTGAAGCATAGATGAGAGATATGGGGACTTATAGGCCACAGATCTCTCTGTAAAGAGGACCTGTCAAGGCCTATTCCTATTACAAGGGATGTTTACATTCCTTCTCATAGGAATAAAAGGGAAAGTGTAAATAAATAAATAAATACATACAATAAACAAAAAAATAAATAAAATATTTAAAGCGCCCCCATCCCCACATGCTCGCACGCAGAAGCAAACGTATACGTAGGTTGCGCCCGCATATGTAAACGGTGTTCAAACCACACATGTGAGGTATTGCTATGAACGAGAGAAATAATTCTAGCACGACCTTCTCTGTAACTCTAAATCGGTAACCTCTAAACATTTTTAAAGCGTAGCCTATGGAGATTTTTAAGTACTACAAGCTTGCACAATGTTGACATGTTAGGTATCTATTTACTCGGCGTAACATAATCTTTCACATTATACAAAAAAATTGGGCTAACTTTACTGTTTTTTTTTTTCTTTTTGTTCATGAAAGTGTTTTTTTTTTTTTAATTACTGTGCAAATACCGTGTGACAGAAAAAAAAACGACCGACATTTTTTTTTTACATTTCATTTTTTCTTTCAATCAATTTTTATTATGGTCAGCAAACAAGAAACAGGTAACAAACATCCCAGGTTATAGTATGGGATAAAAAGGTATCCAGGAATCTACAACAATTAAAAGGAATACCGGTAGAGGTATATAGTCCAGCGAGCTTAGCAATAAATAAAACTGGATAGATTCTCCGGTAATGCCTGCATGTAGATAGGTTACATATCTACATAGGTCACTGAAGCGGCAAGACAAGTGTCATGAACAGGTGTGACCAGAACGGTGTGAACTTCGACAGAGGAAACCAAACGTATATAAAGTGAATAATTAAGTTTAAATAAAGATAAGCGATATAAATATACAAACACCTCCAATACTAAACAGTGAACAACCAACCAGAGAGTGACCCACAAATAACAAATAACTATATACAATAGAAGGGAAGTACCGGAATCATAAATGTAGCCAGGCCAGGGTCATACACAGGAGATCAGCAGATGGGGCATGGAGCAGGACAGGACAGGGAAAAGGTGGACGGGATCAGGCTGCAGGGCAGGGATGCAGGACAACAGGGTAACAGGAGGGATGGGATCAAGATCAGGTTCACAGGTACACAGGATAACAGGAACAGAATCACAGATTTGCAGGTACAGGTCAGGGCGCAAGGAAGATACCAAGGCAAGTGTGTGAATGCTTGCCAGGTATTAATACACACACCTGCAATCAGCCTCAGGTGACGCCTGATCGCAGGGGAAGATGTTGGCTCCATACTGCCAGGAGACACCCGCTGGTGGACATCGGTACTGCAGCCCAAAGGTCTAACAGTGCCACCAGCAGGTGAAACCTTTGACAATTCCAGACTGTCAAGAGACACTCGCTGGTGGACACCAGTACTACGACCCACAGAACCGACATCGCCACCAACAGGTGAAACCTTTCCTGACAACAAGCGTCAAATAACAAGGAGAGAGAGTCCCTGGGGGCAGAGCCAGGGTACTGACGCCAGTAGGTCTCTGTCTGTAGCCACAACTGTCAGTGAATTCAGCCCCCTGTTATTAGGAATTGAATCTTGGTGGTGGATGGCCACAATCACATCAAGAAAATTTCAATTCCTTTCCCAAAAGGCTAAACAAAACTTTCAATGCATATGAGAGAAATTAACATTTTACCAACCCAACTTATTAAATACAGCTACCCCCACTCGTTAGGTATGGAAAGGGAGAAGTAAACCACAAGATCATGGACAGCTCACCAATGGGAGGCCAGTAGAACTCAGGGAGGGTGGGCTCCTAGGAGGTATCCACCAGAAACCCACCTTCTCCCCAGGCTCAATGGCCCACACAGCAACCTGAATGAAAGAAAGTGAGAGTTAATAGAGAAAAAATAGAAAAGCTAGAAAGTAAAAGAAGAGAAAGAAAGAGTTCCAGAAGCCTAGAGGGAGGACCAAAAAGTAACTAACTCCTAATTACAGCAGGGATACGTGCACATACTCGGCCCAAGGTTCCCAGATATCCTTCAGAATACGGTTCGGAAACTTGAAGCTAACGACCGCCATTTTATTCCCTAGGGTCTCTGCTAAAAAACACAAATAATGTTTGGGGCTTCTAAGTAATTTTCTAGCAAAAATAAAAAATTATGATTTTTACATGTAGAAGAGGAATGGCAGAATTGGCTTGAGCTGGAAGTGGTTAAAAATTTGGGTAGAATGTACTATAGATGGGCCGATGCTTGTCACATTCGTCCAATTTTTTTTTTTTTATAACAGAGCCATGGATAGCAATAAAAACCTGATGTGGGTGCTAACCCTTCCTTACTCTATTCAAAACGAACAAACTAACAAAATGTTATGGCTGGACTTACACTTTTACCTGCAATATTAAAAGTTTAAATCAGAACTTCAAACGTTTAATCCTATTAAACCTGTTGCGTAAAAATATTTTGACCACGTCCAAGCAACATGTTTCTATTAGCTAAAGTCTGTTCCTTAGGGAGCGATAATCCACTACAAAATAATATTAGCCTGGGGATTGTGGAGGCTGTTCTGCCACATATGGGATATGTTTGATAAATTGGGAAATTTAGGGGGAACAACATGCAGCGTCTGATACACAAATGCTTTGTGTTGTTTATTCCAGCTGCCGGTCCAAAGGAAATTCACTGTTCTGCTATAACAGCCACACAATTACTCAGTTGGCCAGAATTGTTCGCTTAATTGCATTCTGCAAAAATCTGTTTCATTGCTGTTTTCTCATTTTTTACGTATATGTAAAATCTGTTTAGATTATCTCCGCTAAATAACAAAGATACAAATTGATGTAGAATACTTGAATGGAGTCAATTAAATAGAATGATTTATATTCTACGGAAGGACTGCGGTGCTCTCCTAATTAGTGAAAGGCTTTATGAATAGGAGCTGCATTATTTTATGCACTTTTACTTAATTGACTTAAAAGCTTACTTTTTATTCGCTTTTAATCGTTTATCCATCGACCTTGGCATGCTGGTTTTTGCCAGCAGAAATCTAACATGTCTTTGGAATTGAGCTTTTAGTACTGAAAACAAATGTGAATGAAAATGTAAATATATTGACAAAGAACACCCACCTCTGTGAACAATGATGTTTAGTGCATGCAGCTGCTGTCTGTTATTCTCAACCGGAAATTTAGCCAATGAAATACTATTCCTAGACAGCGCTTGCAATGACGTGCACAAACCTATTTGAAATATACCACCATGAATTTTCACAACATACAAACTGTTATGGTATACATATTGTGATTGCAAAAGCAAATTAAAGGGGTTGTAAAGGTCTGTTTTTTTCACCTTAATGCATCCTATGCATTAAGGTGAAAAAAAGCCTGGCAATGACGGCCCCCCTAGCCCCTCCGTTTTACTTACCTGAGCCCCGAATCTGCTATGGGCATCCACTCCGTCTGGGCGAAGACTCCACAATCCAACATCCGGCCATTCTTCCCCACGTCCACATAGAGGAACTTATATTGTGCCGACACCACCGCCATCAACACTATACTATTAAACCCCTTGTAGATGTAATAGTAAGACCCTGAATGGGGTGGTGGCATGATGTGGACATGCTTCCCATCGTATACCCCTTCCACAGTTGGGAAAGTCCCACCACGTGGCAAAATGGGAGGCCACAGTCTGCCATTCCTGTGGCGTTGAAGGAAACTGTGGAGTCAAACCATAAAAAAAATTAGTACTTTTGCACATAACATTGCAAGCAGATTACACAAAAACATTCTTGGCCAACATCAGTATAACATTAGTATAAGACAAAAATATAAGGCCCACTTATCAGATTCCTCAACCCCTCTGATGGCCCATTGTAAAAAAAAAATTGGGGGGGGGGGTTCTAGATGAGTTTGGGACCCCAAAAAAAAGCCTCTGCCACTCTGTCTGAATTTAATGAAAACAAAAACATTTGTACACGTTGGGGGGGGGGGGGGGGGAGGGTAAAGCACTACAATGGAGCTGACAAAATACATCGTTAAGTGACTAGGCTAGGTGTGTATGGGCCAAGAATAGCATGCTGAAGAGGTTAGTAAAGGGAAATATGCATGTAGGCCAAAAAAGGAGCATTACAAGCTTACAGCATGCATGGGGACAAAGGGGACATTCACAGCACATTACAATCATGGTAATTAGGGAAGGATGAAAGAAATACAATACATTAGCAAACATTAAATACATAGAATGTGATGTTAAAGGAGAAAACTTACCTTAATATAGTCCTTTTGCAGGACTTGGATGATGGAAGAACATGTCTCTGGGATAATGATCCCCAGAGCCTGGGGGGAGATGCCTGTCATGAACTTGAGGTCCTGCAGACTTCTCCCTGTTACCAAGTATCACAACGTGGCAATTAGCCTCTGCTCGGGAGTGATGGCTTGCCGCATGCAGGTGTCCTGCTTGGTAATATAAGGGGACAGCAAAGCCAACAGACGGTGAAAAATGGGGTCTGTCATCTGGAAATAATTCCTAAAATCATCAGGATTATTCTCCTGGATCTCCAGCAGCAAAGGCATGTGACAGAATTGGTCATGCTGGAGCAACCAATTATTCGTCCATGAACTCCTCCTCACCCTGTTCATGGACTGAGCTTGGGTTAAAGCATGAACCCCAACACCAAGCCCATGCACAGCATGAACTCTACGACGAGTACGTACCCGCAACATAGCTAGAAAATGGTCGGCTGGTCAGAACGAACTAAACAGAACGCACTGAAGAACAGCAAGGCCTATGAAGAACGACCTGAAAATCAGAAACGAGTGGACAAGAACGCACTGAAAAACAGATACGAACTCACTACACGCACTGAAAGACAAATACGAACCCACAAACACCAACTGAACGGTAGAAAATGATCTAAAAGCACGAAGACTGAAAAGCGCGAATCGTCTCTCACCAAACTTTTACTAACACAAGATAACACAAGATCAGCAAAAGCAGCCCAAAGGGTTGAAATTGAACTTCCTTTTTATACTGCCGTCGTACGTGTTGTACGTCACCGCGTTTTTGACAGTCGGAATTTGGTGTGACCATGTGTATGCAAGACAGCTTGAGCGAAAAACCATCCGAGTTTATTCCGGCGGGAAAACTGGTCGTGTGTACAGGGCATAAGTGATACTCCGGACGTGGACCATCAGAGTCAGCACAGACAAGAGCTGTCATTGAAACTAACCCACTGAGCCATCAGCCCACCGAGAAACTCCTGACACAGGCTCATCCGCGGTGTGGGATCTATGCCCTAGCTGGTCTTCTCCAGAGCTTCTGATGATGGAGATGGGTTTGGCTGCATGCTAATGCCAGGTTACAGCCATCTGGATTTCACCAGCAGGAAGAGAGCAAAAGGGGGTCAGGAAGCAGATGAAGCAGTATCTGCTAGTGTAGTCATTGAACAATCCACAAGGTCAGTAATTGTAGTAGCTGGAAGAGAACAGGCGGAAACATAATCGACGAAATAGTCAAGGGTCGGTAATGAGTGGTAGCAAAGATCAGGACAGCAGCAGGAACACAAAGAGCAAGATATTGGCTGGGAAGAGCACAATAATCTGGCAAACAGGAAGTGCAAGGACAAGGCTTAAAGCGGTTGTATCCCCTGCTTGGTGATTTTTACCTACAGGTAAGTCTATAATAAGGCTTACCTGTAGGTAAAATGAATATCTCCTAAACCTGCACAGTTTAGGAGCTATTCACCCTGTTCTGAAGGTCCGGTGGATCATGCCAGAAATTCTGAGTTCCTTGCTGGAATGGAACATGTCAGCTCCCTCAGCGGTGACCGGGCGTGCAGCCAGGGCCTCGTTTTAAGGTAAGTATTTCATAATGTGCTAGTATGCGGTGAATATTAGCACATTATGCTATTGTCTTGCAGTTGTTTTGGGGGGAGGGGGGTTTCTTTTTCACTGGTTTACAACCACTTTCAGGCTGGGTTCACACTTGTGCATTGCGTTTTTGAGCTCGGAGTCTTTGCCAAGTTCGCAATCAGTTGTTCAGCGGTTCCTTTGCGTTTTTAGCTGCGGACTTGCCGACCTGGGAGAGGAGAGGGAAGTCTCACCGCTGTTATCATGAGGGGGAACTCCACGCCAAATTTTAAATAAAAACTCGGCATGGGTTCCCCTCCAGGAGCATACCAGGCCCTTAGGTCTGGTATGGACTTTAACGGGAACCCCTACGCCAAAAAAAACGGCGTGGGGGTCCCCCCAAAATCCATAGCAGACCCTTATTGGAGCACGCAGCCCGGCCGGTCAGGAAAGGGGGTGGGGACGAGTGAGCGCCCCCCCTCCTGAACCGTACCAGGCCGCATGCCCTCAACATGGGAGGGTGGGTGCTTTGGGGCAGGGGGCGCCTTGCGGCGCCCCCACCCCAAAGCACCCTGCCCCCATGTTGATGAGGACAGGGCCTCTTACCGACAACCCTGGCCGTTGGTTGTCGGGGTATGCGGGTGGGGGGCTTATCGGAATCCGGGAGCCCCCTTTAATAAGGGGGCCCCCAGATCCCAGGCCCCACACCCTATGTGAATGAGTATGGGGTACATCGTACCCCTACCCATTCACCTGGTGGAAAAAAAATGTCAATAAAAACACTACACAGATTTTTAAAGTAATTTATTAGGCAGCTCCGGGGGTCTTCTTCCGACTTCGGGGGTCTTCTTCCAACTTTGGGGGTCTCCGGTATTGTCTCCGCGCTCTCCGGTTCTTCTCTCGCTCTTCGGTTCTTTCTTCCTTCTGCCGGGCCTCCGCTATCTTCTTCCAGCTCTTTTGCTAGCGGGGGCCCGGTTTTCTTTGTCGCCTTCTTCCTTCTTCTCTCCTGGAGATGTTGACTCGTCGCTGTCTCTGGCTGTAATGCCGTGTGCGTGGAGCGCATTCACTTATATAGGCATGGGCGTGGTCACCGGGTGATGCCACCCGGTGACCCCGCCCCATTTGACGTCACAGTCCCATCATTCCCTGGGACTGTCAGGTCATATGGGGGCGGGGTCACCTGGTGGCATCACCCGGTGACCACGCCCATGCCTATATAAGTGAATACGCTCCGCACACACGGCATTACAGCCGGAGACAGCAACGAGTCAACATCTCCAGGAGAGAAGAGGGAAGAAGGCGACAAAGAAGACCGGGCCCCCGCTAGCAAAAGAGCTGGAAGAAGATAGCGGAGGCCCGGCAGAAGGAAGAAAGAACCGGAGAGCGAGAGAAGAACCGGAGAGCGTGGAGGCGACACCGGAGACCCCCAAATTGAGAAGAGACCCCCAAAGTCGGAAGAAGACCCCCGAAGTCGGAAGAAGACCCCCGAAGTCGGAAGAAGACCCCTGGAGCTGCCTAATAAATTACTTTAAAAACCTGTGTAGTGTTTTATTGACATTTTTTTTCCATCAGGTGAATGGGTAGGGGTACGATGTATCCCATACTTATTCACTAAGGGTGGGGGGCCGGGATCTGGGGGCCCCCTTATTAAAGGGGCTCCCGGATTCCGATAAGCTCCCCGCCCGCATACCCCGACATCCAACGGCCAGAGTTGTTGGGAAGAGGCCCTGTCCTCATCAACATGGGGGCAGGGTGCTTTGGGGTGGGGGGGCCGCAGGGTGCCCCCCTGCCCTAAAGCACCCACCCCCCCATGTTGAGGGCATGCGGCCCGGTACGGTTCAGGAGGGGGGGCGCTCGCTCATCCCCACCCCCTTTCCTGACCGGCCGGGCTGCATGCTTGGATAAGGGTCTGCTATGGATTTTGGGGGGACCTCCACGCCGTTTTTTTTTTGGGCATAGGGGTTCCCGTTAAAGTCCATACCTAAGGGCCTGGCATGCTCCTGGAGGAGAACCCATGCCGTTTTTTTATATAAAATTTGGCGTGGAGTTCCCCCTTAAGATCCCTGTTCATAACGCAACACATGTGCGAATCAGATGCGTGCCCATAGAACTTAATGGGCCTGAATTCGCACCTGAGCCGCACCGCAATGCCTAGAGAATGCACACGTTTTTTCGGCAATGCGCAGTGCGAATGCATCGCACATATGTGAACCAGCCTCATTGAAATCAATGTATTTTATAATGTTATGCGAATTGGATGCGGTGTAAGCCGCAACCAATTCACATAGGTGTGAACCCGGCCTTAAAGGCAGTTCATCGGAAGAGCAAAGAGTTCAAGGTTCAACTGAGAAAAGGTATAAAGCAGGAATGTCTATGGGACCAGGCAGAGAACTGTCCAGCATTTCAGGTGGCGTAGCAAGAAGAGCACAGCCAGACACCACAGAAGTCCTGGGTTTGGACCTAGGTACTGACAATCAGGTGCAGGCACTGTTCTAATAGCTGCAATATCTGGGGGTTCTGAGAAATTTTCTAGCAAAAAATACTAATTGTTATATGTAAACATAAAGTGCCTGAAAAGGCCTGGGGTCAAGTGGTTAATGTTCAAGTAGAGAGATGTTTGTTTACTGCTCCTCAGATACTGTCTTCCCTCCAGGAAGGGGAAACAGTGAGCAGCGCAGTATTGACATCACTTGGGCTCCATTCACATTAGTGCAATTTCAGATGTGACTTGAATTGCAAGGCAATGGAAATTTTGGAAAAGCTTCCTCTGCTACTTTGGTGCAATTCCAGCATGATTTTGGCCCCATCCCAGCAGCATCCAATTTGCACTACATTAACTGAAAGTCAAATCAATATCTGATTACAGCAGTGTGAACCTAGCCTAAATCTTACTGAGCAGTGCCTTTGGTCTTGGACAGTAGATATACATGGATCCGGAAAGTATTTACAGCGCTTCACTTTTTCCACATTTTGTTATTCTTCTTTGTCTTCTTTGTGAGCCATCCACCCTGAATTGAAAACTGAAAAGTGTTTTCTCTAGTTTAAATTGCTATGGTATGTGTCAGCTGTGGGACATCTACCCCAAAACTGAAACATTGATATCTGCTTCGCTTATGTCTATTTAATAATACTGGCATGTTATTTTTGCTTAACCCTCTGTAGACCTGTCCACATTACAATGCTTTATTATCTCCCTTGTCTTAACCAAAATTATGGCCCATTAATTTTATTGCCCTCTTGTTTATCTGTTTCTGAAGTAAGAATTTTGCCTGGTTGACCAGCAAACCTTTATTACCTCCTGATTAGATAATTGAAATGCACCCACCCCCTATCCCCATCAGTATAAATATAAGCATCCATTGGGGGAAGCATTAGCAGGGGGCTCAATTAGCAACTGGGGCTCTTTCTCAAAGTGGGGCTATTTCTATAAGTGGAAGCACTTCTGACTCTGCACTTCAGCGAATGCACAAAGCAAAGGAACACAAAACACCTTACAATTTGGAACACAGATATACCTTTTTACATTTTCAGCTCTTCCTCCCCCTTCTAAAATGCACTGTCTACCTCTCCTTCTGACAGCTGTGTCTTCTATCCTTAAACTGTCTTTCCTACACCCCTCTTCTCCACCCCACACCTTGTATATATCACCCTCACTTCTGTCCTCTCCCTATTACTGCACTCACCAACTCTGGCTAATTCTAAATTCACACGCCCAATACTCCAAACCACTGGGGCATGTCCCACCATATAAATCACATTCCCTCCCTCACCCTTCTGCTTCTCCTATCCTCTGGTGATGTATCCCCAAACCCTGGGCCTCCTTCATCTAACTGTGCTCAACGCACCTATTACCCTACACCCTCTGGCTGCAGCCGCAATGCACACAATCTAGTTCCCATTTCTCTTCTTCCCGTGACCAGACTCCCTTTCTCTTGCGCCCTTTGGAATGCTCGCTCTGTCTGCAACAAACTCACCTCCCTCCACGATCTCTTTATCGCTAACTCAATAATCTACTCGCCGTCACCGAAACCTGGCTTCATGAATCCGAAACTGCGTCTTCTGCTGCTCAATCCCAAGGTGGTCTTCTCTGGACTCACTCCCCCAGATCCAGTGGACGCAAAGGAGGGGGTGTTGGAATCCTTTTAGCCCCACATAGCACCTTTCAGGTACTTCACCCACCTCTCTCTCTGTCACTCTCCTCATTTGAGGCACATTGCATTCGTCTCTTCTCCCCAGTTTCTCTAAGAATAGCTGTGATCTACCGGCCCCCCGGTCCAGTATCTTTCTTTCTTAATGACTTCACCGCCTGGTTACCCTACTTTCTCTCTTCTGAAATCCCCACAATCATTCTTGGCGACTTCAACATCCCTACTAATAATAACTCTCCTTCAACTTCCAAACTTCTCAGTCTAACCTCCTCCTTTGACCTGAAGCAATGGATACATGCTACTATACTATACTATATTACTATATGATACTATACATGATATATCCTACTCACTCTGAAAGCAATACCCTTGACCTTGTCTTTTCCCACCTATGCACTCCATGCAACCTCTCCAACTATCCTTACCCTCTCTCTGATCACTACCTTATTAATTTCACTCTCTCCCTCTCCTCCGCCTCCTCTCCCTCCAAACGCCTAACGGTTACTCGTAGAAACCTTTGCCATATCAACCCTTCTCTTCTACGCTCTGCGAGTGACCACCTCTATGACAAAATCGCACCCCTGTCCTGCACCCACCTAGCCACTTCTGTGTACAACACTTCACTACTAGCATCACTGGACAGACTGGCCCCCCTCACTACACGCAGAATAAGGCCCCGCCCCTTTCAACCCTGGCAAACAGATGATACTAGAAGTCTGAAAAAACACAGCCGTGCTCTCGAGCGCCAATGGCGTAAGACGATGTCCCGGAAAGATTTCGGCCAGTATAAATCTGCCCTCCAAAAATACAATTCCAGCCTCCTCACTGCCAAGCAGACTTATTTCATCACCCTCATTAAAAACGTATCATCCGTCCCCGTCAACTCTTCTCTACCTTCAACTCTCTCCTTTGTCCTCCACTGCCTCCACCCACTAACTTACTCACCGCCCAGGAGATCGCCAATCACTTCAAACAGAAGACTGATACAATTTGTGAGGAGATCTCTACTGTTCAGATACCCTTCATGCTTTACACCTCATGCCCACAGGTACAATCATTACTTCCCTCTTTCAACCCTACCACTATAGACGAGGTTGCTAAATTACTTGCTAATGTCCATCTTACCACCTGCGTTCTGGATCCTGTTCCCTCGCAAAAGTTCACCCTCTGGCTCTATTCTACACTCTAACCCACATCTTCAATCTCTCCCTCTCTTCTGGCATCTTCCCTAACTCTTTGAAACATGCACTAGTCAGCCCCATGCTTAAAAAGCCCTCTTTGGACCCATCCAATCTTGACAACCTACACCCCATCTCATTGCTCCCCTTCTTATCCAAACTCCTTGAACGTCTAGTCTACAACGGACTGAGCGTCCACCTTGCTAATAACCTTCTTGATCCCCTTCAGTCTGGATTTCGTCCTCAACATTCAACAGAAACTGCTCTCCTAAAACTAACAAATGATATACTAATGGCCAAAACTAAGGGACACTATTCTGTACTCCTACTCCTTGACCTCTCTGCTGCCTTTGATACGTTTGACCACCCTCTCCTCCTCAAAAAACTCCATGCCTTTGGTCTCCACGACTGTACTCTTCGCTGGTTCTCTACCTACTTATCCAACCGCACCTTTAGCGTTACTTACAATTCTATTTCCTCCTCTCCTCTTCCTTTCTCAGTTGGGGTCCCCCAAGGTTCTGTTCTTGGACCTCTCCTATTTTAAATCTACACCTCCTCCTTGGGTCAGCTGATAGCCTCCCACAGCTTCCAATACCACCTCTACGCTGACGATACTCAAATCTATTTCTCTGCCCCTCAACTCACTCCTTCATTCTCCTCTCGTATCTCTAATTTACTATCAGATATATCAGTTTGGATGTCACACCACTTCCTCAAACTTAATCTATCCAAAACTGAACTGATCATTTTTCCACCCCCACGTGCCTCCTCCCCTGATCTCTCTGTCAAAATTGATGGCACAACTATCAGCCCATCCCCACATGCCAAGGTCCTAGGAGTAGTCCTGGACTCTGAACTCTCCTTTAAGCTTCACATCCAATCACTGTCCAAATCTTGCCGCCTCAACCTCCACAACATATCCAAAATACGCCCCTTTCTAACCAATGACACAACAAAGCTCCTAATTCACTCCCTGGTCATCTCTCGCCTCGATTACTGAAACTCCCCCCTCATTGGCTTACCTCGGCATACTCTAGTCCCCCTTCAGTCCATCATGAATGCTGCTGCCAGACTCATCCACCTTACCAACCGCTCTGTCTCTGCTACTCCTCTCTGTCAATCCCTCCACTGGCTTCCGCTCACCCAACTAATTAAATTCAAAATACTAACAACTACCTACAAAGCCATCCACAACACTGCCCCCAGCTACATCACTGACCTAGTCTCTAAATACCAACCTAATCGTTCTCTTCGTTTTTCTCAAGACCTCCTGCTCTCTAGCTCTCTAATCACCTGCTCCCATGCTCGTCTCCAGGACTTTTCCAGAGCCTCTCCAAGCCTATGGAACTCCTTACCCCAATCTGTCCGTCTGTCTCCTTCTCTATTAGCTCTTAGAGGATCCCTAAAAACCCTTCTCTTCAGAGAAGCCTATCCTACCCACACCTAACAACTGTATTTTCATTTTGTCCACCTGATCATCCTCCACAGCTACTACCCTTTGTTTCACTTGACCCTCCCTTCTGTACTGTAAGCTCTAATGAGCAGGGCCCTCTGATCCCTCTGTATTGAATTGTATTGTGACTGTACTGTCTTCCCTGATGTTGTAAAGCGCTGCACAAACTGTTGGTGCTATATACATCCTGTATAATAATAATAATAATAATAATGTTACAGACATATTCCAAAATGGATTAAATTCATTATTTTCCACAAAATTCTACAAACAATATCCCATAATGACAACATGAAAGAAGTTTGTTTAAAATCTTTACAAATTTATTAAAAATAAAAAAAATCACATGTACATACAGTAAGTATTCACAGATTTTGCCATAATGCTCAAAATTGAGCTCACATCCTGTTTCCACTAATCATCCTTGAGATTTTTCTACAACTTGATTGGAGTCCACCTGTGGTAAATTCAGTTGATTGGACATGTTTTGGAAAGGCACACACCTGTCTATATAATGTCCCACAGTTAACAGTGCATGTCAGAGCACAAACAAAGCCATGAAGTCCAATGAATTGTCTGTAGACCTCAGAGACAGACTTGTACAGAGGCACCGATCTGGGGAAGGGTACAGAAAAATTTCTGCAGCATCGAAGGTCCCAATGAGCACAGCGGCCTCCATCTGCTGTAAAAGGAAGAACTTTGGAATCACCAGGACTCTTCCTAGAGTGGGCCTAGGCACACAGCCTAGATAACAAAGGACTGGCTACATGACAAATCTGTGAATGTCCTTTAGTGGCCCAACCAGAGCCCAGACTTGAACCCAATTAAACATCTCTGGAGATATCTGAAAATGGCTGTGCACCGACGCT
The DNA here is from genome assembly GCA_029206835.1 of Rana muscosa. Lineage (NCBI taxonomy): Eukaryota > Metazoa > Chordata > Amphibia > Anura > Ranidae > Rana > Rana muscosa. The sequence continues at coordinate 78,084,150 of CM055116.1, read as the reverse complement.
CCCAATCCATCCTGATGGAGCTTGAGAGGTCCTGCAAAGAAGAATGGGAGAAACGGCTCAATAATAGGTGTGCCAATCTTGTAGTATCATACTCAAAAAGACTTGAGGCTGCAATTGATGCCAAAGGTGCTTCAACAAAGTATTGAGCAAAGGCTGTGAATATTTATGTACATGGGATTTTGTTTTTGTTTTTTAATAAATTTGCAAAGATTTCAACAAACTTCTTTCATGTTGTCATTATGGGGTATTGTTTATAGAATGTTGACGAAAATAATGAATTTAATCAATTTTGGACTAAGGCTTTAACATAACAAAATGTGGAGAAAGTGAAGCACCGTGAATACTTTCCGGATGCACTGTACAGCTAGTAATCTATAGGCACAGAAGTGTATAGGTACATTTACATGTCAAGAAGTGCATTGCTATATTTTTAGGGCACTGCACTAAGTTTTCTACATATCTAATTTTTACTTTTTTATTTTAGATCAACTTTATGGGAGCTCTGGTGCGATATGAGTCAGAACTTTCCTCCCCCCCAGTCAACCATCCCCCCCATTTTTCAAACACCCTTGCAAAACCTTTTTTTAAAATTCATTCCTTATCCATCTAATCCAGTGTAGCACCCTCTAGTACAGGGGTCTCCAAACTTTCTAAACAAAGGGCCAGTTTACGGTCCTTCAGACTTTAGGGGGGCCAGACTAGGGCCATTGGGAGTAGAAAATGTCCAGTGGGAGTAAATAATACCCTATCTTTGGTGTCAGTGGGAGGACTAGTGCCCCATCGTTGGTGTCAATGGAAAGAATTGATGGTGTCAGTTGGAGGAATAGTGCCTCAATGGTGTCAGCAACAAGAATTATGCCCCATTGGAGTTGGATGGAATAGTGCCTCAAGGACCGCATTAAGGCAAGCAAAGGGCCGCATCTGGCCCCAGAGCCGCAGTTTGGAGACCCCTGCTCTAGTATGTGCTACTAGAAGTGTAGTACAGGTAAAATCATTCTCTGAGTCACTGAATCTGGGTCAGGGTTAGAGGCCAGGGCTGGGTGACTCATACTGGCAGCTCTCTGGTGCCTCCCCCTGGTGTCTGGAAAGTTGGAGAACATTCTAGAACTAGTGGGTGGAGGTGGGGAGGAGCTGCCTTTGATACATATTAGACATGTGCATTCGTTTTCGTCAGAATGCATTTTCCTCCGAATTTCTGGGATTTTCTTGTTCGTCTTAAACGATAATGAATGCGCAGAATCCGAAATCCTAAAGATCCGACATAATTTTTTTTTCGTTTCGTTGTGACAACAGTTTGATCTAGATAAAAGATTCAACATGACGGTGACAATAGCAATCTGTGTCTATTGAACCTGTGTATGAATGTGCCTAACCTAACTCTATTAGTCCGAGATTATTCAACATAGAGAGAAAAGATTTAACATTATAGAGACATGAAGATTCGACAAAGCAGCTAAAAACATACGATCACCGCGAGCGGACATTTATGGTCAAATGCTCCGCCCATAGGCTATAGAAGAATTCTAATGTTGGTTGACTAGTAATAATAAATATAATTATTACTAGTCATACAACATTAGAATTCTACTATAGCTTGTGGGCGGAGCATTCGACCGGAAATGTTTGATTGCGGCGTTGTACAGTTTAGCTGCTCCGTCTAATATTCTTAGAACATTCGACAGACACCATAAGCCTTCAATTGACAGATTTGATCTTAATTAATTCAGATTTTCGGACTAATGCATTTTTTAACAAAACAAAATTTAAAAAAACGAATTTCGGGAGTAACTAAATAAATTAATTTTTTGAACGAAACCGAAATTTCGAAACAAAATATTTCAGTGTGCACATGTCTAATATTTATTATCTCTCAGCCAATCACCAGAAGTGGTCTGGCAGGGAACTGCGATTTCCCATAAATAGACATGGGCCATTCCAGCAGGGGAGCCAGGTGGAAGATGGGGAATCAGTGCTGAGGAAAGGCTGTCAGTGGCCCTCGAGGGACCCCAGACGGGGAGGGGTTTTACCTTAGGCTGGAGCTCAGGAAAGCTGGTCTGGGAGGATCCTAACACAGGAAACAGTGGAGGGATTCATGCCAGAGAGGCAGCGGGAAGGAGCAAGCAGAGACAGTGAGTAAATCAGCAGGGACAAGACAAAGGGAAAGACTGATCGCTGTAGTAGGTCTCTCTTGAAGACCGCGCTGTGCCAAGTCTTCATCTTACCTTGCCCTGGGAGGTGTGTGTGCCAGTCAGGCAGGATTAGGGCAGAAAGTCAGTTGGGAGGATTGTAAGAGCAGCCAGACGTGGCTGGTGGCTGGTGGCAGCCAGGTGGGCTAGAATTCTGCAGGCAAGTGGAGCTGGGATCAGTGGCCAAAGGAGGGAGAGATGTTATGCTGTTTACTTCATCTCTGCTATTTTGTCAAGGGACTGAGAGTTCCTGCCTGTAATGGGCTTTACTAAACTTGCAATATACTGTTAGTTCCACCAGGAGTGAGCAGCAGGTGCTCTACATACTGTAGGAAACAAAGTTTGCGCAGGTAGAAGGAAGAAGAGGACTTTTTGTAAATATGTGTAGTGGGGTGTTCCCCTTTAAGCACCAGAGACTACATTTCCCAGTACATCCTGCAGCACCCAGGGTGCATTGCCACAGAGTAGGGACTGCTGGGGCAGACTTTATAAAGGGGAGGCAGAGTTGATTCTGTCTCTTTGGACACCCCCACTCCTACTGTTTATTGCAGGGACCTGCAAATTGTTACATACTCTTGTTTATTACTTGCCCATTAGCCTCAGTAAAATATCTGGGTCAAGTACATTGGTGTCAGTTTCTCTTACTTTAAAAGTGAGTTTAAAAGTATATCACTGTGTGTGTTTGCCATAGGACTGTGTCACCAAGAGTTGCGGTCACAGTCCTATCTCCTCTAAGTAGCTGTGCCATGGGAGGGTAGAGCCGATTGCCAGGGGTTGACAGCGGTGCACTACAGGGCCCAAATCAATAGCAGCAGCCCTCTTAACCGAGCGTACCGCTATACGTGTGCGCTCGAATCCTGGGATTCCTGTATGCTGCACGCTGCAATCAAGCCGGTCAGAAGCACCAGCATGGACCCTGCTGCCATAGCCTGGTGGTGCAGGGAGGAAGGCATCCTAGCCGGAAATGGCCTGGTGGTTGAAATCCAGAGAGTGGCCTGGGTAGAGGAGAAGCTAACTCCAGTCTTGAGGGCATTGTCCACGGACAGGAAGCCATGGGTGATTGACATGAAGACAGATACTGTAAATCCCCACACCTATGCATTGTGTGAGTGGAGGAACGGAATCTCTGACTACTTCAAAGGGGCCAGCATAAAAACTACAAACCAGGTAGAACTCCTCCTGATACACCCAGAAGAGAATAAAGATGGCCCTACATCCACATCTACAGAAGGCCCCAGCACAAAAGGAAGCGCCCAACCACAGGGTCCCGGTTCACCACCACTGACCACCCTTAGCTCAGAATTATGCGCTGTCCTGGGGGAGACCGTCGCAAAGCGTAAAAAGGACCCTCCAGACCACCCGATGTCAGGATACAGGAAACTCAGGACTTTTTCTGGAAAGAAACCTGTACCTTCAGTGGAAGAGGGATTTGAAGAGTGGCTAGACGGCGCCACTCAGGCCCTAGAAGAATGGGAGGTCCCAGAACAACAAAAAAAACAAAGGATTGCGGAAAGCTTAAAGGGGCCTGCTCTGGAGGCCATACGTAACCTCAAGCTGGAGCAAGAAAGACTGCAATGCACAGGATTATCTGGATATTCTGCAGAATGTGTTCGGCGGGACGGAAAAGGTCACTGAACTCACTTACCAGCTGGAGCACTGCTACCAAAAGGAGGGAGAGAAGCTGTCAGAATTCATAAGACGTCTGGATAAGATCCTGCATCAGATCCTACTGAAGAAAGGGATCGATCCAAGGAAAGTGGATGAGGCCCGTGCCCAGCAGGTGTTGAGGGGAGCTCAACCCTTGGACCCCATTGCATTAATGCTATGCACCCGGCAGGACAGGAGCAGCCTGGAATACCCCGACTTGATCCGGATAGTCAGGGAGGAGGAGGCTATGTTGGAAGACAAAAAGAGGAGTCAACATACCGAACCAACTGCCGAGTCAGAATGTTAAGTACAGAAGGAGGTGATTCAGAAGTTGAACTCCTAAAGACCCAGGTGTCACAACTAGTAGAAATGGTGTCCATGCTGACCAGCCAGGCCTCCGCGCTACACAATAAGAACATGCCAGAGGAACCAAAAAAAACTCCTAGCTCCAATACGGAACTAATACACAAGCCTAAGAGGTTGATAACATGCTTCAATTGTGGGGGAATCAGGCATGTTAGAGAAGAATGCCCCAGCCCAAATGAAGTTGCATCCAGATACCGCAAGCTGGAAAACTTCAGAGGGCCCTGGTGAAGGAGTCAGCTGGGCGCCCACTATTCACAGAAAGCCACTAAGGTTCAGAAAGAGAAAAAAATACAGAGAAAGGGGAACAGAGCCCCCCAAAAACCACTCAATACCCCCTGTCGGGAGTTAAAGTCTAACAACCTGCAGGGAATCAATGCATACCAGGCCCAAAAGGGGTTAAGATCCAGAGACAAGTGGAAGAAGAAGAAGAAGAATCCTAAGGAAAAACCCCAGAGTCCAAAGAAGAAGCCGCCTCGGGAGAGTTTTCCGGACAGGCTGGTGGGACCCTCTCCACTAGTCCCTGTCCAAGTGGAGGGAGTTTACACCAGAGCCCTCCTGGACACGGGAGCCCAAGTGACTCTTGTACAGAGACTTTTATAAAAAACACCTGAGCCACGTGCCTCTACAGAAACTCGACGACCTCGAGATATGGGGAATTGGCACACAGAGTTTCCCTTATGACGGCTACGTTTCAATCAGACTGGCATTCGATCCCTCTGTAACAGGAAAAGCAGAAGTTTGACACTCTTGCAGTGGTCTGTCCTCGCCCACAAGGAGCCAGTAGAAGTTCCCTAATCATAGGAACCAACACTGACCTGGTCAGGAGACTATTGGACCCCATAGTGCAAAAACAAGGGGCTTCAGTCGCCAGGATCCACCCCATGCTGCAACAGGTCTACCAGAATTTGGTCCTGGAGAAAAAGGCCCCAGAAGAAGGGGTAGGAAAAGTCTGGAGACTGTCAAGAGGAGAGAGAACATTACAGCCTGGTGAGATAACCTGCCTTAGGGCCGTTGTAAAACTCTCATGGGAGCAACCTGGCCCCTTCGTGGTCCTGGAACCAGACCCCCTGGATACTCAACCAGGGTTGGAAGTGATTCCCGAAGTGGTCCCTTTGAGAGCGTTGAAGAAGTCCAAGGGCCAGATCCCAGTGAGCATCAGGAATGTCCCCAGTTCTCCTGTGAAGATTCCAGCCCGGGTATTGTTGGGCAGAGTAAACCCAGCTACTCCAGTGGCTATGTCGGAGTTGAAACAAGATAAAGGAGAGACCCTGGAGGGGTTGTGCCTGGAAGAATGAATGAGTGACTTGTATAGCGCTCACATGCGAACTGAATCGCCTCTAGGTGCTTTTTGCAGCCAGTGTCTGCTTGGCTGGTGCGGTCATTTTACCCCTTAGGATCTCGATGCACTTGGGACACACAGTCGTACACACATATATACTGGGCCAATTTGGACAAGATCCAATTAACCTACCAGCATGTCTTTGGAGTGTGGGAGGAAACTGGAGTACCCGGAGGAAACCCACGCAGACACAGGGAGAACATGCAAACTCCAGGCAGATGGTGTCGTGGTTGGGATTCAAACCAGTGACCCTTTTGCTGCTAGGTGAAAGTGCTAACCACTACACCACTGTGCTGCCCAAGACACCACCTTACCACCGAAGTGGAAGGAGAGAGCCAAGGCCCAGCTGACCAGATGGAGAAACATCTTCTCAAAAGACGAGTTTGATGTAGGGTGTGCAAGGAGTGCTACCCATAGGATCCGTCTGCAGGAAGACAAACCCTTTCAGGAAAGGGTCCGGCTAGTCCCTCTCGCTGATCTGGAAGACCTGCGTGAGCAGTTGTCCGAACTGAAGAGAACTGGAGTGATTAAGGAATCCAGAAGCCCATATGCCTCCCCTATTGTGGTAGTCCGGAAGAAAAATGGCTCATTGAGACTGTGCATAGACTACAGGACTCTCAATAGGAGGACCATACCGGATCAGTACACCACTCCCAGGATTGAGGATGCCCTGCAGAGCCTGTCAGGAGCCAAGTGGTTCAGCGTTATGGACCTGAAGAGTGGGTACTACCAAATCCCCATGCATCCTGAGGACCGAGAGAAAACGTCTTTCATCACCCCGATAGGGTTCTACGAGTTCAGCAGGTTGCCCCAAGGCATGTCGGGGGCCCCTGCCACTTTTCAGAGGCTAATGGAGAAGACGGTGGGGGACATGCACCTTATTGAAGTCCTGGTGTACTTAGATGACATCATTGTCTTTGGAAGGACTCTTGAGGAGCATGAACAAAGGCTGGAGAAAGTACTGAAGAGACTTAGTGACGAGGGGCTCAAGCTTTTACCAGAAAAGTGTCAGTTCTACCAGTCCTCAGTACACTATCTAGGACACATAGTGTCCGGAGAGGGAGTGTCTACCAACCCTGACAAGCTTGAAGCAGTTACCTCCTGGCCTCGCCCAACCACTGTGACTGAACTCAGATCCTTCCTCGGATTTTGCTCCTACTACCGTCGATTCGTGGAAGGGTTCGCAAAAATAGCAAAACCCCTAAATGAGTTGTTGAAGACAGAGGGAGAGGAAGATGAGTCAGGCCCCAGGAAGCCGGGAGAGTCCGTGGAAGGACAGTGGACAGAAAGATGTGAAGACGCCTTCAAAATGTTGGATGAAGAGTCTGACCACTGCCCCAGTACTGGCTTATGCTGACCCCAAGAAACCGTATGAACTTCATGTGGATGTCAGCCTGGGAGGTGTGTTGTACCAGGAATATGAAGGACAGCTAAGGCCAGTCGCCTATGTCAGTAGTAGTGATGAGCCGAACACCCCCGGGTTCGGTTCGCACCAGAACCCGCGAACGGACCGAAAGTTCGTACGAACATTAGAACCCTATTAAATACAATGGATGCGAACGTTCGAATTCTAAAGTGCTAATTATAACAACTATTATGCATGTTATTGTCCTAAAAAGGGTTTGGGAACCCGGGTTCTGCACCAGGGGACATGTATCAATGCAAAAAGAAGTTTTAAAAACGGTCGTTTTTCGGGAGCAGTTATTTTAATGATGCATAAAGTGAAAAAAAAAAAGTCAAATATTCCTTTAAATATCGTACCTGGGGGGTGTCTAAAGTATGCCTGTGAAGTGCCACGTGTTTCCCGTGTTTAGAACTGTCCCTGCACAAAATGACACTTCTAAAGGAAAAAAAAGCCATTTAAAACTGCTTGCGGCTTTAATGTAATGTCTGGTCCCGGTAATATGGATGAAAATCTTTAAGAAAAATGGCATAGCTACCCCATGACCCCCCCCCCCCCCTACCCCAGCCCATTACCAGCCCCTTTGGGTCTTGTATGGATATTAAGGGGAACCCCGCACATAAAATAAAAAAGGCCCTATATACTCTGAACAGCCGTATACAGGCGGTGCATACAAGACAGGGACTGTAGGTTTGTTCTTATGTAGAATGTGTTTGTAATTTTGAACAGGTACATTGTTGAAGTGTAGCTCCAGCCCAAAAATCTATTTTTAAACTTTTTGGAAAACATAGGTAAGGGTTATCACCCCTGTAACATTTGTTTTGCTGTCTGTGCCCCTGTTCAGAACATTTCACCTCACTTTCCGTCCCAATGACAACTGTTTTTGAAATGTGGTGTTTTTCTTGAAACAAGGATTGCTGATAAAGCATCAGTACAGAGGAGACACCTTTCTCCCATATTTATTCTTACAGGAGAGAATTTTCCTTCCTAGTGGTAGATTTCCTCTCACTTCCTGTTGTCTTCTTGCGTTTGCAAGTAGGAGTCGTTTGTAAGTTGGATGTTTGAAAGTAGGGACCTGCCGTATATACTCTGCAGAAATAGGCCCCTTAGTTGTTGGTGTTGGCACAACACTGTAAGCACTCACAGTTACTCTTGGTTGGTGCTGGAACGCCCTGCTGTCAACTATTATATCAGCAATTTTAATTACATATAATTGTTGAACAGTGGTAGTAAAAATTGGGCCTTTGATGGTGGTGCTGGTGCCACAACACTGTAAGCCCTGACAGTTACTCTTGGTGGGTACAGCAATGGGCCCTGCTGTGAATTATTAGATCAAGAATTGTAATTGCATGCCCCTGTTGAACAGGGGCTGAAAAATTGGGCCTTTCATGGTGGTGGTGGTGGTGTTGCCACAACACTGTAAGCCCTCAGAGTTACTCTTGGTGGGTGCAGGAATGGGCCCTGCTGTGAATTATTAGATCAAGAATTGTAATTACATGCCCCTTTTGAACAGGGGCTGAAAAATTGGGCCTTTCGTGGTGGTGGTGGTGGTGGTGGCGTTGCCACAACACTGTAAGCCCTCAGAGTTACTCTTGGTGGGTGCAGCAATGGGCCCTGCTGTGAATTATTAGATCAAGAATTGTAATTGCATGCCCCTGTTGAACAGGGGCTGAAAAATTGGGCCTTAGGCACTGGTGGCACAACACTACAACCCCTCACAGATACTGTACTTGGAGCACAGCAATGAGCCCTGTTGCAAAGTATTGCTTCAAAAATTGTAATGACACGCCCCTGTTAAACAGGGGCTGAAAAATTGGGCCTTAGGCACTGGTGCCACAACACTCCAACCCCTCACAGATACTGTACTTGGAGCACAGCAATGAGCCCTATGGCAAATTATTGCTAAAAAAATTGTAATTACACGCCCCTGTAAAACAGGGGCTGAAAAATTGGGCCTTAGCCACTGGTGGCGGCACCCATAAACAAAAATGATCTTCCAAGCTATCATCATCAATCGTATCATTGAGGACTCGGAGGAGGAGGACAGCCAGTCAACATAACAGCAAAGGCACTCAGCATCAGCATCAGTCTTGAAGGGATGTGACATGTTAAAATCAATTAGTCTGTTATATCAGCATCAGGTGTGTGGTAGCTGGTGGTGATCCAAGACTGGTTCATCTTGATGAAAGTCAGTCGATCAACCGAGTCGGTGGACAGGCGCACCCTGTGATCCGTGACAAATCCTCCAGCAGCACTGAATGTGCGTTCCGAAAGAACGCTGGATGCAGGACAGGCCAGTAGCTCAATTGCATACTGTGCAAGCTCTGGCCAGTGATCCATCCTCAAGACCCAGTAAGCCAGAGGATTTTCGTTGGGGAAGGTGTCCAAGTCTGACCTTGCCCCTAGATATTCCTGCACCATGTTTATCAGACGCTGGCGATGGTTGCTGGAACCGATCATACTTTGGGGCTGCGGACTAAAGAATTGTCTGAACGCATCGGTCAGACGGCCACCTTCCCCACCGCTCCTTCTTTGACTGGCCGAAGCCTCAGCAACTCGTTGTCCAGGACCAGGAGTTTGTAACCTCCCAGTCTCTGGGAACGCGTTGCACAGACCTTTCTGCAAGGCCTCCCGGAGTTGTCTCATCCTCTGCTCCCTCTGCGAAGGTAACATAAGGTCCGCAACCTTACCCTTGTACCGTGGATCAAGGAGAGTGGCCAGCCAGTAATGGTCCCTCTCCTTGATCCGAAGAATACGAGGATCCTTCCGCAGACTTTGCAGGATCAGGGAGGCCATGCAGCGTAGGTTTGCTGAGGCATTCGCTCCGGAGTCCTCTGGGTCACTAAGGACGACATGATCCGCAGCCACCTCCTCCCAGCCACGTACAAGTCCACTGGTTTCTTGGGACTGTAAATCATCCCTAAAAGACTGCTGCTGATGATGCTGAGTGCCAGCCTCCACCTCCATGCTGACACAATCCTCCTCCTCCTCCTCCTCCTCCTCCTCCTCTTCCTCTTCCTGTGCGATGGGTGGTACAGAAGGAACACTGTCTGGGTAAAGGGGGCCTTGAGAGGCAAGGAAGTCCTCCTCTTCCTGCCTCTGTTCTGCCTCAAGTGCCCTGTCCATTATTCCACGCAGCGTGTGCTCCAACAGGTGGACAAGAGGTACAGTGTCACTGATGCATGCACTGTCACTGCTCACCATCCTCGTGGCCTCCTCAAATGGTGCCAGGACAGTGCATGCATCCCTGATCATGCCCCACTGGCGTGGAGAAAAAAAACCAAGCTCCCCTGACCCTGTCCTGGTGCCGTAGTCGCACAGGTACTCATTGATGGCCCTCTGCTGCATGTGCAGCCGCTGCAGCATGGCCAACGTTGAGTTCCACCTGGTGGGCATGTCACATATAAGGCGGTTCTTGGGCAGGTTCAACTCCTTTTGCAGCTCAACCAGGCGAGCACTGGCATTATAAGATCTGCGGAAATGCACACAGACTTTCCTGGCCTGCCTCAGGACATCCTGTAAGCCCGGGTACCTGCCCAAGAACCGCTGCACCACCAGGTTAAGGACGTGAGCCACACAGGGCACATGGGTCAGTTGTCCCTGTCGGAGGGCGGAGAGGAGGTTGGTGCCATTGTCGCAAACCACCATTCCTGGCTTAAGCTGGCGTGGCGTCAACCACCTCTCGGCCTGGCCCTGCAGAGCACACAGGACCTCTGCCCCAGTGTGGCTTCTGTCCCCCAAACACACCAGCGCAAGCACGGCATGGCATCTTTTTGCCTGCGTACTTGCGTAGCCCCGTGAACGGCTACGGAGCACCGCTGGTTCATAGGACAAACCACAGGAAGAGGCCATGGAGGAAGAAGAAGAGGAGGGGGTGGAGGAGAGAGGTGTGTCACAACCAGTAGTAGCATTTTGGACGCGTGGCGGTGGAACAACCTCCAACACTACTGCACCTTGTCCTGCATCCTTCCCAGCTGCCAAAAGAGTGACCCAATGGGCCGTGAAAGAAAGGTAACGTCCCTGTCCATGCCTGCTGGACCATCAGTCAGCGGTAATATGCACCTTACCGCTGACCGCCCTGTCCAGCGAGGCCAAGACATTGCCTTCCACATGCCGGTAGAGAGCCGGAATAGCCTTCCGTGAGAAAAAGTGGCGTTTGGGAACCTGCCACTGAGGAACCGCACATTGCACAAACTCACGGAAGGGGGCCGAGTCTACCAACTGAAAAGGCAGCAGTTGAAGCGCTAGCAATTTAGCCAAGCTAGCATTCAACCGCTGGGCATGTGGATGGCTGGGAGTGAACTTCTTTCGACGGTCCAGCAGCTGGGGCAGGGAAATTTGCCTGCTAGAATCGGACGTCGGTGTACTGCTAGCAGAGTGGCCGCAAGTACTTGGCTGTGACACACCTAATTCTACACCTTCATTCCTCTCAGTGCATGTTTCAGAGAGGACTGAAGTTATAGTGGGGTTGGAGATCCCAGCTGATGCGGTGCAAGGAGAGGTCCGCTTTGTTCTTTGGTGTGGGTCTTTGAGGTAGGCTTGCCAACGAGCTGCATGGCAGGTCAACATATGTCTGGTCAGGCATGTGGTACCCAAGCTGCTGATGTTTTGGCCACGCGATATATGCTTGAGACATATGTTGCAAACAGCAGCTGTGCGATCTGATGCACTAGCCTCAAAAAAGGCCCACACCAAGGAACTTTTTGAATGACGGGCAGAGGCAGCGCCCTGCACAGGCGGAGCTCTGCGGTGTGATTCCGTCGGTGTACTGCCCTTACGCTGGCCACCAAAGGGCATCCTGCCTTGTTGGAGATGTGCCTCCTCCTCATCCTCCTCCTCCTCCTCTCTCCTATTAGGCACCCACGTGGAGTCAGTGACCTCATCATCCCCTCCCTCCTCATCACTGGAGCCAATCTGGCAGTATGCTGCAGCTGCTGGAACATGACTGCCAGATTGGTGTCCTTCTTGAGCATCCCCTCTGTCTGCTCTCACGCTACTGCCTTCCTGTAGCTGGGTTTCATCATCAGACCCTTCGAAACGCTGGGCATCCTCCTGGAGCATGTACCCAACACTGTGCTCAAACAGTTCGGGGGACTCCTCAGGAGGAGGACATGGTGGGTCTAGGGAAGGAGTGACTGATGATGAGTCTGACATTGATACCAGGGAAGAGGACGCTTTGGCAGCTGCTTTGCCAGTACCCTGAGCCTGGGTGAGAGAGGATGAGGAGGAGGAGGAGGGCTTGGTCATCCACTCAACCAAGTCTTCGGCATGATGTGGCTCAACATGTCCAGCTGCCGAAAAGAAGGACAAGCGTGTCCCATGGCCATGTGCTGATGACAATGCACCGCGTCCATGACCAGCACTGTTGCCCCCAGACACAGAGCCTGCTTGCCCTCTTTTATTGCCTCCTGACTGTCTGCCTCTCCTTGTTTGCCTTCCAGACATTCTAATAGATGGCCTGCAGGGAGATGGGAAAAAAGCAATAAGGGCTACCTTCAGGTGTCCTTCTCTGTCCCTTTACTTAAGGATTTCTAAATATGGTTGAGGATGATTGCTTTTGCACAGAATAGCACAACGACAATTTCCCTGACTGTCCAAAAAACAAGGATTTCAAAGATGGTTGATGAGGAATGCTTTAGCACACTATAGCACAAGGAGAATTCCCCTCACTTTCCTTCTTTGTCCCTAGAAACAAGGACTCGCACAGTGAAAGAAACTGACACTCTCCCTACCTAGAGTTTTCTGTCCCTAGAAAAAATGGTTTTTTAAAGCACACTATAGCACAAGGAGAATTCCCCTCACTTTCCTTCTTTGTCCCTAGAAACAAGGACTCGCACAGTGAAAGAAACTGACACTCTCCCTACCTAGAGTTTTCTGTCCCTAGAAAAAATGTTTTTTTAAAGCACACTATAGCACAAGGAGAATTCCCCTCACTTTCCTTCTTTGTCCCTAGAAACAAGGACTCGCACAGTGAAAGAAACTGACACTCTCCCTACCTAGAGTTTTCTGTCCCTAGAAAAAATGTTTTTTTAAAGCACACTATAGCACAAGGAGAATTCCCCTCACTTTCCTTCTTTGTCCCTAGAAACAAGGACTCGCACAGTGAAAGAAACTGACACTCTCCCTACCTAGAGTTTTCTGTCCCTAGAAAAAATGTTTTTTTAAAGCACACTATAGCACAAGGAGAATTCCCCTCACTTTCCTTCTTTGTCCCTAGAAACAAGGACTCGCACAGTGAAAGAAACTGACACTCTCCCTACCTAGAGTTTTCTGTCCCTAGAAAAAATTTTTTTTTAAAGCACACTATAGCACAAGGAGAATTCCCCTCACTTTCCTTCTTTGTCCCTAGAAACAAGGACTGGCACAGTGAAAGAAACTGACACTCTCCCTACCTAGAGTTTTCTGTCCCTAGAAAAAATGTTTTTTTAAAGCACACTATAGCACAAGGAGAATTCCCCTCACTTTCCTTCTTTGTCCCTAGAAACAAGGACTCGCACAGTGAAAGAAACTGACACTCTCCCTACCTAGAGTTTTCTGTCCCTAGAAAAAATGTTTTTTTAAAGCACACTATAGCACAAGGAGAATTCCCCTCACTTTCCTTCTTTGTCCCTAGAAACAAGGACTCGCACAGTGAAAGAAACTGACACTCTCCCTACCTAGAGTTTTCTGTCCCTAGAAAAAATGTTTTTTTAAAGCACACTATAGCACAAGGAGAATTCCCCTCACTTTCCTTCTTTGTCCCTAGAAACAAGGACTCGCACAGTGAAAGAAACTGACACTCTCCCTACCTAGAGTTTTCTGTCCCTAGAAAAAATGTTTTTTTAAAGCACACTATAGCACAAGGAGAATTCCCCTCACTTTCCTTCTTTGTCCCTAGAAACCAGGACTCGCACAGTGAAAGAAACTGACACTCTCCCTACCTAGAGTTTTCTGTCCCTAGAAAAAATGTTTTTTTAAAGCACACTATAGCACAAGGAGAATTCCCCTCACTTTCCTTCTTTGTCCCTAGAAACAAGGACTCGCACAGTGAAAGAAACTGACACTCTCCCTACCTAGAGTTTTCTGTCCCTAGAAAAAATGTTTTTTTAAAGCACACTATAGCACAAGGAGAATTCCCCTCACTTTCCTTCTTTGTCCCTAGAAACAAGGACTCGCACAGTGAAAGAAACTGACACTCTCCCTACCTAGAGTTTTCTGTCCCTAGAAAAAATGTTTTTTTAAAGCACACTATAGCACAAGGAGAATTCCCCTCACTTTCCTTCTTTGTCCCTAGAAACAAGGACTCGCACAGTGAAAGAAACTGACACTCTCCCTACCTAGAGTTTTCTGTCCCTAGAAAAAATGTTTTTTTAAAGCACACTATAGCACAAGGAGAATTCCCCTCACTTTCCTTCTTTGTCCCTAGAAACAAGGACTCGCACAGTGAAAGAAACTGACACTCTCCCTACCTAGAGTTTTCTGTCCCTAGAAAAAATGTTTTTTTAAAGCACACTATAGCACAAGGAGAATTCCCCTCACTTTCCTTCTTTGTCCCTAGAAACAAGGACTCGCACAGTGAAAGAAACTGACACTCTCCCTATCTAGAGTTTTCTGTCCCTAGAAAAAATGTTTTTTTAAAGCACACTATAGCACAAGGAGAATTCCCCTCACTTTCCTTCTTTGTCCCTAGAAACAAGGACTCGCACAGTGAAAGAAACTGACACTCTCCCTACCTAGAGTTTTCTGTCCCTAGAAAAAATGTTTTTTTAAAGCACACTATAGCACAAGGAGAATTCCCCTCACTTTCCTTCTTTGTCCCTAGAAACAAGGACTCGCACAGTGAAAGAAACTGACACTCTCCCTACCTAGAGTTTTCTGTCCCTAGAAAAAATGGTTTTTTAAAGCACACTATAGCACAAGGAGAATTCCCCTCACTTTCCTTCTTTGTCCCTAGAAACAAGGACTCGCACAGTGAAAGAAACTGACACTCTCCCTACCTAGAGTTTTCTGTCCCTAGAAAAAAATGTTTTTTTAAAGCACACTATAGCACAAGGAGAATTCCCCTCACTTTCCTTCTTTGTCCCTAGAAACAAGGACTCGCACAGTGAAAGAAACTGACACTCTCCCTACCTAGAGTTTTCTGTCCCTAGAAAAAATGTTTTTTTAAAGCACACTATAGCACAAGGAGAATTCCCCTCACTTTCCTTCTTTGTCCCTAGAAACAAGGACTCGCACAGTGAAAGAAACTGACACTCTCCCTACCTAGAGTTTTCTGTCCCTAGAAAAAATGTTTTTTTAAAGCACACTATAGCACAAGGAGAATTCCCCTCACTTTCCTTCTTTGTCCCTAGAAACAAGGACTCGCACAGTAAAACACACTGACACTCTCCCTACCTATCCTTCTCTTTCCCTAAACTAAAGGAATCCAGGTTAAGCAAGAAAGAAATACATGTCACTGTCCCTGCCTATGCTTGTCTTTCCCTGCTCCGGAACACACTACACTAGGCCGCCGTGCTGGCGGCCTTTTATAGTGTGGGGCGTGTACTAAACACCCTCAGCAATAATTGGCCACAGGCATCCTGCCTGTGGCCAATCATTGCTCTCCTCGCTGCCGGCGCTGTGATTGGCCAAGCATGCGGGGTCACAGTGCATGCTTGGCCAATCACAGCGCCTGGATGACACTGCGATGGCGTAGTGCATTGTGGACCGTTCGCGTCACTCGAATTTGGCGCGAACGGCCCAAATCGTTCGATCTTCGTCGAACGATCGAACAGCCGATGTTCGAGTCGAACGTATGTTCGACTCGAACACGAAGCTCATCCCTAGTCAGTAGAAGCCTAACACCAGCGGAGAAGAATTACCACACCCACAAGTTGGAGTTCCTGGCCCTAAAGTGGGCAGTTGTGGATAAGCTCAGAGACTACCTGTATGGGGCTGAATTCACTGTAAAGACTGACAATAATCCGCTTACCTATCTCTTCACCACAGCCAAGTTGGATGCCACCGCCCATCGTTGGTTGGCAACCCTTTCCAGTTTCAACTTCAGCCTGAAGTACAGGCCTGGAGCGGGGAACCGAGATGCTGACGCTTTATCTAGAAGGTCACATGCCCCCACTTGCCGCATTGAAGATTGGACCCAAGTGACCCCGGATGGAGTGAGGGCCTTATGTCAAGGGGCCCAGCTTCAAACCAGTGGAGGATCCAGGGCCGAAGAAGTTGGAGTTTCTGTGGTGGGAGTACCCAAGTACTATTGTGATGTGACCCAGATTGGTGAAGACAATTTGCCGAAGCTATCCAAGAAAGACCTTAGAAGGGATCAGTTGGAAGACCCCTGGGGAAGATTAGCTTTGGATGTTCTGGAGGATCAGGATCCAGGCAGGCTCCTACATGACTCCTCAAAGGAGGCCCGATCCATCCACAAAGAATGGGACCGGTTACAGGTACATCAAGGGGTGGTCTACCGAAGGGGCCACTCTGATGACCTGGAAGAGAAGTGGCAGATGTTCTTGCCAGAAAAGCACAGGAAAACCGTCCTAGCTGCTCTGCATGATAATCATGGCCACTTAGGGGCTGAAAGAACCTTTCAACTAGTGAGAAGTAGGTTCTACTGGCCCTGTATGCGGGCTGAAGTGGAGGAGTACTGTCACTCGTGTGCCCGCTGCATACAAAAGAAGACACTGCCACGTCAAGCTGCCCCAATGGGCCATCTAGAAAGTCAAGGACCCCTGGACTTGGTGTGCATTGACTTCCTTTGTCTAGAACCTGACTTAAGTGGTCATGGAAATGTTCTGGTGGTAACCGACCATTTCACTCGCTATGCCCAGGCTATTCCCACCAAAGACCAGAAGGCCTCCACCGTTGCCAAAATCCTGGTGGAAAAGTACTTTGTCCATTATGGATTGCCTCAACGCCTTCACTCGGACCAAGGGAGGGATTTCGAGAGTCGGTTAATCAAGAAGTTGCTGGATTCTTTAGGGATAAAGAAGACTCGCACTACTCCCTATCACCCTCAAGGGGATGCCCAACCAGAGAGGTTCAATAGGACGTTGCTAAACATGTTGGGAACCCTGTCTAGTGGGGAGAAGCAACACTGGGGCAAGCACATAGCAGCAATAGTGCATGCCTACAACAGCACTATCAATGATGTCACAGGATATTCCCCCTATAGACTCATGTTTGGGAGAGAGTCGAGATTGCCAGTGGATTTGGCCTTCGGCACTTCCATGGACAATGCATCTGCTGCCTCACACAAGGGATATGTGGACAGGCCGAGGAAAAGCTTGAAGTTGGCCTATGAGAAGGCTCAGTTAACATCCGATCAAAGAGGAACCCGAAACAAGCGGAATTTCGACTTGAAAGTTCGGATTCAAGATCTACAGCCTGGAGACCGAGTCTTGTTGAGAAATGTAGGTGTTCCTGGAAAACATAAGCTGGCAGACAGGTGGAGATCAGAAGTTACCGGATCTACCTGTTTACCAAGTGAAGCCAGAAGGGAAAATAGGGCCACTGAAGACCTGGCACCAGAACCATCTGTTACCTCTGTCTATGGCTGTCAGGATGCCACCCACTCTGGATTCTAGTTACCTCCTACCACTCATACCCCTCGTCCTAATACTAGGTCGCAAGCAACTTTGCCTAGGGAGGAAGAAGACTCAGACGTAAGTGAGGAGGAAACAGAACTCAGCTGGTTGTGGCCGTCTCAGGCCCCGGTACCCTTGTCCATTGACCTTCCACCTTCTGAAGATCTTGTGGACAGCACTCTAAATGCAGAAGCCACTGAATTTGTCCCGTCCAGTCCTCAGTTCCAGGAATGGGAAGATGTTCAAGACCATTTGCCTGCTGAAAATTCAAGGGATTCCATATACCTTTCTGCATCTGAACTGGATGTCCCGGAAACAGAGGAAGTCCCCACTTCAGTGATAGAAGAAGAACCAAGAGTGGCTGAAACTGTGACTCCCAGGGAGCAAGGAATAAAAAGAGCCATTCACCCTACCCGGAAATTAACTTACACCCAGATGGGAGAAAGTTCCGAAGACACGGTCCTAACTGCCAGAAGGACCATACCCACATCTGGTCCCTCCACTCTACATTTGGTGGAGGGCAACCCCAGCTCACTCTCTGGCACAGTTAGGCAGGCCACTAATGCAGATGTGACCTGTAGGCAGGGTAATTCCCTTCCTCGTTTTTGGTGGGAACTTCCCCTGCCAACATCTCTAACAGCCTTGAGTAATGTAGTGGGTACTTTTTGTTGATGCAGTCTTTGGGGACCAAAGATTCAAAGTGGGGGGAGTGTGTAGCGGGGTGTTCCCCTTTAAGCACCAGAGACTACATTTCCCAGTACATCCTGCAGCACCCAGGGTGCATTGCCACAGAGCAGGGACTGCTGGGGAAGACTTTATAAAGGGTAGGTGGAGTTGATTCTGTCTCTTTGGACACCCCCACTCCTAGCAAGTTGATCCATATGCTGAGCTGTAGGGATGAGCTCGGTGTTCGAGTCGAACATACGTTCGACTCGAACATCGGCTGTTCGATCGTTCGACGAAGATCGAACGATTTGGGCCGTTCGCGCCTAATTCGAGTGACGCGAACGGCCCACAATGCACTACGCCATCGCAGTGTCATCCAGGCGCTGTGATTGGCCAAGCATGCACTGTGACCCCGCATGCTTGGCCAATCACAGCGCCGGCAGCGAGGAGAGCAATGATTGGCCACAGGCAGGATGCCTGTGGCCAATTATTGCTGAGGGTGTTTAGTACACGCCCCACACTATAAAAGGCCGCCAGCACGGCGGCCTAGTGTAGTGTGTTCCGGAGCAGGGAAAGAGAAGCATAGGCAGGGACAGTGACATTTTTTTTTCTTGCTTAACCTGGATTCCTTTAGTTTAGGGAAAGAGAAGGATAGGTAGGGAGAGTGTCAGTGTGTTTTACTGTGCTAATCCTTGTTTGTAGGGACAGGGAAGGACAGTGAGGGAAATTCTCCTTGTGCTATACTGTGCTAAAGCATTGATCATCAACCATCTTTAAAAAAACATTTTTTCTAGGGACAGAAAACTATAGGTAGGGAGAGTGTCAGTGTGTTTTACTGTGCTAATCCTTGTTTCTAGGGACAGGGAAGGACAGTGAGGGAAATTCTCCTTGTGCTATACTGTGCTAAAGCATTGATCATCAACCATCTTTAAAAAAACATTTTTTCTAGGGACAGAAAACTATAGGTAGGGAGAGTGTCAGTGTGTTTTACTGTGCTAATCCTTGTTTCTAGGGACAGGGAAGGACAGTGAGGGAAATTCTCCTTGTGCTATACTGTGCTAAAGCATTGATCATCAACCATCTTTAAAAAAACATTTTTTCTAGGGACAGAAAACTATAGGTAGGGAGAGTGTCAGTGTGTTTTACTGTGCTAATCCTTGTTTCTAGGGACAGGGAAGGACAGTGAGGGAAATTCTCCTTGTGCTATACTGTGCTAAAGCATTGATCATCAACCATCTTTAAAAAAACATTTTTTCTAGGGACAGAAAACTATAGGTAGGGAGAGTGTCAGTGTGTTTTACTGTGCTAATCCTTGTTTCTAGGGACAGGGAAGGACAGTGAGGGAAATTCTCCTTGTGCTATACTGTGCTAAAGCATTGATCATCAACCATCTTTAAAAAAACATTTTTTCTAGGGACAGAAAACTATAGGTAGCGAGAGTGTCACTGTGTTTTACTGTGCTAATCCTTGTTTCTGGGGACAGGGAAGGACAGTGAGGGAAATTCTCCTTGTGCTATACTGTGCTAAAGCATTGCTCATCAAACATCTTTAAAAAAACATTTTTTCTAGGGACAGAAAACTATAGGTAGCGAGAGTGTCACTGTGTTTTACTGTGCTAATCCTTGTTTCTAGGGACAGGGAAGGACAGTGAGGGAAATTCTCCTTGTGCTATACTGTGCTAAAGCATTGCTCATCAACCATCTTTAAAAAAACATTTTTTCTAGGGACAGAAAACTATAGGTAGCGAGAGTGTCACTGTGTTTTACTGTGCTAATCCTTGTTTCTAGGGACAGGGAAGGACAGTGAGGGAAATTCTCCTTGTGCTATACTGTGCTAAAGCATTGCTCATCAACCATCTTTAAAAAAACATTTTTTCTAGGGACAGAAAACTATAGGTAGCGAGAGTGTCACTGTGTTTTACTGTGCTAATCCTTGTTTCTAGGGACAGGGAAGGACAGTGAGGGAAATTCTCCTTGTGCTATACTGTGCTAAAGCATTGCTCATCAACCATCTTTAAAAAAACATTTTTTCTAGGGACAGAAAACTATAGGTAGCGAGAGTGTCACTGTGTTTTACTGTGCTAATCCTTGTTTCTAGGGACAGGGAAGGACAGTGAGGGAAATTCTCCTTGTGCTATACTGTGCTAAAGCATTGATCATCAACCATCTTTAAAAAAACATTTTTTCTAGGGACAGAAAACTATAGGTAGCGAGAGTGTCACTGTGTTTTACTGTGCTAATCCTTGTTTCTAGGGACAGGGAAGGACAGTGAGGGAAATTCTCCTTGTGCTATACTGTGCTAAAGCATTGATCATCAACCATCTTTAAAAAAACATTTTTTCTAGGGACAGAAAACTATAGGTAGCGAGAGTGTCACTGTGTTTTACTGTGCTAATCCTTGTTTCTAGGGACAGGGAAGGACAGTGAGGGAAATTCTCCTTGTGCTATACTGTGCTAAAGCATTCCTCATCAACCATCTTTAAAAAAACATTTTTTTTAGGGACAGAAAACTATAGGTAGGGAGAGTGTCAGTGTGTTTTACTGTGCTAATCCTTGTTTCTAGGGACAGGGAAGGACAGTGAGGGAAATTCTCCTTGTGCTATACCGTGCTAAAGCATTGATCATCAACCATCTTTAAAAAAACATTTTTTCTAGGGACAGAAAACTATAGGTAGCGAGAGTGTCACTGTGTTTTACTGTGCTAATCCTTGTTTCTAGGGACAGGGAAGGACAGTGAGGGAAATTCTCCTTGTGCTATACTGTGCTAAAGCATTGCTCATCAACCATCTTTAAAAAAACATTTTTTCTAGGGACAGAAAACTATAGGTAGCAAGAGTGTCACTGTGTTTTACTGTGCTAATCCTTGTTTCTAGGGACAGGGAAGGACAGTGAGGGAAATTCTCCTTGTGCTATACTGTGCTAAAGCATTGCTCATCAACCATCTTTAAAAAAACATTTTTTCTAGGGACAGAAAACTATAGGTAGCGAGAGTGTCACTGTGTTTTACTGTGCTAATCCTTGTTTCTAGGGACAGGGAAGGACAGTGAGGGAAATTCTCCTTGTGCTATACTGTGCTAAAGCATTGCTCATCAACCATCTTTAAAAAAACATTTTTTCTAGGGACAGAAAACTATAGGTAGCGAGAGTGTCAGTGTGTTTTACTGTGCTAATCCTTGTTTCTAGGGACAGGGAAGGACAGTGAGGGAAATTCTCCTTGTGCTATACTGTGCTAAAGCATTGATCATCAACCATCTTTAAAAAAACATTTTTTCTAGGGACAGAAAACTATAGGTAGCGAGAGTGTCACTGTGTTTTACTGTGCTAATCCTTGTTTCTAGGGACAGGGAAGGACAGTGAGGGAAATTCTCCTTGTGCTATACTGTGCTAAAGCATTGATCATCAACCATCTTTAAAAAAACATTTTTTCTAGGGACAGAAAACTATAGGTAGCGAGAGTGTCACTGTGTTTTACTGTGCTAATCCTTGTTTCTAGGGACAGGGAAGGACAGTGAGGGAAATTCTCCTTGTGCTATACTGTGCTAAAGCATTCCTCATCAACCATCTTTGAAATCCTTGTTTTTTGGACAGTCAGGGAAATTGTCATTGTGCTATTCTATGCGAAAGCAATCATCCTCAACCATATTTAGAAATCCTTAAGTAAAGGGACAGAGAAGGACACCTGAAGGTAGCCCTTATTGCTTTTTTCCCATCTCCCTGCAGGCCATCCATTAGAATGTCTGGAAGGCAAACAAGGAGAGGCAGACAGTCAGGAGGCAATAAAAGAGGGCAAGCAGGCTCTGTGTCTGGGGGCAACAGTGCTGGTCGTGGACGCGGTGCATTGTCATCAGCACATGGCCATGGGACACGCTTGTCCTTCTTTTCGGCAGCTGGACATGTTGAGCCACATCATGCCGAAGACTTGGTAGAGTGGATGACCAAGCCCTCCTCCTCCTCCTCATCCTCTCTCACCCAGGCTCAGGGTGCTGGCAAAGCAGCTGCCAAAGCGTCCTCTTCCCTGGTATCAATGTCAGACTCATCATCAGTCACTCCTTCCCTAGACCCACCATGTCCTCCTCCTGAGGAGTCCCCCGAACTGTTTGAGCACAGTGTTGGGTACATGCTCCAGGAGGATGCCCAGCGTTTCGAAGGGTCTGATGATGAAACCCAGCTACAGGAAGGCAGTAGCGTGAGAGCAGACAGAGGGGATGCTCAAGAAGGACACCAATCTGGCAGTCATGTTCCAGCAGCTGCAGCATACTGCCAGATTGGCTCCAGTGATGAGGAGGGAGGGGATGATGAGGTCACTGACTCCACGTGGGTGCCTAATAGGAGAGAGGAGGAGGAGGAGGATGAGGAGGAGGCACATCTCCAACGAGGCAGGATGCCCTTTGGTGGCCAGCGTAAGGGCAGTACACCGACGGAATCACACCGCAGAGCTCCGCCTGTGCAGGGCGCTGCCTCTGCCCGTCATTCAAAAAGTTCTTTGGTGTGGGCCTTTTTTGAGGCTAGTGCATCAGATCGCACAGCTGCTGTTTGCAACATATGTCTCAAGCGTATATCGCGTGGCCAAAACATCAGCCGCTTGGGTACCACATGCCTGACCAGACATATGTTGACCTGCCATGCAGCTCGTTGGCAAGCCTACCTCAAAGACCCACACCAAAGAACAAAGCGGACCTCTCCTTGCACCGCATCAGCTGGGATCTCCAACCCCACTATAACTTCAGTCCTCTCTGAAACATGCACTGAGAGGAATGAAGGTGTAGAATTAGGTGTGTCACAGCCAAGTACTTGCGGCCACTCTGCTAGCAGTACACCCACGTCCGATTCTAGCAGGCAAATTTCCCTGCCCCAGCTGCTGGACCGTCGAAAGAAGTTCACTCCCAGCCATCCACATGCCCAGCGGTTGAATGCTAGCTTGGCTAAATTGCTAGTGCTTCAACTGCTGTCTTTTCAGTTGGTAGACTCGGCCCCCTTCCGTGAGTTTGTGCAATGTGCGGTTCCTCAGTGGCAGGTTCCCAAACGCCACTTTTTCTCATGGAAGGCTATTCCGGCTCTCTACCGGCATGTGGAAGGCAATGTCTTGGCCTCGCTGGACAGGGCGGTCAGCGGTAAGGTGCATATTACCGCTGACTCATGGTCCAGCAGGCATGGACAGGGACGTTACCTTTCTTTCACGGCCCATTGGGTCACTCTTTTGGCAGCTGGGAAGGATGCAGGACAAGGTGCAGTAGTGTTGGAGGTTGTTCCACCGCCACGCCTACAAAATGCTACTAGTGGTTGTGACACACCTCTCTCCTCCACCCCCTCCTCTTCTTCTTCCTCCATGGCCTCTTCCTGTGCTTTGTCCTCTGAACCAGCGGTGCTCCGTAGCCGTTCAAGGGGCTACGTAAGTACGCAGGCAAAAAGATGCCATGCCGTGCTTGCGCTGGTGTGTTTGGGGGACAGAAGCCACACTGGGGCAGAGGTCCTGTGTGCTCTGCAGGGCCAGGCCGAGAGGTGGTTGACGCCACGCCAGCTTAAGCCAGGAATGGTGGTTTGCGACAATGGCACCAACCTCCTCTCCGTCCTCCGACAGGGACAACTGACCCATGTGCCCTGTGTGGCTCACGTCCTTAACCTGGTGGTGCAGCGGTTCTTGGGCAGGTACCCGGGCTTACAGGATGTCCTGAGGCAGGCCAGGAAAGTCTGTGTGCATTTCCGCAGATCTTATAATGCCAGTGCTCGCCTGGCTGAGCTGCAAAAGGAGTTGAACCTGCCCAAGAACCGCCTTATATGTGACATGCCCACCAGGTGGAACTCAACGTTGGCCATGCTGCAGCGGCTGCACACGCAGCAGAGGGCCATCAATGAGTACCTGTGCGACTACGGCACCAGGACAGGGTCAGGGGAGCTTGGTTTTTTTTCTCCACGCCAGTGGGGCATGATCAGGGATGCATGCACTGTCCTGGCACCATTTGAGGAGGCCACGAGGATGGTGAGCTGTGACAGTGCATGCATCAGTGACACTGTACCTCTTGTCCACCTGTTGGAGCACACGCTGCGTGGAATAATGGACAGGGCACTTGAGGCAGAACAGAGGCAGGAAGAGGAGGACTTCCTTGCCTCTCAAGGCCCCCTTTACCCAGACAGTGTTCCTTCTGTCCCACCCATCGCACAGGAAGAGGAGGAGGAGGAGGAGGAGGAGGAGGATTGTGTCAGCATGGAGGTGGAGGCTGGCACTCAGCATCATCAGCAGCAGTCTTTTAGGGATGATTTACAGTCCCAAGAAACCAGTGGACTTGTACGTGGCTGGGAGGAGGTGGCTGCGGATCATGTCGTCCTTAGTGACCCAGAGGACTCCGGACCGAATGCCTCAGCTAACCTACGCTGCATGGCCTCCCTGATCCTGCAAAGTCTGCGGAAGGATCCTCGTATTCTTCGGATCAAGGAGAGGGACCATTACTGGCTGGCCACTCTCCTTGATCCACGGTACAAGGGTAAGGTTGCGGACCTTATGTTACCGTCGCAGAGGGAGCAGAGGATGAGACAACTCCGGGAGGCCTTGCAGAAAGGTCTGTGCAACGCGTTCCCAGAGACTGGGAGGTTACAAACTCCTGGTCCTGGACAACGAGTTGCTGAGGCTTCGGCCAGTCAAAGAAGGAGCGGTGGGGAAGGTGGCCGTCTGACCGATGCGTTCAGACAATTCTTTAGTCCGCAGCCCCAAAGTATGATCGGTTCCAGCAACCATCGCCAGCGTCTGATAAACATGGTGCAGGAATATCTAGGGGCAAGGTCAGACTTGGACACCTTCCCCACCGAAAATCCTCTGGCTTACTGGGTCTTGAGGATGGATCACTGGCCAGAGCTTGCACAGTATGCAATTGAGCTACTGGCCTGTCCTGCATCCAGCGTTCTTTCGGAACGCACATTCAGTGCTGCTGGAGGATTTGTCACGGATCACAGGGTGCGCCTGTCCACCGACTCGGTTGATCGACTGACTTTCATCAAGATGAACCAGTCTTGGATCACCACCAGCTACCACACACCTGATGCTGATATAACAGACTAATTGATTTTAACATGTCACATCCCTTCAAGACTGATGCTGATGCTGAGTGCCTGTGCTGTTATGTTGACTGGCTATCCTCCTCCTCCGAGTCCTCAATGATACGATTGATGATGATAGCTTGGAAGATCATTTTTGTTTATGTGTGCCGCCACCAGTGGCTAAGGCCCAATTTTTCAGCCCCTGTTTAACAGGGGCGTGTAATTACAATTTTTGAAGCAATACTTTGCAACAGGGCTCATTGCTGTGCTCCAAGTACAGTATCTGTGAGGGGTTGGAGTGTTGTGCCACCAGTGCCTAAGGCCCAATTTTTCAGCCCCTGTTTAACAGGGGCGTGTCATTACAATTTTTGAAGCAATACTTTGCAACAGGGCTCATTGCTGTGCTCCAAGTACAGTATCTGTGAGGGGTTGCAGTGTTGTGCCACCAGTGCCTAAGGCCCAATTTTTCAGCCCCTGTTCAACAGGGGCATGCAATTACAATTCTTGATCTAATAATTCACAGCAGGGCCCATTGCTGCACCCACCAAGAGTAACTCTGAGGGCTTACAGTGTTGTGGCAACGCCACCACCACCACCACCACGAAAGGCCCAATTTTTCAGCCCCTGTTCAACAGGGGCATGCAATTACAATTCTTGATCTAATAATTCACAGCAGGGCCCATTGCTGCACCCACCAAGAGTAACTGTCAGGGCTTACAGTGTTGTGGCACCAGCACCACCATCAAAGGCCCAATTTTTACTACCACTGTTCAACAATTATATGTAATTACAATTCCTGATATAATAGTTGACAGCAGGGCGTTCCAGCACCAACCAAGAGTAACTGTGAGTGCTTACAGTGTTGTACCAACAACTAAGGGGCCTATTTCTGCAGAGTATATACGGCAGGTCCCTACTTTCAAACATCCAACTTACAAACGACTCCTACTTGCAAACGCAAGAAGACAACAGGAAGTGAGAGGAAATCTACCCCTAGGAAGGAAAATTCTCTCCTGTAAGAATTAATATGGGAGAAAGGTGTCTCCTCTGTACTGATGCTTTATCACCAATCCTTGTTTCAAGAAAAACACCACATTTCAAAAACAGTTGTCATTGGGACGGAAAGTGAGGTGAAATGTTCTGAACAGGGGCACAGACAGCAAAACAAATGTTACAGGGGTGATAACCCTTACCTATGTTTTCCAAAAAGTTTAAAAATAGATTTTTGGGCTGGAGCTACACTTAAACAATGTACCTGTTCAAAATTACAAACACATTCTACATAAGAACAAACCTACAGTCCCTGTCTTGTATGCACCGCCTGTATACGGCTGTTCAGAGTATATAGGGCCTTTTTTATTTTGTGTGCGGTGTTCCCCTTAATATCCATACAAGACCCAAAGGGGCTGGTAATGGGCTGGGGTGGGGGGGGGGGGTCATGGGGTAGCTATGCCATTTTTCTTAAAGATTTTCATCCATATTACCGGGACCAGACATTACATTAAAGCCGCAAGCAGTTTTAAATGGCTTTTTTTTCCTTTAGAAGTGTCATTTTGTGCAGGGACAGTTCTAAACACGGGAAACACGTGGCACTTCACAGGCATACTTTAGACACCCCCCAGGTACGATATTTAAAGGAATATTTGACTTTTTTTTTTTCACTTTATGCATCATTAAAATGACTGCTCCCGAAAAACGACCGTTTTTAAAACTTCTTTTTGCATTGATACATGTCCCCTGGTGCAGAACCCGGGTTCCCAAACCCTTTTTAGGACAATAACATGCATAATAGTCGTTATAATTAGCACTTTAGAATTCAAACGTTCGCATCCATTGTATTTAATAGGGTTCTAATGTTCGTACGAACGTTCGGTACGTTCGCGGGTTCTGGTGCGAACCGAACCCAGGGGTGTTCGGCTCATCACTACTGAGCTGCTGTTTACACAAGGCCTGAAGCCTGGGCATTGTGCATTTTTTTCCAAAGAGCCCTCCGCCAGCCTAGCGGAACCGGAGAGACATCTTCTCATCCTTGCTGTACTACATCAGAAGGACCGAAGACTCGGATGTCGATGGATCCATGTGCCTAGACGCATCGGCGGAGGAAACGGACTTGGACTGGTCCGGGTGGTGAGAGAGCACTTGCTCACAGATCAAATACTGTATTTCTACTACTCGTTTGGATTACAAAGTTTGTTCATCAAGTGCACCACCGAAAGTTGCTAGCGAAGATTGTTTTACAGAACTTCCATTTAGTTCAGTCAGGCCTGACTGCGTAGGTAGACACTGCTGAGCGTTAGTCTGCCCACGAGGGGAAGTAGCTGTAAAAAGGCAGCGTTAGATTTGCATAGTAATACATGTTTATTCTGTTCATTTAAATACTGTTTATTGCAGGGATCTGCAAATTGTTACATACTCTTGTTTATTACTTGCCCATTAGCCTCAGTAAAATACCTGGGTCAAGTACATTGGTGTCAGTTTCTCTTACTTTAAAAGTGAGTTTAAAAGTATATCACTGTTAGTGATGAGCCGAACACCCCCGGGTTCGGTTCGCACCAGAACCCGCGAACGTACCGAAAGTTTGCACGAACTTTAGAACCCTATTAAATACAATGGATGCGAACGTTAAAAATCTAAAGTGCTAATTATAATGACTATTATGCATGTTATTGTCCTAAAAAGGGTTTGGGAACCAGGGTTCTGCACCAGGGGACATGTATCAATGCAAAAAGAAGTTTTAAAAACGGCCGTTTTTCGGGAGCAGTCATTTTAATGATGCATAAAGTGAAAAAAAAAAAGTCAAATATTCCTTTAAATATCGTACCTGGGGGGTGTCTAAAGTATGCCTGTGAAGTGCCACATGTTTCCCGTGTTTAGAACTGTCCCTGCACAAAATTACATTTCTAAAGGAAAAAAAGACATTTAAAACTGCTTGCGGCTTTAATGTAATGTCTGGTCCCGGTAATACGGATGAAAATCTTTAAGAAAAATGGCATAGCTACCCCATCACACCCCCCCCCCCTACCCCAGCCCATTACCAGCCCCTTTGGGTCTTGTATGGATATTAAGGGGAACCCCGCACACAAAATAAAAAAGGCCCTATATACTCTGAACAGCAGTATACAGGCGGTGCATACAAGACAGGGACTGTAGGTTTGTTCTTATGTAGAATCTGTTTGTAATTTTGAACAGGTACATTGTTTAAGTGTAGCTCCAGCCAAAAAATCTATTTTTAAGCTTTTTGGAAAATATAGGGAAGGGTTATCACCCCTGTAACATTAGTTTTGCTGTCTGTGCAGTGTGCACCTGTTCAGAACAGTTCACCTCACTTTCCGTCCTAATGACAAATGTTTTTTGAAAATTTGGGGTTTTTATTGAAACAAGAATTGGTGATAAAGCATCAGTGGAGAGGAGACACTTTTTTTCCTATATTAACTCTTACAGGAGAGAATTTGCCTTCCTAGGGGTAGATTTCCTCTCACTTCCTGTTGTATCCTTCCGTTTGCAAGGAGGAGTCGTTTGTAAGTTGGATGTTTGAAAGTAGGGGCCTGCCGTATATACTCAGCTGAAATTTGCCCCTTACATGTTGGTGTTGCCACAACACTGTGAGCCCTCACAGTTACTCTTGGCATGAATGGGCCCTGCTGTGAATTATTAGATCAAGAATTGTAATTGCATGCCCCTGTTGAACAGGGGCTGAAAAATTGGGCCTTTGGTGGTGGTGGTGGTGGTGGTGTTGACACAACACTGTAAGGCCTCACAGTTACTCTTGGTGGGCGCAGGAATGGGCCCTGCTGTGAATTATTAGATCAAGAATTGTAATTACATGCCCCTGTTAAACAGGGGCAGAAAAATTGGGCCTTAGGCACTGGTGCCACAACACTGCAACCCCTCACAGATACTGTACTTGGAGCACAGCAATGAGCCCTGTTGCAAAGTATTGCATCAAAAATTGTAATTACACGCCCCTGTTAAACAGGGGCTGAAAAATTGGGCCTTAGGCACTGGTGCTGGTGCCACGACACTGCAACCTCTCCCAGATACTTTGGTTGGAGTGCAGGAATGAGCCCTGCTGCAAAGCATTGCATAACATTTTTTAATTGCATGCCCCTGTTAAACAGGGGCTGAAAAATTGGGCCTTAGCCACTGGTGGCGGCACCCAGAAACAAAAATGTTCTTCCAAGCTATCATTATCATCACCAATCGGATCATTGAGGAGGAGGATAGTCAGTCAACATAACAGGACAGTCTCTCAGCATCAGCATCAGTCTTGAAGGGACGTGACATTTGAAAATAAATTAGTCTGTTATATCAGCTTCAGGTGTTTGGTAGCTGGTGGTGATCCAAGACTGGTTCATCTTTATGAAGGTCGGTCCAGCAGCACTGAATGTGCATTCTGAAAGAACGCTGGATGCAGGACAGGCCAGTAGCTCAATTGCATACTGTGCAAGCTCTGGCCAGTGATCCATCCTCATTTTCGGTGGGGAAGGTGTCCAAGTCTGACCTTGCCCCTAGGTATTCCTGCACCATGTATATCAGACGCTGGCGATGGTTGCTGGAACCGATCATACCTTGGGGTTGCGGACTAAAGAATTGTCTGAACGCATCGGTCAGACGGCCACCTTCCCCACCGCTTCTTCTTTGACTGACCGAAGCCTCCCGGAGTTGTCTCATCCTCTGCTCCCTCTGCGACGGTAAGATAAGGTCCGCAACCTTACCCTTGTACCGTGGATCAAGGAGAGTGGCCAGCCAGTAATGGTCCCTCTCCTTGATCCGAAGAATACGAGGATCCTTCCGCAGACTTTGCAGGATCAGGGAGGCCATGCAGCGTAGGTTAGCTGAGGCATTCGGTCTGGAGTCCTCTGGGTCACTAAGGATGACATGATCCGCAGCCACCTCCTCCCAGCCACGTACAAGTCCACTGGTTTCTTGGGACTGTAAATCATCCCTAAAAGACTGCTGCTGATGATGCTGAGTGCCAGGCTCCACCTCCATGCTGACACAATCCTCCTCCTCCTCCTCCTGTGCGATGGGTGGGACAGAAGGAACACTGTCTGGGTAAAGGGGGCCTTGAAAGGCAAGGAAGTCCTCCTCTTCCTGCCTCTGTTCTGTCTCATGTGCCCTGTCCATTATTCCACGCAGCGTATGTTCCAACAGGTGGACAAGAGGTACAGT
This sequence comes from Rana muscosa, assembly GCA_029206835.1. Taxonomy (NCBI): domain Eukaryota; kingdom Metazoa; phylum Chordata; class Amphibia; order Anura; family Ranidae; genus Rana; species Rana muscosa. The sequence continues at coordinate 78,053,785 of CM055116.1, read as the reverse complement.
GTCACTGATGCATGCACTGTCACTGCTCACCATCCTCGTGGCCTCCTCAAATGGTGCCAGGACAGTGCATGCATCCCTGATCATGCCCCACTGGCATGGCGGAAAAAAAACGAGCTCCCCTGACCCTGTCCTGGTGCCGTAGTCGCACAGGTACTCATTGATGGCCCTCTGCTGTGTGTGCAGCCGCTGCAGCATGGCCAACGTTGAGATCCACCTGGTGGGCATGTACCATGTAAGGCGGTTCTTGGGCAGGTTCAACTCCTTTTGCAGCTCAGCCAGGCGAGCACTGGCATTATAAGATCTGCGGAAATGCACACAGACTTTCCTGGCCTGCCTCAGGACATCCTGTAAGCCCGGGTACCTGCCCAAGAACTGCTGCACCACCAGGTTAAGGACGTGAGCCACACAGGGCACATGGGTCAGTTGTCCCTGTCGGAGGGCGGAGAGGAGGTTGGTGCCATTGTCGCAAACCACCATTCCTGGCTTAAGCTGGCGTGGCGTCAACCACCTCTCGGCCTGCCCCTGCAGAGCAGACGGAACCTCTGCCCCAGTGTGGCTCCTGTCCCCCAAACACACCAGCGCAAGCACGTCATGGCATCTTTTTGCCTGCGTACTTGCGTAGCCCCTTGAACGCCTACGGAGCACCGCTGGTTCCGAGGACAAAGCACAGGAAGAGGCCATGGAGGAAGAAGAAGAGGAGGGGGTGGAGGAGAGAGGTGTGTCACAACCAGTAGTAGCATTTTGGAGGCGTGGCGGCGGAACAACCTCCAACACTACTGCACCTTGTCCTGCATCCTTCCCAGGTGCCAAAAGAGTGACCCAATGGGCCGTGAAAGAAAGGTAACGTCCCTGTCCATGCCTGCTGGACCATGAGTCAGCGGTAATATGCACCTTACCGCTGACCGCCTTGTCCAGCGAGGCCAAGACATTGCCTTCCACATGCCGGTAGAGAGCCGGAATCGCCTTCCGTGAGAAAAAGTGTCGTTTGGGAACCTGCCACTGAGGAACCGCACATTGCACAAACTCACGGAAGGGGGCCGAGTCTACCAACTGAAAAGGCAGCAGTTGAAGCGCTAGCAATTTAGCCAAGCTAGCATTCAACCGCTGGGCATGTGGATGGCTGGGAGTGAACTTCTTTCGACGGTCCAGCAGCTGGGGCAGGGAAATTTGCCTGCTAGAATCGGACGTCGGTGTACTGCTAGCAGAGTGCCCGCAAGTACTCGGCTGTGACACACCTAATTCTACACCTTCATTCCTCTCAGTGCAGGTTTCAGAGAGGACTGAAGGTATAGTGGGGTTGGAGATCCCAGCTGATGCGGTGCAAGGAGAGGTCTGCTTTGTTCTTTGGTGTGGGTCTTTAAGGTAGGCTTGCCAACGAGCTGCATGGCAGGTCAACATATGTCTGGTCAAGCATGTGGTGCCCAAGCGGGTGATGTTTTGGCCACGCGATATACGCTTGAGACATATGTTGCAAACAGCAGCTGTGCGATCTGATGCACTCGACTCAAAAAAGGCCCACACCAAAGAACTTTTTGAATAACGGGCAGAGTCAGCGCCCTGCACAGGCGGAGCTCTGCGGTGTGATTCCGTCGGTGTGCTGCCCTTACGCTGGCCCCCCGAGGGCATCCTGCCTCGTTGGAGATGTGCCTCCTCCTCCTCCTCCTCTCTCCTATTAGGCACCCACGTGGATTAAGTGACCTCATCATCCCCTCCCTCCTCATCACTGGAGCCAATCTGGCAGTATGCTGCAGCTGCTGGAACATGACTGCCAGATTGGTGTCCTTCTTGAGCATCCCCTCTCTCTGCTCTCACGCTACTGCCTTCCTCTAGCTGGGTATCATCATCAGACCCTTTGAAACGCTGGGCATCCTCCTGGAGCATGTACCCAACACTGTGCTCAAACAGTTCGGGGGACTCCTTAGGAGGACATGGTTGGTCTAGGGAAGGAGTGACTGATGATGACATTGATACCAGGGAAGAGGACGCTTTGGCAGCTGCTTTGCCAGTACCCTGAGCCTGGGTGAGAGAGGATGAGGAGGATGAGGAGGGCTTGGTCATCCACTCTACCAAGTCTTCGGCATGATGCGGCTCAACACGTCCAGCTGCCGAAAAGAGGGACAAGTGTGTCCCATGGCCACGTGCTGATGGCGATGCACCGCGTCCACGACCAGCACTGTTGTCTCTAGACACAGAGCCTGCTTGCCCTCTTTTATTGGCTCCTGACTGTCTGCCTCTCCTTGTTTGCCTTCCAGACATTCTAATGGCCTGCAGGGAGATGGGAAAACCAGCAATAAGGCCTAGCTTCAGGAGTATATTTTGCAGGAATCACACTACGCCTGCTGTAAGTGCTGCAAATGCCTGTTGGTGTAACACACCAGGAAAACACAGCAATACAGGCTAACTTCAGGTGTATAATGTGCAGGAGGCACACTCCACCCGCTGTAAGTGCTGCAAATGCCTGTTGGTGTAACACACCAGGAAAACACAGCAATACAGGCTAATTTCAGGTGTATAATGTGCAGGAGGCACACTCCACCCGCTGTAAGTGCTGCAAATGCCTGTTGGTGTAACACACCAGGAAAACACAGCAATACATGCTAACTTCAGGTGTATAATGTGCAGGAGGCACACTCCGCCCGCTGTAAGTGCTGCAAATGCCTGTTGGTGTAACACACCAGGAAAACACAGCAATACGGGCTAACTTCAGGTGTAATATGATCAGGAGGCACACTCCGCCCGCTGTAAGTGCTGCAAATGCCTGTTGGTGTAACACCAGGAAAACACAGCAATACAGGCTAACTTCAGGTGTATAATGTGCAGGAGGCACATTCCGCCCGCTGTAAGTGCTGCAAATGCCTGTTGGTGTAACACACCAGGAAAACATAGCAATACGGGCTAACTTCAGGTGTATAATGTGCAGGAGGCTTAACAACAATGACACTGACACTGTCCCCTGCCTATCCTTCTCTCTCCCTGCACACAAGGTTTATCAAAGAATATGACACTGACACTCTCCCTGCCTATCCTTCTCTCTCCCTGCACACAAGGTTTAGCAAAGAATGGAACACTGACACTCTCCCTGCCTATCCTTCTCTCTCCCTGCACACAAGGTTTAGCAAAGAATGTGACAATGACACTGTCCCCTGCCTATCCTTCTCTCTCCCTGCACACAAGGTTTAGCAAAGAATATGACACTGACACTCTCCCTGCCTATCCTTCTCTCTCCCTGCACACAAGAATAGCACAAAGAATATCACACTGTCCCTGCCTATCCTTCTCTTTCCCTGCGCCGGAACACACTACACAAGGCCGCCGCGCTGGCGGCCTTTTCTAGTGTGGGGCGTGTGCTAAGCCCCCTGATCTATAATTGGCCACAGGCAACCTGCCTGTGGCCAATTATGGCTCTCCTAGCTGCCGGCGCTGTGATTGGCAAAGCATGCGGGGTCAAAGTGCATGCTTGGCCAATCACAGCGTCGGGATTGCACTGCAATGGCGCAGTGTATTGTTTGATGTTCGCCGAACGGTCGAACAGCCGATGTACGAGTCGAACTTATGTTCGACTCGAACACCGAGCTCATCCCTAATCACTGTGTGTGTTTGCAATAGGACTGTGTCACCAAGAGTTGCGGTCACACAGTCCTATCTCCTTTTACTAGCTGTGCCACGGGAGGGTAGAGCCGATTGCCAGGGGTTGACAGCGGTGCACTACAGGGCCCAAAACAATACCAGCAGCCCTCTTATCTGAGGGTACCGCTATATATGGAAAAAAGGAAAATTGTCCCTGGTTCAGTGTTTTGGACATTTTCAATTTGGGCATCCCATAATTCGCTACCCTAGGTCCGCCTAAAAAAAAAGAAGTTAAAAGCCAGCAGCTACAAATACTGCAGCTGCTGACTTTTAATAAATGGACGCTTACCTGTCCAGGGTGCCCGTGATGTCGGCAGCCGAAGCCGAGAAATCGCTCGGCTGCCCCCCGCCGCCATCCTCGGTGAGGGAATCAGGAAGTGAAGCCTTACGGCTTCAATTCCCGGTTATCTACAGCGCATGCGCGAGTCGCGCTGCGCGTCCTCAATGGTCCCTGCTATCTTCTGGGAACTGTGTGTTTCCCAGAAGACAGCGGGGGGATTGGGAAGGGGCGTGAAGGGGCAAGTCTATGCCCGGAAGTGGGTGCAAAATTTTTGTTTGGACCTCCGCTTTAAAGGGGAGTTCCAGCCTTTTTATGTTTATTAAAAGTCAGCAGCTACAAAAAGTGTAGCTGCTGACTTTTAATAAACAGACACTTACCTGTTCCACTGTCCAGCGATGCGGCCGCCTGGAGCGTCGCTCCTCTCCCCCCCCTCTCCGCCGGCGCCTCCATTCACACTGTGGGCACCCGGCCGTGACAGCTTTTGGCTTCACGGCCGGGCGCGCACTGCGCATGCGTGAGTCGCGCTGCGCTCTAGGAGTGGACAGGCGATCTCCTGGGACCTGTCACGTGTCCCAGGAGATCGCCTGGAGGGAGGGGCCACCTAAGGCGAGAGGAGGAGTCACCTAGGCGGTCCGTAGGTGGAAGAAGGAAGTGGGACAGGAAGTCCCACTCCTACCGAAGCCCCCACTCCCCCCCCCCAAAAAAAACATTACATGCCAAATGTGGCATGTAAGGGGGCAAGGAGTGCTTAAAGCGGAAGTTCCACTTTTGGGTGGAACTCCGCTTTAAGTTACATCCTCTGATAAAAACAACAAAAACAAGCCAAGGGCCATTTTCTGTGTTGGAGTAAATGAAGGAAATGCTATGTGACTGGCTGTGCAGCAGTGGGGAACCCTAACTTCAGCGACTTCTATGGGGGTAGTGCTACACCAGTGCAACATAAACTTTAGTATGACATCCTGGCCATCCCTACATCTCTGAGAAGAAATCCATTAGTGAATGACTCTTCTATGATCCTTTTCATATGCCAGAGTTTCGGTAATAATGATTCACGGTTCCAAAAAGATCAGTTGCACATGTCACTCATTTGTAATCATATACCAATGTTACACTTTAAAATGCTTTCACTGAAAAGGCTTTGGCTTCGTAAGATATTTTCTTCTAAAAGGTTTTCATTTTATATATTGTTCATTAATATTTATGAATGTAATCTTGGTATGGGCCTGGAGGATTTTTATGTGGTTTGATAGTCTGACAACCAGCTAACCTAATACAGGTCAGAAGGTTAGACCAGAAAATGTGAAATATGAATCTCTTTATAGAACGCATGTTTTTCTTGTCAGGTATAGAAAAGATTCCAAGACAGAAGCAGAAAAAAAAAAAATTTGGATTTGTGGATTTATGCAAACTTAACCCTAATGGACAGAAGAAAAAATCTAACTGGATGCCTTGATAGATAGACCTGTGTACAACCAGCCAGCCCATACATATGCCGCGTACACACGATCGTTTTTCACGTCGTTAAAAATATTTTTTTTTTAAGTTGGGCATTAAAAACGATCGTGTGTGGGCTCCAGAGCATTTTTACCGACGTGAAAAATGGCCTAAAAAAATGAGAACCTGCTCTATTTTTTCACGTCGTTTTTCACGTCGGTTTTTTTAATGACGTGAAAAACGGTAGTGTGTATGCTTTTACGAGGGGGAAAAAACGCGCATGCTCAGAAGCAAGTATGAGATGGGAGCGCTTGTTCTGGTAAAACTAGCGTTGGTAATGGAGATAGCACATTCGTCACGCTGTAACAGACTGAAAAGCACGAGGCTGAAAAGCGCGAATCGTCGCTCAACAAACTTTACTAACATGAAGGGTGGCGCCATTCGAACGGAACTTCCCCTTTATAGTGCCATCGTACGTGTTGTACGTCACTGTGCTTTGCTCGAGCGTTTTTTTTAATAAACGTGTGTATGCAAGACAGGCTTGAGAGGAAACAAGAAAAATCACGTCGAGAAAAACGTAGTTTTTGAAAATGACATTAAAAACGATCATGTGTACGCGGCATTACACTATATTGTCAAAAATATTGGAACACCTGCCTTTACATCCACATGAACTTTTATGGCATCCCAGTCTTACTCCGTAGGGTTCAATATTAAGTTGGCCCACCTTTTGCAGTTATACCAGCTTCAACTCTTCTGGGAAGGCTGTCCACAAGGTTTAGGAGTGTCTATGGGAATGTTTGACCATTCTTCCAGAAGCGCATTTGTGAGGTCAGGCATTGATGTTGGATGAGAAGGCCTGGCTTGCAGTCTCCACTCTAATTCATCCCAAAGGTGTTCTATCAGGTTGAGGTCAGTACTCTGTGCAGGCCAGTCAAGTTCCTCTCCCCCAAACTCACTCATCCATGTCTTAATGGACCTTGCTTTGTGCACAGGTCAAAATCATTTGGTGGAGGAGGATTATGGTGTGGGGATGTTTTTCAGGGGTCAGTCTTGGCCCCTTAGTTCCAGTGAAGGGAACTCTTAAGGTGTCAGCATACCAAGACTTTTTGGAAAATTTCATGCTCCCAACTTTGTGGGAACAGTTTGGGGATGGCCCCTTCCTGTTCCAACATGACTGCGCACCAGTGCACAAAGCAAGGTCCATAAAGACATGGATGAGCGAGTTTGGAGTGGAGGAACTTGACTGGCCTGCACAGAGTCCTGACCTCAATAGAACGCCTTTGGGATGAATTAGAGCAGAGACTGCAAACCAGGCCTTCATGTGCAACATCAGTGCCTGACCTCACAAATGCACTTCTGGAAGAATGGTCAAACATTCCCATAGACACACTCCTAAACCTTGTGGACAGCCTTCCCAGAAGAGTTGAAGCTGTTATAGCTGCAAAGGGTGGGCCAACTCAATATTAAACCCTACGGACTAAGACTGGGATGCCATTAAAGTTCATGTGTGTGTAAAGGCAGGCATCCCAATACTTTTGATAATATAGTGTAGATCGAAATTTGGCTGGTCCCTGCTGAACTGGTTGAAGTTCGATCCATGTATGTCCTGTGTAAGAGTTCTACTGTATGGAGAATTATCATCAAGACAATTTCAGACACCTAAACTAGATTCATTTAAACTGCATTTAATTATTTTTAGATGAATATAAAAGGGCACTATTTGGTGTTTTTCTATTTGCCTGGAGTGCAGCTTTAAGCTATTAGTTGGACTAAATGTACTTAGCTGTATCCTTCAGATTCCTGGCTGGAGAAAATAGCATCTGTTTACATGTGTTACGTAAAATCCCTTTTTAGAGGCTGTATGCCACTTCTGTTTTGGATAGACCTAATTATCTATAGAACAGCCAGCTGCTATCAAATAATGCAAAAAAAAAAAAAAGGATCAGAAAGCAAGTTCTGCTGGAATTCTATAATTTTAGAAAAAGGCGTTTTTTTAAACTCTCAAGACATTTAGGGCCAGTTCACACCAGACGCAGTTCTGTTCAGTTCCGTGTGCTTTTTTTTCTGCACAAAATGCATGTGTAGCGATACCCCCAGTTAAAGGGGAGTTTCACCCTTTTTTTATGTTTATTAAAAGTCAGCAGCTACAAAAAGTGTAGCTGCTGGCTTTTAATAAACATACACTTACCTGTTCCACTGTCCAGCTCCGCTCCGCCTGGAGCTCCGCTCCTCCCCCCCTTCTCCGTCGGCGCCTCCATTCATTGTGTGGGCACCCGGCCGTGACAGCTTTCGGCTTCACGGCCAGGCACTCACTGCGCATGCGCGAATGGCGCAGCGCTCTCTGAATGGACAGGCGATCGCCTGTGACGTGTCACGTCCCAGGTGATCGCCTACAGGGAGGGGCCGCCACAAGGCGATATGACTTATCGCCTAGGCGAGCCCAGGGCGGAAGGAGGAAGTGGGACAGGAAGTCCCACTCCTACTGAAGCCCCCACTCCCCCCCCCCCCCAAAAAAAAATTACATGCCAAATGTGGCATGTAAGGGGGCGAGGAGTGGATAAAGCGGAAGTTCCAAATTTGGGTGGAACTCCGCTTTAAGAGGGCTGCCTGTATGATTTTTTGGCCCTGTAGTGCACCGCTGTCAACCCCTGGCAGTCGGCTCTAACCTCCCTTGGCACAGTTAGTAGGGGATGATAGGATTGTGAGGCCTGTAACTCGCAGCGGCACAATCCTATGACAAAGAATACACAGTAATGTTTTAAAACTTCCTTTACCTGTCTCTTCTGTAAAGTAAAGAACACAGACATCAATGTACTTAACCCTTGTATGTTTACTTAGATTGGTAGGTAAGCAGTAAAACAGGTGGGTACAGTAGGTGCCGCCGATATTGTGTCAATCTCGCCGCTTCTAGCGGCGATATTGACACCCTATGAGCTCCGTCGCGAGAGCCAGCGCCGAGCTGTCTCGTCATCGGGAAAGGGAAAAATGTTCCTTTCACGATGAGCAACACGCATTGTCGATAGGCGGGGATCCGACGCGGATTCCCGCCAATACCAGGCACTGCGTTTGGTATGAATCCTGAGCGGGAACTCCACGCCAATTTTTAAAGAAAAAAACGGCGTGGGTTCCCCCTCCAGGAGCATACCAGGCCCTTGGGTCTGGTCTGGATTTGAAGGGGAACCCTACGCCGAAAAAACGGCGTGGGGGTCCCCCTCAAGATCCAAACCAGACCCTTATCCGAGCACGCAACCTGGCAGGCCGCAGGGGAAGAGGGGGGAACGAGAGCGGCCCCCCCTCCCTCCTGAACAGTACCAGGCCGCATGCCCTCAACATGGGGGGTTTGGTGCTCTGGGGCAGGGGGGCGACCTGCGGCCCCCCCACCCCAGAGCACCCTGCCCCCATGTTGATGAGGACAGGGCCTCTTCCCGACAACCCTGGCCGTTGGTTGTCGGGGTCTGCGGGCGGGGGGGCTTATCGGAATCCGGGAGCCCCCTTTAATAAGGGGGCCCCCAGATCCCGGCCCCCCCACCCTATGTGAATGAGTATGGGGTACATCGTACCCCTACCCATTCACCTGGTGGGGAAAAAATGGTAATAAAAACACAACACAGTTTTTAAAAGTATTTTATTGCACCGCTCCGGAGGTCTTCTTCCGACTTCGGGGGTCTCCGGTGTCGTCGCCGCGCTCTCCGGTTCTTTCTTCCGCCGGGCCTCCGCTAACTTCTTCTTAGCTCTTTTGCTAGCGGAGGCCCGGTCTTCTCCGTCGCCTTCTTCTTCTCCCGCTCTCCGGTGTCGTCGCCGCGCTCTCCGGTTCTTTCTTCCGCCGGGCCTCCGCTAACTTCTTTTTAGCTCTTTTGCTAGTGGAGGCCCGGTCTTCTCCGTCGTCTCATCTGGCTCTCCGTTGTCCTTCTGCCGGCCCCTCCACTAACTTCTTGGTAGCTCTTTTGCTAGTGGAGGGGCCGGTATTCCCGTCGTCGCCGTCGGCGTCTTCTTCCCTCTTCTCCTCCTCGATGTTGACTCAACGCTTCCTCTCGCAGTAATGATAAATCTTCGGTCCGCAGAGATTAATATAGGCTTCACATGACGTCACAGTCACGTGGTCCCATGGCGTCACAGTCACATGCTCCAGAGCACCAAACCCCCCATGTTGAGGGCATGCGGCCTGATACGGTTCAGGAGGGAGGGGGGCCGCTCTTGTCCCCCCCTCTTCCCCTGCGGCCTGCCAAGTTGCGTGCTCGGATAAGGGTCTGGTTTGGATCTTGAGGGAGACCCCCACGCCGTTTTTTCGGCGTAGGGTTCCCCTTCAAATCCAGACCAGACCCAAGGGCCTGGTATGCTCCTGGAGGGGGAACCCACGCCGTTTTTTTTCTTTAAAAATTGGCGTGGAGTTCCCGCTCAGGATTCATACCAAACGCAGTGCCTGGTATTGGCGGGAATCCGCGTCGGATCCCCGCTCAATACAGTGTCGCGTCTCCTCGCTATTGCAGCGAGCGCGACACGTGTCGCCACCCTGCTGCCGAGATCTCGGCACTCCTGTCGCCGAGAATCTCGGCGATGGGAGCGCGATAGATATACAATATCGGCGGCACCTACTGTACATGTTATATGCAGATCCCTGCAATAAACAGTGTTAATAAGCAAACAAGTATTCAACGTTATGCAACTCTAACAGTCCCCTTTGCAGATACTTCCCCTCGTGGGCAATATGGCGCCCAGGAATGTCTACGCTACCCAGTCAGGCCTGACTGAACTAAAGTGGAAGTTCTGTAGGGAAATCTTCGCTAGCAACGGTGGTGCACTTGAAGAACAGAATTGTAATCCACCAAGGTAACAAAGGTATTGTGTCTGTTTATGAGCAGGTGCTCTCTAACCCAACCGGACCAGTCCGCGTCCGTTTCTTCCGCTCCGGTGTCTAAGTACACCGATCCATCGACATCCGGGTCTTCGGTCCTCCTGGCAAAGGTGCAGTACAAAGGAGAGATGTCCCTCAGGTTCCTCGGTGAGCATGGAAGGCTCTTTGGAGAAAACGGCCAGGCTTCTGGTCTAAAGTCACAGGAGCTCAGACAGCAGTTCAGCTTGCTCGGCGGGCGGTGTCCAAAGAGAGAGAACTGGGCCCCGCCTCTCCCTTATAAAGTCCACCCCAGCAGTCCTTGCGCGGGGCAAGGCACCCTGGGTGCCTAAATGTGTACTGGGTAATGTAGTCTCTAAGGGATTTAAAAGGCAATACCTCGATACACATGCACAGTATTTTCCAAGTATTCCAATGGCTCTAGTTGGCTCTCACCATGCAGTCAGTTTCCGGTCAGTTTCTGCACCGGAAACTGACGGAATGGTGTGAACTAGAGCCAACTAGAGCCATTGGAATACATGGAAAACACTGTGCAGGCATTTTTAGTGCAGAAAAAATGAGCACAAAACTGTATGGAACTGCATCTGGTGTGAACTGGCCCTAACAGTACATAGTTCCATAGTAAGTCTGGCTGAAAAAAGACAAAAGTCCATCTAGTTCAATTAAAAATAGAAACAAATACAATCCTATATACACAATCCTATACTCACAGTTGATCCAGAGGAAGGACACGACTATGGGAATGATAAAAATAAATTCCTACCTTTCATCACTCTTTTTTCCTAATATCACCCTGACCTTATTTTGCTTCAAGGTTCTCTATTTAAAATTTAAAGGGGTTGTAAAGCTTCCCGTTTTTTCACTTTAATGCATCCTATGCATTAAGGTGAAAAAACATCCGATGCTTACAAGCCCCCCAGCCCCCCTCGTTTACTTACTTGAGTCCTCGAAAGGCCTGCGTTGTGAATGCCCTGGATTCTCGGCCCGGTCGTCTCGGCTGTTCTCGGCTCTTCATTGGAGATTGATAGCAGTGCAGCCATTGGCTCCCGCTGCTGTCAATCAAATCAATTTCACAGCGCGCGGGGGGGCGGGGCCAAGTGATACAGTCGGTGGCTATGGCCGCCACTGTATCACATGGGAGCGGGCCCGCAAGCTAACCCCCTTGGGAGAGCGCTTCCCAAAACGGGGGTTAGCTCTTGCGGGGAGGAGCCGAGACAGCTACCGAGGGACCCCAGAAGATGAGGATCGGGGCCATTCTGTGCAAAACCAACTGCACAGTGGAGGTAAGTATAACATGTTTGTTATTTAAAAAAATGATAAAAAAAGAAAGAAAAAAAAAGGAACCTTTACAACCCCTTTAAGTTTTTTTCCTGAAACTTCCCTAAAATGAAGGTGCGTGTTATACGCCTGTGCGTGTTATATGCCGATAAATACGGTAATTAATATATTAACAGATACTTTACTCCAGGGGTCTCCAAACCTAAACAAAGGGCCAGTTTCCTGTCCTTCAGACTTTAGGGGGGCCGGACTAGGACCAGTGGGAGTAGAAAATGTCCTGGCCTCCTGTGGGAGTAAACAATGCCCCATCATTGGTGTCAATGGAAGGAATTGAGCCTTATTGTTGGTGTCAATGGGATGAATAGTGCCCCCTTGTTGGTGTGAGTGGGAGGCATAGCGGTCCATCGTTGGTATTAATAAAAGGAATTATGCTCCATCGTTGTTGTCAACGGAAGGAATTGTGCCCTATCGGTGTCAGTGGGAGAAATAGTGCCCCATTGTTGGTGTCACCAACAGGATCTATGCCCCATTGTTGGTGTCAGTGGATGGAATAGTGCCCCAAGGGCCAGATAAAGACAAGCAAAGGACCGCATCTGTCCCCTGGGTCACAGTTTGGAGACCACTGCTTTACTCAATCCCTTGCATGTAGGCGAGTTTTTAAAAGTGCCAAGACAGAAATGGCAGACTAATCAAGTGAGATCAAACAATTATTCTTTATTACAACTTTCTGTGTTGGGTACCCATAAAAGAAAGTCATACCTAATATTTTTATAGATAGCAAGGATAACTTGCCACAAATTTGAATGGTTTTTCTGATGAAATTCCGTTCAAGCTTGGCTTGCATACACACGGTCACACAAAAGTTCTCTGATCTTTCGACCGTCAAGAACGCGGTGACGTACAACACTACAACGAGCCGAGAAAATGAAGTTCAATGTTTCCGAGAATTTTGCGCGTTGGAATTGCTACAGAAGTCCGGAATTTCCGATTGGAATTTTTTCTGTCGGAAAATTTGAGAACCAGCGCTCAAATTTTTGCTAGCGGAAATTCCGTCAGGAAAGGTCCGATGGAGCCTACACACGGTCGGAATTTTCGACCAAAAGCTCACATCAGACTTTTGTCGGAATTTCCGATCGTGTGTACGGGGCTTAAGTCTATTAACTTGCTGCACATTTTCACTGGTAAGTTGTAAACTTGCAGAGCACTTGAAGCACAAGTTCTAGTTGACAATTTTCCAATTTGTAGCAAAGTTGCAGTGATGAGTCTCTAAAGCAAGAGCTCTGCAAGTCTACAGCATGAAAATTCAGCCACAGTGCCCCCTGTGGTGGGATGACTATTACATAACATAACTGAACCAGAACTTGCAGCAGACTTGCAGAATGTTTGCAAAGAAAGTTGATCTGGAATCATGCAATGCTGACTTGCTTCAGTTGTGCAACAAACTTGTGAAGCCTGGCAAGTCTAGTAATAGCTTAGCAAGTCATTTTCAAACTTGCAGCACAATTGCTAACCCAGATAGGGTTACATAGATTTTAAAACATAGACAGTGTAACAAAAAAAAAAATACAGATTCAGTCTCAAATCACTCAATATAGTTGGACGAGAAGCAGTTTACCAAAAATGGGCGGGGGGTTTACTGTAATGCCGTGTACACACGATCGGTTTTACCGACAGACTTTTTTCATCGGACAAACCGATCGTGTGTGGGCCCCCTCTGTCTTTTTTCCCATCGGTGAGAAAAAATAGAACATGTTTTAAATGTATCCGATGGGAAAAAAAAACAATAGCAAATTCCGATTGTCTGTGTGGAACTCCATCGGATAAAAAACCCACGCATGCTCAGAATCAAGTCGACGCATGCTCAGAAGCATTGAACTTAATTTTTCTCGGCTTGTCTGAGTGTTTTACGTCACCGCGTTTGGAACGGTCGGATTTTTGACTGATGGTGTGTAGGCAAGACTGATGGAAGTCAGCTTCATCGGATTTCAAATGGAAAAATCCATCGGATTAGAATTCATAGGAAATCCGATTGTGTGTACAGGGCTTTAGAGTAGTAAGGATGCGGGCGTGTCAATAATTGAAAAAAACTCTTAGATGAGCATCTTAACAAACACAATATACGGGATATCGGAAATGGTAGAGAAATACTGTAGTTAACAAACACACTCATACACACCCACACAGGTTGAACTGTATAGACTGATGTCTTTATTCCGCCTACCAACTATGTAACATCTAAGGATTGATAAGTTGCAATATAATACATTTTTGTTTTTGGATTTAAATATGCTTTAAAGTGATATTAAAGGCATTTTTTTTTTTGTATAAAAATAACAAACATGTTATACTTACCTGCTCTGTACAGTGGTTTTGCACAGAGCAGTCTCAATCTTCCACTTCTCACGTCCCCCGCTGGTGCTCCTGGCCCCTCTCTTCTGCCTAGTGCCCCCACTCTCTCTTCATTGGCTCACTGTCTGTAATTGACAGTAGCATGAGCAAAAATGCGCGCTGTCTCAGCCAATGAGGAGGGAGAGACCCCGTAGAGCCAAGGCTTTTGTGCACATCGCTGGATCAAGAGGGGGCTCAGGTAAGTATTAGGGGGCTGGGGGGCTGCTGCACACAGAAGGCTTTTTACCTTCATGTATAGAATGCATGAAGGTAAAAAAAAAACATGAGCCTTTACAACTACTTTAACCCCTTCCCAACCAGCCGCAGCAGTTGTACTGCGGTAGGCTGGCTCCCTTGTGCGAACCGACGTACAGCTATACGGTTTGCCTTTTGACCACTAGGTGGTGCGTGTGCGCCGCCGGAGGCGCCGGAGCTGATGCGCGACCGCCGGGCACCCATGATCGCTCCACACAGAGACAGAACGGAGAATCACTCCCCAGGGAACACAGTTAACCCCTTGATCGCCCCCCCCAGTGTTAACCCCTTCCCTGCCAGTCACATTTACACAGTAATCAGTGCATATTTATAGCACTGATCGCTGTATAAATGACAATGGTCCCAAAAATGTGTCAAAAGTGTCCGATGTGTCCACCATGATGTCGCAGTCCCGGTAAAAATCGCTGATCACGGCCATTACTAATAAAAAAATAATGGGGCGTGGTCTGGTGCCGTTCCAGGATGGACGTGTAGTGTGCGAGCTCCCGTCCCGAGGTCCAGCAACTTCAGCTTATCAGCTTACCTGCTCCACCGGACATGGTGAGAACCGCTCGCAGTGCCTCGGCAACCCGTTCCCGATCCCCGCTGAACACCGACACCCCGCTGAGTCAGCAAATCCCCGAGATATTCCGGTCACGGCCTACGGCCAGGATGCAGGCCTCGCAAGCAGCCTCCTCCCAAGCGCCACGCGCCCAGAGCTCCAGCCCCCAGCGACCCGAGGAGCAGAGATCCCCAGGTCTGGCAACGGGGATGACTCACCCCCCGGCAGTGAGCCTTAATGACCTGCACAGCGTCGCTACGGATATTAAAAACACCCTCATGGCGGCCATCTTGGACATGAGGTCGGACATACACGCCATGACGCTTAGGGTGGAAGAGGTGGAATACGCTCAAGCCCGCCAAGACACAGCGATTTGTCACGTTCAACAGGTAACAGAGTCGCATGCGATCCACCTCAGGGAGATCAATCGCCACATGGAAGATTTAGATAATCGCGGAAGGCGTCACAACCTTAGAGTGAGGGGTATTCCAGAAATGATCGATGCCAGCCAGCTCCCAGTGGCAGTAACTACCATCTTTAACGATCTACTTGAAAGAGCCCCTGATACCCCGATCGCGTTCGAACGGCTCCACAGGGCACTGCGCCCGCGGGGAAGGGACACAGATCCCCCACGGGATGCAGTCTGCTGCCTCACAGACTTTCCCTTGAAGGAGGAAATATTACGCAAGGCCAGACACCGCAACCAACTGTCTTTCCAGGGAACGGATATCAGAATCTACCAGGACCTATCTAACATCACCCTGCAGCGCAGACGCGAGCTACGTCCCCTCCTGGAAACACTGAGGGCCAGATCCATAATCTACCGATGGAAGTTCCCCTTCTGCCTGACAGCAACTCACCAAGGCCGCACAGCCAATCTAAAAGTCCCGGAGGATTTAGACCACTTCTGCACGGCCATGGAGATACCGTATGTGGAAGTACCAGACTGGTACAGCGACTTCCGTATACCGCCACTCAGAAGAGTCACCTCCATGGAAGGTATCGCAGAAGCAGGCAACTTTAGTATCGGCCGCCGACGCTCTCACCCACCTCCTCCCCACACTCCTTCAAAGGATCAAAGAGCCCCGCGTAATGGTAGCCCGACGGCTTCTCCAGTGCCCCGCAAAGCACGCATCGCCTAACAAGAAACATGAATACCGTCCTTCTGTTTCCACCTCACAGCTGGACTCTGGACCACTCCAATTCGCAGGTAACTTTATACAGCAATCCCTAGGGAACACTGGCAGAACGGTTGGTACCCTCTTTCCCTCTTGGACAACTCCCGAAGGTTTCCCCGGTCGCCCTAACTTCCTTATGTCGGGTCAGAGACTACCTTCTCCCGCACTGATTGTCTTTTCCTCCTTCTCCTCACACTGTATTCATTCTTGCTCATCGGCTGTACCCTTTTTCTATTGAAGCCTTCTTCCTACATTCTCCTATCTACTCCAATGCAGCTAATGACATGTCGATATATAATCCCCCGATTGCATTATGTGCTGTCTTTCTCCCCACAGGCCCTACTAGCTCCTAGCTCCTGAATTTTCTGCTTTACAGCACTGAGGGTGGTCGGGGATCCGAGGGGGACATGCACAGGTGTGTGGCCTACGTGGATGTCGGGTAGAATCCATTCTCAGGTTTGGGAATGGGCGTGCCCCCCTCGGATTTAGACAGCCTGCCCTTAACCCCTGGGTATGATTTTGTTTACTATGTTTTTGTTTACTATGTTTTGTTTGCTATGTTATCCATATTTGGATTTTTGATGTCAGCCATAACTGCAGATGCATACTTGTTCACGGTAACGCAAGCTGTACGTTCTGTTCTGTTCTGTTTTAACTAATTCACCATGTTACTGACTCTGTTCCCTGCATATTCCTCTAAACCAAAGTATATGCCCCCTATTCTCTGTCATGTGACATCTGAAATTTGAGCAATACACTTAATTTCTTATCCCCCTCTTCCACACAAACCCCCAGATTACACAATGCTAAACATCCTCCTCTAATTGCCGAATAAATGCCCTTACAACTCCACAGCCTTCCTGCTTTATGAGAATAAGCCGTTACACACACCCCTGACGTCACCTACGAATCACCCTCTCACCATGTCCTTATAGGATGACCTGTCCGTCATCTACACAACAAGATTACTCCTCTGACACCAAAATGAGCCATAGATGACGCTAACAATCAGCAGCGTCTGTTATCCTTAAGACCTCATAGAGAGACGCAGACCTCACCTCTCTCTAGTTGAACTCCACCTACCGCTCTCACACACAGCGGACTCTGGTAGACACCGCTGAACCTCACCGGTACCCCCACTCCTAATTGGTGGGCTTGCAGGTCAAGTCCCACACCCGGTATAATACCCCATCCCCCTACCTGTCCCCTCCTTCCTCCCTGGTTATCTTCCTCCTCAACGTCCTAACCTCACCTACCCCACATCTTCCCTTCTCCCCATCCGCATAACCCCCCCCCCCTTTCTTTTCCTCCCGTCTCTGACTTCCCCATATCCTCCCGCCCCCCACTCGCTTAAACCTCTACTACCAACATGAGCCCCGATAATGTCCGAGGCGCCAACCTGTCCCTAAAGGTAGTCTCCCTTAACGCCAAAGGACTGAACATACCTGAAAAGCGAACACAACTCTTTTCCCTCATGCGCAGCATGAAAGCTGACATAATCTTCTTACAGGAAACCCACTTTTGTAAGAAATCAGTTCCCAACATGACTAATCGCCTCTTCCCCCATAGTTTCCATGCCACCTCACCTATCTCGAAATCCAAAGGAGTCTCCATAATCATTTCCAAAAACCTTCCCATCCAAATTACAGACACTCACCTTGACGAACTAGGCAGGTATATCTTCCTAAAAGGGACACTCAGGAACAAACCAATCACTTTGGCTAACATATACAGCCCCAACTCGTCCCAAGTTCCCTTTTTTAGGGCTGTAACAAGACACCTAACCAATTTCCAAGAGGGTATTCTTATACTGGGAGGGGATCTCAATGTACCCCTGAACCCCCTTTTAGACACCTCGTCGGGGAAATCCCACCTACCATACAGGGCGCTCCGACAAATCAGAAAATGTTTCCAAGAACTCTTGCTCCACGACACATGGCGCACCTTACACCCGAACGTAAAGGATTTTACATTCTTCTCCGCCCCACATAACAAATATTCACGACTAGACTACATATTTCTTACCCAACAGGATCTCCCGTCCCTGAAAGCAGCAACCGTCGAACCGATGACCTTCTCGGACCACCACCCTATCTCAATGACCCTCACTTTCCCTGAAAAAGTATACCGCTCGCAAATTTGGAGACTAGACCCTTCCATCCTGACAGACAAAACCAAAGAATTAGAGATTCAAACTTGTCTAAGCAATTATTTCACTGAGAACAACACCCCGGACATTTCTAAACTTACTCAGTGGGCGGCTCACAAATGTGTTGTCCGAGGGAAATTGATTTCCCTGGGGGCCGCAATTAGAAAGGAAAAACGGGCCAAACTGGCTGATCTCTTTTCCAAACTTAATAAACTAGAAGCACTACACAAACGAAACCTGGCCCAGCAAACCCTCGTAGAACTACTAGAGACTCGTACACTCATTCAGGAAGAATTGGGCCATCACCTCAGGAAGAAATACACTCTATCTCAGAAACTTTTTTACGAATTCGGCAACAAAAGTGGCCATCTTCTTGCTCAAGCCTTACGCAAGAAAAGGGCTGCTAATACGATACACCACATACAATCCCCCACGGGTAAGACTCTCACGAATAACAATGACATAGCCAGAGAGTTTGAGAAGTACTACTCGTCCCTATATAATCTAGATAAATCCGAACCCCCTACTACCTTATCGAATGACAGACCCAATGATATTAACTCGTTCTTAGACCAATTTGCTCCAGGAAAGCTCCCCACTGACACCACCACGATTCTGGAATCCCCGATCTCTATTCAGGAATGGAAAAAAGCTTTAAAACAACTTAAGCCTGGTAAGAGCCCGGGACCTGATGGTCTTTCCGCCGTATATTTCAAGACATTCTCAGACCTTCTTCAACAACCCTTCCTTGACGCCTTCAATACACTCTCTCCCACAAATCCTTTCAAAAGCGAAATGTTAGAAGCACATATCGTTGTTATCCCCAAAGAAGATAAGGACCCCACCCAAACGGGAAATTATAGACCAATCTCATTATTGAATGTAGATGTCAAAATCTTTTCTAAGATTTTGGCAAACAGACTCTTACCGCTTCTCCCTTCCTTAATCTCTCATGACCAGACCGGCTTTATCCCTGGACGTGAAGCCAGGGACAACACTGTTAAAGCAATAAACTTACACCACCTTATGACACAGACAACCCAAAAAGGCCTGTTTTTGTCACTCGATGCGGAGAAGGCGTTCGACAGAGTAGCTTGGGACTATATGACAGCGGTTCTGAGGGCCATAGGATTGGGCCCATATATGTTAGGCCTAATCCTGTCACTATACACGGGACCATCTGCTAAGGTACGGGTCAACAATACTCTGTCGGACGCCTTTCCCATCGGAAATGGCACAAGACAGGGCTGCCCCCTGTCCCCCATCCTCTTTGTACTCACACTTGAACCATTCCTCCGTAAACTGACATACAACCCAGATATCCAAGGTATAAGTTCCTCCAAAAGAGAATATAAATACGCTGCTTTCGCAGACGATATTTTGTTGTTCCTGTCGAACCCACTGATCTCCCTACCAAACCTTCTTTCTGAATTTAAACAATTTCAGTTCCTCTCCCACCTTAAAATTAATTTCTCGAAATCCTTTGCCCTTAATATAACATTACCTCAACACATAGTTGATCAATGTAAGGCTAACTTCCCGTTCCAATGGAAACATGATTCCATCACATACCTAGGGATACAACTCCCTTCCAAACTCTCAAACCTCTACGCTAAAAACCATGTTCCTATCCTACACAGAATATCCTCTGATCTTGAAACATGGAACAAACCGCTTTTCTCTTGGTTTGGCAGAGCGGCGATCCTCAAAATGAATGCCCTCCCGAGAATACTCTATATATTGCAGGCGATCCCTATACATATACCTCCGGCCTTTTTTAAATCTTATAGAAACATATGCACTAAATTCTTATGGGGGAACCGTAGACCCAGAATCAGCTTTACGCAGCTCACCCGACCTAAAAGACTTGGGGGCATAGGCCTCCCCAACCTTCTCAATTATTACACTGCTACACACCTTACCAGGATAGTGGACTGGAATACTCAATCTCTCCACAAAGATTGGGTTTCCCTAGAAGCATCTTTTTCTGCTCTCCCTTTGGAGTCTCTCCCATGGTTACTCTCACCCCACGTCCCCTCTGAATTACACGTACACCCACTTATAGGCCCAACCTTGCAATGCTTCAAAAAGCTTTGCTACCGATCACCCATATCTTCGATTCCCGGCCCACTGACACCTGTAAAAATGAACCCTGGGTTCCCACCAGGTATGCACGCAAAGTTTCTTACCGATAACTGGACACAGAGTCCAATTAGATCACATCAGTTCTTCCTCCGGGGCAAACTATTGTCTACATCCCAACTCTCCTCCCAACTAAACAAGCCACCCATTCCCCCTTGGACATATATTTTAATTGCTCATTTTCTAAAATCCCTTAACAAGAATATACAATGCTCCAGAGAACTCACCCCTTTCGAAAAGCTATGTATCCAAACGACACCCCAATCTCATCTAGTTTCTACCACACATGAACTCCTCTTCGCCGAGATGAAAGCTAACGAGACCTTAGCCTGTAAGAACTGGGAGTCAGACCTCTCGGTATCTCTTTCAGCGGAACAATGGGAACTAATTTTCCTCAACATACATAAAGGGTCGACGAATGTGTCGACCCAGGAAAACGGCTTTAAGATCCAATCTAGATGGTACCGCACGCCCACCCTTCTGCATAAATATAATCCCACAATCCCAGAGGTTTGCTGGAGATGTCTCCGGGAAAGGGGAACCCTTCTCCATATCTGGTGGTCCTGTCCATCTCTAAAAGACTTCTGGGAAAAGGTATGCCATATAACCTCTCGAGTCACCTCATATCATTTGGACCTTTCCCCTTCTCAATTCCTTCTACACCATTCACCCCTGTCGCACAATTCCTATCACAAATCCCTAGCAATGCACATGATCAATGCGGCAAAGCAGTGTATCCCTATACACTGGAAATCGACTCACCAACCAACCATAAAAGAATGGTTTAACAGAATATGCAAAATTGAGGAAATGGAAAATCTTATACATATTGCAAGAGAGACTCCGTCATCATTTAGTAAAAAATGGGCCTGCTGGTTACACTATAAAACGACCCCAGAATTTGCAAACTCCCTGAACCCTGACAAAGGATAAATTACTCCTCTGAGAATTGTCATTAAAAATCTACGACGTGCCAGGATCTCCCCTTAACCCTAAACCTTACAAAGACACCTCTCTCCTCCTATATCTCCCCCTATACAGATCCGCCCCTTGTTTCTCATAACACGCCCCTTGAACACCCCAAGGGGTCGGGGAAGTCAGAGACGGACCCCCTGCCAACGCCATCCCTTCCTGCCTCACTCCCCTCCCCTCGATCCCCACCCCACCCCTTCTCCTTCCACCACTTACCCCCTCCTACTTTCTCATCCACAAGCTTCTGTACAATACAACCACTAACATAGCTCCAGCCTACACTCCCGCATTCATACACTCTCAACGAAATAAACCTGTTTATAGCTCCTTCCCTCCCTTTCTGCCATATTGCACCTGTTGGCCTTTCCCTCCCACACAGACCAAAAGTCCATAACGGCATCCGTGAACCTACCTAGCTCTAACCTACCAACAAGATCTATCCCCGTCAATGGTAGTGGACTTTGACTAGACCCCACAACTACCTTGAATTAAGGTAGCCCACCCCAACACGGCCTAGTTCATGAAGGATGCACATAGCCATTTCATTTTCACTACCCGCAAGTTGAATTGTATGTGACACATGTTATTCATCCATGTTTTGTGGTTGTATTAATACCTTATTGTACTACTATTGTTCAAGATATCTGTAAATGCTTTTTACATTTCAATAAACTGTTTTTGGAAAAAAAAAAAAAAATAATAATAATAATAAAAATGTCATAAATCTTTCCCCTATTTTGTAGATGCTATAAATTTTGCGCAACCCAATCAATAAACGCTTATTGCGATTTTTATTACCAAAAATATGTGGAAGAATACATATCGACCTAATCTGAGGAAAAAAAAAACTTTTTTTTTTTAAAGTGATATTTATTATATCAAAAAGTACAAAATATTGTGGGTTTTTTTTTCAAATTTACGCTCTTTTTTTGTTTATAACGCAAAAAATAAAAACCGCAGAGGTGATCAAATACCACCAAAAGAAAGCTCTATTTGTGGGAAAAAAAAGGACGTCAATTTTATTTGGATACATCGTCGCACCATCGTACAATTGTCAGTTAAAGCGACGCAGTGCTGTATTGCAAAAAATGGCCCGGTCATAGAGCAGCCAAATCTTCCGGGGCTGAAGTGATTAAGGAATGATGCAGAGGCCTAATAGAAGGATCCACTATATTAATTAATAGGTTTGTTCCGCACAAACACATTAGTGTAGACTGGCTGGGAGAGTTTTCTATGGTGGGTCGATTTCCATCGGACAAATCCGTGGATTTTTGTCCGAAGAGCGTTGGCCGTGAACTTGTTCTGCATACAGACGGCAGAATTTTTTCAGCCAACATACATGAAACTACGTGGTTTTTCAGCTCTTTAGCGCCACCCTTTGGGCAACTTCTGGGTGTTGGCCGTGAACTTGTTCTGCATACAGACGGCAGAATTTTTTCAGCCAACATACATGAAACTACGTGGTTTTTCAGCTCTTTAGCGCCACCCTTTGGGCAACTTCTGCTAATGTTGTCTGATGGTTAGCATTGGTTCGGAGCATGCGTGTTTTTACTTTGTATTTTAGTCCGACGGACTTGTGTACACACGATCGGATAATCCGACGGAACACATTTGTTGTCGGACAATTTGAGAGCATGACCATCCAACATTTGTTGTCGGAAATTCCGAAAACAATTGTCCGAAGGAGCATACAGACGGTCGGATTATGCGACAAAAACCTTCCATCACACAATTGTTGTCGGAATATCCTTAAGACTTTGGGGGGGGGGAATGCAGAGGGAGTTGAAGCATGTCTATCTCCGATCCCTCTGCATTCCTCTTGCCGGTGCAGCCATCTCCTTTCTAGCTGCACCATTGGAAACTGGATACTGTAAAAAAAGTTATACTTTTTTTAAAAAAAAATCAGCAATTTAAATTTTTCTGACAGATGGCAAAAATAAACAGATTGACAAATATTACACAATCCTGCAGATGATTTTACTTAGGAGTTGTGTTGTTTCTGTATTTGTAAAACGGAATGTGCTGCAGAACATAGCGTGCATAGTTACCAATATATTATACTTAGTATACTGTCTGTTATTTGGAATATTTAACTTTGTTTGTTCTTGTTACTGTTTAAGCTGCACAATAATAAAAAAAAAAAAAAGATAATTCTTTGGCATATTTGGCAAATCCAATAATAATAATTATATGATCAATGTTAGAACTGAAGCTGGCAAACTGCACAAGTACACAAATATTTATATAGAAGCTGCTTTACCTGCCAAAGGATTTGCACATTTGTTCAGCCAGTCCTGATAGTCACACAGCCCTGCCAGGCAGAATAGCAAAGTTGGTGATTTCATTTTCTCTCTTTCTTTTTTTATTACTGAAATGTTATTGTCAATTTTCCAACAAAGTAATTTAAAGGGAAAATGACAACAGAGTTATGGCAAATATGTATACTTCCATTTACAGTGTAAACATCTACATTTATATGTATGGTATCGTGAGGGTAATAGAAAGGAGGAGTATGCAAGGGGTGCATAGTCACCATAAAAGGGTATTACAATCACAGTATGAAGTCAAAAGAGAGAAGAAAAATAAATAAAAACAAAGACTGAAATAAAAAAAATAAAAAAAACCTTACAGTTGTATATAAACAATACAGCATAGTATGTAGTCAGATATAGCATTGAGTAGCTCTTATTGGCAGTGGGGTAAGCAGAGCAAAATCAAATCAAGTAGTGCCAAGTAGTGATGAGCCGAACACCCCCGGGTTCGGTTTGCACCAGAACCTGCGAACGGACCGAAAGTTCGTACGAACATTAGAACCCTATTAAATACAATGGATGCGAACGTTCGAATTCTAAAGTGCTAATTATAACAACTATTATGCATGTTATTGTCCTAAAAAGGGTTTGGGAACCCGGGTTGTGCACCAGGGGACATGTATCAATGCAAAAAGAAGTTTTAAAAACGGTCGTTTTTCGGGAGCAGTCATTTTAATGATGCATAAAGTGAAAAAAAAAAAGTCAAATATTCCTTTAAATATCGTACCTGGGGGGTGTCTAAAGTATGCCTGTGAAGTGCCACGTGTTTCCCGTGTTTAGAACTGTCCCTGCACAAAATGACACTTCTAAAGGAAAAAAAAGCCATTTAAAACTGCTTGCGGCTTTAATGTAATGTCTGGTCCCGGTAATATGGATGAAAATCTTTAAGAAAAATGGCATAGCTACCCCATGACCCCCCCCCCCCCCTACCCCAGCCCATTACCAGCCCCTTTGGGTCTTGTATGGATATTAAGGGGAACACCGCACACAAAATAAAAAAGGCCCTATATACTCTGAACAGCCGTATACAGGCGGTGCATACAAGACAGGGACTGTAGGTTTGTTCTTATGTAGAATGTGTTTGTAATTTTGAACAGGTACATTGTTGAAGTGTAGCTCCAGCCCAAAAATCTATTTTTAAACTTTTTGTAAAACATAGGTAAGGGTTATCACCCCTGTAACATTTGTTTTGCTGTCTGTGCCCCTGTTCAGAACATTTCACCTCACTTTCCGTCCCAATGACAACTGTTTTTGAAATGTGTTGTTTTTCTTGAAACAAGGATTGCTGATAAAGCATCAGTACAGAGGAGACACCTTTCTCCCATATTTATTCTTACAGGAGACAATTTTCCTTCCTAGTGGTAGATTTCCTCTCACTTCCTGTTGTCTTCTTGCGTTTGCAAGTAGGAGTCGTTTGTAAGTTGGATGTTTGAAAGTAGGGACCTGCCGTATATACTCTGCAGAAATAGGCCCCTTAGTTGTTGGTGTTGGCACAACACTGTAAGCACTCACAGTTACTCTTGGTTGGTGCTGGAACGCCCTGCTGTCAACTATTATATCAGGAATTTTAATTACATATAATTGTTGAACAGTGGTAGTAAAAATTGGGCCTTTGATGGTGGTGCTGGTGCCACAACACTGTAAGCCCTGACAGTTACTCTTGGTGGGTGCAGCAATGGGCCCTGCTGTGAATTATTAGATCAAGAATTGTAATTACATGCCCCTTTTGAACAGGGGCTGAAAAATTGGGCCTTTCGTGGTGGTGGTGGTGGTGGCGTTGCCACAACACTGTAAGCCCTCAGAGTTACTCTTGGTGGGTGCAGCAATGGGCCCTGCTGTGAATTATTAGATCAAGAATTGTAATTGCATGCCCCTGTTGAACAGGGGCTGAAAAATTGGGCCTTTCGTGGTGGTGGTGGTGGTGGTGGTGGTGGTGTTGCCACAACACTGTAAGCCCTCAGAGTTACTCTTGGTGGGTGCAGCAATGGGCCCTGCTGTGAATTATTAGATCAAGAATTGTAATTGCATGCCCCTGTTGAACAGGGGCTGAAAAATTGGGCCTTTCGTGGTGGTGGTGGTGGTGGCGTTGCCACAACACTGTAAGCCCTCAGAGTTACTCTTGGTGGGTGCA
Source organism: Rana muscosa (assembly GCA_029206835.1). Lineage (NCBI taxonomy): Eukaryota > Metazoa > Chordata > Amphibia > Anura > Ranidae > Rana > Rana muscosa. The sequence goes on along the minus strand of CM055116.1, from coordinate 78,028,225 downwards.
GCAATGGGCCCTGCTGTGAATTATTAGATCAAGAATTGTAATTGCATGCCCCTGTTGAACAGGGGCTGAAAAATTGGGCCTTAGGCACTGGTGGCACAACACTACAACCCCTCACAGATACTGTACTTGGAGCACAGCAATGAGCCCTGTTGCAAAGTATTGCTTCAAAAATTGTAATGACACGCCCCTGTTAAACAGGGGCTGAAAAATTGGGCCTTAGGCACTGGTGCCACAACACTCCAACCCCTCACAGATACTGTACTTGGAGCACAGCAATGAGCCCTATGGCAAATTATTGCTAAAAAAATTGTAATTACACGCCCCTGTAAAACAGGGGCTGAAAAATTGGGCCTTAGCCACTGGTGGCGGCACCCATAAACAAAAATGATCTTCCAAGCTATCATCATCAATCGTATCATTGAGGACTCGGAGGAGGAGGATAGCCAGTCAACATAACAGCACAGGCACTCAGCATCAGCATCAGTCTTGAAGGGATGTGACATGTTAAAATCAATTAGTCTGTTATATCAGCATCAGGTGTGTGGTAGCTGGTGGTGATCCAAGACTGGTTCATCTTGATGAAAGTCAGTCGATCAACCGAGTCGGTGGACAGGCGCACCCTGTGATCCGTGACAAATCCTCCAGCAGCACTGAATGTGCGTTCCGAAAGAACGCTGGATGCAGGACAGGCCAGTAGCTCAATTGCATACTGTGCAAGCTCTGGCCAGTGATCCATCCTCAAGACCCAGTAAGCCAGAGGATTTTCGGTGGGGAAGGTGTCCAAGTCTGACCTTGCCCCTAGATATTCCTGCACCATGTTTGTCAGACGCTGGCGATGGTTGCTGGAACCGATCATACTTTGGGGCTGCGGACTAAAGAATTGTCTGAACGCATCGGTCAGACGGCCACCTTCCCCACCGCTCCTTCTTTGACTGGCCGAAGCCTCAGCAACTCGTTGTCCAGGACCAGGAGTTTGTAACCTCCCAGTCTCTGGGAACGCGTTGCACAGACCTTTCTGCAAGGCCTCCCGGAGTTGTCTCATCCTCTGCTCCCTCTGCGACGGTAACATAAGGTCCGCAACCTTACCCTTGTACCGTGGATCAAGGAGAGTGGCCAGCCAGTAATGGTCCCTCTCCTTGATCCGAAGAATACGAGGATCCTTCCGCAGACTTTGCAGGATCAGGGAGGCCATGCAGCGTAGGTTTGCTGAGGCATTCGCTCCGGAGTCCTCTGGGTCACTAAGGACGACATGATCCGCAGCCACCTCCTCCCAGCCACGTACAAGTCCACTGGTTTCTTGGGACTGTAAATCATCCCTAAAAGACTGCTGCTGATGATGCTGAGTGCCAGCCTCCACCTCCATGCTGACACAATCCTCCTCCTCCTCCTCCTCCTCCTCTTCCTGTGCGATGGGTGGGACAGAAGGAACATTGTCTGGGTAAAGGGGGCCTTGAGAGGCAAGGAAGTCCTCCTCTTCCTGCCTCTGTTCTGCCTCAAGTGCCCTGTCCATTATTCCACGCAGCGTGTGCTCCAACAGGTGGACAAGAGGTACAGTGTCACTGATGCATGCACTGTCACTGCTCACCATCCTCGTGGCCTCCTCAAATGGTGCCAGGACAGTGCATGCATCCCTGATCATGCCCCACTGGCGTGGAGAAAAAAAACCAAGCTCCCCTGACCCTGTCCTGGTGCTGTAGTCGCACAGGTACTCATTGATGGCCCTCTGCTGCGTGTGCAGCCACTGCAGCATGGCCAACGTTGAGTTCCACCTGGTGGGCATGTCACATATAAGGCGGTTCTTGGGCAGGTTCAACTCCTTTTGCAGCTCAGCCAGGCGAGCACTGGCATTATAAGATCTGCGGAAATGCACACAGACTTTCCTGGCCTGCCTCAGGACATCCTGTAAGCCCGGGTACCTGCCCAAGAACCACTGCACCACCAGGTTAAGGACGTGAGCCACACAGGGCACATGGGTCAGTTGTCCCTGTCGGAGGGCGGAGAGGAGGTTGGTGCCATTGTCGCAAACCACCATTCCTGGCTTAAGCTGGCGTGGCGTCAACCACCTCTCGGCCTGGCCCTGCAGAACAGACAGGACCTCTGCCCCAGTGTGGCTTCTGTCCCCCAAACACACCAGCGCAAGCACGGCATGGCATCTTTTTGCCTGCGTACTTGCGTAGCCCCTTGAACGCCTACGGAGCACCGCTGGTTCCGAGGACAAACCACAGGAAGAGGCCCTGGAGGAAGAAGAAGAGGAGGGGGTGGAGGAGAGAGGTGTGTCACAACCAGTAGTAGCATTTTGGAGGCGTGGCGGTGGAACAACCTCCAACACTACTGCACCTTGTCCTGCATCCTTCCCAGCTGCCAAAAGAGTGACCCAATGGGCCGTGAAAGAAAGGTAACGTCCCTGTCCATGCCTGCTGGACCATGAGTCAGCGGTAATATGCACCTTACCGCTGACCGCCGTGTCCAGCGAGGCCAAGACATTGCCTTCCACATGCCGGTAGAGAGCCGGAATAGCCTTCCGTGAGAAAAAGTGGCGTTTGGGAACCTGCCACTGAGGAACCGCACATTGCACAAACTCACGGAAGGGGGCCGAGTCTACCAACTGAAAAGGCAGCAGTTGAAGCGCTAGCAATTTAGCCAAGCTAGCATTCAACCGCTGGGCATGTGGATGGCTGGGAGTGAACTTCTTTCGACGGTCCAGCAGCTGGGGCAGGGAAATTTGCCTGCTAGAATCGGACGTCGGTGTACTGCTAGCAGAGTGGCCGCAAGTACTTGGCTGTGACACACCTAATTCTACACCTTCATTCCTCTCAGTGCATGTTTCAGAGAGGACTGAAGTTTTAGTGGGGTTGGAGATCCCAGCTGATGCGGTGCAAGGAGAGGTCCGCTTTGTTCTTTGGTGTGGGTCTTTGAGGTAGGCTTGCCAACGAGCTGCATGGCAGGTCAACATATGTCTGGTCAGGCATGTGGTACCCAAGCGGCTGATGTTTTGGCCACGCGATATACGCTTGAGACATATGTTGCAAACAGCAGCTGTGCGATCTGATGCACTAGCCTCAAAAAAGGCCCACACCAAAGAACTTTTTGAATGACGGGCAGAGGCAGCGCCCTGCACAGGCGGAGCTCTGCGGTGTGATTCCGTCGGTGTACTACCCTTACACTGGCCACCAAAGGGCATCCTGCCTCGTTGGAGATGTGCCTCCTCCTCATCCTCCTCCTCCTCCTCTCTCCTATTAGGCACCCACGTGGAGTCAGTGACCTCATCATCCCCTCCCTCCTCATCACTGGAGCCAATCTGGCAGTATGCTGCAGCTGCTGGAACATGACTGCCAGATTGGTGTCCTTCTTGAGCATCCCCTCTGTCTGCTCTCACGCTACTGCCTTCCTGTAGCTGGGTTTCATCATCAGACCCTTCGAAACGCTGGGCATCCTCCTGGAGCATGTACCCAACACTGTGCTCAAACAGTTCGGGGGACTCCTCAGGAGGAGGACATGGTGGGTCTAGGGAAGGAGTGACTGATGATGAGTCTGACATTGATACCAGGGAAGAGGACGCTTTGGCAGCTGCTTTTCCAGTACCCTGAGCCTGGGTGAGAGAGGATGAGGAGGAGGAGGAGGGCTTGGTCATCCACTCTACCAAGTCTTCGGCATGATGTGGCTCAACATGTCCAGCTGCCGAAAAGAAGGACAAGCGTGTCCCATGGCCATGTGCTGATGACAATGCACCGCGTCCACGACCAGCATTGTTGCCCCCAGACACAGAGCCTGCTTGCCCTCTTTTATTGCCTCCTGACTGTCTGCCTCTCCTTGTTTGCCTTCCAGACATTCTAATAGATGGCCTGCAGGGAGATGGGAAAAAAGCAATAAGGGCTACCTTCAGGTGTCCTTCTCTGTCCCTTTACTTAAGGATTTCTAAATATGGTTGAGGATGATTGCTTTTGCACAGAATAGCACAACGACAATTTCCCTGACTGTCCAAAAAAACAAGGATTTCAAAGATGGTTGATGAGGAATGCTTTAGCACACTATAGCACAAGGAGAATTTCCCTCACTGTCCTTCCCTGTCCCTAGAAACAAGGATTATCACAGTGAAAGAAACTGATACTCTTCCTACCTATAGTTTTCTGTACCTAGAAAAAATGTTTTTTTAAAGCACACTATAGCACAAGGAGTATTCCCTCACTGTCCTTCCCTGTCCCTAGAAACAAGGATTCGCACAGTAAAACACACTGACACTCTCCCTACCTATAGTTTTCTGTCCCTAGAAAAAATGTTTTTTTAAAGCACACTATAGCACAAGGAGAATTCCCTCACTGTCCTTCCCTGTCCCTAGAAACAAGGATTTGCACAGTAAAAGACACTGACACTCTCCCTACCTATAGTTTTCTGTCCCTAGAAAAAATGTTTTTTTAAAGCACACTATAGCACAAGGAGAATTTCCCTCACTTTCCTTCTTTGTCACTAGAAACAAGGATTATCACAGTGAAAGAAACTGACACTCTTCCTACCTATAGTTTTCTGTCCCTAGAAAAAATGTTTTTTTAAAGCACACTATAGCACAAGGAGAATTCCCTCACTGTCCTTTCCTGTCCCTAGAAACAAGGATTCACACAGTAAAACACACTGACACTCTCCCTACCTATAGTTTTCTGTCCCTAGAAAAAATGTTTTTTTAAAGCACACTATAGCACAAGGAGAATTTCCCTCACTTTCCTTCTTTGTCCCTAGAAACAAGGATTATCACAGTGAAAGAAACTGACACTCTTCCTTCCTATAGTTTTCTGTCCCTAGAAAAAATGTTTTTTTAAAGCACACTATAGCACAAGGAGAATTTCCCTCACTTTCCTTCTTTGTCCCTAGAAACAAGGATTATCACAGTGAAAGAAACTGACACTCTTCCTACCTATAGTTTTCTGTCCCTAGAAAAAATGTTTTTTTAAAGCACACTATAGCACAAGGAGAATTCCCTCACTGTCCTTCCCTGTCCCTAGAAACAAGGATTCGCACAGTAAAACACACTGACACTCTCCCTACCTATAGTTTTCTGTCCCTAGAAAAAATGTTTTTTTAAAGCACACTATAGCACAAGGAGAATTCCCTCACTGTCCTTCCCTGTCCCTAGAAACAAGGATTTGCACAGTAAAAGACACTGACACTCTCCCTACCTATAGTTTTCTGTCCCTAGAAAAAATGTTTTTTTAAAGCACACTATAGCACAAGGAGAATTTCCCTCACTTTCCTTCTTTGTCCCTAGAAACAAGGATTATCACAGTGAAAGAAACTGACACTCTTCCTTCCTATAGTTTTCTGTCCCTAGAAAAAATGTTTTTTTAAAGCACACTATAGCACAAGGAGAATTCCCTCACTGTCCTTCCCTGTCCCTAGAAACAAGGATTCGCACAGTAAAACACACTGACACTCTCCCTACCTATAGTTTTCTGTCCCTAGAAAAAATGTTTTTTTAAAGCACACTATAGCACAAGGAGAATTCCCTCACTGTCCTTCCCTGTCCCTAGAAACAAGGATTTGCACAGTAAAAGACACTGACACTCTCCCTACCTATAGTTTTCTGTCCCTAGAAAAAATGTTTTTTTAAAGCACACTATAGCACAAGGAGAATTTCCCTCACTTTCCTTCTGTGTCCCTAGAAACAAGGATTATCACAGTGAAAGAAACTGACACTCTTCCTTCCTATAGTTTTCTGTCCCTAGAAAAAATGTTTTTTTAAAGCACACTATAGCACAAGGAGAATTTCCCTCACTTTCCTTCTTTGTCCCTAGAAACAAGGATTATCACAGTGAAAGAAACTGACACTCTTCCTTCCTATAGTTTTCTGTCCCTAGAAAAAATGTTTTTTTAAAGCACACTATAGCACAAGGAGAATTTCCCTCACTTTCCTTCTTTGTCCCTAGAAACAAGGATTATCACAGTGAAAGAAACTGACACTCTTCCTACCTATAGTTTTCTGTCCCTAGAAAAAATGTTTTTTTAAAGCACACTATAGCACAAGGAGAATTCCCTCACTGTCCTTCCCTGTCCCTAGAAACAAGGATTCGCACAGTAAAACACACTGACACTCTCCCTACCTATAGTTTTCTGTCCCTAGAAAAAATGTTTTTTTAAAGCACACTATAGCACAAGGAGAATTCCCTCACTGTCCTTCCCTGTCCCTAGAAACAAGGATTTGCACAGTAAAAGACACTGACACTCTCCCTACCTATAGTTTTCTGTCCCTAGAAAAAATGTTTTTTTAAAGCACACTATAGCACAAGGAGAATTTCCCTCACTTTCCTTCTTTGTCCCTAGAAACAAGGATTATCACAGTGAAAGAAACTGACACTCTTCCTTCCTATAGTTTTCTGTCCCTAGAAAAAATGTTTTTTTAAAGCACACTATAGCACAAGGAGAATTCCCTCACTGTCCTTCCCTGTCCCTAGAAACAAGGATTCGCACAGTAAAAGACACTGACACTCTCCCTACCTATAGTTTTCTGTCCCTAGAAAAAATGTTTTTTTAAAGCACACTATAGCACAAGGAGAATTTCCCTCACTTTCCTTCTTTGTCCCTAGAAACAAGGATTATCACAGTGAAAGAAACTGACACTCTTCCTACCTATAGTTTTCTGTCCCTAGAAAAAATGTTTTTTTAAAGCACACTATAGCACAAGGAGAATTCCCTCACTGTCCTTCCCTGTCCCTAGAAACAAGGATTCGCACAGTAAAACACACTGACACTCTCCCTACCTATAGTTTTCTGTCCCTAGAAAAAATGTTTTTTTAAAGCACACTATAGCACAAGGAGAATTCCCTCACTGTCCTTCCCTGTCCCTAGAAACAAGGATTTGCACAGTAAAAGACACTGACACTCTCCCTACCTATAGTTTTCTGTCCCTAGAAAAAATGTTTTTTTAAAGCACACTATAGCACAAGGAGAATTTCCCTCACTTTCCTTCTTTGTCCCTAGAAACAAGGATTATCACAGTGAAAGAAACTGACACTCTTCCTTCCTATAGTTTTCTGTCCCTAGAAAAAATGTTTTTTTAAAGCACACTATAGCACAAGGAGAATTCCCTCACTGTCCTTCCCTGTCCCTAGAAACAAGGATTTGCACAGTAAAAGACACTGACACTCTCCCTACCTATAGTTTTCTGTCCCTAGAAAAAATGTTTTTTTAAAGCACACTATAGCACAAGGAGAATTTCCCTCACTTTCCTTCTTTGTCCCTAGAAACAAGGATTATCACAGTGAAAGAAACTGACACTCTTCCTACCTATAGTTTTCTGTCCCTAGAAAAAATGTTTTTTTAAAGCACACTATAGCACAAGGAGAATTCCCTCACTGTCCTTCCCTGTCCCTAGAAACAAGGATTTGCACAGTAAAAGACACTGACACTCTCCCTACCTATAGTTTTCTGTCCCTAGAAAAAATGTTTTTTTAAAGCACACTATAGCACAAGGAGAATTTCCCTCACTTTCCTTCTTTGTCCCTAGAAACAAGGATTATCACAGTGAAAGAAACTGACACTCTTCCTTCCTATAGTTTTCTGTCCCTAGAAAAAATGTTTTTTTAAAGCACACTATAGCACAAGGAGAATTCCCTCACTGTCCTTCCCTGTCCCTAGAAACAAGGATTCGCACAGTAAAAGACACTGACACTCTCCCTACCTATAGTTTTCTGTCCCTAGAAAAAATGTTTTTTTAAAGCACACTATAGCACAAGGAGAATTTCCCTCACTTTCCTTCTTTGTCCCTAGAAACAAGGATTATCACAGTGATAGAAACTGACACTCTTCCTACCTATAGTTTTCTGTCCCTAGAAAAAATGTTTTTTTAAAGCACACTATAGCACAAGGAGAATTCCCTCACTGTCCTTTCCTGTCCCTAGAAACAAGGATTCGCACAGTAAAACACACTGACACTCTCCCTACCTATAGTTTTCTGTCCCTAGAAAAAATGTTTTTTTAAAGCACACTATAGCACAAGGAGAATTCCCTCACTGACCTTCCCTGTCCCTAGAAACAAGGATTCGCACAGTAAAACACACTGACACTCTCCCTACCTATAGTTTTCTGTCCCTAGAAAAAATGTTTTTTTAAAGCACACTATAGCACAAGGAGAATTCCCTCACTGTCCTTCCCTGTCCCAAGAAACAAGGATTCGCACAGTAAAACACACTGACACTCTCCCTACCTATCCTTCTCTTTCCCTAAACTAAAGGAATCCAGGTTAAGCAAGAAAAAAATAAATGTCACTGTCCCTGCCTATGCTTCTCTTTCCCTGCTCCGGAACACACTACACTAGGCCGCCGTGCTGGCGGCCTTTTATAGTGTGGGGCGTGTACTAAACACCCTCAGCAATAATTGGCCACAGGCATCCTGCCTGTGGCCAATCATTGCTCTCCTCGCTGCCGGCGCTGTGATTGGCCAAGCATGCGGGGTCACAGTGCATGCTTGGCCAATCACAGCGCCTGGATGACACTGCGATGGCGTAGTGCATTGTGGGCCGTTCGCGTCACTCGAATTTGGCGCGAACGGCCCAAATCGTTCGATCTTCGTCGAACGATCGAACAGCCGATGTTCGAGTCGAACGTATGTTCGACTCGAACACGAAGCTCATCCCTAGTGCCAAGGAGTTGGCACTTACTGTATATACTCGAGTATAAGCCGACCAAATATAAGGCGAGGCACCAAATTTTACCACAAAAAAATGAGAAAACTTATTGACTTGAGTATAAGCCTAGGGTGGGAAATGCAACAGCTACTGTAAGTGGTAAAGAGGGTCAACAATGCCCATCTGCAGCCTCACTGTACCCATTTGCAGCCCTTATTGTGCCTCACTGTGCCCATTTGCAGCCTCACTGTGCCCATTTGCAGCCTCACTGTGCCCATCTGCATGCCTCACTGTGCCCATCTGCAGCCTCACTGTGCCCATCTGCAGCCTCACAGTGCCCATCTGCAGCCTCACTGTGCCTCACTGTGCCCATTTGCAGCCTCACTGTGCCCATCTGCTTGCCTCATTGTGCCCATCTTCCAGCCTCACTGTCTCTATCTGCAGCCTCATGTACCTGATCTCCATTACACCGGTGCTGTGACATGCAGTCAGTCTAGTCGACGGCCGTCCAGTGTAACAAAACCCCGCCTCCTCCTCTTCCTCGTCTGTGATGGAACACTGATTCCGTTTCCCAGCAGTGAGTCAGTGATCCGCCTGTCACGGACGAGGATGAGGAGAAGGCTTTGTTACACTGGACAGCCGCCGACTAGACTGCATGTCACAGTGCCGGGAGATCAGGTACATGAGGCTGCAGATGGGCACAGTGAGGCAGGGAGACTCGATTATAATCCGAGGGGGGCTTTTTCAGCACAAAAAAAATGTGCTGAAAAACTTAGCTTATACTCGAGTATATACGGTATATGGCTAAAAGTTACGTTAAAGGGATGCTTCTAGGATAATAATGGTGAACTTTGGTACCCCAGATGTTTTGGAACTACATTTCCCATGGTGCTCAACTACACTGCAGAGTGCATGAGCATCATGGGAAATGTAATTCCAACACATCTGGGGTGCCAAGGTTCACCATCACTGCTCTAGGATCTTTGGGTCAGGGATTCCACTGCTTCTAAAATGTATCATTTTTTAGATGTGCTTCAGCGAGCATATATTCCAATAAGCAGTGGTCATTAAGGATTTATTTATACGGCGGCAGGTCAGCATGGTCCCACAAATCACCGTAGGTATACATCAGTTCCTCTAAGGAGCTGTAGCAGGCGTGAGCGTGCCCGCTGTATGGCGGTGGATCCGATGCGCGAGAACGGAAGCCAGAACGGGGATCTGTCAATGTAAACAGACAGATCCCCGTTCTGATGGGGAGAAGAGAGAGATCGTCTGTTCCTAGTGATTAGGAACAGCGATCTCTTTCCTCCTCCAGTCAGTCCCCTCCCCCCCACAGTTAGAAACACCTCCCTATGACACACAGTTAACTCCTTGATCGCCCCCTAGTGTTAACCCCTTTCCTGCCAGTGACATTTATACAGTAATCAGTGGCTATTTTTAGCTCTGACCGCTGTATAAATGTCAATGGTCCCAAAAAAGTATCAAAAGTGTCCGATCTGTCTGCCGCAATGTCGTAGTTCCACTAAAAATCGCAGATCACCGACATTGCTAGTAAAAGAAAAAAATGCCATAAATCTATCCCCTATTTTGTAGCCGCTATAACTTTTGCGCAAACCAATCAATAAACGCTTATTGCGATTTTTTTAACCAAAAATATGTAGAAGAATACATATTGGCCTAAACTGATGAAGAAATTATTATTTTATTTTTTGGGATATTTATTATAGCTGTAGCGATACCCCCAACTTAAGAGAGCCGCTGGTATTGTTTCGGGCCCTGTACACAGCACTGCCAACCCCCGGCAATCTACTCGACCCTCCCCTGGCACAGTTAGTCTAGGGATGAAAGACTGGTAATGTCTCTGTATACCTGTGACTCAGCCCCACAGTGATTGACCAACAGTAATACAGTATAATAATTGACACTGATACCGGAGAACTTAACTATAGTAACTTTACTATTGTATAAAAGTTAGGTAAAAATACAGTACATAATAACACATGCAGAGCCCTGCAATAATTGATGAGACTTAGCAATACAGTATTTCGTATACTAGCACACCACGCTGCTGCTATCCTCCCCGTGAGCAATATGGCGCCCAATAATGTTCTACGCTACCCAGTCAGGCCTGACTCAAAGTAAAGTATAGTCTTAGGGTGAAGAATCTTCGCATGCAAGGAGAACGGTGGTGCACAGCAGGAACAATAATTGTAATCCAACGGGACAGTATCTCAACAAGGCAACCACTCCCAGGAGACTATCAAGCTCAGTTCTGGAAATAGTCTCCTGCTAGGATAGTTGATATAGCACTAAGGGCCAAGACAGTCAGTAGGCCTAAACAAAGTACTTGGCTATAACTTTGAGCAAGTGCTCTCTCACCACACCGGATTTAGTCCCTGTCCGTAACTTCCACCGCTGTTTATACGCACACAGGGTCTGCGATAGCCGGGTCTTCAGTCCTCCTGATGTCAGTGAGAAAACAAGTGGAGATCAGGTGCCACACAGGCTCCGCAGTGGAGTGGAAGGCTCTTTGGAAGTGTGCAAGGCCCAGGCTTCAGGCCTTGCACCCACAACAAGTCCACACAGGGGATCCTCTTGATAGCAGGGCGGCATCCAAAGAGGCCGAGCTCTGCCACCGCTTCACCTTTATAGCCCACCCCATGAGTCTCTGTGGTTGGCAATGCACCTTGGGTGCTGAACGGGGTTCTGGGTATCGTAGTCCTGGCTCCTTAAAGGAGATTCCCACTACACACTCCCCACACTTAGATTCTTTGGTCCCCAAATATAGTGCTAACAAAAGGTACGTACAACATCAGTTAAAGCTGTAAGTGATGTCGGCAGGGGAAGTTCCCACCAAAAACGAGGAGGGGAATTACCCTGCCCACAGGTCACATTGTTAGAAGTGACCTGCCTAGCTGTGCCAGAAGGTGAGTTGGGGTTGCCCTCCACCAAATGAACAGTGGAGGGGTCAGGGTTTTCTACACTCCTCCTGGCTGTTATCACAGTGTCCTCTGAACTCTCCCCCATTTGGGTGTAAGTCAACTTCCGGGGAGGACGTATGGTTCTTTTCATTCTTTGCTCCCTTGGAATCTCTGGTTCAGTCATTGTAGGTTCCTTTCCTGGAACAGACGTAGAAGCCTCCATAGTCCCTGGAGCATTCAGCTCAGATGCAGGAAGATACATAGATTCTCTTGGATCCTCTGCAGGGAGTGAGTCAAAAGCATCTTCCCATGTGTCTGACAGAGGGCTGGACGGGATGAACTCTGTGGCTTCTGCGTTCAGTGTACTGTCTATGGTGCTTTCAGAAGGTGGGAGATCTATGGAAGAAGGTACAGGGCCCTGGGAAGGCCACAGCCACTCAAGCTCTTCTCTCTCATCCTCGCTGGGTTCAGAGACATCCATTCCTCCAGATTGAGATGTCTGAGACCGGGTATTTGGCCTAGGAGTATCCAGGATGGAAGTTAGCTCAGGGGAATCCTTTACAGGAGGTATCCGAACTTCATCAGAAAGTGGAAGTAGATGATTTCTGTGCCAAGTCTTCAGTGGCCCCACTCTTCCCTCCGACTTCAATTGGTAAACTGGTAGACCAGGTATCTTCTTGCAGATGACATAAGGTTCGGGTCTCCATCGGTCTGCCAGCTTATGCTTCCCAGGGACCCCCAAGTTTCGCAACAGCACTCTATCTCCAGGTTGCAAATCCTAAATCCGAACTTTCAAGTCAAAGTTTTGTTTGTTACGAGCTCCCCTTTGATCTGAGGTTGCTTGAGCCTGTTCATAGGCCAACTTCAAACTTTGCCTCAGCCTATTCACATACCCCTTGTGAGATGTGGCTGAGGTGTGATCTATGGAGATGCCAAAGGCCAGGTCCACGGGTAATCTTGCCTCTCTTCCAAACATAAGTCTATAGGGAGAGTACCCTGTGGCATCACTTGTTGTACTCTTATAAGCATGCACAATTGCCGCTATGTGCTTACTCCGGTGCAGTTTTTTTTTGCTGCTTAGAGTCCCTAGCATGTTCAGTAGGGTTCTGTTGAACCTCTCCGACTGCGCATCCCCTTGTGGGTGGTAGGGAGTGGTCCGAGTCTTCTTGATCCCTAAGGAGTCTAAGAGTTTCCGGATCAGCCAACTCTCGAAGTCCCTCCCTTGATCCGAGTGAAGGCGTTGCGGTAGCCCGTAGTGCCCGTAGTGCACAAAGTATTTCTCCATGAGTACTTTGGCCACGGTGGAAGCCTTTTGGTCTTTGGTTGGGGAGGCCTGGGCATACTGAGTGAAATGATCGGTTACTACCAGAACATTTCCTAGTCCACTCAAGTCGGGTTCAAGGCAGAGAAAATCAATGCATACCAAATCCAATGGACCTTGACTTTTCAGGTGGCCCATTGGGGCAGCTTGATGGGGTAGAGTCTTTCGTTGGATGCAGCGTACACAGGAGTGGCAGTATGCCACTAAGACAGTCTCTCTGTGTTTCTCGGGCAGAAATAGTTGCCATTTGTCCTCCAGGTCATCAGAGGGGCACCCCTTGATGCACCTGCAGCCTGTCCCACTCTTTCCGCAGCAGGCGGGCCTCCTTCGAAGGATGATGTAGAAGTTTGTCTGGATCTTGATCTTCCAGGGCTTCCAGGACCAGTTTCCCCAGAGGGTCTTCCAATTGGTCACATCTCAGTTCCTTCTTGGACAGCTTTGGCAAGTCACCTTCTTCTATCTGAGTCACACCGCAGTATTGTCTGGGTACTCCTACTACTGTGACTCCTATCTCCTCTGCTCTGGATCCACCACTGGCTTGGAGTTCAGCTCCTTGACAGAGAGCCCGCACCCCATCTGGCGTCACTTAAGTCCAGTCTTCGGTACTGCCGGTGGGAGTATGAGCCCTTCTGGACAGGGCATCCGCATCTCGGTTTCCAGCCCCAGGTCTGTATTTCAGGCTGAAATTGAATCCAGAGAGCGCAGCCAACCACCGGTGGCCAGTGGCATCCAGCTTTGCGGTGGTGAAGAGATAAGTGAGGGGGTTGTTATCAGTTTTCACGATAAATTCTGCTTCATACAGGTAGTCTTTTAATTTATCTACCACAGCCCACTTGAGGGCTAAGAACTCCAACTTGTGGGTAGGATAGTTCTTCTCAGCTGGGGTTAAGCTCCTGCTCACGTAGGCAACGGGGCGTAGTTGCCCTTCACCTTCATGCTCCTGGTAAAGCACCCCTCCCAGACCATCGTGACTGGCGTCTTCTCCTTATCTTCTGGATGCATTGGGATCTGGTAGTATCCGCTCTTAAGGTCTATGACGCTGAACCACCTAGCTCCAGACAGACTCTGTAGGGCGTCCTCTATCCTCGGGGTGGTATACTGGTCGAGTATCATTCTCCTGTTGAGGGTCCTGTAATCTATACATAGCCTCAGCGACCCATTCTTTTTCCTGACCACCATGATCGGGGAGGCATAGGGGCTTCTGGACTACACCGGTTCGCTTGAGCTCGGCGAGCTGTTCTCTCAAATCTTCTAGATCGGCTAGGGGAATCCGCCTGACCCTCTCTCTGAAAGGCTTGTCTTCCTGGAGGCGGATTCGATGGGTGGCACTCTTCGCACACCCCACATCAAACTCATCTTTGGAGAAGATCTTCCCCCATTTGATCAACTGGGCCCTTGCCCTCTCCTTCCAGGCCCTGGGCAGGTTCGGGTTTTCCATACAGAGCTTCTCCCATGTTGTGTTCTCTTCTTCTGTCTTCTCCACATCTGACAAGACAACCGGGCCAGCTTGGCTCACCTGGCCCAGCAGCATTCTGGCTGGGATATTCATGGGGGCATCAGTGGTGTTCCTGATGCTCACTGCCACCTTACAGTGTGCCTTCTTCAAAGCTCTTAGTGGGACCACTTCAAGGATCACTTCTAGACCTGAATGTTCCTCCCGAGGATCTGGTTCCCACACGACAAAGGGCCCAGGTTGCTCCCAGGTAAGCTTCACAGTGGCTCTAAGACAGGTTTACTTCACCGGGCTGTAGCACTATCCCGTTCTTCCCTAGCCTCCAGACTTTCCCAACCACATTTTCTGGGGCCTTCTGCTCCAAGACTAGTCGCTGGTAGGCTAATTTCAGCATTGGATGGATTCTGGGGGCTGTAGGGTTCTTCCCTTTTGTTAAGGGTGCCAGGAGCCTCTTTACCAGGTCTGTATTGGTCCCGATTATAAGGGAACTCTTGTTGGCTCCGGGTGGTCGAGGGCAGATCACTGCCAGAGTATCAATTACTTCAGCCTTCCCGGCCACTGAAGGGTCGAAGGTCAACTTTACCGGTAAGTAGCCATCATGAGGGAAACTCTGTGTTCCGATCCCCCATATCTCCAAGTCTTCGAGTTTTTGGATGGGCAGATGGCTCATATGTTTATCATAAAAGTCCCTATATAGTAGGGTCACTTGTGCCCCAGTATCTAGGATTGCTCTCGTGTAGACTCCCTCCACTTGAAAGGGTACTAGTGGAGAGGGTTCTACCAGCTTTTCTGGGAATGGTTTCTGGGGAGGCTCTTTCCTTTGATCCCTACGTTTTCTCTTAGGACTTTTATTATTCCATTTTCCTCTTGACTTCAATCCCTCTTGGGCTTGGTATGCATTGATATCTCCCTTTTTTTTAGGTGTATACTCCCGCTGAGGGACATTATTCCTTTTTGGAGGGGGTTTGCCCCCTTTCTTGCTGAACTTCTCATTAATCTTTGATCCAACGGAGCTTACTGGAGATGGCGGGCACCCGGTTGACTCCTTCACCGGGGCCCTCTGGAGTTTTCCGCCGGCTTGCGATTATTAACTTTCTTTTTCTTTGGACTGGGACATACTTTTCCAATATGACCAACTCCTCCACAGTTGTAGCAAATCGCATCCCCCCAATCCTTTAAGGGGGCGGGTGCTGAGGTATCTGGGAACAACTCCTTCTTCGATCCCTCTTTCTCTGGGACCCTAAAATGAGAAAAAACCTCTGGTTGGTGGGATTTTGGAGGCAATATAAAATATGAAAAAAACTCAATTAAAATTTTGAAATATTTATTTATACACATGCCACATAACGCGGACACATATATGAAAAAAGAACAAATGGTACAAAAAGGCACATATATATGAAAATTCTACAGAAACTACATAGATCTGACATGATACAAATCTTCCGAAGATGAATACAATAGCCTGAGTTGACCGCTCCAGCCAGAAGCAGATCAAAGGAGGCTTGTCCAACGCGTTTCAAACTGTAAACGTCCTTCTTCAGGGAATTCAAATGCATTCACTTCTACAAGAATAAATTTTCTATTAAATACAGAAACAATAAAATAATTTTCACTTTAATTTCAACTGTTATATGAAATACAGCGAAACAGCAAAAAAACTTACACAAAAAAACTCATATGAAAAAATGTTCCATCAATGCTCCCATATGTGCATCCCAGGTTCCAGTAACACTGTGTTGTGGAATCCCCGATACCCTCAAAGTTCCAGGAAAACTTTTCCATCAGAAACAAGTCCATATAAGAAGTACGGACATATGAAAAAATTGGTCCAAGATAGGTGCCTTAAATAAAAAATAACATACATAAGTATGAAAGTAATTCCATTGGGGAGTAAAATAAATCTCCCTAAAGAAAATAGATATGGTACCTGTAGATGGAAAGTGGAAATCTACAATTCGGATTCATCAGGTAATATAACTCATATAGGAGGACAAAAAACCAGTGGATTCTTGAGTCCAAAGATATATGTCCTAAAACATCAAAAAATATATATGAAATAGGATAAAAATTATTCTATCCATCAAAAAGAGAGAGAAGAAATTCCTCCCTCTCCTAGGTGGAACTTTTAGAATATTACCTGTCAAGAGGATCAAGAATCACGATTGATATCCAGAAAAGGTTCCATGCAACAGAGGTCCATACAAAAACATCCTCTGCCTGCCAGCAGAGGGAGAGAATGACACCATATAACTTCTTTGGCGTCCTATATATCCCTCTGCTGTGTCTGATTGGTCCAGACAGGGTCACATGACGCGCCTGCTCATAGAGCAGAGCGTCATGTTGCCATGGATACGCCGCATTTGCCACGCCAGATCACGTCCAGCGCCAGTCACATGACGCAACCGCACCAATCAGCGGCGCGTCTGCCATCGGCGCATAGAGGCAGCAAAATAGGCAGCGAAGCCAGAAAACTGGTCCACGGTCCCATTACATGCCCGATGTGATGCCATCCATCGCGCCCCGCTGAAGAGAAGGGCATGATGAGTGACCACAGAAGCCCGATCAGCCCCAATTCTGGTCCGTTCCGCACCGCAGGAAGTGCAGAGACGGCCATCTTGAATGTGGGCAAATTTAGGGGATACAGATATAAAGGGTAAAAAAGATGGTGCTGGGTTGTGATGGGACAGTCAGACATGGAGTAACAGTGTGAACTGGTACCCAGGATATAGATCCTTCCCCCAGAACAATATTGTGGACGGGGAGCGGGCCATGGACTATTACCACCGGTGCCGTTTTTAACCTATGATAGGAATATGTCCCTAACAAGGAAAAAATTGATAGGGGGCAATTTCCCATGGGGAAAACCCCCTCCCCGGCACCGGATATGAACATGTAAAATCGGAAAAACGGAAATACTGGATAGAAATAACGGGCCACCCCAAAGACATACCTCTGGTTGTGTCACTGACCAATTGGATGCATGCATGGGAGCATATCAAGAAATCCCTTCCGCCCAAGGGATCATATATACCTCCGCAGAAAGGACTGTTAAGAACATTCAACATACAAAGTACATATAAACAACAATCTATATATATCTCAAACCCCACATGTGTGTCAATGTGTCTAGAAAAAAGAGAGATCATCCTGTATCCATTGATATGGAGAAAAGCTGGAATAACAAAGATAATAAAAAATTTAAAAATCAATTTCAAACAAGGATGGGTGGGACATCAGGGTATATCAATAAAAGGAAAAAACCCAAAACAGAAACAAAAACAAAACTAATCAGTCTTTCCAGAGCTAAAGCCCTCCAGGAATGGACGAAAACTTTCCACTTCATTCAGACCTGGGGGCGTGGTTGCCCTAAGGTGCCTGATCCAGCGCATTTCCCGCTGGAGCAGGACCTTATTCCAATCCCCCCCCCCTACATGGAATATGAATCCTTTCAATGACTGAAAAAATTACATTGGGCATTCTGTACCTATGTTTTTTAGCTACGTGTCTCCCAAGAGGTAAATAGAGATTCCCTATCCTCATGCTATGTATATGTTTTTCCACTCTCTTCCCTAATTCCTGTCTTGTTTTTCCGACGTAAAAGGATCCACACTGACAGACCATCAAGTAGACCACACCTTGTGTCTTACAATTGGCAAAATGCCTAAATGTGAAGGTCTCCCCATTGGGTAAAGTGAGCGTGGATCCTCCGCCAATGACAGTACATTGAGAGCATGCCCCACAAGGATAGGTCCCAAAGATTTTGCATGGGTCTTTTCTAGCCTCTCCCTTGTATTCACTTTTGACCAACATGCCACCGATGGATTCTGCCTTTTTGAAGGTGATCACTGGTTTGGATGGTACTAGTGTCTTAAGGATTGGATCCTCCGTAAGGATGGGCCAGTATTTGGTTAGAATCTGTCTGATTTTCTTATGCTCATTGGAGAATTTGAAAATTATCCTTGAAGTATCATCTTCCTGAGTTTTTTTCTTTTTCTTAGAAGTTTTGAAAATCAAAGTGTGTCTTTCCATTCCCTTTACTCTGTTGAAAGCTTTCTTTAAGGTGGATCTACTATAACCTCTCGCTAGTAAGCGGTTACTTAGCTCATTAGATTCAGATTGAAAATCCTCATCTGATGTACAATTCCTCCTGATTCGGAGGAATTGGCTAAAAGGTATGGATTCTTTGAGTGTTGTTGGGTGGAAACTGGCTGCGTGCAACATCGTGTTGCCAGCCGTCTCCTTCCTAAACAGTCTGCTTTGGACTTTTCCCTGTATATCTTTAGATATAAGGATATCGAGAAAGCTGACTTTCTCAAAGTCGTAGGACATAGTAAAGAATAAATTTAGGTTGTTGGTATTCATAAGTTCCAAAACTTTCTTGAGCCTATCTTCAGGCCCATCCCAAATAATGAAGATGTCGTCTATGTAGCGCTGCCACATAAGAATGTGGCAGGCACACATAGACGCATCATCCCCCAGGAGGAAGTCCTTCTCCCACTCCCCCAGGTACAGGTTGGCATATGAGGGTGCACAGCACGTCCCCATAGCCACCCCCTGCACCTGGAGGTAGTGGGAGCCCTGAAATAAAAAAATATTATGATGTAAAATAAAATCAAGCATCTGTATGATGAATTGATTAAACTTCCAGTCAGTGGTTGGGCGTTGTCGTAACACTCTTTGGACAGCTAAAATACCAAGATCGTGTGGTATGCTGTTATAAAGTGACTCTACGTCTACAGTCACCAAAAAGGCTGATGGAGGTACGACAAGACCTTTCAATATTTGCAGAAGGTGGATTGTGTCTTTAGTGTACGAAGGGAGATCCATCACATGGGGTCTGAGGTGCTGGTCAATGACTCGGCTAGCACCTTCAGAGATGGAACCATTACCCGATATGATGGGCCTACCTGGTGGCCTCAACAGGTTTTTGTGCACTTTAGGAAGTGCATACATCGTAGGGGTACGTGGGTGTCAGGTTCTAATAAAGTCCCAGGTATCTTGGTTTATGGCACCGTCTCTGAAGGATTCATCAACCAATTGATAGAATTCGCTATTCATTCTATCCACTGTGGATGAGGAGATTTTGCGATAGCATTTAGGATCCCTGAGAATTTTCATGCACATCTCCTCGTAATCTGGGTTGTCCATAAGGACGATGTTACCCCCTTTATCTGAGCCTTTAATCGTGATGTTAACATTGTTCTTAAGGGTTTTTAGGGCATGTTTTTGCTCTGGATTGAGATTGCAATGTAAAGTCTCTTTCCTCAGGACCTCAATTTCCTTAGATGTTTGTCTTACAAACAGAGCTAAAGCAGGATTCTGGTTGATTGGTGGGAAGTTATGAGACTTCCTTTTAAATTTTTTGGGGGTGAAAATTGTCTGATTATTTTCCCCATCATCACTCTCCTCCTCCTCCAAATTCTCCTCCCCTATCTGACTCAAAGGGGCGTTTTCTTGGAGTAGGAGATTTAGGTCCCTCAAAGCCTTGAAGTCGGCCGCTTTAAGATTCGGTGCCACTTCATTTTCTTGATTCTCTTGTTTAGCATACAAGCTCTTATAAAAGAGCTTACGAGCAAACAAATGAATATCCTTCACTGTTTCAAAACTGTCCGTATTGCTGGTTGGGCAAAAAGAAAGGCCCAAAGACAATACTTCATGTTCCAAATCAGATAACTTGTAGGAGGATAGATTTATAATATTGAGTTTTCCCCGGAGTTATTTTGGTCACAAAGGGTTCCATGACTAATTGTGTCATGGGCGAGGGTGGAAAAGGTTGTATTTTGCCCTTCTCTAAAAAATCCTCCACTGGAAGTGACTGGACTCGAGAGATGGCCCCAGATTTGGGTATTGCCCCCAATTCCCTCTGAGAAGCCGTTTTGCTTCGAGTGGTAGATCCCTTGGGGTTATTTTTGTATGTACCCCGACTATGTCCACTCTCTCTTCCATTTTGTGTGGAGAATACCTTGGAATCCGTTGTTGCTTTTTTGTTGCATTGTAGGACCTCTCCATCAGTTCCATTGGATCTAGGTGAAGGACCTTTTCTTTTAGTCCCAAACATACGACCTGTGTTTGAGGAGGCTGAGGAGGAAGAGTTAGACGGGGTGTCAGACGAATAATCATTTTGTGCATTAGTATCTCCCCCTCGATTTTTATGTTTATTAAATTGATTGTTTTTATATTTTTTCTCTTGATTCCATCTATATGCTCGACCCTCACTGAACGCATTTTTATCTCTCCAATACTTTTTCTCTTTTTTCACAAGTATTGTTTTACCAAAATTTTCCAAATGTTCCTTGAGATTTTTTTCAAAGTTACTGTATTCTTTATGCGTTTTTAGGAGTGAGAGGCGAGCATATAGTGATTCTATTTCTATATCCAAAACAACCAGCTGCTGTCTATACTCCTCCTGCAATAACATCATCAAATTCATTGAACATTCATTTAACTTGGTTTCCCAGTTCAACTTGAGGTTTTTACTGATATTTTCCAAAATCGGAAATATCTGAATCCTCAAGCCGATAGGTATATTAAAGAACATATTAATCCTATCAAATGAATTAATGTGCCAATATAGGGCAGATTTTTTCTCTAGTGTTTTCCTAAGATTGAAAAATAAAGATGACAGATCTGAGATTGGCTGTTCAGTCCCTTGATAGTTCTTCTGAATCCCCGACATAAGCTCCTCCCATCCATCTCCCTGAAGATCCCCCATATTCAATGATTGAAAGGAGAAACAAAACAAATTTCAGAACACAAAAGACATATGTTATTATAGCTGTATTTCCAAAATAAATATCAGCTCTCAAAAAATGTGCACCACACTCCTGCCAATGTTGGATTTCTCCAAGATGGCAGATATATGGGAAAAATAGTGCATCAAATTATTTATAATTATAACACAAAAATGGGGTCCATGTATGGGTGCATGGGTGTGAGGACGAGGTTTATGGGTGTATTATCCACCCTATGATATGTGAAAAAATGTAACACCTCATGCAACCCAACATGTAATTGCCATCATCCCAAATATGTATAAAATGAGAAAAAACCTCTGGTTGGTGGGATTTTGGAGGCAATATAAAATATGAAAAAAACTCAATTAAAATTTTGAAATATTTATTTATACACATGCCACATAACGCGGACACATATATGAAAAAAGAACAAATGGTACAAAAAGGCACATATATATGAAAATTCTACAGAAACTACATAGATCTGACATGATACAAATCTTCCGAAGATGAATACAATAGCCTGAGTTGACCGCTCCAGCCAGAAGCAGATCAAAGGAGGCTTGTCCAACGCGTTTCAAACTGTAAACGTCCTTCTTCAGGGAATTCAAATGCATTCACTTCTACAAGAATAAATTTTCTATTAAATACAGAAACAATAAAATAATTTTCACTTTAATTTCAACTGTTATATGAAATACAGCGAAACAGCAAAAAAACTTACACAAAAAAACTCATATGAAAAAATGTTCCATCAATGCTCCCATATGTGCATCCCAGGTTCCAATAACACTGTGTTGTGGAATCCCCGATACCCTCAAAGTTCCAGGAAAACTTTTCCATCAGAAACAAGTCCATATAAGAAGTACGGACATATGAAAAAATTGGTCCAAGATAGGTGCCTTAAATAAAAAATAACATACATAAGTATGAAAGTAATTCCATTGGGGAGTAAAATAAATCTCCCTAAAGAAAATAGATATGGTACCTGTAGATGGAAAGTGGAAATCTACAATTCGGATTCATCAGGTAATATAACTCATATAGGAGGACAAAAAACCAGTGGATTCTTGAGTCCAAAGATATATGTCCTAAAACATCAAAAAATATATATGAAATAGGATAAAAATTATTCTATCCATCAAAAAGAGAGAGAAGAAATTCCTCCCTCTCCTAGGTGGAACTTTTAGAATATTACCTGTCAAGAGGATCAAGATTCACGATTGATATCCAGAAAAGGTTCCATGCAACAGAGGTCCATACAAAAACATCCTCTGCCTGCCAGCAGAGGGAGAGAATGACACCATATAACTTCTTTGGCGTCCTATATATCCCTCTGCTGTGTCTGATTGGTCCAGACAGGGTCACATGACGCACCTGCTCATAGAGCAGAGCGTCATGTTGCCATGGATACGCCGCATTTGCCACGCCAGATCATGTCCAGCGCCGGTCACATGACGCAACCGCACCAATCAGCGGCGCGTCTGCCATCGGCGCATAGAGGCAGCAAAATAGGCAGCGAAGCCAGAAAACTGGTCCACGGTCCCATTACATGCCCGATGTGATGCCATCCATCGCACCCCGCTGAAGAGAAGGGCATGATGAGTGACCACAGAAGCCCGATCAGCCCCAATTCTGGTCCGTTCCGCACCGCAGGAAGTGCAGAGACGGCCATCTTGAATGTGGGCAAATTTAGGGGATACCGATATAAAGGGTAAAAAAGATGGTGCTGGGTTGTGATGGGACAGTCAGACATGGAGTAACAGTGTGAACTGGTACCCAGGATATAGATCCTTCCCCCAGAACAATATTGTGGACAGGGAGCGGGCCATGGACTATTACCACCGGTGCCGTTTTTAACCTATGATAGGAATATGTCCCTAACAAGGAAAAAATTGATAGGGGGCAATTTCCCATGGGGAAAACCCCCTCCCCGGCACCGGATATGAACATGTAAAATCGGAAAAACGGAAATACTGGATAGAAATAACGGGCCACCCCAAAGACATACCTCTGGTTGTGTCACTGACCAATTGGATGCATGCATGGGAGCATATCAAGAAATCCCTTCCGCCCAAGGGATCATATATACCTCCGCAGAAAGGACTGTTAAGAACATTCAACATACAAAGTACATATAAACAACAATCTATATATATCTCAAACCCCACATGTGTGTCAATGTGTCTAGAAAAAAGAGAGATCATCCTGTATCCATTGATATGGAGAAAAGCTGGAATAACAAAGATAATAAAAAATTGAAAAATCAATTTCAAACAAGGATGGGTGGGACATCAGGGTATATCAATAAAAGGAAAAAACCCAAAACAGAAACAAAAACAAAACTAATCAGTCTTTCCAGAGCTAAAGCCCTCCAGGAATGGACGAAAACTTTCGACTTCATTCAGACCTGGGGGCGTGGTTGCCCTAAGGTGCCTGATCCAGCGCATTTCCCGCTGGAGCAGGACCTTATTCCAATCCCCCCCCCTACATGGAATATGAATCCTTTCAATGACTGAAAAAATTACATTGGGCATTCTGTACCTATGTTTTTTAGCTACGTGTCTCCCAAGAGGTAAATAGAGATTCCCTATCCTCATGCTATGTATATGTTTTTCCACTCTCTTCCCTAATTCCTGTTTTGTTTTTCCGACGTAAAAGGATCCACACTGACAGACCATCAAGTAGACCACACCTTGTGTCTTACAATTGGCAAAATGCCTAAATGTGAAGGTCTCCCCATTGGGTAAAGTGAGCGTGGATCCTCCGCCAATGACAGTACATTGAGAGCATGCCCCACAAGGATAGGTCCCAAAGATTTCTATCAATTGGTTGATGAATCCTTCAGAGACGGTGCCATAAACCAAGATACCTGGGACTTTATTAGAACCCGACACCCACGTACCCCTACGATGTATGCACTTCCTAAAGTGCACAAAAACCTG
Organism: Rana muscosa; assembly: GCA_029206835.1. Lineage (NCBI taxonomy): Eukaryota > Metazoa > Chordata > Amphibia > Anura > Ranidae > Rana > Rana muscosa. The sequence continues at coordinate 78,004,237 of CM055116.1, read as the reverse complement.
TTGAGGCCACCAGGTAGGCCCATCATATCGGGTAATGGTTCCATCTCTGAAGGTGCTAGCCGAGTCATTGACCAGCACCTCAGACCCCATGTGATGGATCTCCCTTCGTACACTAAAGACACAATCCACCTTCTGCAAATATTGGAAGGTCTTGTCGTACCTCCATCAGCCTTTTTGGTGACTGTAGACGTAGAGTCACTTTATAACAGCATACCACACGATCTTGGTATTTTAGCTGTCCAAAGAGTGTTACGACAACACCCAACCACTGACTGGAAGTTTAATCAATTCATCATACAGATGCTTGATTTTATTTTACATCATAATATTTTTTTTATTTCAGGGCTCCCACTACCTCCAGGTGCAGGGGGTGGCTATGGGGACGTGCTGTGCACCCTCATATGCCAACCTGTACCTGGGGGAGTGGGAGAAGGACTTCCTCCTGGGGGATGATGCGTCTATGTGTGCCTGCCACATTCTTATGTGGCAGCGCTACATAGACGACATCTTCATTATTTGGGATGGGCCTGAAGATAGGCTCAAGAAAGTTTTGGAACTTATGAATACCAACAACCTAAATTTATTCTTTACTATGTCCTACGACTTTGAGAAAGTCAGCTTTCTCGATATCCTTATATCTAAAGATATACAGGGAAAAGTCCAAAGCAGGCTGTTTAGGAAGGAGACGGCTGGCAACACGATGTTGCACGCAGCCAGTTTCCACCCAACAACACTCAAAGAATCCATACCTTTTAGCCAATTCCTCCGAATCAGGAGGAATTGTACATCAGATGAGGATTTTCAATCTGAATCTAATGAGCTAAGTAACCGCTTACTAGCGAGAGGTTATAGTAGATCCACCTTAAAGAAAGCTTTCAACAGAGTAAAGGGAATGGAAAGACACACTTTGATTTTCAAAACTTCTAAGAAAAAGAAAAAAACTCAGGAAGATGATACTTCAAGGATAATTTTCAAATTCTCCAATGAGCATAAGAAAATCAGACAGATTCTAACCAAATACTGGCCCATCCTTACGGAGGATCCAATCCTTAAGACACTAGTACCATCCAAACCAGTGATCACCTTCAAAAAGGCAGAATCCATCGGTGGCATGTTGGTCAAAAGTGAATACAAGGGAGAGGCTAGAAAAGACCCATGCAAAATCTTTGGGACCTATCCTTGTGGGGCATGCTCTCAATGTACTGTCATTGGCGGAGGATCCACGCTCACTTTACCCAATGGGGAGACCTTCACATTTAGGCATTTTGCCAATTGTAAGACACAAGGTGTGGTCTACTTGATGGTCTGTCAGTGTGGATCCTTTTACGTCGGAAAAACAAGACAGGAATTAGGGAAGAGAGTGGAAAAACATATACATAGCATGAGGATAGGGAATCTCTATTTACCTCTTGGGAGACACGTAGCTAAAAAACATAGGTACAGAATGCCCAATGTAATTTTTTCAGTCATTGAAAGGATTCATATTCCATGTAGGGGGGGGGATTGGAATAAGGTCCTGCTCCAGCGGGAAATGCGCTGGATCAGGCACCTTAGGGCAACCACGCCCCCAGGTCTGAATGAAGTCGAAAGTTTTCGTCCATTCCTGGAGGGCTTTAGCTCTGGAAAGACTGATTAGTTTTGTTTTTGTTTCTGTTTTGGGTTTTTTCCTTTTATTGATATACCCTGATGTCCCACCCATCCTTGTTTGAAATTGATTTTTCAATTTTTTATTATCTTTGTTATTCCAGCTTTTCTCCATATCAATGGATACAGGATGATCTCTCTTTTTTCTAGACACATTGACACACATGTGGGGTTTGAGATATATATAGATTGTTGTTTATATGTACTTTGTATGTTGAATGTTCTTAACAGTCCTTTCTGCGGAGGTATATATGATCCCTTGGGCGGAAGGGATTTCTTGATATGCTCCCATGCATGCATCCAATTGGTCAGTGACACAACCAGAGGTATGTCTTTGGGGTGGCCCGTTATTTCTATCCAGTATTTCAGTTTTTCCGATTTTACATGTTCATATCCGGTGCCGGGGAGGGGGTTTTCCCCATGGGAAATTGCCCCCTATCAATTTTTTCCTTGTTAGGGACATATTCCTATCATAGGTTAAAAACGGCACCGGTGGTAATAGTCCATGGCCCGCTCCCCGTCCACAATATTGTTCTGGGGGAAGGATCTATATCCTGGGTACCAGTTCACACTGTTACTCCATGTCTGACTGTCCCATCACAACCCAGCACCATCTTTTTTACCCTTTATATCGGTATCCCCTAAATTTGCCCACATTCAAGATGGCCGTCTCTGCACTTCCTGCGGTGCGGAACGGACCAGAATTGGGGCTGAGCGGGCTTCTGTGGTCACTCATCATGCCCTTCTCTTCAGCGGGGCGCGATGGATGGCATCACATCGGGCATGTAATGGGACCGTGGACCAGTTTTCTGGCTTCGCTGCCTATTTTGCTGCCTCTATGCGCCGATGGCAGACGCGCCGCTGATTGGTGCGGTTGCGTCATGTGACCGGCGCTGGACGTGATCTGGCGTGGCAAATGCGGCGTATCCATGGCAACATGACGCTCTGCTCTATGAGCAGGTGCGTCATGTGACCCTGTCTGGACCAATCAGACACAGCAGAGGGATATATAGGACGCCAAAGAAGTTATATGGTGTCATTCTCTCCCTCTGCTGGCAGGCAGAGGATGTTTTTGTATGGACCTCTGTTGCATGGAACCTTTTCTGGATATCAATCGTGATTCTTGATCCTCTTGACAGGTAATATTCTAAAAGTTCCACCTAGGAGAGGGAGGAATTTCTTCTCTCTCTTTTTGATGGATAGAATAATTTTTATCCTATTTCATATATATTTTTTGATGTTTTAGGACATATATCTTTGGACTCAAGAATCCACTGTTTTTTTGTCCTCCTATATGAGTTATAATACCTGATGAATCCGAATTGTAGATTTCCACTTTCCATCTACAGGTACCATATCTATTTTCTTTAGGGAGATTTATTTTACTCCCCAATGGAATTACTTTCATACTTATGTATGTTATTTTTTATTTAAGGCACCTATCTTGGACCAATTTTTTCATATGTCCGTACTTCTTATATGGACTTGTTTCTGATGGAAAAGTTTTCCTGGAACTTTGAGGGTATCGGGGATTCCACAACACAGTGTTACTGGAACCTGGGATGCACATATGGGAGCATTGATGGAACATTTTTTCATATGAGTTTTTTTGTGTAAGTTTTTTTTGCTGTTTCGCTGTATTTCATATAACAGTTGAAATTAAAGTGAAAATTATTTTATTGTTTCTGTATTTAATAGAAAATTTATTCTTGTAGAAGTGAATGCATTTGAATTCCCTGAAGAAGGACGTTTACAGTTTGAAACGCGTTGGACAAGCCTCCTTTGATCTGCTTCTGGCTGGAGCGGTCAACTCAGGCTATTGTATTCATCTTCGGAAGATTTGTATCATGTCAGATCTATGTAGTTTCTGTAGAATTTTCATATATATGTGCCTTTTTGTACCATTTGTTCTTTTTTCATATATGTGTCCGCGTTATGTGGCATGTGTATAAATAAATATTTCAAAATTTTAATTGAGTTTTTTTCATATTTTATATTGCCTCCAAAATCCTACCAACCAGAGGTTTTTTTTCATTTTATACATATTTGGGATGATGGCAATTACATGTTGGGTTGCATGAGGTGTTACATTTTTTTCACGTATCATAGGGTGGATAATACACCCATAAACCTCGTCCTCACACCCATGCACCCATACATGGACCCCATTTTTGTGTTATAATTATAAATAATTTGATGCACTATTTTTCCCATATATCTGCCATCTTGGAGAAATCCAACATTGGCAGGAGTGTGGTGCACATTTTTTGAGAGCTGATATTTATTTTGGAAATACAGCTATAATAACATATGTCTTTTGTGTTCTGAAATTTGTTTTGTTTCTCCTTTCAATCATTGAATATGGGGGATCTTCAGGGAGATGGATGGGAGGAGCTTATGTCGGGGATTCAGAAGAACTATCAAGGGACTGAACAGCCAATCTCTGATCTGTCATCTTTATTTTTCAATCTTAGGAAAACACTAGAGAAAAAATCTGCCCTATATTGGCACATTAATTCATTTGATAGGTATATTAAAGAACATATTAATCCTATCGGCTTGAGGATTCAGATATTTCCGATTTTGGAAAATATCAGTAAAAACCTCAAGTTGAACTGGGAAACCAAGTTAAATGAATGTTCAATGAATTTGATGATGTTATTGCAGGAGGAGTATAGACAGCAGCTGGTTGTTTTGGATATAGAAATAGAATCACTATATGCTCGCCTCTCACTCCTAAAAACGCATAAAGAATACAGTAACTTTGAAAAAAATCTCAAGGAACATTTGGAAAATTTTGGTAAAACAATACTTGTGAAAAAAGAGAAAAAGTATTGGAGAGATAAAAATGCGTTCAGTGAGGGTCGAGCATATAGATGGAATCAAGAGAAAAAATATAAAAACAATCAATTTAATAAACATAAAAATCGAGGGGGAGATACTAATGCACAAAATGATTATTCGTCTGACACCCCGTCTAACTCTTCCTCCTCAGCCTCCTCAAACACAGGTCGTATGTTTGGGACTAAAAGAAAAGGTCCTTCACCTAGATCCAATGGAACTGATGGAGAGGTCCTACAATGCAACAAAAAAGCAACAACGGATTCCAAGGTATTCTCCACACAAAATGGAAGAGAGAGTGGACATAGTCGGGGTACATACAAAAATAACCCCAAGGGATCTACCACTCGAAGCAAAACGGCTTCTCAGAGGGAATTGGGGGCAATACCCAAATCTGGGGCCATCTCTCGAGTCCAGTCACTTCCAGTGGAGGATTTTTTAGAGAAGGGCAAAATACAACCTTTTCCACCCTCGCCCATGACACAATTAGTCATGGAACCCTTTGTGACCAAAATAACTCCGGGGGAAAACTCAATATTATAAATCTATCCTCCTACAAGTTATCTGATTTGGAACATGAAGTATTGTCTTTGGGCCTTTCTTTTTGCCCAACCAGCAATACGGACAGTTTTGAAACAGTGAAGGATATTCATTTGTTTGCTCGTAAGCTCTTTTATAAGAGCTTGTATGCTAAACAAGAGAATCAAGAAAATGAAGTGGCACCGAATCTTAAAGCGGCCGACTTCAAGGCTTTGAGGGACCTAAATCTCCTACTCCAAGAAAACGCCCCTTTGAGTCAGATAGGGGAGGAGAATTTGGAAGAGGAGGAAAGTGATGATGGGGAAAATAATCAGACAATTTTCACCCCCAAAAAATTTAAAAAGAAGTCTCATAACTTCCCACCAATCAACCAGAATCCTGCTTTAGCTCTGTTTGTAAGACAAACATCTAAGGAAATTGAGGTCCTGAGGAAAGAGACTTTACATTGCAATCTCAGTCCAGAGCAAAAACATGCCCTAAAAACCCTTAAGAACAATGTTAACATCACGATTAAAGGCTCAGATAAAGGGGGTAACATCGTCCTTATGGACAACCCAGATTAAGAGGAGATGTGCATGAAAATTCTCAGGGATCCTAAATGCTATCGCAAAATCTCCTCATCCACAGTGGATAGAATGAATAGCGAATTCTATCAATTGGTTGATGAATCCTTCAGAGACGGTGCCATAAACCAAGATACCTGGGACTTTATTAGAACCCGACACCCACGTACCCCTACGATGTATGCACTTCCTAAAGTGCACAAAAACCTGTTGAGGCCACCAGGTAGGCCCATCATATCGGGTAATGGTTCCATCTCTGAAGGTGCTAGCCGAGTCATTGACCAGCACCTCAGACCCCATGTGATGGATCTCCCTTCGTACACTAAAGACACAATCCACCTTCTGCAAATATTGGAAGGTCTTGTCGTACCTCCATCAGCCTTTTTGGTGACTGTAGACGTAGAGTCACTTTATAACAGCATACCACACGATCTTGGTATTTTAGCTGTCCAAAGAGTGTTACGACAACGCCCAACCACTGACTGGAAGTTTAATCAATTCATCATACAGATGCTTGATTTTATTTTACATCATAATATTTTTTTATTTCAGGGCTCCCACTACCTCCAGGTGCAGGGGGTGGCTATGGGGACGTGCTGTGCACCCTCATATGCCAACCTGTACCTGGGGGAGTGGGAGAAGGACTTCCTCCTGGGGGATGATGCGTCTATGTGTGCCTGCCACATTCTTATGTGGCAGCGCTACATAGACGACATCTTCATTATTTGGGATGGGCCTGAAGATAGGCTCAAGAAAGTTTTGGAACTTATGAATACCAACAACCTAAATTTATTCTTTACTATGTCCTACGACTTTAAAGTCAGCTTTCTCGATATCCTTATATCTAAAGATATACAGGGAAAAGTCCAAAGCAGACTGTTTAGGAAGGAGACGGCTGGCAACACGATGTTGCACGCAGCCAGTTTCCACCCAACAACACTCAAAGAATCCATACCTTTTAGCCAATTCCTCCGAATCAGGAGGAATTGTACATCAGATGAGGATTTTCAATCTGAATCTAATGAGCTAAGTAACCGCTTACTAGCGAGAGGTTATAGTAGATCCACCTTAAAGAAAGCTTTCAACAGAGTAAAGGGAATGGAAAGACACACTTTGATTTTCAAAACTTCTAAGAAAAAGAAAAAAACTCAGGAAGATGATACTTCAAGGATAATTTTCAAATTCTCCAATGAGCATAAGAAAATCAGACAGATTCTAACCAAATACTGGCCCATCCTTACGGAGGATCCAATCCTTAAGACACTAGTACCATCCAAACCAGTGATCACCTTCAAAAAGGCAGAATCCATCGGTGGCATGTTGGTCAAAAGTGAATACAAGGGAGAGGCTAGAAAAGACCCATGCAAAATCTTTGGGACCTATCCTTGTGGGGCATGCTCTCAATGTACTGTCATTGGCGGAGGATCCACGCTCACTTTACCCAATGGGGAGACCTTCACATTTAGGCATTTTGCCAATTGTAAGACACAAGGTGTGGTCTACTTGATGGTCTGTCAGTGTGGATCCTTTTACGTCGGAAAAACAAGACAGGAATTAGGGAAGAGAGTGGAAAAACATATACATAGCATGAGGATAGGGAATCTCTATTTACCTCTTGGGAGACACGTAGCTAAAAAACATAGGTACAGAATGCCCAATGTAATTTTTTCAGTCATTGAAAGGATTCATATTCCATGTAGGGGGGGGGGGATTGGAATAAGGTCCTGCTCCAGCGGGAAATGCGCTGGATCAGGCACCTTAGGGCAACCACGCCCCCAGGTCTGAATGAAGTCGAAAGTTTTCGTCCATTCCTGGAGGGCTTTAGCTCTGGAAAGACTGATTAGTTTTGTTTTTGTTTCTGTTTTGGGTTTTTTCCTTTTATTGATATACCCTGATGTCCCACCCATCCTTGTTTGAAATTGATTTTTCAATTTTTTATTATCTTTGTTATTCCAGCTTTTCTCCATATCAATGGATACAGGATGATCTCTCTTTTTTCTAGACACATTGACACACATGTGGGGTTTGAGATATATATAGATTGTTGTTTATATGTACTTTGTATGTTGAATGTTCTTAACAGTCCTTTCTGCGGAGGTATATATGATCCCTTGGGCGGAAGGGATTTCTTGATATGCTCCCATGCATGCATCCAATTGGTCAGTGACACAACCAGAGGTATGTCTTTGGGGTGGCCCGTTATTTCTATCCAGTATTTCCGTTTTTCCGATTTTACATGTTCATATCCGGTGCCGGGGAGGGGGTTTTCCCCATGGGAAATTGCCCCCTATCAATTTTTTCCTTGTTAGGGACATATTCCTATCATAGGTTAAAAACGGCACCGGTGGTAATAGTCCATGGCCCGCTCCCCGTCCACAATATTGTTCTGGGGGAAGGATCTATATCCTGGGTACCAGTTCACACTGTTACTCCATGTCTGACTGTCCCATCACAACCCAGCACCATCTTTTTTACCCTTTATATCGGTATCCCCTAAATTTGCCCACATTCAAGATGGCCGTCTCTGCACTTCCTGCGGTGCGGAACGGACCAGAATTGGGGCTGAGCGGGCTTCTGTGGTCACTCATCATGCCCTTCTCTTCAGCGGGGCGCGATGGATGGCATCACATCGGGCATGTAATGGGACCGTGGACCAGTTTTCTGGCTTCGCTGCCTATTTTGCTGCCTCTATGCGCCGATGGCAGACGCGCCGCTGATTGGTGCGGTTGCGTCATGTGACCGGCGCTGGACGTGATCTGGCGTGGCAAATGCGGCGTATCCATGGCAACATGACGCTCTGCTCTATGAGCAGGTGCGTCATGTGACCCTGTCTGGACCAATCAGACACAGCAGAGGGATATATAGGACGCCAAAGAAGTTATATGGTGTCATTCTCTCCCTCTGCTGGCAGGCAGAGGATGTTTTTGTATGGACCTCTGTTGCATGGAACCTTTTCTGGATATCAATCGTGATTCTTGATCCTCTTGACAGGTAATATTCTAAAAGTTCCACCTAGGAGAGGGAGGAATTTCTTCTCTCTCTTTTTGATGGATAGAATAATTTTTATCCTATTTCATATATATTTTTTGATGTTTTAGGACATATATCTTTGGACTCAAGAATCCACTGGTTTTTTGTCCTCCTATATGAGTTATATTACCTGATGAATCCGAATTGTAGATTTCCACTTTCCATCTACAGGTACCATATCTATTTTCTTTAGGGAGATTTATTTTACTCCCCAATGGAATTACTTTCATACTTATGTATGTTATTTTTTATTTAAGGCACCTATCTTGGACCAATTTTTTCATATGTCCGTACTTCTTATATGGACTTGTTTCTGATGGAAAAGTTTTCCTGGAACTTTGAGGGTATCGGGGATTCCACAACACAGTGTTACTGGAACCTGGGATGCACATATGGGAGCATTGATGGAACATTTTTTCATATAAGTTTTTTTGTGTAAGTTTTTTTTGCTGTTTCGCTGTATTTCATATAACAGTTGAAATTAAAGTGAAAATTATTTTATTGTTTCTGTATTTAATAGAAAATTTATTCTTGTAGAAGTGAATGCATTTGAATTCCCTGAAGAAGGACGTTTACAGTTTGAAACGCGTTGGACAAGCCTCCTTTGATCTGCTTCTGGCTGGAGCGGTCAACTCAGGCTATTGTATTCATCTTCGGAAGATTTGTATCATGTCAGATCTATGTAGTTTCTGTAGAATTTTCATATATATGTGCCTTTTTGTACCATTTGTTCTTTTTTCATATATGTGTCCGCGTTATGTGGCATGTGTATAAATAAATATTTCAAAATTTTAATTGAGTTTTTTTCATATTTTATATTGCCTCCAAAATCCCACCAACCAGAGGTTTTTTTTCATTTTATACATATTTGGGATGATGGCAATTACATGTTGGGTTGCATGAGGTGTTACATTTTTTCACGTATCATAGGGTGGATAATACACCCATAAACCTCGTCCTCACACCCATGCACCCATACATGGACCCCATTTTTGTGTTATAATTATAAATAATTTGATGCACTATTTTTCCCATATATCTGCCATCTTGGAGAAATCCAACATTGGCAGGAGTGTGGTGCACATTTTTTGAGAGCTGATATTTATTTTGGAAATACAGCTATAATAACATATGTCTTTTGTGTTCTGAAATTTGTTTTGTTTCTCCTTTCAATCATTGAATATGGGGGATCTTCAGGGAGATGGATGGGAGGAGCTTATGTCGGGGATTCAGAAGAACTATCAAGGGACTGAACAGCCAATCTCAGATCTGTCATCTTTATTTTTCAATCTTAGGAAAACACTAGAGAAAAAATCTGCCCTATATTGGCACATTAATTCATTTGATAGGTATATTAAAGAACATATTAATCCTATCGGCTTGAGGATTCAGATATTTCCGATTTTGGAAAATATCAGTAAAAACCTCAAGTTGAACTGGGAAACCAAGTTAAATGAATGTTCAATGAATTTGATGATGTTATTGCAGGAGGAGTATAGACAGCAGCTGGTTGTTTTGGATATAGAAATAGAATCACTATATGCTCGCCTCTCACTCCTAAAAACGCATAAAGAATACAGTAACTTTGAAAAAAATCTCAAGGAACATTTGGAAAATTTTGGTAAAACAATACTTGTGAAAAAAGAGAAAAAGTATTGGAGAGATAAAAATGTGTTCAGTGAGGGTCGAGCATATAGATGGAATCAAGAGAAAAAATATAAAAACAATCAATTTAATAAACATAAAAATCGAGGGGGAGATACTAATGCACAAAATGATTATTTGTCTGACACCCCGTCTAACTCTTCCTCCTCAGCCTCCTCAAACACAGGTCGTATGTTTGGGACTAAAAGAAAAGGTCCTTCACCTAGATCCAATGGAACTGATGGAGAGGTCCTACAATGCAACAAAAAAGCAACAACGGATTCCAAGGTATTCTCCACACAAAATGGAAGAGAGAGTGGACATAGTCGGGGTACATACAAAAATAACCCCAAGGGATCTACCACTCGAAGCAAAACGGCTTCTCAGAGGGAATTGGGGGCAATACCCAAATCTGGGGCCATCTCTCGAGTCCAGTCACTTCCAGTGGAGGATTTTTTAGAGAAGGGCAAAATACAACCTTTTCCACCCTCGCCCATGACACAATTAGTCATGGAACCCTTTGTGACCAAAATAACTCCGGGGGAAAACTCAATATTATAAATCTATCCTCCTACAAGTTATCTGATTTGGAACATGAAGTATTGTCTTTGGGCCTTTCTTTTTGCCCAACCAGCAATACGGACAGTTTTGAAACAGTGAAGGATATTCATTTGTTTGCTCGTAAGCTCTTTTATAAGAGCTTGTATGCTAAACAAGAGAATCAAGAAAATGAAGTGGCACCGAATCTTAAAGCGGCCGACTTCAAGGCTTTGAGGGACCTAAATCTCCTACTCCAAGAAAACGCCCCTTTGAGTCAGATAGGGGAGGAGAATTTGGAAGAGGAGGAGAGTGATGATGGGGAAAATAATCAGACAATTTTCACCCCCAAAAAATTTAAAAAGAAGTCTCATAACTTCCCACCAATCAACCAGAATCCTGCTTTAGCTCTGTTTGTAAGACAAACATCTAAGGAAATTGAGGTCCTGAGGAAAGAGACTTTACATTGCAATCTCAATCCAGAGCAAAAACATGCCCTAAAAACCCTTAAGAACAATGTTAACATCACGATTAAAGGCTCAGATAAAGGGGGTAACATCGTCCTTATGGACAACCCAGATTAAGAGGAGATGTGCATGAAAATTCTCAGGGATCCTAAATGCTATCGCAAAATCTCCTCATCCACAGTGGATAGAATGAATAGCGAATTCTATCAATTGGTTGATGAATCCTTCAGAGACGGTGCCATAAACCAAGATACCTGTGACTTTATTAGAACCCGACACCCACGTACCCCTACGATGTATGCACTTCCTAAAGTGCACAAAAACCTGTTGAGGCCACCAGGTAGGCCCATCATATCGGGTAATGGTTCCATCTCTGAAGGTGCTAGCCGAGTCATTGACCAGCACCTCAGACCCCATGTGATGGATCTCCCTTCGTACACTAAAGACACAATCCACCTTCTGCAAATATTGGAAGGTCTTGTCGTACCTCCATCAGCCTTTTTGGTGACTGTAGACGTAGAGTCACTTTATAACAGCATACCACACGATCTTGGTATTTTAGCTGTCCAAAGAGTGTTACGACAACGCCCAACCACTGACTGGAAGTTTAATCAATTCATCATACAGATGCTTGATTTTATTTTACATCATAATATTTTTTTATTTCAGGGCTCCCACTACCTCCAGGTGCAGGGGGTGGCTATGGGGACGTGCTGTGCACCCTCATATGCCAACCTGTACCTGGGGGAGTGGGAGAAGGACTTCCTCCTGGGGGATGATGCGTCTATGTGTGCCTGCCACATTCTTATGTGGCAGCGCTACATAGACGACATCTTCATTATTTGGGATGGGCCTGAAGATAGGCTCAAGAAAGTTTTGGAACTTATGAATACCAACAACCTAAATTTATTCTTTACTATGTCCTACGACTTTAAAGTCAGCTTTCTCGATATCCTTATATCTAAAGATATACAGGGAAAAGTCCAAAGCAGACTGTTTAGGAAGGAGACGGCTGGCAACACGATGTTGCACGCAGCCAGTTTCCACCCAACAACACTCAAAGAATCCATACCTTTTAGCCAATTCCTCCGAATCAGGAGGAATTGTACATCAGATGAGGATTTTCAATCTGAATCTAATGAGCTAAGTAACCGCTTACTAGCGAGAGGTTATAGTAGATCCACCTTAAAGAAAGCTTTCAACAGAGTAAAGGGAATGGAAAGACACACTTTGATTTTCAAAACTTCTAAGAAAAAGAAAAAAACTCAGGAAGATGATACTTCAAGGATAATTTTCAAATTCTCCAATGAGCATAAGAAAATCAGACAGATTCTAACCAAATACTGGCCCATCCTTACGGAGGATCCAATCCTTAAGACACTAGTACCATCCAAACCAGTGATCACCTTCAAAAAGGCAGAATCCATCGGTGGCATGTTGGTCAAAAGTGAATACAAGGGAGAGGCTAGAAAAGACCCATGCAAAATCTTTGGGACCTATCCTTGTGGGGCATGCTCTCAATGTACTGTCATTGGCGGAGGATCCACGCTCACTTTACCCAATGGGGAGACCTTCACATTTAGGCATTTTGCCAATTGTAAGACACAAGGTGTGGTCTACTTGATGGTCTGTCAGTGTGGATCCTTTTACGTCGGAAAAACAAGACAGGAATTAGGGAAGAGAGTGGAAAAACATATACATAGCATGAGGATAGGGAATCTCTATTTACCTCTTGGGAGACACGTAGCTAAAAAACATAGGTACAGAATGCCCAATGTAATTTTTTCAGTCATTGAAAGGATTCATATTCCATGTAGGGGGGGGGGGATTGGAATAAGGTCCTGCTCCAGCGGGAAATGCGCTGGATCAGGCACCTTAGGGCAACCACGCCCCCAGGTCTGAATGAAGTCGAAAGTTTTCGTCCATTCCTGGAGGGCTTTAGCTCTGGAAAGACTGATTAGTTTTGTTTTTGTTTCTGTTTTGGGTTTTTTCCTTTTATTGATATACCCTGATGTCCCACCCATCCTTGTTTGAAATTGATTTTTCAATTTTTTATTATCTTTGTTATTCCAGCTTTTCTCCATATCAATGGATACAGGATGATCTCTCTTTTTTCTAGACACATTGACACACATGTGGGGTTTGAGATATATATAGATTGTTGTTTATATGTACTTTGTATGTTGAATGTTCTTAACAGTCCTTTCTGCGGAGGTATATATGATCCCTTGGGCGGAAGGGATTTCTTGATATGCTCCCATGCATGCATCCAATTGGTCAGTGACACAACCAGAGGTATGTCTTTGGGGTGGCCCGTTATTTCTATCCAGTATTTCCGTTTTTCCGATTTTACATGTTCATATCCGGTGCCGGGGAGGGGGTTTTCCCCATGGGAAATTGCCCCCTATCAATTTTTTCCTTGTTAGGGACATATTCCTATCATAGGTTAAAAACGGCACCGGTGGTAATAGTCCATGGCCCGCTCCCCGTCCACAATATTGTTCTGGGGGAAGGATCTATATCCTGGGTACCAGTTCACACTGTTACTCCATGTCTGACTGTCCCATCACAACCCAGCACCATCTTTTTTACCCTTTATATCGGTATCCCCTAAATTTGCCCACATTCAAGATGGCCGTCTCTGCACTTCCTGCGGTGCGGAACGGACCAGAATTGGGGCTGAGCGGGCTTCTGTGGTCACTCATCATGCCCTTCTCTTCAGCGGGGCGCGATGGATGGCATCACATCGGGCATGTAATGGGACCGTGGACCAGTTTTCTGGCTTCGCTGCCTATTTTGCTGCCTCTATGCGCCGATGGCAGACGCGCCGCTGATTGGTGCGGTTGCGTCATGTGACCGGCGCTGGACGTGATCTGGCGTGGCAAATGCGGCGTATCCATGGCAACATGACGCTCTGCTCTATGAGCAGGTGCGTCATGTGACCCTGTCTGGACCAATCAGACACAGCAGAGGGATATATAGGACGCCAAAGAAGTTATATGGTGTCATTCTCTCCCTCTGCTGGCAGGCAGAGGATGTTTTTGTATGGACCTCTGTTGCATGGAACCTTTTCTGGATATCAATCGTGATTCTTGATCCTCTTGACAGGTAATATTCTAAAAGTTCCACCTAGGAGAGGGAGGAATTTCTTCTCTCTCTTTTTGATGGATAGAATAATTTTTATCCTATTTCATATATATTTTTTGATGTTTTAGGACATATATCTTTGGACTCAAGAATCCACTGGTTTTTTGTCCTCCTATATGAGTTATATTACCTGATGAATCCGAATTGTAGATTTCCACTTTCCATCTACAGGTACCATATCTATTTTCTTTAGGGAGATTTATTTTACTCCCCAATGGAATTACTTTCATACTTATGTATGTTATTTTTTATTTAAGGCACCTATCTTGGACCAATTTTTTCATATGTCCGTACTTCTTATATGGACTTGTTTCTGATGGAAAAGTTTTCCTGGAACTTTGAGGGTATCGGGGATTCCACAACACAGTGTTACTGGAACCTGGGATGCACATATGGGAGCATTGATGGAACATTTTTTCATATAAGTTTTTTTGTGTAAGTTTTTTTTGCTGTTTCGCTGTATTTCATATAACAGTTGAAATTAAAGTGAAAATTATTTTATTGTTTCTGTATTTAATAGAAAATTTATTCTTGTAGAAGTGAATGCATTTGAATTCCCTGAAGAAGGACGTTTACAGTTTGAAACGCGTTGGACAAGCCTCCTTTGATCTGCTTCTGGCTGGAGCGGTCAACTCAGGCTATTGTATTCATCTTCGGAAGATTTGTATCATGTCAGATCTATGTAGTTTCTGTAGAATTTTCATATATATGTGCCTTTTTGTACCATTTGTTCTTTTTTCATATATGTGTCCGCGTTATGTGGCATGTGTATAAATAAATATTTCAAAATTTTAATTGAGTTTTTTTCATATTTTATATTGCCTCCAAAATCCCACCAACCAGAGGTTTTTTTTCATTTTATACATATTTGGGATGATGGCAATTACATGTTGGGTTGCATGAGGTGTTACATTTTTTCACGTATCATAGGGTGGATAATACACCCATAAACCTCGTCCTCACACCCATGCACCCATACATGGACCCCATTTTTGTGTTATAATTATAAATAATTTGATGCACTATTTTTCCCATATATCTGCCATCTTGGAGAAATCCAACATTGGCAGGAGTGTGGTGCACATTTTTTGAGAGCTGATATTTATTTTGGAAATACAGCTATAATAACATATGTCTTTTGTGTTCTGAAATTTGTTTTGTTTCTCCTTTCAATCATTGAATATGGGGGATCTTCAGGGAGATGGATGGGAGGAGCTTATGTCGGGGATTCAGAAGAACTATCAAGGGACTGAACAGCCAATCTCAGATCTGTCATCTTTATTTTTCAATCTTAGGAAAACACTAGAGAAAAAATCTGCCCTATATTGGCACATTAATTCATTTGATAGGTATATTAAAGAACATATTAATCCTATCGGCTTGAGGATTCAGATATTTCCGATTTTGGAAAATATCAGTAAAAACCTCAAGTTGAACTGGGAAACCAAGTTAAATGAATGTTCAATGAATTTGATGATGTTATTGCAGGAGGAGTATAGACAGCAGCTGGTTGTTTTGGATATAGAAATAGAATCACTATATGCTCGCCTCTCACTCCTAAAAACGCATAAAGAATACAGTAACTTTGAAAAAAATCTCAAGGAACATTTGGAAAATTTTGGTAAAACAATACTTGTGAAAAAAGAGAAAAAGTATTGGAGAGATAAAAATGTGTTCAGTGAGGGTCGAGCATATAGATGGAATCAAGAGAAAAAATATAAAAACAATCAATTTAATAAACATAAAAATCGAGGGGGAGATACTAATGCACAAAATGATTATTTGTCTGACACCCCGTCTAACTCTTCCTCCTCAGCCTCCTCAAACACAGGTCGTATGTTTGGGACTAAAAGAAAAGGTCCTTCACCTAGATCCAATGGAACTGATGGAGAGGTCCTACAATGCAACAAAAAAGCAACAACGGATTCCAAGGTATTCTCCACACAAAATGGAAGAGAGAGTGGACATAGTCGGGGTACATACAAAAATAACCCCAAGGGATCTACCACTCGAAGCAAAACGGCTTCTCAGAGGGAATTGGGGGCAATACCCAAATCTGGGGCCATCTCTCGAGTCCAGTCACTTCCAGTGGAGGATTTTTTAGAGAAGGGCAAAATACAACCTTTTCCACCCTCGCCCATGACACAATTAGTCATGGAACCCTTTGTGACCAAAATAACTCCGGGGGAAAACTCAATATTATAAATCTATCCTCCTACAAGTTATCTGATTTGGAACATGAAGTATTGTCTTTGGGCCTTTCTTTTTGCCCAACCAGCAATACGGACAGTTTTGAAACAGTGAAGGATATTCATTTGTTTGCTCGTAAGCTCTTTTATAAGAGCTTGTATGCTAAACAAGAGAATCAAGAAAATGAAGTGGCACCGAATCTTAAAGCGGCCGACTTCAAGGCTTTGAGGGACCTAAATCTCCTACTCCAAGAAAACGCCCCTTTGAGTCAGATAGGG
This sequence comes from Rana muscosa, assembly GCA_029206835.1. Lineage (NCBI taxonomy): Eukaryota > Metazoa > Chordata > Amphibia > Anura > Ranidae > Rana > Rana muscosa. The sequence goes on along the minus strand of CM055116.1, from coordinate 77,987,356 downwards.
GAGGAGAATTTGGAAGAGGAGGAGAGTGATGATGGGGAAAATAATCAGACAATTTTCACCCCCAAAAAATTTAAAAAGAAGTCTCATAACTTCCCACCAATCAACCAGAATCCTGCTTTAGCTCTGTTTGTAAGACAAACATCTAAGGAAATTGAGGTCCTGAGGAAAGAGACTTTACATTGCAATCTCAATCCAGAGCAAAAACATGCCCTAAAAACCCTTAAGAACAATGTTAACATCACGATTAAAGGCTCAGATAAAGGGGGTAACATCGTCCTTATGGACAACCCAGATTAAGAGGAGATGTGCATGAAAATTCTCAGGGATCCTAAATGCTATCGCAAAATCTCCTCATCCACAGTGGATAGAATGAATAGCGAATTCTATCAATTGGTTGATGAATCCTTCAGAGACGGTGCCATAAACCAAGATACCTGTGACTTTATTAGAACCCGACACCCACGTACCCCTACGATGTATGCACTTCCTAAAGTGCACAAAAACCTGTTGAGGCCACCAGGTAGGCCCATCATATCGGGTAATGGTTCCATCTCTGAAGGTGCTAGCCGAGTCATTGACCAGCACCTCAGACCCCATGTGATGGATCTCCCTTCGTACACTAAAGACACAATCCACCTTCTGCAAATATTGGAAGGTCTTGTCGTACCTCCATCAGCCTTTTTGGTGACTGTAGACGTAGAGTCACTTTATAACAGCATACCACACGATCTTGGTATTTTAGCTGTCCAAAGAGTGTTACGACAACGCCCAACCACTGACTGGAAGTTTAATCAATTCATCATACAGATGCTTGATTTTATTTTACATCATAATATTTTTTTATTTCAGGGCTCCCACTACCTCCAGGTGCAGGGGGTGGCTATGGGGACGTGCTGTGCACCCTCATATGCCAACCTGTACCTGGGGCAGTGGGAGAAGGACTTCCTCCTGGGGGATGATGCGTCTATGTGTGCCTGCCACATTCTTATGTGGCAGCGCTACATAGACGACATCTTCATTATTTGGGATGGGCCTGAAGATAGGCTCAAGAAAGTTTTGGAACTTATGAATACCAACAACCTAAATTTATTCTTTACTATGTCCTACGACAATGAGAAAGTCAGCTTTCTCGATATCCTTATATCTAAAGATATACAGGGAAAAGTCCAAAGCAGACTGTTTAGGAAGGAGACGGCTGGCAACACGATGTTGCACGCAGCCAGTTTCCACCCAACAACACTCAAAGAATCCATACCTTTTAGCCAATTCCTCCGAATCAGGAGGAATTGTACATCAGATGAGGATTTTCAATCTGAATCTAATGAGCTAAGTAACCGCTTACTAGCGAGAGGTTATAGTAGATCCACCTTAAAGAAAGCTTTCAACAGAGTAAAGGGAATGGAAAGACACACTTTGATTTTCAAAACTTCTAAGAAAAAGAAAAAAACTCAGGAAGATGATACTTCAAGGATAATTTTCAAATTCTCCAATGAGCATAAGAAAATCAGACAGATTCTAACCAAATACTGGCCCATCCTTACGGAGGATCTAATCCTTAAGACACTAGTACCATCCAAACCAGTGATCACCTTCAAAAAGGCAGAATCCATCGGTGGCATGTTGGTTAAAAGTGAATACAAGGGAGAGGCTAGAAAAGACCCATGCAAAATCTTTGGGACCTATCCTTGTGGGGCATGCTCTCAATGTACTGTCATTGGCGGAGGATCCACGCTCACTTTACCCAATGGGGAGACCTTCACATTTAGGCATTTTGCCAATTGTAAGACACAAGGTGTGGTCTACTTGATGGTCTGTCAGTGTGGATCCTTTTACGTCGGAAAAACAAGACAGGAATTAGGGAAGAGAGTGGAAAAACATATACATAGCATGAGGATAGGGAATCTCTATTTACCTCTTGGGAGACACGTAGCTAAAAAACATAGGTACAGAATGCCCAATGTAATTTTTTCAGTCATTGAAAGGATTCATATTCCATGTAGGGGGGGGGGGGATTGGAATAAGGTCCTGCTCCAGCGGGAAATGCGCTGGATCAGGCACCTTAGGGCAACCACGCCCCCAGGTCTGAATGAAGTCGAAAGTTTTCGTCCATTCCTGGAGGGCTTTAGCTCTGGAAAGACTGATTAGTTTTGTTTTTGTTTCTGTTTTGGGTTTTTTCCTTTTATTGATATACCCTGATGTCCCACCCATCCTTGTTTGAAATTGATTTTTCAATTTTTTATTATCTTTGTTATTCCAGCTTTTCTCCATATCAATGGATACAGGATGATCTCTCTTTTTTCTAGACACATTGACACACATGTGGGGTTTGAGATATATATAGATTGTTGTTTATATGTACTTTGTATGTTGAATGTTCTTAACAGTCCTTTCTGCGGAGGTATATATGATCCCTTGGGCTGAAGGGATTTCTTGATATGCTCCCATGCATGCATCCAATTGGTCAGTGACACAACCAGAGGTATGTCTTTGGGGTGGCCCGTTATTTCTATCCAGTATTTCCGTTTTTCCGATTTTACATGTTCATATCCGGTGCCGGGGAGGGGGTTTTCCCCATGGGAAATTGCCCCCTATCAATTTTTTCCTTGTTAGGGACATATTCCTATCATAGGTTAAAAACGGCACCGGTGGTAATAGTCCATGGCCCGCTCCCCGTCCACAATATTGTTCTGGGGGAAGGATCTATATCCTGGGTACCAGTTCACACTGTTACTCCATGTCTGACTGTCCCATCACAACCCAGCACCATCTTTTTTACCCTTTATATCGGTATCCCCTAAATTTGCCCACATTCAAGATGGCCGTCTCTGCACTTCCTGCGGTGCGGAACGGACCAGAATTGGGGCTGATCGGGCTTCTGTGGTCACTCATCATGCCCTTCTCTTCAGCGGGGCGCGATGGATGGCATCACATCGGGCATGTAATGGGACCGTGGACCAGTTTTCTGGCTTCGCTGCCTATTTTGCTGCCTCTATGCGCCGATGGCAGACGCGCCGCTGATTGGTGCGGTTGCGTCATGTGACCGGCGCTGGACGTGATCTGGCGTGGCAAATGCGGCGTATCCATGGCAACATGACGCTCTGCTCTATGAGCAGGTGCGTCATGTGACCCTGTCTGGACCAATCAGACACAGCAGAGGGATATATAGGACGCCAAAGAAGTTATATGGTGTCATTCTCTCCCTCTGCTGGCAGGCAGAGGATGTTTTTGTATGGACCTCTGTTGCATGGAACCTTTTCTGGATATCAATCGTGATTCTTGATCCTCTTGACAGGTAATATTCTAAAAGTTCCACCTAGGAGAGGGAGGAATTTCTTCTCTCTCTTTTTGATGGATAGAATAATTTTTATCCTATTTCATATATATTTTTTGATGTTTTAGGACATATATCTTTGGACTCAAGAATCCACTGGTTTTTTGTCCTCCTATATGAGTTATATTACCTGATGAATCCGAATTGTAGATTTCCACTTTCCATCTACAGGTACCATATCTATTTTCTTTAGGGAGATTTATTTTACTCCCCAATGGAATTACTTTCATACTTATGTATGTTATTTTTTATTTAAGGCACCTATCTTGGACCAATTTTTTCATATGTCTGTACTTCTTATATGGACTTGTTTCTGATGGAAAAGTTTTCCTGGAACTTTGAGGGTATCGGGGATTCCACAACACAGTGTTACTGGAACCTGGGATGCACATATGGGAGCATTGATGGAACATTTTTTCATATGAGTTTTTTTGTGTAAGTTTTTTTGCTGTTTCGCTGTATTTCATATAACAGTTGAAATTAAAGTGAAAATTATTTTATTGTTTCTGTATTTAATAGAAAATGTATTCTTGTAGAAGTGAATGCATTTAAATTCCCTGAAGAAGGACGTTTACAGTTTGAAACGCGTTGGACAAGCCTCCTTTGATCTGCTTCTGGCTGGAGCGGTCAACTCAGGCTATTGTATTCATCTTCGGAAGATTTGTATCATGTCAGATCTATGTAGTTTCTGTAGAATTTTCATATATATGTGCCTTTTTGTACCATTTGTTCTTTTTTCATATATGTGTCCGCGTTATGTGGCATGTGTATAAATAAATATTTCAAAATTTAAATTGAGTTTTTTTCATATTTTATATTGCCTCCAAAATCCCACCAACCAGAGGTTTTTTTTCATTTTATACATATTTGGGATGATGGCAATTACATGTTGGGTTGCATGAGGTGTTACATTTTTTCACGTATCATAGGGTGGATAATACACCCATAAACCTCGTCCTCACACCCATGCACCCATACATGGACCCCATTTTTGTGTTATAATTATAAATAATTTGATGCACTATTTTTCCCATATATCTGCCATCTTGGAGAAATCCAACATTGGCAGGAGTGTGGTGCACATTTTTTGAGAGCTGATATTTATTTTGGAAATACAGCTATAATAACATATGTCTTTTGTGTTCTGAAATTTGTTTTGTTTCTCCTTTCAATCATTGAATATGGGGGATCTTCAGGGAGATGGATGGGAGGAGCTTATGTCGGGGATTCAGAAGAACTATCAAGGGACTGAACAGCCAATCTCTGATCTGTCATCTTTATTTTTCAATCTTAGGAAAACACTAGAGAAAAAATCTGCCCTATATTGGCACATTAATTCATTTGATAGGTATATTAAAGAACATATTAATCCTATCGGCTTGAGGATTCAGATATTTCCGATTTTGGAAAATATCAGTAAAAACCTCAAGTTGAACTGGGAAACCAAGTTAAATGAATGTTCAATGAATTTGATGATGTTATTGCAGGAGGAGTATAGACAGCAGCTGGTTGTTTTGGATATAGAAATAGAATCACTATATGCTCGCCTCTCACTCCTAAAAACGCATAAAGAATACAGTAACTTTGAAAAAAATCTCAAGGAACATTTGGAAAATTTTGGTAAAACAATACTTGTGAAAAAAGAGAAAAAGTATTGGAGAGATAAAAATGCGTTCAGTGAGGGTCGAGCATATAGATGGAATCAAGAGAAAAAATATAAAAACAATCAATTTAATAAACATAAAAATCGAGGGGGAGATACTAATGCACAAAATGATTATTCGTCTGACACCCCGTCTAACTCTTCCTCCTCAGCCTCCTCAAACACAGGTCGTATGTTTGGGACTAAAAGAAAAGGTCCTTCACCTAGATCCAATGGAACTGATGGAGAGGTCCTACAATGCAACAAAAAAGCAACAACGGATTCCAAGGTATTCTCTACACAAAATGGAAGAGAGAGTGGACATAGTCGGGGTACATACAAAAATAACCCCAAGGGATCTACCACTCGAAGCAAAACGGCTTCTCAGAGGGAATTGGGGGCAATACCCAAATCTGGGGCCATCTCTCGAGTCCAGTCACTTCCAGTGGAGGATTTTTTAGAGAAGGGCAAAATACAACCTTTTCCACCCTCGCCCATGACACAATTAGTCATGGAACCCTTTGTGACCAAAATAACTCCGGGGGAAAACTCAATATTATAAATCTATCCTCCTACAAGTTATCTGATTTGGAACATGAAGTATTGTCTTTGGGCCTTTCTTTTTGCCCAACCAGCAATACGGACAGTTTTGAAACAGTGAAGGATATTCATTTGTTTGCTCGTAAGCTCTTTTATAAGAGCTTGTATGCTAAACAAGAGAATCAAGAAAATGAAGTGGCACCGAATCTTAAAGCGGCCGACTTCAAAGCTTTGAGGGACCTAAATCTCCTACTCCAAGAAAACGCCCCTTTGAGTCAGATAGGGGAGGAGAATTTGGAAGAGGAGGAGAGTGATGATGGGGAAAATAATCAGACAATTTTCACCCCCAAAAAATGTAAAAAGAAGTCTCATAACTTCCCACCAATCAACCAGAATCCTGCTTTAGCTCTGTTTGTAAGACAAACATCTAAGGAAATTGAGGTCCTGAGGAAAGAGACTTTACATTGCAATCTCAATCCAGAGCAAAAACATGCCCTAAAAACCCTTAAGAACAATGTTAACATCACGATTAAAGGCTCAGATAAAGGGGGTAACATCGTCCTTATGGACAACCCAGATTAAGAGGAGATGTGCATGAAAATTCTCAGGGATCCTAAATGCTATCGCAAAATCTCCTCATCCACAGTGGATAGAATGAATAGCGAATTCTATCAATTGGTTGATGAATCCTTCAGAGACGGTGCCATAAACCAAGATACCTGGGACTTTATTAGAACCCGACACCCACGTACCCCTACGATGTATGCACTTCCTAAAGTGCACAAAAACCTGTTGAGGCCACCAGGTAGGCCCATCATATCGGGTAATGGTTCCATCTCTGAAGGTGCTAGCCGAGTCATTGACCAGCACCTCAGACCCCATGTGATAGATCTCCCTTCGTACACTAAAGACACAATCCACCTTCTGCAAATATTGGAAGGTCTTGTCGTACCTCCATCAGCCTTTTTGGTGACTGTAGACGTAGAGTCACTTTATAACAGCATACCACACGATCTTGGTATTTTAGCTGTCCAAAGAGTGTTACGACAACGCCCAACCACTGACTGGAAGTTTAATCAATTCATCATACAGATGCTTGATTTTATTTTACATCATAATATTTTTTTATTTCAGGGCTCCCACTACCTCCAGGTGCAGGGGGTGGCTATGGGGACGTGCTGTGCACCCTCATATGCCAACCTGTACCTGGGGGAGTGGGAGAAGGACTTCCTCCTGGGGGATGATGCGTCTATGTGTGCCTGCCACATTCTTATGTGGCAGCGCTACATAGACGACATCTTCATTATTTGGGATGGGCCTGAAGATAGGCTCAAGAAAGTTTTGGAACTTATGAATACCAACAACCTAAATTTATTCTTTACTATGTCCTACGACTTTGAGAAAGTCAGCTTTCTCGATATCCTTATATCTAAAGATATACAGGGAAAAGTCCAAAGCAGACTGTTTAGGAAGGAGACGGCTGGCAACACGATGTTGCACGCAGCCAGTTTCCACCCAACAACACTCAAAGAATCCATACCTTTTAGCCAATTCCTCCGAATCAGGAGGAATTGTACATCAGATGAGGATTTTCAATCTGAATCTAATGAGCTAAGTAACCGCTTACTAGCGAGAGGTTATAGTAGATCCACCTTAAAGAAAGCTTTCAACAGAGTAAAGGGAATGGAAAGACACACTTTGATTTTCAAAACTTCTAAGAAAAAGAAAACAACTCAGGAAGATGATACTTCAAGGATAATTTTCAAATTCTCCAATGAGCATAAGAAAATCAGACAGATTCTAACCAAATACTGGCCCATCCTTACGGAGGATCCAATCCTTAAGACACTAGTACCATCCAAACCAGTGATCACCTTCAAAAAGGCAGAATCCATCGGTGGCATGTTGGTCAAAAGTGAATACAAGGGAGAGGCTAGAAAAGACCCATGCAAAATCTTTGGGACCTATCCTTGTGGGGCATGCTCTCAATGTACTGTCATTGGCGGAGGATCCACGCTCACTTTACCCAATGGGGAGACCTTCACATTTAGGCATTTTGCCAATTGTAAGACACAAGGTGTGGTCTACTTGATGGTCTGTCAGTGTGGATCCTTTTACGTCGGAAAAACAAGACAGGAATTAGGGAAGAGAGTGGAAAAACATATACATAGCATGAGGATAGGGAATCTCTATTTACCTCTTGGGAGACACGTAGCTAAAAAACATAGGTACAGAATGCCCAATGTAATTTTTTCAGTCATTGAAAGGATTCATATTCCATGTAGGGGGGGGGATTGGAATAAGGTCCTGCTCCAGCGGGAAATGCGCTGGATCAGGCACCTTAGGGCAACCACGCCCCCAGGTCTGAATGAAGTCGAAAGTTTTCGTCCATTCCTGGAGGGCTTTAGCTCTGGAAAGACTGATTAGTTTTGTTTTTGTTTCTGTTTTGGGTTTTTTCCTTTTATTGATATACCCTGATGTCCCACCCATCCTTGTTTGAAATTGATTTTTCAATTTTTTATTATCTTTGTTATTCCAGCTTTTCTCCATATCAATGGTTTCAGGATGATCTCTCTTTTTTCTAGACACATTGACACACATGTGGGGTTTGAGATATATATAGATTGTTGTTTATATGTACTTTGTATGTTGAATGTTCTTAACAGTCCTTTCTGCGGAGGTATATATGATCCCTTGGGCGGAAGGGATTTCTTGATATGCTCCCATGCATGCATCCAATTGGTCAGTGACACAACCAGAGGTATGTCTTTGGGGTGGCCCGTTATTTCTATCCAGTATTTCCGTTTTTCCGATTTTACATGTTCATATCCGGTGCCGGGGAGGGGGTTTTCCCCATGGGAAATTGCCCCCTATCAATTTTTTCCTTGTTAGGGACATATTCCTATCATAGGTTAAAAACGGCACCGGTGGTAATAGTCCATGGCCCGCTCCCCGTCCACAATATTGTTCTGGGGGAAGGATCTATATCCTGGGTACCAGTTCACACTGTTACTCCATGTCTGACTGTCCCATCACAACCCAGCACCATCTTTTTTACCCTTTATATCGGTATCCCCTAAATTTGCCCACATTCAAGATGGCCGTCTCTGCACTTCCTGCGGTGCGGAACGGACCAGAATTGGGGCTGATCGGGCTTCTGTGGTCACTCATCATGCCCTTCTCTTCAGCGGGGCGCGATGGATGGCATCACATCGGGCATGTAATGGGACCGTGGACCAGTTTTCTGGCTTCGCTGCCTATTTTGCTGCCTCTATGCGCCGATGGCAGACGCGCCGCTGATTGGTGCGGTTGCGTCATGTGACCGGCGCTGGACGTGATCTGGCGTGGCAAATGCGGCGTATCCATGGCAACATGACGCTCTGCTCTATGAGCAGGTGCGTCATGTGACCCTGTCTGGACCAATCAGACACAGCAGAGGGATATATAGGACGCCAAAGAAGTTATATGGTGTCATTCTCTCCCTCTGCTGGCAGGCAGAGGATGTTTTTGTATGGACCTCTGTTGCATGGAACCTTTTCTGGATATCAATCGTGATTCTTGATCCTCTTGACAGGTAATATTCTAAAAGTTCCACCTAGGAGAGGGAGGAATTTCTTCTCTCTCTTTTTGATGGATAGAATAATTTTTATCCTATTTCATATATATTTTTTGATGTTTTAGGACATATATCTTTGGACTCAAGAATCCACTGGTTTTTTGTCCTCCTATATGAGTTATATTACCTGATGAATCCGAATTGTAGATTTCCACTTTCCATCTACAGGTACCATATCTATTTTCTTTAGGGAGATTTATTTTACTCCCCAATGGAATTACTTTCATACTTATGTATGTTATTTTTTATTTAAGGCACCTATCTTGGACCAATTTTTTCATATGTCCGTACTTCTTATATGGACTTGTTTCTGATGGAAAAGTTTTCCTGGAACTTTGAGGGTATCGGGGATTCCACAACACAGTGTTACTGGAACCTGGGATGCACATATGGGAGCATTGATGGAACATTTTTTCATATGAGTTTTTTTGTGTAAGTTTTTTTGCTGTTTCGCTGTATTTCATATAACAGTTGAAATTAAAGTGAAAATTATTTTATTGTTTCTGTATTTAATAGGAAATTTATTCTTGTAGAAGTGAATGCATTTGAATTCCCTGAAGAAGGATGTTTACAGTTTGAAACGCGTTGGACAAGCCTCCTTTGATCTGCTTCTGGCTGGAGCGGTCAACTCAGGCTATTGTATTCATCTTCGGAAGATTTGTATCATGTCAGATCTATGTAGTTTCTGTAGAATTTTCATATATATGTGCCTTTTTGTACCATTTGTTCTTTTTTCATATATGTGTCCGCGTTATGTGGCATGTGTATAAATAAATATTTCAAAATTTAAATTGAGTTTTTTTCATATTTTATATTGCCTCCAAAATCCCACCAACCAGAGGTTTTTTCTCATTTTATACATATTTGGGATGATAGCAATTACATGTTGGGTTGCATGAGGTGTTACATTTTTTCACTTTCTCTGGGACCCTTGGATCCTTTGTCATCAAAGTGGTCAGCATCTCCAATACTTGAGACATCTGTGACTTCAAAGTATCTACTTCTGAGTCTCTTTCAGGGGTCATGGCTGATCTGACCATTACAGGTGTAGAGGAGGTGTGTGTCTTATTGGCTTGCTGATCTTTTAGTAGAGCCTCTTCATCTCTGATGATCTTCACTAGATCAGGGTAATTCAATGACATGCCTCCTCCAGAGGTTTTCAGGTGGAGCCAGACCGGATCCGAACGTAGCGCTCCCTTTAGGATCTGCTTCATCCCCGCCGCATCTATGGCCTGGGGCACCATACCCTTTTTCAGCATGATTTGGCAAAGCATCCTATTCAGTCTTCTCACATACTCTGACAGCCTTTCTCCTGGTTGTTGAAAAGTGTGCTCAAACTGATACACCAGTTCTGTCACTTTCTCCAACTGACCAAACTCTTCCTGCAGCATGGCCAAGTAATCGTAGGCCGTGCAAGCAGCGTTGCTAAACTGGAGACTCTTTACAGCTGCAGAAGCCGCACCTTTCAAACTCTCAATCACGCGCTGCTTCTTTTGCGCTTCAGGCACCTCCCATGCCTCTACCGCTAGTAATGCCTGCTCGATCCAGGTATCGAAGTCTTTCTCCCCAACAGGGACAGGTAGCTTCCCTGAAAAGATCCTTAGCTTTCGGTAACTAGCCTCTATGTGTACCGTGTTGTTTTTCTGACACTTGGTGAGCAGATCCCCTAGGGCATTTAAAAGTTCCGCCCCTAATATGCCCATCAGCTGTTCAGGGATGGGGTATTTCAAACTTTCATAGATCTAAGGATGGAATATGGGATCCCTAACACATTCTTTTTCAGATACCTTCAGCTGCGCCATGCAGCAACAGCCCAATACGGTGGGGGGGTGGTGGCAATCTCCCCTTCTAGTATGGAAAAATTAATAATTGATAAGAATCACTCGCAGTTGATTTCTAGATACTACTTTATGCTGTTGACATCTTCCTCCCCCAGAATGGAGAGGGTGGCAGCACAATGGCAGGCTGACATACCATCCCTTACAGGGGAATCATGGTGGGAGGACCTGGATACGCTGGTACCCTCGATGATCTCAGCCAGGGACAAACTAACACAGTTTAATTACCTTCATAGATTATACTCTACCCCCAAGAGATTATATAGAATGGGTAGGCGGGATTCATCGGAGTGCCCTCGCTGTCACGCAGCAGAGGGCGACTTTTTCCATATGGTGTGGCAGTGTACCCGAGTAGAGAGCTTCTGGAGGGAAATACTAACATTTCTGGAGGATACCTTAGAACTCCCAAATATATACTCCACGGCCAGATGTCTTTTAGGAGATTTGGAGGAGGAGGACATATCCACTTCACAGAAAACACTTTTAAGAATATTGTTTTGTTATGCTAAGAAAGCACTGGCCATTCAGTGGCGGAACCCGTCACCTCCATCTCTGCAAGGATGGGTGAAACTAGTGAATAATGCCTTACCAATGTACAAACTGACCTACGCGGCTAGAGGGTGCCCTAATAAATTTGAGAAGGTATGGGCAGGTTGGATTGAGAAGGTTTCGGGAGAAGTAGGGGTGTGATAGATGTACAGGGATACGTTATAACTGGAGATGAGTGGGGGAGACTGGTGGTACATCAGGAGGTACTCAGGTTTAATATGTTAAACACTTGGAGAGACGTAGGTATTGAGTAGAATTCCTATACGTGTTTTTTTTTTTTCTCTTCTTCTTCTTCTCTTTCCCTTTTTTCTTGTTATTGGTTGTATAAAAATGGATAGATTTGCTGTTTCTCTTTTCCTGTTATTATATACATGGCCTAACTATACGCTTCTACGTTTGATTGGAAATACTGTCGAATTATAATGTATGAGAATATGTACCGTCATACACTACTGTACTATATTGTGAACATGTACAATAAAATTTACCCTTTAAAAAAAAAAGTTCCGGCCCTATCGTAGTCAGGGGCGTCACCGGAGGTATCGTCCCTTTGCGCCTCTCTGATGCATGGGATGTCCCTGGCGGTGATCCCGGCGGGGATGGCAGGGGTAATGCCGATACCTTTGGCGTGTTTGATTGCCGCGTACAGGATCCCGGACTCTGAGCCCCCACGTGTAGCGATACCCCCAACTTAAGAGAGCCACTGGTATTGTTTCGGGCCCTGTACACAGCACTGCCAACCCCCAGCAATCTACTCGACCCTCCCCTGGCACAGTTAGTCTAGGGATGATAGACTGGTAATGTCTCTGTATACCTGTGACTCAGCCCCACAGTGATTGACCAACAGTAATACAGTATGGGATAAAAAGGATACTACAATCAGCGTGGCTCTACCTACTAGTATCACTCTGCGATAAGGATAAACACTCTAATGATCAAGGAGAACAGTATAATATACAATGTGAATCAGGTTAGCAGCTGCTTAAAATATAAAATGCATAAAACCATAAGACAGTAAGATTCAAACTTTCCAAGTAAAAAGTCTGCAATAAAACTGTAGCAGCACTACGATCAAAATAAAGTTTTGAGCGTCTTCTATATAATAGTTCATATATAGGTGATGAAGATAATGAATGGACGTGTGGTTGGTTGTGATTGGTCACTACTTCTAGACTTAGTGCTCCTTCCACCAAATGCTTTGTCACCGCGTGGGGGGTAAAATTCCCCTTTTGGGGATGCACTCACCAGATGTAGTTTAAAACTGAGCATTCATATACCATCCACCTTCAGCAATCTCTGCCTTTTTCCACTGTGTGTTTCAGCTTGTTTAGGTACCAATTGTCATGTGAGAAAACAAACAAATCTCATAGGGCAGTACTGTTTATGGAAAATTTTATTTAACAAAGATCCCCTCAGTACCCCCCTTCATACAAAATGCGTACCATAAAACAAGTTTAAATTAGGCAAAATTAGAGCATGTACGCTCAAAGCACTTGCCCCTGATGATCGCTCAATAGAGTTTCTACCAGCGTCTCCGGGTTGCAGGCTTCTGCAGCGCAGACGTCACTACCGGCTGTGTGTGTAGAACTGCCCTGACGTTTCGTCTCTTACGACTTCCTCTGAGGGCGTGGTCTACACACACAGCATCTGGAATATAAGTGGTCGAATCCTCCGCCCAGTGGGCGGCAACGAATCACTACACCAGCGCCGCGCGTCTTCACGCCGGCGCTTCCGAGTGTCGCCGCCTTTGCCAGGCTGTGGGCGGAAGTATTTGGCTGGTGTTTATGTCGGTGCTTGTGCATTTACAGTCCCGACAGCCTACCAGCTAAGGCGCATGCTATTCATTATAGAGCACAATCTTTTATGTTAAACAGAATGATTGTCACCTTATACTTACTTCTAGGCTCAAATTACTAACTGGCCATTAGTGACACATGATGTGGGTAACTCACTTCTGTTACATACATTGTTGCCATTGTGTTGATCATGTATATATATATTGATCACTCTTGTCATTTAGCATATGGTTAGGTTGAGCTTGATTCACTAGAATATGTATTGATCCAACCTTTACTGATTCGTTTCACACTGTGACTCAATAGCTACTTATAATCACAATATCTCAAGTTATGGGTGAACATTAAATGGTATGCTGACAATCGGAATGTGATCACATTCCGATTGTCAGCATACCATTTAATGTTCACCCATTACTTGAGATATTGTGATTATAAGTATTGTGATTATAAGTAGTTATTGAGTCACAGTGTGAAACGAATCAGTAAAGGTTGGATCAATACATATGCAGGGCGGCGTCAAAAGAGGCCGAGCTCCACCTCCGCTTCACCTTTATAGCCCACCCCATGAGTCTCTGCGGTTGGCAATGCACCTTGGGTGCTGAACGGGGTTCTGGGTATCGTAGTCCTGGCTCCTTAAAGGAGATTCATCTACATAGCAAAGAGTAAAAAAATATTGTTTTTGAAAAAAAATTGTCGCTCTTTTTTGTTTATAGCACAAAAAATAAAAACCGCAGAGGTGATCAAATACCACCAAAAGAAAGCTCTATTTGTGGGGAAAATGTGGCACGACTGCACAATTGTCAGTTAAAGCGACGCAGTGCCTTATCGCAAAAAATGGCCCGGTCATTAAGGGGGAAAATCTTCCTGTCTGTAAGTAGCGCAGTTCTAAATATCAAAAAAAAAATGGCCTGGTCATGAAGGGGGTAAAACCTTTTGGCGCTGAAGTGGTTAAGGGCCGGTTTACACAAAAATTGCGGTGCGAGTTCCTGTGCAGTCCTCTGCAGTGCAATTTTCATCCCATTCATTTGAATGAGGCTAAAATCGCACCAGATACCACAAAAAGTAGTGCATGCGTTACTATTGACAAATGCGCTGCACATGATACTGCGGTAATATGTGATCTGGTGCCCGCAAACACACTCTATTTGCAATCTGCTTTTGGGGTGCCATTAACAATGTATTGTCTTCCGCAGCAGATGGCAAAGACAGTGCGTTTTGAACGCTGTGCAGAAAACGGGCACGGAACGCGTCTTTCTCACACCACATTCTGGTATGGACCGGCCCTAACTCTTTCCAGTTCTATACAAAACTAAGGAAAAATACTTTTGGCTGCAGTTGAACCTTCATTTTTGTTTTCTGCTTATTTGGAACGTTGATGATGAATTGAGATCCTCTTTGAACAATCTCGCTGTTTCTTTGTATCATTTTTTTCACACCTTTCTTTCCTCCATGTAAGCCTGCCAGCTGTTACGAGGGAAGAGCGCCACTGATTGAAATGTAATTAAGGATTGCTGGCTGGAGTGTGCTTGTTGGTCTGTTACTCTGGGCAAAGTAATGGGATATTTGCTGTAAACCTGGCACGTCTGTATAGACACACAACACACAACCCCATTCCAACATATGGAATCACTTACCCTGTGGTGACACCTAGTGGGGAGTACTGAGATTACATATCAACATATTACAATAAAGTTTCCAAAGGGCTTACTTATACTTGGGTTTCAATCTGAAGTGCGATCCATATGAAATCACACTTCAGGGGAAATTTGACAGGCCGTGAAGGGGCCTTATGTCACTACCTCAGCATGTGTTTTAAACGAGGCCCCCTTTAGTTGAATGGGTCACCTTCGTCGAGTGATAATGCTCCCAGTGGGGTTAAATTCTGTTTGAATGGGGTGGTACTATTCAGTGGTAGTTGCTTGGGAATGTGACTTTGGCTAGTTTGTGCTGCAGCCGTGAAGCAAAGCATTACAGCTGTGGCATGTGTACAGCCCCCATCCAATGCCTTTGCGGCTTAAAGTGATATTAAAGGCTTGTTGTTTTTGTTTTTTTAATAATAACAAACATGTTATACTTACCTGCTCTGTGCAATGGTTTTGCACAGAGTGGCCACGATTCTCCTCTTCTTGGTTCCCCGCCAGCACACCTGCCCCCTCCCTACTTCCGAGTGCCCCCACAGCAAGTAGATTGCAATGGGAGCACCCAAACTGCTGATCTGTGTGTCCATTCACACACATAGAGCCATGGCTCGGCCCCACCCCCTCATTGGCTCATTGGATGTGATTGACAATGGCTCCTGCTTTTTTACAATTACAGCACGCCTCTGGCACTCACCCCCTTCCAATAATAACTTCCCTCTGGCACACACCCCCTCCTAATCACAGCCTTAATATAGCACTCACCCCGTTTCAATCACACCCTTCCTCTGGTACTCACCCCCTTCCAATCATAACTTCCCTCTTGCACCCACCCCCTTCCAATCACAGCCTTACTCTAGCACTCACCCACTTCCAATCATAACTTCCCTCTGGCACACACCCCCTGCCAATCACAGCCTTACTCTAGCACTCACCCCATTTCAATCACACCCTTCCTCTGGTACTCACCCCCTTCCAATCATAACTTCCCTCTGGCACCCACCCCCTTCTAATCACAGCCTTACTCTAGCACTCACCTCCTTCCAATCATAACTTCCCTCTGGCACACACCCCCTCCCAATCACAGCCTTACTCTGGCACTCAACCCCTTCCAATCACATCCTTCCTCTGGCACTCACCCCCTTCCAATCACACCCTTTCTCTGGCACTCACCCCCTTTCAATCACACCCTATCTCTGGCACGCACCCCCTTCCAATCACACCTTTCCTCTGGCCCTCCCCCTCTTCCAATCACATCCTTCCTCTAGCACTCACACCCTTCCAATAATAACTTCCCTCTGGCACACACCCCCTTCCAATCACAGCCTTACTCTAGCACTCACCCACTTCCAATCATAACTTCCCTCTGGCACACACCCCCTGCCAATCACAGCCTTACTCTAGCACTCACCCTGTTTCAATCACACCCTTCCTCTGGTACTCACCCCCTTCCAATCATAACTTCCCTCTGGCACCCACCCCCTTCCAATCACAGCCTTACTCTAGCACTCACCCCCTTCCAATCATAACTTCCCTCTGGCACACACCCCCTGCCAATCACAGCCTTACTCTGGCACTCACCCCGTTTCAATCACACCCTTCCTCTGGTACTCACCCCCTTCCAATCATAACTTCCCTCTGGCACCCACCCCCTTCTAATCACAGCCTTACTCTAGCACTCACCCCGTTTCAATCACACCCTTCCTCTGGTACTCACCCCCTTCCAATCATAACTTCCCTCTGGCACCCACCCCCTTCTAATCACAGCCTTACTCTAGCACTCACCTCCTTCCAATCATAACTTCCCTCTGGCACACACCACCTCCCAATCACAGCCTTACTCTGGCACTCAACCCCTTCCAATCACATCCTTCCTCTGGCACTCACCCCCTTCCAATCACACCCTTTCTCTGGCACTCACCCCCTTCCAATCACACCCTTCCTCTGGCACTCACCCCCTTCCAGTCACACCCTTCCTCTGGCCCTCCCCCTCTTCCAATCACATCCTTCCTCTAGCACACACACCCTTCCAATAATAACTTCCCTCTGGCACACACCTCCTTCCAATCACAGTTTTCCTCTGGCACAAACCCCCTTCCAATCCCACCCTTCCTTTGGTAATCAGCCCCTTCCAATCACACCCTTCCTCTGGTACTCACCCCCTTCCAATCATAACTTCCCTCTGGCACCCACCCCCTTCCAATCACAGCCTTACTCTAGCACTCACCCCCTTCCAATCATAACTTCCCTCTGGCACACACCCCCTGCCAATCACAGCCTTACTCTGGCACTCACCCCGTTTCAATCACACCCTTTCTCTGGTACTCACCCCCTTCCAATCATAACTTCCCTCTGGCACCCACCCCCTTCTAATCACAGCCTTACTCTAGCACTCACCCCGTTTCAATCACACCCTTCCTCTGGTACTCACCCCCTTCCAATCATAACTTCCCTCTGGCACCCACCCCCTTCTAATCACAGCCTTACTCTAGCACTCACCTCCTTCCAATCATAACTTCCCTCTGGCACACACCCCCTCCCAATCACAGCCTTACTCTGGCACTCAACCCCTTCCAATCACATCCTTCCTCTGGCACTCACCCCCTTCCAATCACACCCTTTCTCTGGCACTCACCCCCTTCCAATCACACCCTTCCTCTGGCACTCACCCCCTTCCAGTCACACCCTTCCTCTGGCCCTCCCCCTCTTCCAATCACATCCTTCCTCTAGCACACACACCCTTCCAATAATAACTTCCCTCTGGCACACACCCCCTTCCAATCACAGCCTTCCTCTGGCACAAACCCCCTTCCAATCCCACCCTTCCTTTGGTAATCAGCCCCTTCCAATCACATCCTTCCTCTAGCACTTACCCCCTTCCAACCATATCTTCCCTCTGGCACATACCCCCTCCCAAACACAGCCTTACACTGGCACACACCCCCTTCCAATCACACCCTTCCTCTGGCACTCACCCCCTTCCAATCATAACTTCCCTCTGGCACACACCCCCTCCCGATCACAGCCTTCCTCTGGCACACACCCCCTTCCAATCACAGCCTTACTCTAGTACTCACCCTCTTCCAGTCCCGCCCTTCCTCTGGCACCCAGCCTTACTCTGGCACACACCCCCTTCCAATCACACCCTTTCTCTGGCACTCACTCCCTTCCAATTACATCCTTCCTCTAGCACTCCCCCCTTCCAATCATAACTTCCCTCTGTCACCCCCCCCCCCCCCTCCAATCACAGCCTTCCTCTGGCATACACTCTCTCCAAATCACAGTTTTCCTCTGGCATACACCCCCTTAATAAAAATATGACAGCTATCTACAAGCACACTGCTCTCTCTTGTCTCACAGAATGGCTGAAATAGTTAGTTAATACTTGTTTTTCATGCATTGTGGGCATTTGGAAGGGTCTCCTGAGGTTATCTTTAAAAAACGCTTCTAAACTTAAATGCTCTTAACTGCTGCTAAACTCGCATAAACTTGGTATGTAAAAGCTGTAAAATGGACGTTTTTCACTATCGGTTATCATCTGTCAGTTTGCAGTGTTCAGAACAGGTTTTCAACTGCCCCGTGTACATGAGCAGCCTGTCCATAGAGGGTATCAAGGGCTTTACCCCCCCATCCATGCGTCCGGCCCCCTGATCTACATAGCAGGGTGACGCACTATAGATTTCAATGGGTGGGGGTGTTTTTTTGAAGCACGTGTTTAGACCCAGAAGCTCTAATAGGCTTCAAAAAAGGGTGCAAAAGAAAAACTTACCAGCCGCCACTGTACAGGAGCTCTAACGCTGTCACTTAACCCCTTCCAATCACACCCTTCCTCTAGCACCCACCCACTTCCAATCATAACCTACCTCTGGAACTTACCCCCTTCCAATCATAACCTGCCTCTGGCACACACGCCCTTGCAATCATAACCTACCGCTGGAACTTACCGCCGTCCAATCATAACCTGCCTCTGGAACTTACCCCCTTCCAATCATAACCTGCCTCTGGAACTTACCCCCTCCCAATCATAACTTTCCTCTGGCACACACCCCCTTCCAATCATAACCTTCCTCTGGCACCCCTTCCCCCCAACCCCCCATATACCCCCACTATTAGAAACAAAAATAATTGATGAGGCTAAACAAAATCAGTTAAAGTACTTGCATAGTTCTAACTGTATTAGAAAGTGTCTATAACATTGCATGCTCACAACTACTTAAAGGGGAGTTCCAGACTTTTTTATGTTTATTAAAAGTCAGCAGCTACAAAAAGTGTAGCTGCTGGCTTTTAATAAACATACACTTACCGGTTCCACTGTCCAGCGACGCGACGCCCGGAGCTCCGCTCCTCTCCCCCCTTTTCCGCCGGCGCCTCCATTCATAGTGTGGGCACCCGGCCGTGACAGCTTTCAGCTTCACGGCCGGGCACTCACTGCGCATGCGCTAATGGTGCAGCGCTCTCTAAGTGGACAGGCGATCGCCTGGGACCTGTCACGCCCCAGGTGATCGCCTACAGGGAGGGGCAACCAAAAGGTGATATGACGTATCGCCTAGGCGACCCCAGGGCGGAAGGAGGAAGTGGGACAGGAAGTCCCACTCCTACTGAAGCCCCCACTCCCCCCCCCCCCAAAAAAAAACATTACATGCCAAATGTGGCATGTAAGGGGGCGAGGATTGGATTTAGCGAAAGCTCCAAATTTGGGTGGAACTCTGCTTTAAGGATTGGAAATCTGACCTATAGCCAGACTCAGAAGGACTTTTATAGGACTGCAGCATCTTGTCACATGATTTTCTCCTGTACAGCTTCCTTCTGATTCCCTAGTAATTTGGTGAGACTACAGTCAGCTCAGGGAAAAGGCGAGACACAATGACTGTATTTTCACAGATTCTTGGCTTTCCAGAAAAGAAAAAAAAAAAAAAGATACCGATAAAATCTGAAGAGAGCTTGAATGTAAAATATTTATCTTTGACAGGAGTAGATCATTAGTCACGCTAGGCTTGGCATCATAATCAGCCTAGATAAATTGCTAGCCTGCTTTGGCTTAGAACTTTCCATTATATTACTTCAGAGATAAAAAAAAAAAAAACGGATAACTTGTAACAGATAACTCATATTTAATGTTATATAAAAAAAAAAACAGTTAAAATGCAAGCTTTCATTTTTAATGTGTTTTTCAATGTTGATATAAAACACACAGAAATTAATGACACCATGCTGCAATGCTGAATTTCACTGGAATAAAACAGGCAGATGGCGCCATCTGGTGTACATTGTGTAAGTTGCATTATCTCGTGGTGGGAATGTTCTTATGCCGCGTACACACGATCATTATTCACGGCGGTAAAAAAACCGCCGTGAATAATGACATTTTAAAAGAGGGAACAGCTTGTTCCCCACACACGGTCATTTTTCTCGTCATTTTTTAAAATGACGAGAAAAACGATCGTCTATGGGCTCCGCGGCAGTGTTTCCCTATGGGAAACACTGCCGCAGAAGAAATGTCAGGAAAAACGACGAGAAAAATTAGAACATGTTCTAATTTTTCTCGTCGTTTTTAATGCCGTTTTTCACGTCGTGAAAAATGACAAAAAGACCACACACGGTCGTTTTTCTTGTTGAAAACAAAAAATGTAATTTTTCACGACGTAAAAAATGATTGTGTGTACGCGGCATTAGGGTATATGTAAAGTCAGAGTTTATTTTTAGTTTTGAATAGACTAATGCCGCGTACACACAATCATTTTTCCCGTCGGGAAAAATTACATTTTTTCCTTTGGACGAGAAAAACGATCGTCTGTGGGCTTTTTGCCGTTTTTCCCAACGGGAAAAACTGCATTAATCACGACGAGAAAAATTAGAACATGCTCTAATTTTTCTTGTCGTGATTCCTGTCATTTTTTTCCGCGGCACTTTTCCCATAGGGAAACACTGCCGCGGAGCCTACACACGGTCGTTTTTCTCGCCAAGAGAAAAAATTACGGGAAAACGGCCGTGTTTGGGGGAACAAGCCGTTCCCTTGTTTTTCCTGTCGTGATTCACGGCGGTGTTTTCACCGCCGTGAATCACGATCGTGTGTACGCGGCATAATAAAGGGTTCAAATCTCTGCCAGGTTTATTTTGTTACCTGTGTCCTCACTGCATTAATTGTGCCAGTGACCATTCACACTGAGACAGAAAGTGATGGGAAATCCAAAAAATCTTCACTTGCCTCCATTGGAAAATTTCCCCTCTATTCCTGTTTTGGGGACAACCCAAATTTTGAGATGTTCTTTTCACTTTCAATGATAATAGTAAATGAGCCAAATAGAGCAGGTAAATCTCCTTAATGGGAACACAGACAGCAATAAAAACTGACAGGGGTTCTAATCCCTCTCCACTCTGTCCTAAATTAGAAAAAAAAGCAGTTTTGCCTTTAGTTATAGTCTAACCACTTCTGGACCGCCCCGCCGTTGTTATACATCGGTACTTTGACATTGAATACCGTTGTTGTGGCAGCAGATAGCTGCCATAACCCCTGTATTTTTAAAAATGGAGGGCAGTTTGCTTTGGGATAAAAGTGGTCTCAGTGGCGGATTCGCAGCGAGATCACTTTATTAGCTGCGGGAGTGGTGCCAAACGTTACTTCCGCCCAATGGTCTTAAAGGGAAAAAAAAATATTGAAAAAAAAAGAAAGAGATTTTTTGATTTTATTTATTGCATTTAAATGTAAGTGCTCTGAGATCTGAGGTCTTTTTGACCCCAGATCTCACATTAAAGAGGACCTGTCCTGCTTATTTATTACAAGGGATGTTTACATTCCTTGTAATAGGAATAAAAGTGATCCAAAAAAGGGGTGAAAATAAAAAGTAAAAAAATAAGATTTTTTTTTTTATAGCGTCCCGTCCCGCTGCACTCGCACGCAGAAGCGAAAACATACATAAGTCGCGCCCGCATATGTAAACCGTGTTTAATCCACACATGCGAGGTGTCGCTGTGATCGTTAGAGCGACAGCAATAATTCTAGAACAAGACCTCCTCTGTAACTCAAAACTGTCATCGCATACTAGCCCATTATGTTGCACTTACCTGAAAACAAAGCCCGCAATGTCCAAGAGGTCCCCGCGTTCATCTTCACCCCTCTTCCTTCCGGGGGCCATGGACTCCTACTCCAGGGGAAGGCTGTGGTCTCAAGAGAGCGACTCCTCCCCACCCCGGCTATATATATCCTCTCCCAGTATGCGGCTCTCTCTGCAGCTGGCTGGAACGTGTAGTCCACAACAGTCTGACCCCAGTGTAAACTGACTTCTGACTACATGTCCCAAGATCCTTTGCTCTTCTCTCAGATCTCACTCGTTCTGCATTCAGGAGATTCTAAAAACTAGAGGGAACAGACTCGCTGGGGCTAATACTGCAGAGTGTCCCCACAATGACACAGGCAATTTAGCCAGCACCTAGCTACACAGCATTTTTCCTGTGTGCCTAAAGTAAAACTTCACTCCAAAAATGAAGTACTGCTCATTCTCTCCCTCCCGGCAGTCTGTAACTGAGTTGCATGATTTTTGTGGGTAGGGATGGAGTGAGTAAAATAGTTTTTTTCAGTATTTGCACCCACTTCCTAAACATTTGCCTAGGCAAGGATGATGTCACTCATTCTGCCCCCCCCCCCTCCCTGCTGCAGCCTCCTGGGTCAGGTCACTGGCCCACGAAACTGCAGGCCCGGTCTCTCTACGCCGCACGATCTTGCGCATGCACAGTGGAGAGTCAGCTGTGATTCATTCTGGAAGTCACAGCTGGTTCCCAAATCCAAGATGGCGGAGTTGAGGACCCACAGTGGTAAGAGGGATCACTGCGGGAAGACAATGCTTGACTTTATGAACTAGTAAGTATGTGATTTTTAATATTCAGCAGTTATGGTACTTTTTAGAATTTACAAAAAAAAAAAAAACTTGGTGAAGTTCTTCTTTTAAGCTTTTGTAATATATGTAATTTGTTTCCCTGACCCTTTTCACACAAAACTACTATGCAGAGAAAGAAAGCAGCCTTATAGAAAGAATGGTATTTCTACTGGAAATGCATTGTCATGCAGCGGGTGTAAATAGAGCCTTAGGCAAATATCTGAAAAGGAAATCACTCCGAGAACACTTGGCTTGTTTCCAGCAAAGCTCTGCCTGCACACGTCATACATTATAAAGACTCCGAGCTCCAAGTCCTACTGGGTCAGCAAATAGCTCAGCGGTTACTTCAATGGCTACCACAGACTTTCAATCTGTCAATCCTTCGGGGTTCGAAGCCCGCGGGCGCCACATGACTTTTTTTTTTTTTTTAAATACTAAACTAATGGCTAAATGATTAATGTAATTGTGTTAGAAGCGAGCATAATTATGTCCCGCTGTAAATGGATAATTTTCCAGATCTCAACTTTTTGTATCATATTATTTTAGTGGTATAATGCTTTTTAATTGCCTATTATATTAGAATGATCTGTTTTCAGGATTCATATGTATATACATTGTTCCGAACCGATTTGTATTTTTAGAAGTTTTTCTCAGAAAATTTGAATTGTTATGTTTCCAGTGCGACTTTGTATTATGACCTGCTTGCCACCTTCGATGGTCACTTGCGACTTCCATGCAATTTTCTTGTGTCTCTGATGTTTTGCAACTTTGGCTTTGGCCAGTCATAACAATACAGTGTGTAAATGAATTCAAATAATCCATGCTATGTAAACAAAAGAGTGCAGCGCTAAGTTTGATGTGCATAAATGACATAATTATGCAAACAATAAATGATATAACCTGAAAAGCAAAATACGAAATATCCGATAAAGTGCAACTATACAATGCAGTACATAAAATTGTGTATAGTCCGAAAGAAGATGTCATGCGATTCTTGTACAAAAGTTCTTAAATTTGTTAAAATCCAACAACAGTGACTCCAAGTGCACTGTAGAACGTAGGTAAAGTGCTGTGATACCCGTCACCACATTCGAAATGAAGGCTTACCAGAAAACCTGCGACCACTAGTGGCGTCACTAGGGTTGGTGTCACCTGGTGCAGCAAAACATAGTGTCACCCCCCTATCCTGCCCAGCGCCCTGCAGGCAGAGCATGGTCACGGTGTGCACCCCCAAACGGCCCCTGTAAATCAGAGTATAGGGTGGTATAGGGCAGGCTGGACTGGTATAGGGCAGGTTAGGGTGGTATAGGGCAGGTTGGGGTGGTATAGTGGCAGATTAGGGTGGCATAGGGCTGGCTGTGATGGCAAAGGCAGGCTGAGGTGGTATAGGACAGCTTAGGGTGGTATAGGGCAGGTTAGGGTGGCATAGAGCAGGTTTGGGTGGCATAGGTAAGTTTGGGGTTGCATAGGGCATAGGGCAGGTTGGGGTGATATAGGGCAGGTTGGGGTGGCATAGGACAGGTTGGGGGGGGGGCATATGGCAGTTTGGGGTGGCATAGGGCAGGTTGGAGTGACATAGGACAGGTTGGGGTGGTAGAGGGCAGCTTGGGGTGGCATGGGGCAGCTTGGGGTGGCATAGGGAAGGTTGGAGTGGCATAGGACTGGTTGGGGTGGCATAGGGCAGGTTGGAGTGGCATAGGACAGGTTAGGGTGGCATAGGGAAGCTTGGGGTGGCATAGGGCAGCTTGGGGTGGCATGGGACAGCTTGGGGTGGCATGGGGCAGCTTGGGGTGGCATAGGACAGGTCAAGACTGTGCTGTGATACTGTGCTGTGCAGTAACTTACAGAATCATTCCTGGCTGCAGATGAAGACCCGGGCGGGGCTGCTGAGTCCTCGCCTCTATCTCCTTCAGCTACGGGATCAGCCATAGTGAAGTATTCTGTGGGAGGAGTGGAGGAGGCAGCCACACCCCTAGCTCCGCCCACCAACTCCGGCCGCAGGACTGATATTAGAGATCCCAGAGGGGCTGAGTGACAGTTTAACCTGACGGAGGGAGTGTCATAGGCAGCCTCGCTCCCCCACATGGCTTGTAAAATAATTATATAATACAGTGTGTAGCGGCGGGCGGCGGCCCCGGTGTCACCCCTCTGGCGGGTGTCACCCGGTGCAGCCCGCACCCCCTGCACACCCATAGCAATGCCTCTGGTGACCACCCTTACTCAGGGAGGTCAAACAAAGCTTAGAAGAGTCAAGGATCCGCTGACGAGACGTACTCCAGTGTTCCTCTCCTTGTAGATCCACAAACCTCAGATAAAAACCGGATGGTATGGACGGTAGGGGGTGATCATCTCATCAAAATCGATACAGGAATCAAAGATCTGGATCTATCATTGGAAAATATTTTGAAAGGAAGCCTTAAGTTGTTACACTGGGGTTGATTTTCCAAACCTTTTCTTGTATAATCCACGCTATGTGTATAAAAAAAAAAAGCACGTTAAAAAAAAAAAAACGGTTGGACCACTGCTGTGCCAACCAAGCCTTTTCTGGGTCTTTTTTGTTTAAATCTGTTTTTTTTTTTTTTTATGATAGCAAATTACTTAGAACTCCCAAACAATATTTATATATGTTTTTGTTTGTTTTTTAGCAGAGACCCTAGAGAATAAAATGGCTGTATTTGCACAGCATTTTTTCAAACACTATTTTTGGGGAAAAAAATACACTTTAATAAATTTTAATGCAAAAAAAAAACACAAAATATGACCCACATTTTTGGTAAAATATAAAAGATGATGTTACGCCAAGTAAATAGATACCTAACATGTCACTCTTTCAAATTTTACTTAAAAAGGTACTGATGTAAAGCCCTGGAGTTTAGGCAGGAAACTTCCCACAAATTTACTTGCCAGGAGTAGTTATCCTGGGTGATTGTTAGACATCCATTGATTTCTCCCTAAATTTGGCCTTGTTACACTTTTTTCTTCTACCACTAGGTGGCTGGGTACCTGGTGGTACTAGATATGAGAAGGACAACCCAAGGTCAGGTTATGGGCATGTGTGGTATCTCAGCCAATAGGCAGGGGTTTTCTTGAATCCCTTGGCCTGCTGGGAGAACCCATATATTTGGGTGGAGTCAGGTGATCGCTGTTCTGTGCCACCTGGACGCCTGTCTGGGTGGACGTGTGTTGTATTGCACGTACTGCTAGGCTGGAGATGTGCCCGGGATAGGCCCAATCTGGCTGCTAGGCTGTCTCAGGGCCTATCCAGAAACAAGAGAGCAGCGCAGGGTTGGAATTGCGGCTTGCAGTCCAACCAGAAATGACGGTTCTGCCGGCCGGAGAACCTGTCGTGGTCGGAGGTAGAGGGGAAGCTGTCACCACTAAGGGACCATCCACCTTATTACCAGGGACCACAGTGAGTAACTGAAGCAAGTACCAGAGCAGCATTCTTACCAACCGGGGACGGTGAAGAATCGGGAAACTTCAGTGGGTATCAAGCCAGGGACCCAGCTAGTGGAGGTGACGCTTGCAGAGCAGCCTTGAATGTCAAGCCAGAGACCGAGCAGGCCAGCAGGGGTGAAGCTTGAGAAGTATCCTGAGTGCCAAGCTAGGGACCCAGCAGAGAGGCGGAGGTGACGCTTGAGGAAGATACCACTGTGTAGATTGGAGGAGCTCAAGGGATTTAGTGACAGTGAATCATCTAGTCTAGTGAGAGACCAGGAGCTCAGTGTATTAAAGAACTATAAAGAGTGAGTGTAGTGAAAGTGAAGGAACTGTTACACTTTGTGTTTGGAACTGTTAAAGACTAGGAGACAGCATTCCTACACATGCAGATGTGGCGTCTTGCTGGAAGCCTTTCCCTGCATGGCTGTCCTTCTATTGAAGTCACAGAGTCTGCCAATTAAGCTTGCAACTACCTGCAGGGTGTCCTGGCCCAACCCTCTCTCCCCCAACAAAAAGTTTAAGAGAAATAAACTTTCTTTTGCATTCAAGAAGTGTCTGGCGCCCAATAACTTTAACTACTCTGCACCCACCATGCCTCACAACCCACTACATACAAAAGGATGTCAGCTGTCCCTGGCTCTGGAGGTTCTCATCAGATCAAAGGAGACCTTGCTACACTTAAAAATATCCATATTCGATGCTATACAGTTACAGAGATGAGTTACAGAGGTGGTCTAGAGCTAAAATTATTGCGCTTGCTATAATGTTTGCGGCGATACCTCACATGTGTGGTACAAGCACTGTTTACATATGTGTGCTCAACCAACATATACGTTCGCTTCTGCGTGCGATAGGGTGACCACATGTCCCGGATTGCTCGGGACAGTCCCGCATTTTGCAGGTCTGTCCCGGGCACATTCATTCCAGGACAATACAGTGTCCCGGAATGAAACTGACACAGCCACCCCCCGGGCCAAACTGTTGCCCCCAAAAATGGCCGCCACATCACCGCTTTACTCACTGACAGTACTTGTCCTGGCCAGGAATGCCTGGAGGAGCACAATCCCCGCCCCCTGCTTGTGATTGGAGAAATCATAAATCCCGCCTCTTGTGTCCAATCACTGTGCTGTGATTAGTTACAGCACAAGCTGATTTTTGGGAAGGGAGGGTGTCCCTGAATGGTAGTTTGGAAATGTGGTCACCCTAGCGTGCGAGCACGAAGGAATGGAGGCGTTTTAATTTTAATTTCTTATTTATTTATTTTTACACTCTCCCTTTAATTTTTTTTTATCACTTTTATTTCTATTACAAGGAATGTAAACATCCCTTGTAATAGAAATAAGGGATGACAGGTCCTCTTTATGGAGATATATGAAGTCTATAAGAGCCCAATTCTCTCCTCTACCTTTAAAAGCAAAAATCGAAAAAACTATTTGATCTTTTACTTAAAAAAAAACGTAAAAATATTGTTAACTTCTGCCCTAGACCGGAAGTGATGTCATGACGTCGCTCTGGTCTTCCAAGACCATAGAGGCAGTCAGAGATGATCTAGTTTCTGGCAACCTCTATCGTCAGATCATTTCTCAGACGCGTCAGTAAATATGGTAAGCCCGAGAAACACTGGCAAGTGGCCCCTCCTGCTGCTTCTGGAAGGGATCTAGCGGCTAATACACTCTCATGAGAAAGCCAGTCGCCGGCTGAGAAAAAAAATACTGGGGTTATAGGTCATTTCTTCAGCCATAATCCCAGTAAACAACTTGCAAACCGCAATGTATATAACGTATTGCGTTCGCCAAGTGGTTAAACAAAGGAACCCGGTCCCTTTTCTAGCCACAAAACAGATACCACTCACAGTGCTGTCCTAATATTTATGTGCATAATCCAATAAATAAATACATTTCTTTCTCAATAAATAAAATCATGTGCAAAAATGTATATCAATACTAAAGTGCTTGGTGCTCAAGTTATTATCTGCTTCGGATCTTTCGCTTCCACTTTGCACCTACTTCAATAAATAAATGGCTACAACCATGTGCAAAAAAATATATTAATCATAAAGTGCTAAGTGCTCAAAAATCATGTCCTCTGCAGCTCTTCTGCTGCCCCTTAGCACCTTCTTCAATATTCCCAATGTGAATGAAAAGTCCAAAAACAAACCGAGGGAGCTTTGGTAGGCAACAATGGAATAACATGCTACTAAGGCTTCAATAGAGGGCACTTCTGGGGCAGCCCCCGTGAGGATGCCCATCCAAGACCACCAGGAATGCCCACTCATGGCTATCAGGGATCATCAGTGCTGTCTATCACTGTCACCTACCAGTGCCCATCAGTGCCACCCATCAGTGCCACCTATCAGTGCCCATTAGTGCTACCTATCAGTGCCACTTATTAGTGCCCTTCAGTGCCACCCATCAGTGCCCCTCAGTGCCACCCATCAGTGCCACCTATCAGTGCCCACCAATGCCGCCTCATCAGTACCCATCAGTGCCGCCTTATCAGTTACCATCAGTGCCACCTTATCAGTGCCTGTCAGTGCAGCCTATCAGTTCCCATCAATGCTGCCTCATCAGCGCACATCAATGAAGGAGAAAAATTACCTGTTTGCAAAAAACAAACTATGAAAACTTTTTTTTTTCCTTTTTTTCAAAATTTTGGTCTTTTTTTGTCTGTTTGTTCAGCAAAAAATAAAAACCCCAGTAGTGATTAAATACCATAAAAATAAATCTCTATTTGTGTGAAAAAAATTATAAAAATGTAATTTTGGTACAGTGTTGCATGACTGCGCAATTGTCATTTAAAGTGTGATAGCGCTGAAAGCTTAAAATTGGCCTGGGCAGGAGGGGGTTTAAGTACCCAGTAGGCAAGTGGTTAATTACTATATATATATATATATATATATATAGATATATGTGCACAATTCTACCAGGACTCTTGTTGGGCCCTTTGCTGTTAATATTTGTACATTGGATATATTTTCTATATCCGAGGGAATCCCCTCTGTCCCTGTCCTGGGTGGAGGCCCTGCCAACTTTATTATCAAACCCGATCTTCCACTTAGCAAAGGTTCTGGTTCTCTTATTTACTTACAGGTAGTGTTGGGCGAGCGGTTCAGACCAAGCATAAGTTTGGCCCGAACATTGCCTGTTCAGCGAACAATGGAATAACATACGACTAAGGCTTCCGGTTTTGTATTTACCACTTCAACAGTTGTGGTGCGTCCATAAGGGGTGCACGGGAGCCGCACCCCCTCTCCTGCCACTTCTCTCTCGCCAGAGACTGATTAATGCATTGCATGAATCTATCTATGGTCGCCGCTGCCACCCCCTATTCAGGTGCGCAACCCCTTTTCGGGCGCTGGGCACCTGAATTACAGCGGCAGGGTATTTTTTGGAAGCACCTGATTAGAGCCATAAACTCTAATAGGCGTCCAAAAAGGTGAACAGCGGGCGCCATGCTGGGCGCTCGATGTTCACTCAGCGTTGTGTTAGGAAAGCAAATGAATATTCGGTTTCCTAACACTGATCCGCCTCTCAGAAAATCAGGTGCTTTACCTGTCACCTGTTTGACTGAAACGACAGGCGCTGTGATTGGACGCCTATCAGGACAGGGTAAGATATCGAGGAGCGTGGAGGACACCGCCGTGATCAGCTGCCCCACCAAGACAGGTAAGTGCCAGGCAGGCGGGGGATGCACACTGGCAGCATTTGATGGGCACAGTAGCGGCAATTGATAGGCACACTGGCAGCAATTGCTGGGAACAGTAGCGGCAATTGATGGGCACACTGGCAGCATTTGATGGGGCACAATAGCGGAAATTGATGGGCACACTGGCAACAATTGATGGGCACAGTGGGGGCAATTGATGGGCACAGAATCAGCAATTGATGGGAACAGTGTCAGCAATTGATGGCATACTGGCAGCAATTGATGGGCACAGTGGCGGCAATTTATGGGTACAGTGGCTGCGTTTTATGGGCACAGTGGCTACGTTTTATGGGCACAGTGGCTGCGTTTGATGGCACAGTGGCGGCAATTGATGGCACAGTGGCTGCTTTTGATGGGCACAGTGGCTCAGTTTGATGGCACAGTGGCTGCGTATGATGGGCACAGTGGCTGCACTTGATGGGCACAGTGGCGGCAATTGATGGCACAGTGGCTGCGTTTGATGGGCACAGTGGCTGCGTTTGATGGGCATAGTGGCTGCGTTTGATGGCACAGTGACTGCGTTTAATGGCACAGTGGCTGCGTTTGATGGGCACAGTGGCTGCGCTTGATGGGCACAGTGGTGGCAATTGATGGCACAGTGGCTGTGTTTGATGGGCACAGTGGCTGCGTTTGATGGGCACAGTGGCTGCGCTTGATGGGCACAGTGGCTGCGTTTGATGGCACAGTGACTGCGTTTGATGGCACAGTGGCTGGGTTTGATGGGCACAGTGGCTGCGCTTGATGGGCACAGTGGTGGCAATTGATGGCACAGTGGCTGCGTTTGATTGGCACAGTGGCTGCGTTTGATGGGCACAGTGGCTGCGTTTGATGGGCACAGTGGCTGCGCTTGATGGGCACATTGGCTGCGTTTGATGGCACAGTGACTGCGTTTGATGGGCACAGTGGCTGTGCTTAATGGGCACAGTGGTGGCAATTGATGGCACAGTGGCTGCGTTTGATGGGCACAGTGGCTGCGTTTGATGGGCACAGTGGCTGCATTTGATGGGCACAGTGGCTGCACTTGATGGGCACAGTGGCTGCGTTTGATGGCACAGTGACTGCGTTTGATGGCACAGTGGTGGCAATTGATGGGCACAGTAGCTGCGTTTGATGGGCACAGTGGCTGAAATTTATGTTTTTTTTTGTTCAGTTTGTTTGCGTTTTCATGCAGCGGGTGTAAATAGAGCCTTAAGCAAATATCAGCAAAACAAATCACTCCGAGAACACTTGGCTTGTATCCAGCAAAGCTCTGCTTGCACACGTCATACATTATAAAGTCTCTGAGCTTAGGATTCTACCGGGTCAGCAAATAGCTCAGCGGTTACTTCGGGAAAAACACTCACAGAATTGCATTCTGCAATCCTTCGGGGTTTGAAACCCGCGGGCGCCACCTGACCCTTTTATTTTTATTTTTTAAATGCTAAACTAATAATTAAAGGATTATTATAATTGTGTTAGAGACGAGCATAATTATGTCCCACTGCAAATGGATCATTTTTTAGTGGTATAATGCTTTTTAATTGCCTATAGAACACTAGAGAGGTGAGCAACATGAAAAAATGTATTTGGTTTCATTTCAGGTTTTATTAGTTAATTCAATCATTTCACTTCATCATATTCGTTATGTTGGAATGATTCGTTTTCGGAATTTCTTTCGTATATTCGTTGTTCCGAATCGATTCGTATTTTCCAAATATTTTGCGGATGATTCAAATTCTTAGGTTTCCAGTGCGAATTTGCATTAAGACGTGCTTGCGACTTTGGTGCGGCTTGCTTGCGACTTTCATGTGACTTGTTTGCAAATTTTGATGTTTTACGACTTTGGCTTTGGCCAATCATAACAATATTCAGTGTTGTAAACCTTTGCGCTGTGTATATGGAATCGAATATTGCAAAACTATCAAAATTAAAAAATATGTGGGTTGCCGCAACCCTAAGAGCCCTTTCACACTATACCGCCCAGGGCGTCGGTGGTAAAAGCCGCTATTTTTAGCGGAGCATTACCGTCGGATTTGCAGCGCTTTTCGGCCGCTAGCGGGGCGCTTTTAACCCCCGCTAGCGGCCGAAAAAGGGTTAAAACCGCCCGCAAAGCGCTGATACAGCGGCGTTTTTCTGGCCGTACGGCGGCGCTTCCCATTGATTTCAATGGGCAGGAGCGCATTAGGAGCGGTGAGTTTACCGCTCCTAATGCGCTCCAAAGAAGCTGCTGACAGGACTTTTTTTGACGTCCTGCCAGCGCACCGAAGTGAATGGAGCAGCTGTTTTAGGGCGGTTTGCAGGCGGTTTGCAGGCGCTATTTTTAACGCTTTAGCGCCTGCAAAACGCCCCCAGTGTAAAAGGGGTCTAAAATGTGTTCCCACAATGTGACTGGTTGCAAGTTGATATTGTTTTATTGATACTTATTGAATCTTATGCACTGGATTTAGGTTGCGCAACCCTGAGAGCCAGTTCACACAGGGGCAACACGACTCTTTGGAAGCGACCTGGAAGCGACCTGAGCCTGCACCACAGCGCGACATGGGGCGACTTACAAGTCGCCTCCAGGACAGGAGGCATTCCAGTGACCAATCAACCTTGAATCAGCTCTGTGGGAGGGGTTTGCTCTGAAATCTATTTTCACTTCCTGAAAAGTCGCTGCAGTAAAGACAGTGATCCGACTTCTGAGGCAACTTCCATTGAAATCAATGGGTACAAGCCGCCTAGAAGTCGGATTGAAGTCGTACAGGAACCCTTTTTTAAGTTGGAGCGACTGCAGTCATGGATGGCTCCATTCACTTCAATTAGTTTTAAAAACAGCGCGACTTGGGGCGACTTCAAGTCGCCTCCTGAGACGCCCCTGTGTGAACCGGCTCTAACTTACATTATTATTCAATCATAACAATACAGAGTGTAAATAAATTCAAATAATCCCCACTATGTGTATGAAATAATAAAAAAAAAAAAAATGTAGAAAACTAAAAAAAATCTGTTGAGCTACTGCTCTTAAAAAAAAAGTTTTTTATACTTATGGTTAAAGGAGTTGTAAAGGCAGAAGGTTTTTTATCTTAATGCATTCTATGCATCCGTTCGACGGCTAGGCTGAGACTGGAACGAAGCAGGAAATGGCTTCGAAAAAATCTCCTATGTAAAAACAGGGAAGCGACGTCACAACGGTAGCAAATAGCACCGATTTAAAAAAAAAAATACAGTATTTAGAATCACCATTTTTGCCGATCTGAATACTTTTAAGTGCAAAGGAGGGATTTGGGGTCTTTTAGACCCCCGATACCCTGCCTAAAGAGTACTTGTCACCGCCTATTACTGTCACAAGGGATGTTTACATTCCTTGTGACAGCAATAAAAGTGATCAGAATTTTTTTTTTTTTAAAGGGACAATTAAAAAAAAAAAAAAATAATAAAAAAATATAATTTTTTTTAAAGCAGCCCTGTCCCCGCGCAGCAAAGAAAACGCACACGTGAGTCGCGCCCGCATATGTAAACGGTGTTCAAATCACACATGTGAGATATCGCCGCGATCGCCAGAGTGAGAGCAATACTTCTAGCACCCAACCTCCTCTGTTACTCTAACCTGTTATCCATTCCACGAGTGTGCGCAATTTCAAAGCATGACATTTTCAGTATCTATTTACTCAGCGTAACATCATCTTTCACATTATACAAAAAAATTGGGCTAACTTTACTGTTTTTTTTTTTATTCATGAAAGTGTATTTTTTTCACCAAAAAAATCGCGTTTGAAAGACCGCTACGCAAATACCTTGTGACATAAAATATTACAACAATCGCCATTTTATTTTCTAGGGTATCTGCTAAAATATATATATATATATATATATATATATATATATAATGTTTGGGGGTTCTAAGTAATTTTATAGCAAAAAATACAGATTTTAACTTGTAAGCAACACATGTCAGAAATAGGCTTAGTCATGAAAGGGTTAAAAAACAAGACTTTACAATCACTTTAAAGCGGAGGTCCACACAAAAATGGAACTTCCGCTTTTCAGAACCCTCCCCCCCTCCGGTGTCACATTTGGCACCTTTCAGTGCACCCACTTCCGGGCGTAGACCCCCGCAAAATCTGCGGTGGTCTACGCCACTTCCTGTCTCCTCCCCGCTGTCTTCTGGGAGACACACAGGTCCCAGAAGACAGCAGGGACCATTTGGATTGCGCAGCGCGACTCGCGACTCGCGCATGCGCAGTAGGGAACCTGATTCCATGATTCCCTTACCTGATTCCCTTACCGATGATGGCGGCGGCAGCATCCGAGGACAGAGGGACGGGTCGGCCTCGGGTGCCGACATCGCGGGCGCCCTGGACAGGTAAGTGTCCTTATTTTAAAAGTCAGCAGCTGCAGTATTTGTAGGTGCTGACTTTAAAAAAAAAAAAAAAATTGGCGGACCTCCGCTTTAAGGTTTAATGCTGGTTGCAGTAGCTTCTCAGCTCCCAATTACTTTGATTAGATTGGTTAATTTCCCAGGAAGGGGACCTATAGGACCTGTCCTGGGTGAAGGCACTGGCTGCCAACTTTATTATCAAACCCGCTTTTCCACTTAGCGAAGGTTCTGGTCCTCGTATTTATCTATAGGTAGTGTTGGGCGAGCGGTTTGGCCCGAACATCGCCCGTATGGCGAACACCTGAATTTGCGGGGCACTCGGCGGGATATTTCTAATGGAAATGAGTTTTCATGCAGCGGGTGTAAATAGAGCCTTAAGCAAATATATGCAAAACAAATCACTCCGAGAACACTTGGCTTGTATCCAGCAAAGCTCTGCCAGCACACGTCATACATTATAAAGACTTAGAGCTCAGGCTTAAGCTGGGTCAGCAAATAGCTCAGCGGTTACTTCTCAAAAATCACAGAATTATATTCTGCAATCCTTCGGGGTTCGAAACCCGCGGGCGCCACCTGACCCTTTTATTTTATTTTTTTTAAACACTAATCTAATAATTAAAGGATATTATAATTGTGTAATTAGAGACTGCAAATTGATAATTTTCCAGATCTTAACTTTTTCTATCATATTTTTTAGTGGTATAATGCTTTTTAATTGCCTATTTGCACTATAGAACACTAGAGAGTACTAGAGGTGTGCACAACCAAAAAATGTCTTTTGTTTCAATTCGGGTTTTATTCGCTAATTCAATCATTTCACTTTGTCATATTCGTTATGTTGGAATGATTCGTTTTCAGAAATTTGTTTCGTATATTCGTTGTTCCGAGTCGATTCATATTTTCCAAAGTTATTTCGGAAGATTTGAATTGTTATGTTTCCAGTGTGACTTTGCATTATGACTTGCTTGCAACTTTCATATGACTTGTTTGCATTCCTTTGATGTTTTGCGACTTTGGCCAATCATAACAATATAGAGTGTAAATAAACCTGAGCCCCATCCCTATCCAGCAATGTACATGAGCCCCTCGGTTGTCCGGGACTCTCTCTCCTGATTGGCTGAAACACAGCAGCCAATTAGCAAATCAGGAGAGAGGGGGGCAGGGATGAATGGCAGCTCTGTGTCTGAATGTACACACAGAGCCGCAGCTCGGCTCTGACGCCCCCATAACAAGCTGCTTGCTGTGGGGGAACGCGACAGGAGGGAGGGGTCAGGAGCACAGAAGAGGGACCCGAGAAGAGGAAGATCTGGGCTGCACAGAGAAGGTAAGTGTAACATGTTTATTATAAAAAAAAAAAACAAGGCTTTACAATCACTTTACATATATATACAGTGGTTACGGAAATTATTCAGACCCCCTTACATTTTTCACTCTTTGTTATATTGCAGCCATTTGCTAAAATCTTTTAAGTTCATTTTTTTTTCTCATTATGTACACACAGCACCCCATATTGACAGAAAAACACAGAATTGTTGACATTTTTGCAGATTTATTAAAAAAGAAAAACTGAAATATCACATGGTCCTAAGCATTCAGACCCTTTGCTGTGACACTCATATATTTAACTCAAGTGCAGTCCATTTCTTCTGATCATCCTTGAGTTGGTTCTACACCTTCATTTGAGTCCAGCTGTGTTTGATTATACTGATTGGACTTGATTAGGAAAGCCACACACCTGTCTATATAGGACCTTACAGCTCACAGTGCATGTCAGAGCAAATGAGAATCATGAGGTCAAAGGAACTGCCTGAAGAGCTCAGAGACAGAATTGTGGCAAGGCACAGATCTGGCCATGGTTACAAAAAAATTCTGCTGCACTTAAGGTCCCTAAGAGCACAGTGGCCTCCATAATCCTTAAATGGAAGACGTTTGGGACGACCAGAACCCTTCCTAGAACTGACCGTCCGGCCAAACTGAGCTTTTGGGGGAGAAGAGCCTTGGTGAGAGAAGTAAAGAAGAACCCAAAGATCACTGTGACTGAGCTCCAGAGATGCAGTCAGGAGATGGGAGAAAGTTGTATAAAGTCAACCATCACTGCAGCCCTCCACCAGGGCTTTATGGCAGAGTGGCCCGACGGAAGCCTCTCCTCAGGGCAAGACACATGAACGCATGGAGTTTGCTAAAAAACACCCGAAGGACTCCAAGATGGTGAGAAATAAGATTCTCTGGTCTGATGAGATGAATTATGCTAAATTGTTGGCTCTGTGTCAGTCTAGCTGGGTTGCCTGTTTTCCACCTGACAGTGGGTGTCGCTGTCACCACGGGTCAGGGTTGGAACTGCAGCAGACTAGGTGTATTGGGTATTCCTTTCCCAGAAGTGGCTCAGGGGGCATGGTCAACCCGCTGTGCATTCTGGGAGGGGGTACTTAAGACACGGAGACCGCGCTTTCAGGGTTCGTTGCCGGGCTCATTGCCGGATCCTGACCTGAGAGCCCTCCTGGCCTCAGGGATGTACGAGCCATTTTTGGCCTCGGGGCCTGCTGGCCCGAGGCTCTGCAACTGAGAAGTAGGCCCAGGAGTTGCTGGGGCCTACTAGTCCAAGGATGGTCCTACGCTGTCTTGCCTGCGGGAAGAAGCGGAACAATTGGGGACTCAATTGAAGGACGCATCCTGGCCAGTTTGCAATACGGTGCTGCCGGATGGCTGAAAGATTCTGGCACCGTGAGCTGTGTACTTTGAAGGAACTTTTGCACAGTGTCAGTGTAATTACACGATCTTGTGGTGGAAGGTTGTGGAATAACTAGACGGCACTCATCAAGTCTGTGGCAGAGACTTTGAACGAGCTTCGCACAGGCTGCTAGGTCAGTGAGAGTAGGCCTATCCGGTGGTTGCTAAATCCAGCGTGAAACTGATTTATCCTCTGGATCGTAGATTGTGCCCGTGATCCACAAAGCAAGGTACCTGAACCTCCCCTATCCCTCTATCCCTCTGTTGGAACTGATAAAATAAAGCCTTGAAGAAAACGTATCCAAGTGTTGGTGTGAACATTTATAAAAGCTCTTCAAGAATGATCCCTGACACGAGTGCGGTGAACAGAAAAGGTAACGGTAGGCCCAAAACTTTAAACCAGCAGCTCCTACGGGGGTAGTGCTACATATATATATATATATATATATATATATATATATATATATATATATATTACTATCACCAGGGGAATCTGATTACCGTATATATGCACCAATAATTTGTGATGTTACTCAAACATAGAGATAAAACTATTTAGATATATTTAGATATTTTACCCCAGGTGTTAGCGTTCTTAATTTGTCTATCCACTTAGTTTCTTTTTGTGAAACAGCTTTTTTTATATTTTTATTGCTTCAATAATTATCTATCTTGTCTAGTCTACAGAATGTAAGCAGTGTGGGGTCCCTATTATAAATATAATCCAAAGTGGTTTGAGAGGCTATGTTTCCGGAATCCTTTCTTAATATTGCACACACATGTTCTCTCAACCTCTCTCTTAGTTCTCTTGTTGTGCATTTCACATACTGGAGCCTGCAAAAAATAAAATTCGAAAGAATGTAACAGACCCAACTAAATAAACATACTTTTTTCGATCAGATACGATTTTACAGATGTGGCAGGTTTGTCACCTACAAAGCATGTAAGAATACAGATAAAAAAATATGCATTTTCAGTCCAGAGTTACGGATAAAATTTATGAAGTAAGAAAATGTATAATATGTAGCAGTAAGTATGTTATCTACCTACGGGAGTGACAGTGCGGGTTCCAGTTTGTGGAAAGCACAACGATAGAACTAAGGGGAGGGTTGAGAGAACACGTTGTAAGGTTAAGAACAAGTTACATTGATCGTGGGTGTATTAATATGGAGTAGGACTGGGTGTAGTAGGAGGAGTTTAGGTTGCTAAGAGAGCAGCTGGGACCAGAAATTTTAGTTCCTGAGGATGCCCTGGGCAGGGCGAAATGCGTACAGCACAACTTCTGGTTCCGGTGATGTCACTTCCGGCCTGTGGATTGTATGCTGTGGCAGCACTTCCAGGTCTTGGTCCTGATTGTGGCATTGCTCCATGTATTAAGTGAGTGCAGTATTTAGAATTTTTTATAAATGTAGTTACATTATGTTGTAATCCTTCTCTCTTCTTGGACTTTAATGCACATTGGGAATATTGAAGAAGGTGCTAAGGGGCAGCAGTAGATCTGCAGAGGACACTATTTTTGAGCACTTGGCACTTTATAAATTGATATATTTTTGCATGATTTTATTTATTGATCAGGGTTTGCAATTATTTATTGGATTATGCACATAAGTAATACAGAGTGTAACACCTATTATTGAACTTACGAAACCCTCTGAAGTTACAAACGAATGAAAACTAACGAATTTGCTGTTTTCTTTATCATTTACTTTGGATTCATTGAAATTCGTTACCATTGTGATTTTGGATACATCCAAATGTCCGAATAATGAACATTTCGTCCAAATTTCAATTTGTAAAGAAACTGTCAGGGAATGTCCTAATGATTAATTTAGTCAGTTATATTGATCATTTAATTTATCGATGAACAACAGTGCCTCCAATACAAAAATAATTTATTAAAAATAATTGAACTGGCTAAATAATTATTCCCAAGCTACTACAACCCCAGACATAAGGTATGGAATCACCACTTTTGGAAAATGTTCATTTGATTGTGTCGAAAAAAAACAACTAATCCCAGACCTGCCTCAAACAACCAACTTCTTTTGCAACATTCAGTTATGATTTACCTTCTTGAAGAAGTTTTATAATCCTCTCCTTTGTTTCAACTGACATCTCTGGTGTTGGAGCCCTAAATCAGGTCAATCAGGTTGGCGCAACAGCTCACCAAGGGGTGCAAGCACTCTTTTTTAACTGCAGACTAATTAGCAGATGTAATCTGATGCAGATGTTTGTCTTAGAACTGCAAAGTACATGGCGATTCCATAATATTTTCCTCGGGATTAAGTAAGTCCATATTTTTCTTCCTCTGCTTGATCTTGCAAAAACAGTTGCAATTGACTACAGTTTCTTTCTTTTTGAATTTGTTTAAGTGTTTCTTAAAGAGAGAAGGCTGGAATGTTAAATAAAAATAGTTTTGAGGCATGTCCGTGATTAGTTTTTTTTTCTACACAATTAAACAATTGAATAAATATTTTCCAAGAGTGATGATTCCATACTTTTTGCCAGGGGTTGTATGCCCAATGCAGAAATTCTATGATTAAAACTAGGGATGAGCTTTATGTTCGAGTCGAACATGAGTTCGACTCAAACATTGGCTGTTCGCCTGTTCCGCGAACAGCAAAACAATTTGGGGTCGTTGAAAAGCCGCGGAACACCCATTAAAAGTCTATAAGAGAGACCTAAAGTGCTAATTTTAAAGGTTAATATGTAAGTTAATGTCATAAAAAGTGTTTGGGGACCCGGGTCCTGCCCCAGGGGACATGTATCAATGCAAAAAAAAGTTTTAAAAACGAATGTTTTTTCGGGAGCAGTGATTTTAATAATGCTTAAAGTGAAACAATAAAAGTGAAATATTCCTTTACATTTCGTACCTAGGGGGTGTGTATAGTATGCCTGTAAAGTAGCCCATGTTTCCCGTGCTTATAACTGTCCCTGCACAAAATGTCATTTTTTAAAGGAAAAAAAGTCATTTAAAACTACTCGCGGCTATAATGAATTGTCGGGTCCCGGCATAACAGATCAAAGTCATTGAAAAAAACGGCAGCCCCCCCCCCCAGTTCATTATCAGGCCCTTTGGGTCTGGTATGAATATTAAGGGGAACTCCAAACCAAAAAAAAAAAATGGCGTGGGGTCCCCCCCAAAAATCCATCCCAGACCCTTCAGGTCTGGGATGGATTTTAAGGGGAACCCTGCACCAAAATAAAAAAAAATGGTGTGGGGTCCCCCCAAAAATTCATGCCAGACCCTTATCCGAGCATGCAACCTGGCAGGCCGCAGGAAAAGAGGGGGGACGAGAGAGCGCCCCCCTCCTGAACCGTACCAGACCACATGACCTCAACATGGGGAGGATGTACCCATGTTGATGGGGACAAGGGCCTCATCCCCACAACCCTTGCCCGGTGGTTGTGGGGGTCTGCGGGCGGGGGGCTTATCATAATCTGGAAGCCCCCTTTAACAAAGGGGAACTCCGGATTCTGCCCCCCCCCATGTGAATTTGTAACAAGGTACATTGTACCACTACCATTTCACAAAGAAAATATAAAAAAAAATAAAAAAAAACACACAGACACAGTTGGGATAAGTCCTTTATTAAAAAAATAAAAAATAAAATAAATAAAAAAATTCCAGCGATGTAATCCAGTCTGTCCAGCGTTGTTCTCTATGTCCCGCGGTGATCCGATGTTTCGTGTGGAGTCTCCACTCCACACGAAACCCCCATGACGTAAGAGGGGGCGGGGTCACCCGTCCACATCATAGGGTAAGCCCCTTCTTTCGGGGGAATACCCAATGATGTCGGCGGGTGACCCGCCCCGTGACGTCACGGGGTGGGGTCAGCCACGAGTAGTTTTAAATTACTTTTTTTTCCTTTAGAAATTACATTTTGTGCAGGGACAGTTCTAAACACGGGAAACATGCGCTACTTTACAGGCATACTATACACACCTCCCAGGTATGAAATTTAAAGGAATATTTCACTTTTATTGCTTCACTTTAAGCATTATTAAAATCACTGCTCCCGAAACAACGGCCGTTTTTAAAACTTTTTTTTGCATTAATACATGTCCCCTGGGGCAGGACCCGGGTCTCCAAACACTTTTTATGACAATAACTTGCATATTAGCCTTTAAAATTAGCACTTTCAATTTTTCATGTTCGTGTCTCATAGACTTTAACGGTGTTCGCGTGTTCGAACAATTTTTTTGCCTGTTCGCATGTTCTGGTGTGAACCAAACCGGGGGGTGTTCTGCTCATCCCTAATTAACACAATAACACTGAGTATGGTCTGCGGACTATAAAAATAAATAACATTTATTTACCATAAGTCACTTACAAATACCATATAACAGTGAAATTGAGGTATTACATAGACACAAAGATTAGCTCGCAAATAGTCCTTTGTAGGGAATATGATCTCCTACATAGATATGTATGTATGTTACACCAGTGCCACAAAGTCTTAACCTTATTACTTGCAATATAGTCCATGAAATCAACTTAATTTATATGAGTAATTTGAGCTATGGAACTATAGAAACGTTTGCAAGCAAAATTCAGCAGCTACAATATTTTTTAAAATGTAAAAAAAAAAAAACTTGAAGTTCCACTTTAAGGCTTTTGCAATTAGGGATGAGCTTCGTGTTCGAGTCGAACATACGTTCGACTCGAACATCGGCTGTTCGATCGTTCGACGAAGATCGAACGATTTGGGCCGTTCGCGCCAAATTCGAGTGACGCGAACGGCCCACAATGCACTACGCCATCGCAGTGTCATCCAGGCGCTGTGATTGGCCAAGCATGCACTGTGACCCCGCATGCTTGGCCAATCACAGCGCCGGCAGCGAGGAGAGCAATGATTGGCCACAGGCAGGATGCCTGTGGCCAATTATTGCTGAGGGTGTTTAGTACACGCCCCACACTATAAAAGGCCGCCAGCACGGCGGCCTAGTGTAGTGTGTTCCGGAGCAGGGAAAGACAAGCATAGGCAGGGACAGTGACATTTATTTCTTTCTTGCTTAACCTGGATTCCTTTAGTTTAGGGAAAGAGAAGGATAGGTAGGGAGAGTGTCAGTGTGTTTTACTGTGCGAGTCCTTGTTTCTAGGAACAAAGAAGGAAAGTGAGGGGAATTCTCCTTGTGCTATAGTGTGCTTTAAAAAAACATTTTTTCTAGGGACAGAAAACTCTAGGTAGGGAGAGTGTCAGTTTCTTTCACTGTGCGAGTCCTTGTTTCTAGGGACAAAGAAGGAAAGTGAGGGGAATTCTCCTTGTGCTATAGTGTGCTTTAAAAAAACATTTTTTCTAGGGACAGAAAACTCTAGGTAGGGAGAGTGTCAGTTTCTTTCACTGTGCGAGTCCTTGTTTCTAGGGACAAAGAAGGAAAGTGAGGGGAATTCTCCTTGTGCTATAGTGTGCTTTAAAAAAACATTTTTTCTAGGGACAGAAAACTCTAGGTAGGGAGAGTGTCAGTTTCTTTCACTGTGCGAGTCCTTGTTTCTAGGGACAAAGAAGGAAAGTGAGGGGAATTCTCCTTGTGCTATAGTGTGCTTTAAAAAAACATTTTTTCTAGGGACAGAAAACTCTAGGTAGGGAGAGTGTCAGTTTCTTTCACTGTGCGAGTCCTTGTTTCTAGGGACAAAGAAGGAAAGTGAGGGGAATTCTCCTTGTGCTATAGTGTGCTTTAAAAAAACATTTTTTCTAGGGACAGAAAACTCTAGGTAGGGAGAGTGTC
This sequence comes from Rana muscosa, assembly GCA_029206835.1. Classification (NCBI taxonomy): domain Eukaryota; kingdom Metazoa; phylum Chordata; class Amphibia; order Anura; family Ranidae; genus Rana; species Rana muscosa. The sequence continues at coordinate 77,944,591 of CM055116.1, read as the reverse complement.
AGTTTCTTTCACTGTGCGAGTCCTTGTTTCTAGGGACAAAGAAGGAAAGTGAGGGGAATTCTCCTTGTGCTATAGTGTGCTTTAAAAAAACATTTTTTCTAGGGACAGAAAACTCTAGGTAGGGAGAGTGTCAGTTTCTTTCACTGTGCGAGTCCTTGTTTCTAGGGACAAAGAAGGAAAGTGAGCGGAATTCTCCTTGTGCTATAGTGTGCTTTAAAAAAACATTTTTTCTAGGGACAGAAAACTCTAGGTAGGGAGAGTGTCAGTTTCTTTCACTGTGCGAGTCCTTGTTTCTAGGGACAAAGAAGGAAAGTGAGGGGAATTCTCCTTGTGCTATAGTGTGCTTTAAAAAAACATTTTTTCTAGGGACAGAAAACTCTAGGTAGGGAGAGTGTCAGTTTCTTTCACTGTGCGAGTCCTTGTTTCTAGGGACAAAGAAGGAAAGTGAGGGGAATTCTCCTTGTGCTATAGTGTGCTTTAAAAAAACATTTTTTCTAGGGACAGAAAACTCTAGGTAGGGAGAGTGTCAGTTTCTTTCACTGTGCGAGTCCTTGTTTCTAGGGACAAAGAAGGAAAGTGAGGGGAATTCTCCTTGTGCTATAGTGTGCTTTAAAAAAACATTTTTTCTAGGGACAGAAAACTCTAGGTAGGGAGAGTGTCAGTTTCTTTCACTGTGCGAGTCCTTGTTTCTAGGGACAAAGAAGGAAAGTGAGGGGAATTCTCCTTGTGCTATAGTGTGCTTTAAAAAAACATTTTTTCTAGGGACAGAAAACTCTAGGTAGGGAGAGTGTCAGTTTCTTTCACTGTGCGAGTCCTTGTTTCTAGGGACAAAGAAGGAAAGTGAGGGGAATTCTCCTTGTGCTATAGTGTGCTTTAAAAAAACATTTTTTCTAGGGACAGAAAACTCTAGGTAGGGAGAGTGTCAGTTTCTTTCACTGTGCGAGTCCTTGTTTCTAGGGACAAAGAAGGAAAGTGAGGGGAATTCTCCTTGTGCTATAGTGTGCTTTAAAAAAACATTTTTTCTAGGGACAGAAAACTCTAGGTAGGGAGAGTGTCAGTTTCTTTCACTGTGCGAGTCCTTGTTTCTAGGGACAAAGAAGGAAAGTGAGGGGAATTCTCCTTGTGCTATAGTGTGCTTTAAAAAAACATTTTTTCTAGGGACAGAAAACTCTAGGTAGGGAGAGTGTCAGTTTCTTTCACTGTGCGAGTCCTTGTTTCTAGGGACAAAGAAGGAAAGTGAGGGGAATTCTCCTTGTGCTATAGTGTGCTTTAAAAAAACATTTTTTCTAGGGACAGAAAACTCTAGGTAGGGAGAGTGTCAGTTTCTTTCACTGTGCGAGTCCTTGTTTCTAGGGACAAAGAAGGAAAGTGAGGGGAATTCTCCTTGTGCTATAGTGTGCTTTAAAAAAACATTTTTTCTAGGGACAGAAAACTCTAGGTAGGGAGAGTGTCAGTTTCTTTCACTGTGCGAGTCCTTGTTTCTAGGGACAAAGAAGGAAAGTGAGGGGAATTCTCCTTGTGCTATAGTGTGCTTTAAAAAAACATTTTTTCTAGGGACAGAAAACTCTAGGTAGGGAGAGTGTCAGTTTCTTTCACTGTGCGAGTCCTTGTTTCTAGGGACAAAGAAGGAAAGTGAGGGGAATTCTCCTTGTGCTATAGTGTGCTTTAAAAAAACATTTTTTCTAGGGACAGAAAACTCTAGGTAGGGAGAGTGTCAGTTTCTTTCACTGTGCGAGTCCTTGTTTCTAGGGACAAAGAAGGAAAGTGAGGGGAATTCTCCTTGTGCTATAGTGTGCTTTAAAAAAACATTTTTTCTAGGGACAGAAAACTCTAGGTAGGGAGAGTGTCAGTTTCTTTCACTGTGCCAGTCCTTGTTTCTAGGGACAAAGAAGGAAAGTGAGGGGAATTCTCCTTGTGCTATAGTGTGCTTTAAAAAAACATTTTTTCTAGGGACAGAAAACTCTAGGTAGGGAGTAGTGATGAGCCGAACACCCCCGGGTTCGGTTCGCACCAGAACCCGCGAACGGACCGAAAGTTCGTACGAACATTAGAACCCTATTAAATACAATGGATGCGAACGTTCGAATTCTAAAGTGCTAATTATAACAACTATTATGCATGTTATTGTCCTAAAAAGGGTTTGGGAACCCGGGTTCTGCACCAGGGGACATGTATCAATGCAAAAAGAAGTTTTAAAAACGGTCGTTTTTCGGGAGCAGTCATTTTAATGATGCATAAAGTGAAAAAAAAAAAGTCAAATATTCCTTTAAATATCGTACCTGGGGGGTGTCTAAAGTATGCCTGTGAAGTGCCACGTGTTTCCCGTGTTTAGAACTGTCCCTGCACAAAATGACACTTCTAAAGGAAAAAAAAGCCATTTAAAACTGCTTGCGGCTTTAATGTAATGTCTGGTCCCGGTAATATGGATGAAAATCTTTAAGAAAAATGGCATAGCTACCCCATGACCCCCCCCCCCTACCCCAGCCCATTACCAGCCCCTTTGGGTCTTGTATGGATATTAAGGGGAACCCCGCACATAAAATAAAAAAGGCCCTATATACTCTGAACAGCCGTATACAGGCGGTGCATACAAGACAGGGACTGTAGGTTTGTTCTTATGTAGAATCTGTTTGTAATTTTGAACAGGTACATTGTTGAAGTGTAGCTCCAGCCCAAAAATCTATTTTTAAACTTTTTGGAAAACATAGGTAAGGGTTATCACCCCTGTAACATTTGTTTTGCTGTCTGTGCCCCTGTTCAGAACATTTCACCTCACTTTCCGTCCCAATGACAACTGTTTTTGAAATGTGGTGTTTTTCTTGAAACAAGGATTGCTGATAAAGCATCAGTACAGAGGAGACACCTTTCTCCCATATTTATTCTTACAGGAGAGAATTTTCCTTCCTAGTGGTAGATTTCCTCTCACTTCCTGTTGTCTTCTTGCGTTTGCAAGTAGGAGTCGTTTGTAAGTTGGATGTTTGAAAGTAGGGACCTGCCGTATATACTCTGCAGAAATAGGCCCCTTAGTTGTTGGTGTTGGCACAACACTGTAAGCACTCACAGTTACTCTTGGTTGGTGCTGGAACGCCCTGCTGTCAACTATTATATCAGGAATTTTAATTACATATAATTGTTGAACAGTGGTAGTAAAAATTGGGCCTTTGATGGTGGTGCTGGTGCCACAACACTGTAAGCCCTGACAGTTACTCTTGGTGGGTGCAGCAATGGGCCCTGCTGTGAATTATTAGATCAAGAATTGTAATTGCATGCCCCTGTTGAACAGGGGCTGAAAAATTGGGCCTTTCGTGGTGGTGGTGGTGGTGGTGGTGTTGCCACAACACTGTAAGCCCTCAGAGTTACTCTTGGTGGGTGCAGGAATGGGCCCTGCTGTGAATTATTAGATCAAGAATTGTAATTACATGCCCCTTTTGAACAGGGGCTGAAAAATTGGGCCTTTCGTGGTGGTGGTGGTGGTGGTGGCGTTGCCACAACACTGTAAGCCCTCAGAGTTACTCTTGGTGGGTGCAGCAATGGGCCCTGCTGTGAATTATTAGATCAAGAATTGTAATTGCATGCCCCTGTTGAACAGGGGCTGAAAAATTGGGCCTTAGGCACTGGTGGCACAACACTACAACCCCTCACAGATACGTTACTTAGAGCACAGCAATGAGCCCTGTTGCAAAGTATTGCTTCAAAAATTGTAATGACACGCCCCTGTTAAACAGGGGCTGAAAAATTGGGCCTTAGGCACTGGTGCCACAACACTCCAACCCCTCACAGATACTGTACTTGGAGCACAGCAATGAGCCCTATGGCAAATTATTGCTAAAAAAATTGTAATTACACGCCCCTGTAAAACAGGGGCTGAAAAATTGGGCCTTAGCCACTGGTGGCGGCACCCATAAACAAAAATGATCTTCCAAGCTATCATCATCAATCGTATCATTGAGGACTCGGAGGAGGAGGATAGCCAGTCAACGTAACAGCACAGGCACTCAGCATCAGCATCAGTCTTGAAGGGATGTGACATGTTAAAATCAATTAGTCTGTTATATCAGCATCAGGTGTGTGGTAGCTGGTGGTGATCCAAGACTGGTTCATCTTGATGAAAGTCAGTCGATCAACCGAGTCGGTGGACAGGCGCACCCTGTGATCCGTGACAAATCCTCCAGCAGCACTGAATGTGCGTTCCGAAAGAACGCTGGATGCAGGACAGGCCAGTAGCTCAATTGCATACTGTGCAAGCTCTGGCCAGTGATCCATCCTCAAGACCCAGTAAGCCAGAGGATTTTCGGTGGGGAAGGTGTCCAAGTCTGACCTTGCCCCTAGATATTCCTGCACCATGTTTATCAGACGCTGGCGATGGTTGCTGGAACCGATCATACTTTGGGGCTGCGGACTAAAGAATTTTTCAGCCCCTGTTTTACAGGGGCGTGTAATTACAATTTTTTTAGCAATAAATTGTCTGAACGCATCGGTCAGACGGCCACCTTCCCCACCGCTCCTTCTTTGACTGGCCGAAGCCTCAGCAACTCGTTGTCCAGGACCAGGAGTTTGTAACCTCCCAGTCTCTGGGAACGCGTTGCACAGACCTTTCTGCAAGACCTCCCGGAGTTGTCTCATCCTCTGCTCCCTCTGCGAAGGTAACATAAGGTCCGCAACCTTACCCTTGTACCGTGGATCAAGGAGAGTGGCCAGCCAGTAATGGTCCCTCTCCTTGATCCGAAGAATACGAGGATCCTTCCGCAGACTTTGCAGGATTAGGGAGGCCATGCAGCGTAGGTTTGCTGAGGCATTCGCTCCGGAGTCCTCTGGGTCACTAAGGACGACATGATCCGCAGCCACCTCCTCCCAGCCACGTACAAGTCCACTGGTTTCTTGGGACTGTAAATCATCCCTAAAAGACTGCTGCTGATGATGCTGAGTGCCAGCCTCCACCTCCATGCTGACACAATCCTCCTCCTCCTCCTCCTCCTCCTCCTCTTCCTCTTCCTGTGCGATGGGTGGGACAGAAGGAACACTGTCTGGGTAAAGGGGGCCTTGAGAGGCAAGGAAGTCCTCCTCTTCCTGCCTCTGTTCTGCCTCAAGTGCCCTGTCCATTATTCCACGCAGCGTGTGCTCCAACAGGTGGACAAGAGGTACAGTGTCACTGATGCATGCACTGTCACTGCTCACCATCCTCGTGGCCTCCTCAAATGGTGCCAGGACAGTGCATGCATCCCTGATCATGCCCCACTGGCGTGGAGAAAAAAAACCAAGCTCCCCTGACCCTGTCCTGGTGCCGTAGTCGCACAGGTACTCATTGATGGCCCTCTGCTGCGTGTGCAGCCGCTGCAGCATGGCCAACGTTGAGTTCCACCTGGTGGGCATGTCACATATAAGGCGGTTCTTGGGCAGGTTCAACTCCTTTTGCAGCTCAGCCAGGCGAGCACTGGCATTATAAGATCTGCGGAAATGCACACAGACTTTCCTGGCCTGCCTCAGGACATCCTGTAAGCCCGGGTACCTGCCCAAGAACCGCTGCACCACCAGGTTAAGGACGTGAGCCACACAGGGCACATGGGTCAGTTGTCCCTGTCGGAGGGCGGAGAGGAGGTTGGTGCCATTGTCGCAAACCACCATTCCTGGCTTAAGCTGGCGTGGCGTCAACCACCTCTCGGCCTGGCCCTGCAGAGCAGACAGGACCTCTGCCCCAGTGTGGCTTCTGTCCCCCAAACACACCAGCGCAAGCACGGCATGGCATCTTTTTGCCTGCGTACTTGCGTAGCCCCGTGAACGGCTACGGAGCACCGCTGGTTAATAGGACAAACCACAGGAAGAGGCCATGGAGGAAGAAGATGAGGAGGGGGTGGAGGAGAGAGGTGTGTCACAACCAGTAGTAGCATTTTGGAGGCGTGGCGGTGGAACAACCTCCAACACTACTGCACCTTGTCCTGCATCCTTCCCAGCTGCCAAAAGAGTGACCCAATGGGCCGTGAAAGAAAGGTAACGTCCCTGTCCATGCCTGCTGGACCATGAGTCAGCGGTAATATGCACCTTACCGCTGACCGCCGTGTCCAGCGAGGCCAAGACATTGCCTTCCACATGCCGGTAGAGAGCCGGAATAGCCTTCCGTGAGAAAAAGTGGCGTTTGGGAACCTGCCACTGAGGAACCGCACATTGCACAAACTCACGGAAGGGGGCCGAGTCTACCAACTGAAAAGGCAGCAGTTGAAGCGCTAGCAATTTAGCCAAGCTAGCATTCAACCGCTGGGCATGTGGATGGCTGGGAGTGAACTTCTTTCGACGGTCCAGCAGCTGGGGCAGGGAAATTTGCCTGCTAGAATCGGACGTCGGTGTACTGCTAGCAGAGTGGCCGCAAGTACTTGGCTGTGACACACCTAATTCTACACCTTCATTCCTCTCAGTGCATGTTTCAGAGAGGACTGAAGTTATAGTGGGGTTGGAGATCCCAGCTGATGCGGTGCAAGGAGAGGTCCGCTTTGTTCTTTGGTGTGGGTCTTTGAGGTAGGCTTGCCAACGAGCTGCATGGCAGGTCAACATATGTCTGGTCAGGCATGTGGTACCCAAGCGGCTGATGTTTTGGCCACGCGATATACGCTTGAGACATATGTTGCAAACAGCAGCTGTGCGATCTGATGCACTAGCCTCAAAAAAGGCCCACACCAAGGAACTTTTTGAATGACGGGCAGAGGCAGCGCCCTGCACAGGCGGAGCTCTGCGGTGTGATTCCGTTGGTGTACTGCCCTTACGCTGGCCACCAAAGGGCATCCTGCCTCGTTGGAGATGTGCCTCCTCCTCATCCTCCTCCTCCTCCTCTCTCCTATTAGGCACCCACGTGGAGTCAGTGACCTCATCATCCCCTCCCTCCTCATCACTGGAGCCAATCTGGCAGTATGCTGCAGCTGCTGGAACATGACTGCCAGATTGGTGTCCTTCTTGAGCATCCCCTCTGTCTGCTCTCACGCTACTGCCTTCCTGTAGCTGGGTTTCATCATCAGACCCTTCGAAACGCTGGGCATGCTCCTGGAGCATGTACCCAACACTGTGCTCAAACAGTTCGGGGGACTCCTCAGGAGGAGGACATGGTGGGTCTAGGGAAGGAGTGACTGATGATGAGTCTGACATTGATACCAGGGAAGAGGACGCTTTGGCAGCTGCTTTGCCAGTACCCTGAGCCTGGGTGAGAGAGGATGAGGAGGAGGAGGAGGGCTTGGTCATCCACTCTACCAAGTCTTCGGCATGATGTGGCTCAACATGTCCAGCTGCCGAAAAGAAGGACAAGCGTGTCCCATGGCCATGTGCTGATGACAATTCACCGCGTCCACGACCAGCACTGTTGCCCCCAGACCACAGAGCCTGCTTGCCCTCTTTTATTGCCTCCTGACTGTCTGCCTCTCCTTGTTTGCCTTCCAGACATTCTAATAGATGGCCTGCAGGGAGATGGGAAAAAAGCAATAAGGGCTACCTTCAGGTGTCCTTCTCTGTCCCTTTACTTAAGGATTTCTAAATATGGTTGAGGATTATTGCTTTTGCACAGAATAGCACAACGACAATTTCCCTGACTGTCCAAAAAACAAGGATTTCAAAGATGGTTGATGAGGAATGCTTTGGCACACTATAGCACAAGGAGAATTCCCCTCACTTTCCTTCTTTGTCCCTAGAAACAAGGACTGGCACAGTGAAAGAAACTGACACTCTCCCTACCTACAGTTTTCTGTCCCTAGAAAAAATGTTTTTTTAAAGCACACTATAGCACAAGGAGAATTCCCCTCACTTTCCTTCTTTGTCCCTAGAAACAAGGACTGGCACAGTGAAAGAAACTGACACTCTCCCTACCTACAGTTTTCTGTCCCTAGAAAAAATGTTTTTTTAAAGCACACTATAGCACAAGGAGAATTCCCCTCACTTTCCTTCTTTGTCCCTAGAAACAAGGACTGGCACAGTGAAAGAAACTGACACTCTCCCTACCTACAGTTTTCTGTCCCTAGAAAAAATGTTTTTTAAAAGCACACTATAGCACAAGGAGAATTCCCCTCACTTTCCTTCTTTGTCCCTAGAAACAAGGACTGGCACAGTGAAAGAAACTGACACTCTCCCTACCTACAGTTTTCTGTCCCTAGAAAAAATGTTTTTTTAAAGCACACTATAGCACAAGGAGAAATCCCCTCACTTTCCTTCTTTGTCCCTAGAAACAAGGACTGGCACAGTGAAAGAAACTGACACTCTCCCTACCTAGAGTTTTCTGTCCCTAGAAAAAATGTTTTTTTAAAGCACACTATAGCACAAGGAGAATTCCCCTCACTTTCCTTCTTTGTCCCTAGAAACAAGGACTGGCACAGTGAAAGAAACTGACACTCTCCCTACCTACAGTTTTCTGTCCCTAGAAAAAATGTTTTTTTAAAGCACACTATAGCACAAGGAGAAATCCCCTCACTTTCCTTCTTTGTCCCTAGAAACAAGGACTGGCACAGTGAAAGAAACTGACACTCTCCCTACCTACAGTTTTCTGTCCCTAGAAAAAATGTTTTTTTAAAGCACACTATAGCACAAGGAGAATTCCCCTCACTTTCCTTCTTTGTCCCTAGAAACAAGGACTGGCACAGTGAAAGAAACTGACACTCTCCCTACCTACAGTTTTCTGTCCCTAGAAAAAATGTTTTTTTAAAGCACACTATAGCACAAGGAGAAATCCCCTCACTTTCCTTCTTTGTCCCTAGAAACAAGGACTGGCACAGTGAAAGAAACTGACACTCTCCCTACCTACAGTTTTCTGTCCCTAGAAAAAATGTTTTTTAAAAGCACACTATAGCACAAGGAGAATTCCCCTCACTTTCCTTCTTTGTCCCTAGAAACAAGGACTGGCACAGTGAAAGAAACTGACACTCTCCCTACCTACAGTTTTCTGTCCCTAGAAAAAATGTTTTTTTAAAGCACACTATAGCACAAGGAGAAATCCCCTCACTTTCCTTCTTTGTCCCTAGAAACAAGGACTGGCACAGTGAAAGAAACTGACACTCTCCCTACCTACAGTTTTCTGTCCCTAGAAAAAATGTTTTTTTAAAGCACACTATAGCACAAGGAGAATTCCCCTCACTTTCCTTCTTTGTCCCTAGAAACAAGGACTGGCACAGTGAAAGAAACTGACACTCTCCCTACCTACAGTTTTCTGTCCCTAGAAAAAATGTTTTTTTAAAGCACACTATAGCACAAGGAGAAATCCCCTCACTTTCCTTCTTTGTCCCTAGAAACAAGGACTGGCACAGTGAAAGAAACTGACACTCTCCCTACCTACAGTTTTCTGTCCCTAGAAAAAATGTTTTTTTAAAGCACACTATAGCACAAGGAGAATTCCCCTCACTTTCCTTCTTTGTCCCTAGAAACAAGGACTGGCACAGCGAAAGAAACTGACACTCTCCCTACCTACAGTTTTCTGTCCCTAGAAAAAATGTTTTTTAAAGCACACTATAGCACAAGGAGAAATCCCCTCACTTTCCTTCTTTGTCCCTAGAAACAAGGACTGGCACAGTGAAAGAAACTGACACTCTCCCTACCTACAGTTTTCTGTCCCTAGAAAAAATGTTTTTTTTAAAGCACACTATAGCACAAGGAGAATTCCCCTCACTTTCCTTCTTTGTCCCTAGAAACAAGGACTGGCACAGTGAAAGAAACTGACACTCTCCCTACCTACAGTTTTCTGTCCCTAGAAAAAATGTTTTTTTAAAGCACACTATAGCACAAGGAGAAATCCCCTCACTTTCCTTCTTTGTCCCTAGAAACAAGGACTGGCACAGTGAAAGAAACTGACACTCTCCCTACCTACAGTTTTCTGTCCCTAGAAAAAATGTTTTTTTAAAGCACACTATAGCACAAGGAGAATTCCCCTCACTTTCCTTCTTTGTCCCTAGAAACAAGGACTGGCACAGTGAAAGAAACTGACACTCTCCCTACCTACAGTTTTCTGTCCCTAGAAAAAATGTTTTTTTAAAGCACACTATAGCACAAGGAGAAATCCCCTCACTTTCCTTCTTTGTCCCTAGAAACAAGGACTGGCACAGTGAAAGAAACTGACACTCTCCCTACCTACAGTTTTCTGTCCCTAGAAAAAATGTTTTTTTAAAGCACACTATAGCACAAGGAGAATTCCCCTCACTTTCCTTCTTTGTCCCTAGAAACAAGGACTGGCACAGTGAAAGAAACTGACACTCTCCCTACCTACAGTTTTCTGTCCCTAGAAAAAATGTTTTTTTAAAGCACACTATAGCACAAGGAGAATTCCCCTCACTTTCCTTCTTTGTCCCTAGAAACAAGGACTGGCACAGTGAAAGAAACTGACACTCTCCCTACCTACAGTTTTCTGTCCCTAGAAAAAATGTTTTTTAAAGCACACTATAGCACAAGGAGAAATCCCCTCACTTTCCTTCTTTGTCCCTAGAAACAAGGACTGGCACAGTGAAAGAAACTGACACTCTCCCTACCTACAGTTTTCTGTCCCTAGAATTTTTTTTTTTTAAAGCACACTATAGCACAAGGAGAATTCCCCTCACTTTCCTTCTTTGTCCCTAGAAACAAGGACTGGCACAGTGAAAGAAACTGACACTCTCCCTACCTACAGTTTTCTGTCCCTAGAAAAAATGTTTTTTTAAAGCACACTATAGCACAAGGAGAAATCCCCTCACTTTCCTTCTTTGTCCCTAGAAACAAGGACTGGCACAGTGAAAGAAACTGACACTCTCCCTACCTACAGTTTTCTGTCCCTAGAAAAAATGTTTTTTTAAAGCACACTATAGCACAAGGAGAAATCCCCTCACTTTCCTTCTTTGTCCCTAGAAACAAGGACTGGCACAGTGAAAGAAACTGACACTCTCCCTACCTACAGTTTTCTGTCCCTAGAAAAAATGTTTTTTTAAAGCACACTATAGCACAAGGAGAAATCCCCTCACTTTCCTTCTTTGTCCCTAGAAACAAGGACTGGCACAGTGAAAGAAACTGACACTCTCCCTACCTACAGTTTTCTGTCCCTAGAAAAAATGTTTTTTTAAAGCACACTATAGCACAAGGAGAATTCCCCTCACTTTCCTTCTTTGTCCCTAGAAACAAGGACTGGCACAGTGAAAGAAACTGACACTCTCCCTACCTACAGTTTTCTGTCCCTAGAAAAAATGTTTTTTTAAAGCACACTATAGCACAAGGAGAAATCCCCTCACTTTCCTTCTTTGTCCCTAGAAACAAGGACTGGCACAGTGAAAGAAACTGACACTCTCCCTACCTACAGTTTTCTGTCCCTAGAAAAAATGTTTTTTTAAAGCACACTATAGCACAAGGAGAATTCCCCTCACTTTCCTTCTTTGTCCCTAGAAACAAGGACTGGCACAGTGAAAGAAACTGACACTCTCCCTACCTACAGTTTTCTGTCCCTAGAAAAAATGTTTTTTTAAAGCACACTATAGCACAAGGAGAATTCCCCTCACTTTCCTTCTTTGTCCCTAGAAACAAGGACTGGCACAGTGAAAGAAACTGACACTCTCCCTACCTACAGTTTTCTGTCCCTAGAAAAAATGTTTTTTTAAAGCACACTATAGCACAAGGAGAAATCCCCTCACTTTCCTTCTTTGTCCCTAGAAACAAGGACTGGCACAGTGAAAGAAACTGACACTCTCCCTACCTACAGTTTTCTGTCCCTAGAAAAAATGTTTTTTTAAAGCACACTATAGCACAAGGAGAAATCCCCTCACTTTCCTTCTTTGTCCCTAGAAACAAGGACTGGCACAGTGAAAGAAACTGACACTCTCCCTACCTACAGTTTTCTGTCCCTAGAAAAAATGTTTTTTTAAAGCACACTATAGCACAAGGAGAATTCCCCTCACTTTCCTTCTTTGTCCCTAGAAACAAGGACTGGCACAGTGAAAGAAACTGACACTCTCCCTACCTACAGTTTTCTGTCCCTAGAAAAAATGTTTTTTTAAAGCACACTATAGCACAAGGAGAAATCCCCTCACTTTCCTTCTTTGTCCCTAGAAACAAGGACTGGCACAGTGAAAGAAACTGACACTCTCCCTACCTACAGTTTTCTGTCCCTAGAAAAAATGTTTTTTTAAAGCACACTATAGCACAAGGAGAATTCCCCTCACTTTCCTTCTTTGTCCCTAGAAACAAGGACTGGCACAGTGAAAGAAACTGACACTCTCCCTACCTACAGTTTTCTGTCCCTAGAAAAAATGTTTTTTTAAAGCACACTATAGCACAAGGAGAAATCCCCTCACTTTCCTTCTTTGTCCCTAGAAACAAGGACTGGCACAGTGAAAGAAACTGACAGTCTCCCTACCTACAGTTTTCTGTCCCTAGAAAAAATGTTTTTTTAAAGCACACTATAGCACAAGGAGAATTCCCCTCACTTTCCTTCTTTGTCTCTAGAAACAAGGACTCGCACAGTGAAAGAAACTGACACTCTCCCTACCTACAGTTTTCTGTCCCTAGAAAAAATGTTTTTTTAAAGCACACTATAGCACAAGGAGAAATCCCCTCACTTTCCTTCTTTGTCCCTAGAAACAAGGACTGGCACAGTGAAAGAAACTGACACTCTCCCTACCTACAGTTTTCTGTCCCTAGAAAAAATGTTTTTTTAAAGCACACTATAGCACAAGGAGAATTCCCCTCACTTTCCTTCTTTGTCCCTAGAAACAAGGACTGGCACAGTGAAAGAAACTGACACTCTCCCTACCTACAGTTTTCTGTCCCTAGAAAAAATGTTTTTTTAAAGCACACTATAGCACAAGGAGAAATCCCCTCACTTTCCTTCTTTGTCCCTAGAAACAAGGACTGGCACAGTGAAAGAAACTGACACTCTCCCTACCTACAGTTTTCTGTCCCTAGAAAAAATGTTTTTTTTAAAGCACACTATAGCACAAGGAGAATTCCCCTCACTTTCCTTCTTTGTCCCTAGAAACAAGGACTGGCACAGTGAAAGAAACTGACACTCTCCCTACCTACAGTTTTCTGTCCCTAGAAAAAATGTTTTTTTAAAGCACACTATAGCACAAGGAGAAATCCCCTCACTTTCCTTCTTTGTCCCTAGAAACAAGGACTGGCACAGTGAAAGAAACTGACACTCTCCCTACCTACAGTTTTCTGTCCCTAGAAAAAATGTTTTTTTTAAAGCACACAAAAGCACAAGGATAATTCCCCTCACTTTCCTTCTTTGTCCCTAGAAACAAGGACTGGCACAGTGAAAGAAACTGACACTCTCCCTACCTACAGTTTTCTGTCCCTAGAAAAAATGTTTTTTTAAAGCACACTATAGCACAAGGAGAAATCCCCTCACTTTCCTTCTTTGTCCCTAGAAACAAGGACTCGCACAGTAAAACACACTGACACTCTCCCTACCTATCCTTCTCTTTCCCTAAACTAAAGGAATCCAGGTTAAGCAAGAAAGAAAGAAATGTCACTGTCCCTGCCTATGCTTGTCTTTCCCTGCTCCGGAACACACTACACTAGGCCGCCGTGCTGGCGGCCTTTTATAGTGTGGGGCGTGTACTAAACACCCTCAGCAATAATTGGCCACAGGCATCCTGCCTGTGGCCAATCATTGCTCTCCTCGCTGCCGGCGCTGTGATTGGCCAAGCATGCGGGGTCACAGTGCATGCTTGGCCAATCACAGCACCTGGATGACACTGCGATGGCGTAGTGCATTGTGGGCCGTTCGCGTCACTCGAATTTGGCGTGAACGGCCCAAATCGTTCGATCTTCGTCGAGCGATCGAACAGCCGATGTTCGAGTCGAACGTATGTTCGACTCGAACACGAAGCTCATCCCTAGTAGGGAGAGTGTCAGTTTCTTTCACTGTGCGAGTCCTTGTTTCTAGGGACAAAGAAGGAAAGTGAGGGGAATTCTCCTTGTGCTATAGTGTGCTTTAAAAAAACATTTTTTCTAGGGACAGAAAACTCTAGGTAGGGAGAGTGTCAGTTTCTTTCACTGTGCGAGTCCTTGTTTCTAGGGACAAAGAAGGAAAGTGAGGGGAATTCTCCTTGTGCTATAGTGTGCTTTAAAAAAAACATTTTTTCTAGGGACAGAAAACTCTAGGTAGGGAGAGTGTCAGTTTCTTTCACTGTGCGAGTCCTTGTTTCTAGGGACAAAGAAGGAAAGTGAGGGGAATTCTCCTTGTGCTATAGTGTGCTTTAAAAAAACATTTTTTCTAGGGACAGAAAACTCTAGGTAGGGAGAGTGTCAGTTTCTTTCACTGTGCGAGTCCTTGTTTCTAGGGACAAAGAAGGAAAGTGAGGGGAATTCTCCTTGTGCTATAGTGTGCTTTAAAAAAACATTTTTTCTAGGGACAGAAAACTCTAGGTAGGGAGAGTGTCAGTTTCTTTCACTGTGCGAGTCCTTGTTTCTAGGGACAAAGAAGGAAAGTGAGGGGAATTCTCCTTGTGCTATAGTGTGCTTTAAAAAAACATTTTTTCTAGGGACAGAAAACTCTAGGTAGGGAGAGTGTCAGTTTCTTTCACTGTGCGAGTCCTTGTTTCTAGGGACAAAGAAGGAAAGTGAGGGGAATTCTCCTTGTGCTATAGTGTGCTTTAAAAAAACATTTTTTCTAGGGACAGAAAACTCTAGGTAGGGAGAGTGTCAGTTTCTTTCACTGTGCGAGTCCTTGTTTCTAGGGACAAAGAAGGAAAGTGAGGGAATTCTCCTTGTGCTATAGTGTGCTTTAAAAAAACATTTTTTCTAGGGACAGAAAACTCTAGGTAGGGAGAGTGTCAGTTTCTTTCACTGTGCGAGTCCTTGTTTCTAGGGACAAAGAAGGAAAGTGAGGGGAATTCTCCTTGTGCTATAGTGTGCTTTAAAAAAACATTTTTTCTAGGGACAGAAAACTCTAGGTAGGGAGAGTGTCAGTTTCTTTCACTGTGCGAGTCCTTGTTTCTAGGGACAAAGAAGGAAAGTGAGGGGAATTCTCCTTGTGCTATAGTGTGCTTTAAAAAAACATTTTTTCTAGGGACAGAAAACTCTAGGTAGGGAGAGTGTCAGTTTCTTTCACTGTGCGAGTCCTTGTTTCTAGGGACAAAGAAGGAAAGTGAGGGGAATTCTCCTTGTGCTATAGTGTGCTTTAAAAAAACATTTTTTCTAGGGACAGAAAACTCTAGGTAGGGAGAGTGTCAGTTTCTTTCACTGTGCGAGTCCTTGTTTCTAGGGACAAAGAAGGAAAGTGAGGGGAATTCTCCTTGTGCTATAGTGTGCTTTAAAAAAACATTTTTTCTAGGGACAGAAAACTCTAGGTAGGGAGAGTGTCAGTTTCTTTCACTGTGCGAGTCCTTGTTTCTAGGGACAAAGAAGGAAAGTGAGGGGAATTCTCCTTGTGCTATAGTGTGCTTTAAAAAAACATTTTTTCTAGGGACAGAAAACTCTAGGTAGGGAGAGTGTCAGTTTCTTTCACTGTGCGAGTCCTTGTTTCTAGGGACAAAGAAGGAAAGTGAGGGGAATTCTCCTTGTGCTATAGTGTGCTTTAAAAAAACATTTTTTCTAGGGACAGAAAACTCTAGGTAGGGAGAGTGTCAGTTTCTTTCACTGTGCGAATCCTTGTTTCTAGTGACAAAGAAGGAAAGTGAGGGGAATTCTCCTTGTGCTATAGTGTGCTAAAGCATTCCTCATCAACCATCTTTGAAATCCTTGTTTTTTGGACAGTCAGGGAAATTGTCGTTGTGCTATTCTGTGCAAAAGCAATCATCCTCAACCATATTTAGAAATCCTTAAGTAAAGGGACAGAGAAGGACACCTGAAGGTAGCCCTTATTGCTTTTTTCCCATCTCCCTGCAGGCCATCTATTAGAATGTCTGGAAGGCAAACAAGGAGAGGCAGACAGTCAGGAGGCAATAAAAGAGGGCAAGCAGGCTCTGTGTCTGGGGGCAACAGTGCTGGTCGTGGACGCGGTGCATTGTCATCAGCACATGGCCATGGGACACGCTTGTCCTTCTTTTCGGCAGCTGGACATGTTGAGCCACATCATGCCGAAGACTTGGTAGAGTGGATGACCAAGCCCTCCTCCTCCTCCTCATCCTCTCTCACCCAGGCTCAGGGTACTGGCAAAGCAGCTGCCAAAGCGTCCTCTTCCCTGGTATCAATGTCAGACTCATCATCAGTCACTCCTTCCCTAGACCCACCATGTCCTCCTCCTGAGGAGTCCCCCGAACTGTTTGAGCACAGTGTTGGGTACATGCTCCAGGAGGATGCCCAGCGTTTCGAAGGGTCTGATGATGAAACCCAGCTACAGGAAGGCAGTAGCGTGAGAGCAGACAGAGGGGATGCTCAAGAAGGACACCAATCTGGCAGTCATGTTCCAGCAGCTGCAGCATAATGCCAGATTGGCTCCAGTGATGAGGAGGGAGGGGATGATGAGGTCACTGACTCCACGTGGGTGCCTAATAGGAGAGAGGAGGAGGATGAGGAGGAGGCACATCTCCAACGAGGCAGGATGCCCTTTGGTGGCCAGCGTAAGGGCAGTATACCGACGGAATCACACCGCAGAGCTCCGCCTGTGCAGGGCGCTGCCTCTGCCCGTCATTCAAAAAGTTCCTTGGTGTGGGCCTTTTTTGAGGCTAGTGCATCAGATCGCACAGCTGCTGTTTGCAACATATGTCTCAAGCGTATATCGCGTGGCCAAAACATCAGCCGCTTGGGTACCACATGCCTGACCAGACATATGTTGACCTGCCATGCAGCTCGTTGGCAAGCCTACCTCAAAGACCCACACCAAAGAACAAAGCGGACCTCTCCTTGCACCGCATCAGCTGGGATCTCCAACCCCACTATAACTTCAGTCCTCTCTGAAACATGCACTGAGAGGAATGAAGGTGTAGAATTAGGTGTGTCACAGCCAAGTACTTGCGGCCACTCTGCTAGCAGTACACCGACGTCCGATTCTAGCAGGCAAATTTCCCTGCCCCAGCTGCTGGACCGTCGAAAGAAGTTCACTCCCAGCCATCCACATGCCCAGCGGTTGAATGCTAGCTTGGCTAAATTGCTAGCGCTTCAACTGCTGCCTTTTCAGTTGGTAGACTCGGCCCCCTTCCGTGAGTTTGTGCAATGTGCGGTTCCTCAGTGGCAGGTTCCCAAACGCCACTTTTTCTCACGGAAGGCTATTCCGGCTCTCTACCGGCATGTGGAAGGCAATGTCTTGGCCTCGCTGGACACGGCGGTCAGCGGTAAGGTGCATATTACCGCTGACTCATGGTCCAGCAGGCATGGACAGGGACGTTACCTTTCTTTCACGGCCCATTGGGTCACTCTTTTGGCAGCTGGGAAGGATGCAGGACAAGGTGCAGTAGTGTTGGAGGTTGTTCCACCGCCACGCCTCCAAAATGCTACTACTGGTTGTGACACACCTCTCTCCTCCACCCCCTCCTCTTCTTCTTCCTCCATGGCCTCTTCCTGTGGTTTGTCCTATTAACCAGCGGTGCTCCGTAGCCGTTCACGGGGCTACGCAAGTACGCAGGCAAAAAGATGCCATGCCGTGCTTGCGCTGGTGTGTTTGGGGGACAGAAGCCACACTGGGGCAGAGGTCCTGTCTGCTCTGCAGGGCCAGGCCGAGAGGTGGTTGACGCCACGCCAGCTTAAGCCAGGAATGGTGGTTTGCGACAATGGCACCAACCTCCTCTCCGCCCTCCGACAGGGACAACTGACCCATGTGCCCTGTGTGGCTCACGTCCTTAACCTGGTGGTGCAGCGGTTCTTGGGCAGGTACCCGGGCTTACAGGATGTCCTGAGGCAGGCCAGGAAAGTCTGTGTGCATTTCCGCAGATCTTATAATGCCAGTGCTCGCCTGGCTGAGCTGCAAAAGGAGTTGAACCTGCCCAAGAACCGCCTTATATGTGACATGCCCACCAGGTGGAACTCAACGTTGGCCATGCTGCAGCGGCTGCACACGCAGCAGAGGGCCATCAATGAGTACCTGTGCGACTACGGCACCAGGACAGGGTCAGGGGAGCTTGTTTTTTTTCTCCACGCCAGTGGGGCATGATCAGGGATGCATGCACTGTCCTGGCACCATTTGAGGAGGCCACGAGGATGGTGAGCAGTGACAGTGCATGCATCAGTGACACTGTACCTCTTGTCCACCTGTTGGAGCACACGCTGCGTGGAATAATGGACAGGGCACTTGAGGCAGAACAGAGGCAGGAAGAGGAGGACTTCCTTGCCTCTCAAGGCCCCCTTTACCCAGACAGTGTTCCTTCTGTCCCACCCATCGCACAGGAAGAGGAGGAGGAGGAGGAGGAGGAGGAGGATTGTGTCAGCATGGAGGTGGAGGCTGGCACTCAGCATCATCAGCAGCAGTCTTTTAGGGATGATTTACAGTCCCAAGAAACCAGTGGACTTGTACGTGGCTGGGAGGAGGTGGCTGCGGATCATGTCGTCCTTAGTGACCCAGAGGACTCCGGAGCGAATGCCTCAGCAAACCTACGCTGCATGGCCTCCCTGATCCTGCAAAGTCTGCGGAAGGATCCTCGTATTCTTCGGATCAAGGAGAGGGACCATTACTGGCTGGCCACTCTCCTTGATCCACGGTACAAGGGTAAGGTTGCGGACCTTATGTTACCGTCGCAGAGGGAGCAGAGGATGAGACAACTCCGGGAGGCCTTGCAGAAAGGTCTGCGCAACGCGTTCCCAGAGACTGGGAGGTTACAAACTCCTGGTCCTGGACAACGAGTTGCTGAGGCTTCGGCCAGTCAAAGAAGGAGCGTTGGGGAAGGTGGCCGTCTGACCGATGCGTTCAGACAATTCTTTAGTCCGCAGCCCCAAAGTATGATCGGTTCCAGCAACCATCGCCAGCGTCTGATAAACATGGTGCAGGAATATCTAGGGGCAAGGTCAGACTTGGACACCTTCCCCACCGAAAATCCTCTGGCTTACTGGGTCTTGAGGATGGATCACTGGCCAGAGCTTGCACAGTATGCAATTGAGCTACTGGCCTGTCCTGCATCCAGCGTTCTTTCGGAACGCACATTCAGTGCTGCTGGAGGATTTGTCACGGATCACAGGGTGCGCCTGTCCACCGACTCGGTTGATCGACTGACTTTCATCAAGATGAACCAGTCTTGGATCACCACCAGCTACCACACACCTGATGCTGATATAACAGACTAATTGATTTTAACATGTCACATCCCTTCAAGACTGATGCTGATGCTGAGTGCCTGTGCTGTTATGTTGACTGGCTATCCTCCTCCTCCGAGTCCTCAATGATACGATTGATGATGATAGCTTGGAAGATCATTTTTGTTTATGGGTGCCGCCACCAGTGCCTAACGCCCAATTTTTCAGCCCCTGTTTTACAGGGGCGTGTAATTACAATTTTTTTAGCAATAATTTGCCATAGGGCTCATTGCTGTGCTCCAAGTACAGTATCTGTGAGGGGTTGGAGTGTTGTGCCACCAGTGCCTAAGGCCCAATTTTTCAGCCCCTGTTTAACAGGGGCGTGTCATTACAATTTTTGAAGCAATACTTTGCAACAGGGCTCATTGCTGTGCTCCAAGTACAGTATCTGTGAGGGGTTGTAGTGTTGTGCCACCAGTGCCTAAGGCCCAATTTTTCAGCCCCTGTTCAACAGGGGCATGCAATTACAATTCTTGATCTAATAATTCACAGCAGGGCCCATTGCTGCACCCACCAAGAGTAACTCTGAGGGCTTACAGTGTTGTGGCAACGCCACCACCACCACCACCACGAAAGGCCCAATTTTTCAGCCCCTGTTCAAAAGGGGCATGTAATTACAATTCTTGATCTAATAATTCACAGCAGGGCCCATTCCTGCACCCACCAAGAGTAACTCTGAGGGCTTACAGTGTTGTGGCAACGCCACCACCACCACCACCACGAAAGGCCCAATTTTTCAGCCCCTGTTCAAAAGGGGCATGTAATTACAATTCTTGATCTAATAATTCACAGCAGGGCCCATTGCTGCACCCACCAAGAGTAACTCTGAGGGCTTACAGTGTTGTGGCAACGCCACCACCACCACCACCACGAAAGGCCCAATTTTTCAGCCCCTGTTCAAAAGGGGCATATAATTACAATTCTTGATCTAATAATTCACAGCAGGGCCCATTCCTGCACCCACCAAGAGTAACTCTGAGGGCTTACAGTGTTGTGGCAACGCCACCACCACCACCACCACGAAAGGCCCAATTTTTCAGCCCCTGTTCAAAAGGGGCATGTAATTACAATTCTTGATCTAATAATTCACAGCAGGGCCCATTCCTGCACCCACCAAGAGTAACTCTGAGGGCTTACAGTGTTGTGGCAACGCCACCACCACCACCACCACGAAAGGCCCAATTTTTCAGCCCCTGTTCAAAAGGGGCATGTAATTACAATTCTTGATCTAATAATTCACAGCAGGGCCCATTCCTGCACCCACCAAGAGTAACTCTGAGGGCTTACAGTGTTGTGGCAACGCCACCACCACCACCACCACCACCACCACGAAAGGCCCAATTTTTCAGCCCCTGTTCAAAAGGGGCATGTAATTACAATTCTTGATCTAATAATTCACAGCAGGGCCCATTCCTGCACCCACCAAGAGTAACTCTGAGGGCTTACAGTGTTGTGGCAACACCACCACCACCACCACGAAAGGCACAATTTTTCAGCCCCTGTTCAACAGGGGCATGCAATTACAATTCTTGATCTAATAATTCACAGCAGGGCCCATTGCTGCACCCACCAAGAGTAACTGTCAGGGCTTACAGAGTTGTGGCACCAGCACCACCATCAAAGGCCCAATTTTTACTACCACTGTTCAACAATTATATGTAATTAAAATTCCTGATATAATAGTTGACAGCAGGGCGTTCCAGCACCAACCAAGAGTAACTGTGAGTGCTTACAGTGTTGTGCCAACACCAACAACTAAGGGGCCTATTTCTGCAGAGTATATACGGCAGGTCCCTACTTTCAAACATCCAACTTACAAACGACTCCTACTTGCAGAAGCAAGAAGACAACAGGAAGTGAGAGGAAATCTACCCCTAGGAAGGAAAATTCTCTCCTGTAAGAATTAATATGGGAGAAAGGTGTCTCCTCTGTACTGATGCTTTATCAGCAATCCTTGTTTCAAGAAAAACACCACATTTCAAAAACAGTTGTCATTGGGACGGAAAGTGAGGTGAAATGTTCTGAACAGGGGCACAGACAGCAAAACAAATGTTACAGGGGTGATAACCCTTACCTATGTTTTCCAAAAAGTTTAAAAATAGATTTTTGGGCTGGAGCTACACTTAAACAATGTACCTGTTCAAAATTACAAACAGATTCTACATAAGAACAAACCTACAGTCCCTGTCTTGTATGCACCGCCTGTATACGGCTGTTCAGAGTATATAGGGCCTTTTTTATTTTATGTGCGGGGTTCCCCTTAATATCCATACAAGACCCAAAGGGGCTGGTAATGGGCTGGGGTGGGGGGGGGGGGGTCATGGGGTAGCTATGCCATTTTTCTTAAAGATTTTCATCCATATTACCGGGACCAGACATTACATTAAAGCCGCAAGCAGTTTTAAATGGCTTTTTTTTCCTTTAGAAGTGTCATTTTGTGCAGGGACAGTTCTAAACACGGGAAACACGTGGCACTTCACAGGCATACTTTAGACACCCCCCAGGTACGATATTTAAAGGAATATTTGACTTTTTTTTTTCACTTTATGCATCATTAAAATGACTTCTCCCGAAAAACGACCGTTTTTAAAACTTCTTTTTGCATTGATACATGTCCCCTGGTGCAGAACCCGGGTTCCCAAACCCTTTTTAGGACAATAACATGCATAATAGTTGTTATAATTAGCACTTTAGAATTCGAACGTTCGCATCCATTGTATTTAATAGGGTTCTAATGTTCGTACGAACTTTCGGTCCGTTCGCGGGTTCTGGTGCGAACCGAACCCGGGGGTGTTCGGCTCATCACTATTTGCAATATATGTAAGTAGTTTCCCTGACCATTTTCACACTAAACCACTATGCAGGGAAATGAAGCAACCTAAAGTCTCTGAGCGGCAGCTGCTTTTGTGTCAACAAATAGCTCAGCGGTTACTTCCTTGATATATTACAGAATATAATTCTGCAGCGATTCTATAATCCTTCGGCGTTCCAAGCCCGTGGGCACCACCTGACACTTTTACTTTTTTTAAAATACTAAACCAAACACCGGTAATTAAAGGATTATTATAATTGTCAAGCATAATTATGTCGCACTTTAAATGGATAATTTTCCAGATCTCAACTTATTGTATTATCTTTTTTAGTGGTATAATGCTTTTTAATTACCTGTTTAGACTTTAGAATATTATATATAGAGAAAAACAGGACTTTTTTTCTCGGAGAATAGGTGCAGGTACTAGAGGTGTGAACGACGGAAAAATTTGTTTTGTTTCTTTTCGGATTCATTTGTTAAAGTGATTGTAAAGCTATGTTTTTTATTTTTCTTTAAATAACAACATGTCATACTTGCCTCCACTGTGCAGTTCGTTTTGCACAGAGTGGCCCCAATCTTTGACTTCTGGGGTCCCTCGGTGGCTCTCACGGCTCCTCCACCGCATTGTATAACCCCCTAGGAGAAGCGCTCTCCTGGGGGTTTCCTTGCCAGCACACGTCCGAGTCCAGCATTCAGCGTCTATAGACACCAAATGTAGGACTCAGCCCCGCCCCCAGCGCCCGCGTCATTGGATTTTATTGACAGCAGCGGGAGCCAATGGCTGCGCTGCTATCAATCTAAGAGCCAAGAAACCCGGGCAGAGGAAGAGCGCATCTCCGCCATGGGAAATTCCAGGGCTCAGATGAGTAAAACGATGGGGCTGGTCACTAGAAGACGTTTTTTCACTTTAATGTATAGGAAGCATTAAGGTAAAAAAACACGAGGGTTTACAACCCCTTTAAGTCAATCGTTTTGTTTCATCATATCTGTTATGTTAGAATAATTTGTTTTCGGAATTTGTTTTGTATATTCCTGGAGAGACAAAAGGATCCCCAGATGTCACTCAGCGATACAGACCCTTTCAGGCAAAAAGCTTCCAGGCCCCTGGTAGGCCGCGATCCAAGCCGCCGGACGGCAGCTCTGATGCTCACAGATGGGCCCCAGGGAGAAGAGAGCAGGCCCACCAGATGCACCTCCTTAAATAACCTTCCCCTAAATCCCCTTGATTAATTAGAAGCTTACTGGGAGATGTAGTCTGAAAGAGACGCAGGAGTCTAGTCGTGGCTGCACACAAGACTACCAGTCCCACTGTCCTTTTGCTCCTTGGCTCAGAATTGTGATGCAACCAGCCTGAATGGACACAGGAACAGACTGCAGCAATAGAGGTGGTGTCTGTTGTTTTCATACTATGGTAGCCTGCTCCTGGCTACACTATTACAGAAATTACAGCCAAAATTTGTGCAGCCTGTGTGATATAATGTTTTATAAATAGACCCTATGGCTAGGGTGACCAGACGTCCCCGTTTTCCAGGGACAATCCCCGGATTGAAGACATGGTCCCCTGAGCCTGTCTGTCCCCGGATCTGTCCCCGGATTGGAGGGGGGTGTGCCCGCGGGCTGTGGAATCTCCCTGGGACTAGCCGCTATTAGTAGTTCTCTTCCCGACTGTATACAGAGGAGAGGGGAGGAGCCTCTGACCCGGGCAGCTATCGGCAACAGTGTACAAGCAGAGCGACTCACTTGTACAATGAAAAGTTATGCCGTTACATGCCCGGGTCAGAGGCCCCTCCCCTATCCTCTGTATACAGTCGGGAAGAGAACAGTTTGTTTCTGGATCCATGCAGCAGAGCGATGTCAGTCAGGAGGCAGCAGGGAGGAGGAGGAGGGGGAGCCGGCAACCGAGGTAAACAGACTGGGCACAGGGCGCATTCTTTAAAGTGGCCAGGGCATGGCATGGGCAGAAGGGAGCGGGCTTAATCTTTATTGAGAAGGGCACACTGAGAATTTCAGCATTCTCCTCCTCACTGAACAGGCAGACTGTCATCCTTCCTCGGTCTCACGGCACAATGTATTCCCCAACTCCTCTGTTCCAGCAGCCCAATCTCTTCCTTATCTCTCCTACTTCTTGCAACTATTAAGCACTCCCCTCCTCCTCACTAAGCTCCACTCTGCTGTCAGCTTGCTTTCCCTCTCCGTGTGAGTCACTCTCACTTTGTCCGGCTCATTTGACTTCCACCCTCCCTGTATGTACTCCTCTCTCTGTCTTCCCTGCAAAACCCTAACCATGTAGTAAGTCAGCACCGGTCCTCCTGTTTTATCTTTTTATTTTCTGTCTTCTCCATAAATCTGCAATACACACATTCTGCAGCCTCTTGTCTCAGCTCTGGGCATTCCACATTGTCCACAACCCATCTGTATGACACACCCTTTCCATCCCAGTTTACTTCTATCTCTACTAACTGTCCTGTCACTATCATGCAGTCTAGCACATTCTCTCCTGTCCGTTCCTCCCCTCCTGTAAAACTGCCTCCCTACTGTCTCACTGCCCCTTTCCTGTTCCACTGCCCTTTTCCTGTTCCGCTGCCCTTTTCCTGTCCCACTGCCCCCATCCTGTCTCGCTGCCCCCATCCTGTCTCTCTGCCCCCATCCTGTCTCGCTTATCCTGCTGCCCCCCTCCTGTCTCGCTGCCCCCCTCCTGTCTCGCTGCTCCCCTCCTGTCTCACTGCTCCCCTCCTGTCTCGCTGCTCCGCTCCTATCTCGCTGCCCCCCTCCTGCCCGCTGCCCCTTTCCTGTCCCGCTGCCCCTTTCCTGTCCCGCTGCCCCTTTCATGTCCCGCTGCCCCTTTCCTGTCCCCCTGCCCCTCCTCCTGTCTCGCTGCTCCCCTCCTGTCCCGCTGCCCCTTTCTTGTCCCGCTGCCCTCCTAATGTCCTGCTGCCCTCCTGTCTCACTGCCCCTCCTGTCCCGCTGCCCCTTTCCTGTTCCGCCGCCCTCCTCCTGTCCCGCTGCCCTCCTCCTGTCCCGCTGCCCTCCTCCTGTCTCGCTGCCCCCTCCTGTCTCGCTGCCCCCTCCTGTCTCGCTGCCCCCTCCTGTCTCGCTGCCCCTTTCCTGTCCCGCTGCCCCTTTCCTGTCCCGCTGCCCCTTTCCTGTCCCGCTGCCCCTTTCCTGTCCCGCTGCAACCCTCCTGTCTCGCTGCAAACCTCCTGTCTCGCTGCAACCCTCCTGTCTCGCTGCAACCCTCCTGTCTCGCTGCAACCCTCCTGTCTCGCTGCAACCCTCCTGTCCCGCTGCCACCCTGCTTTCCCGCTGCCCCTCACCTTTCCCGCTGCCCCTCACCTGTCCCGCTGCCCCCCTCCTGTCCCGCTGCCCCCTCCTGTCCCGCTGCCCCCCTCCTGTGATGCACTGTCAATCTGCCCCCCAGTTAGTCCAGAGATCAATGAGCCACAGTTGACTGGCAGGGACAGCCCCCCCATATGTCTTGTGTTTTCACCCTGGCAGTGCATAGTCTGCTCAGGGTGTCGGTGTTGAAGTCTGTATGAGGAGTCTAGAAATGGGGGAGGATCCACCTGCATGAGGAATCCAGGGATCCGGTGAGTCCAATGATGGGGAGGATCTGTCTGTTTGCACATATTACAATCTGCATAGGGTCACATGACTGCTCTGTCTATCACTAACACTGTGGCACTCACATATACATACACACTCATACACACGCACACAAGACATGGTGCTGCCTGGGACCAAGAATGAAATGCTGCCCCCCCCCCCCAAAAAAAACACGCCCACCAAAACGCCCCCACATTCATTATTTTATATCATGATAAGTAAAATGTAATTTATCAGAAAAGCAGAGTTACATGCAACAGCACCATATGCAAAATTACATGACATACCATTACGTTCAAATCCAAACCACAAACTCCAGTGTTATTTTGTGTTTATCTCATGTTAATTGGTTACAACTATATTGTTGTGTATACACTATTGAGGTCCCTAACAGCCAATTGGGGTCCTCAATCACATTATTGCCCATTTGTGCCAGAGGGGATTGAGCCAAATTCTGGGGGTTGACAGGCAGAGTGCAGGCCCAAAACTAAACTAGCAGCTCCTACGGGGGCAGTGCTACAGTTAGATGACAGGCTAGTAAATTTTTGTCAAATGACAGTAATGACAAGCTCTTACCTGCTAACACGGTAACAAACACTGGAGTCGAAGACAGGCAGCAGGGTGCAGACAGACGATCCCGCCACAAATATACAGGAGATGGTCAAATGCTGTGTGCAGACAATGATACAGGAGATGGTCAGAGACTGTGTGCAGACAATGATACAGGAGATGGTCAGAGACTGTGTGCAGACAATGATACAGGAGATGGTCAGAGACTGTGTGCAGACAATGATACAGGAGATGGTCAGAGACTGTGTGCAGACAATGATACAGGAGATGGTCAAAGACTGTGTGCAGACAATGATACAGGAGATGGTCAGAGACTGTGTGCAGACAATGATACAGGAGATGGTCAGAGACTGTGTGCAGACAATGATACAGGAGATGGTCAGAGACTGTGTGCAGACAATGATACAGGAGATGGTCAGAGACTGTGTGCAGACAATGATACAGGAGATGGTCAGAGACTGTGTGCAGACAATGATACAGGAGATGGTCAGCGACTGTGTGCAGACAATGATACAGGAGATGGTCAAAGACTGTGTGCAGACAATGATACAGGAGATGGTCAGAGACTGTGTGCAGACAATGATACAGGAGATGGTCAGAGACTGTGTGCAGACAATGATACAGGAGATGGTCAGAGACTGTGTGCAGACAATGATACAGGAGATGGTCAAAGACTGTGTGCAGACAATGATACAGGAGATGGTCAAAGACTGTGTGCAGACAATGATACAGGAGATGGTCAGAGACTGTGTGCAGACAATGATACAGGAGATGGTCAGAGACTGTGTGCAGACAATGATACAGGAGATGGTCAGAGACTGTGTGCAGACAATGATACAGGAGATGGTCAGAGACTGTGTGCAGACAATGATACAGGAGATGGTCAAAGACTGTGTGCAGACAATGATACAGGAGATGGTCAGAGACTGTGTGCAGACAATGATACAGGAGATGGTCAAAGACTGTGTGCAGACAATGATACAGGAGATGGTCAAAGACTGTGTGCAGACAATGATACAGGAGATGGTCAGAGACTGTGTGCAGACAATGATACAGGAGATGGTTTTATTGTGGTAATGACAAGGTCTTACCTTCTAACACGGTAAACACTGGAGCCACAGAAAGACAGCAGGGTGCAGACAGGCGATCCTGCCACACACAGTAAGACTCTGCCACGCCAGCCGGCTCCCGCATTATTGGGTTTGATTGACAGCAGCAGGGCCAATGGCTGCGCTGCTATCAATCTATCCAATCAGGACCAGAGACACCGTCTGTGGAGCTCGTGTGCTCGTCCCCGTTGCGGGAAAAACCAGGCTCAGGTAAGTAAAAGGGAGGCTGCTGCATCAAAGGAGGTTTTTTACCTTAATGCATAGAATGCATTAAGGTAAGAAACCTTGAGACCCCTTTCACACGCCCATAGCGTTGGCGGTAAAATATCGGTAAAACGCCGCTATTTTACTGTCGGATTTGCGGCACATTTCACCCACTAGCAGGGCGCTTTAACCCCCGCTAGTGGCCGCGAAAGGGTTAAGATCGCCCCCAAGGAGTGGAGGAGTGGTGTATACAGCGCTCCTAAAGTGACCCAAAGATGCTGCTTGCAGGACTTTTTTTTAACATCCTGCAAGCGCAGCACCCCAGTGTGAAAGCTTTTTAGCGCTAAAATGCCTGTAATGCACCTCAGTGTTTTTATGCAGTTTTGTTAGACCCCTTTCACACTGGAGGCGTTTTTCAGGCGCTTTTGGGCTTAAAATACCGCCTGTAAAGCGCCTCCCCTGCAGTCCCAGTGTGAAAGCCTGAGTGCTTTCACACTGGGATGATGCGCTGGCAGGACGTTAAAAAAAAGTCCTGCAGGCTTGATTTTTAGGGCGGTGGAGGAGCGGTGTATACACCACTCCTGCCCATTGAAATTAATGGGTAGCGTTGCTAAAGCACCTGCAAAGTGCTTCGGCAGCAGCGATACACGGGCACATTTAACCCTTTCTTCAGCCACTAGCGGGGCTTAAATGCGCCCCACTAGCGGCCGAATAGCGCCGCTAAAACTACGGTAAAGCGCCGCTAAAACAAGCAGTGTTTTACCGTCAATGCCCACCCGCCCCCGTGTGAAAGCAGCCTAATGCCGCGTACACACGATCGTGATTCACGGCGGTAAAAAAAACGCAGTGAATCATGACAGGAAAAACGAGGGAACGGCTTGTTCCCCCACACACGACCGTTTTTCCCGTCATTTTTTCTCATGTCGAGAAAAACGACCGTGTGTAGGCTCCGTGGCAGTGTTTCCCTATGGGAAAACTGCAGCGGAAAAAAATGACGGGAAAAACTACGAGAAAAATTAGAGCATGTTCTAATTTTTCTCGTCATGATTAATGCCGTTTTTCCCGTCGTGAAAAATGACAAAGAGCCCACACACGGTCGTTTTTCTTGTTAAAATTTTTTTTTAATTTTTCACGACGGGAAAAATGATCGTGTGTACGCGGCATTAATGTTTTTTTAAATTGTGTTTTTGTGCTGTACATACAGGGCAGGCAATGGCATCCTGAGAAGAACATGTGCCATATGCCACCTCTACTGACAATGATCTATCCTGCACAGAGAGGGAGTTGAAATAAAATTCATGACACGACCATTGCATCTTGATTAGAAACCAAGAAAACAATACAAATCATTTTATAGTTTGCATTTTTTTAACCACTTGCTTACTGGGCACATAACCCCCTTCCTGCCCAGGCGAAATTTCAGGTTTCAGCACTGTCACGCTTTGAATAACAATTGCGCGGTCGTGCGACGTGGCTCCCAAACAAAATTGATGTCCTTTTTCCCCACAAATAGAGCTTTCTTTTGGTGGTATTTGATCATTTCTGCGGTTTTTATTTTTTGCGCTATAAACAAAAAAAGAGCGTAAATTTTGAAAAAAACACTATATTTTTTACTTTTTGCTATAATATCCGAATTTTTTTTTTTTTATATATATTTTTTTCTCAGTTTAGGCCGATACGCATTTTTCTACATATTTTAGTTTAAAAAAATTGAAATAAGCGTATAATGATTGGTTTGCGCAAAAGTTATAGCGCCTACAAAATAGGGGATGGAATTATGACATTTTTTTTATTATTTTTTTTCCTAGTAGTGGCGGCGATCTGTGATTTTTATTGTGATTGCGACATTATGGCGGACACTTCTGACACATTTTTGGGACCATTCACATTTATACAGCGATCCTTGCTATAAATATGCACTGATTACTGTATAAATGTGACTGGCAGGGAAGGGGTTAACACTAGGGGGCGAGGAAGGTGTTAAATGTGTTCCCTGCTAGGGGATTCTTACTGTGGGGGGAGGGGACTGACTGGGGGAGGTGACCGATGGTTGTCCCTATGTACAAGGGACACAGCATCAGTCTCCTCTCCCTGACAGGACATGGATCTCTGTGTTTACACACAGAGATCCACGTCCCTGGCTCTGTGACAGCCGATCGCGGGTACCTGGCGGACATCGTGGCCGCCAGGCACGCGCATCGGCACCCGCGTGACACGGCGGGCACAGCTTTTCCCCGATGTGCGGCGGCACGCATCGCGGAAGTAAACAGGAGGACGTCAATGGACGCCCTCCCGGCAATTGAGCGCCGCGCTGTAGACGTCATTTGTCTATAGCACGGGCACGAAGTGGTTAAAAGAATAAAGTTTTGCTTTAAATTACAGGGAAAACATGGGTACAATACAAGGATCATCATCAGCCACATTAAAAATCCCACTAACTCACCCTTTTTATCAGATAGGCAGAGAGGCAGCCCAGGCTCAGCTCACACTGTCACCGTCCAGGGCACAGCCAGTCAGCCACAGCAGAATTCCTCAGAGTCCCACTCTGAATCCCATTCCCAACCCTCATGCAGGAGATGGCAGATGAATGAGGTGTGTGGGCGGAGCAATATTGATTGGCGCGGAGGCTGAGCGCTGTGAATGCTGGGGCGGCCGTGGCCTCCTGACGTCACTGGTTGCTAGGCGACGGTCGGGACTCGGCACTCGGCAGGCAATGAATTATAGCAGCCAGACAGTGCAGCCAGGAGACAGCAGCGGCACCGCGCACAGGCACAGCGCACCACGGCGCCGACCAGCATCCGCTCCTGCTCTCTGCCCCGGACTGATTGAAAGTATGTCTGATAAAAATATTTTGCCGGCCGGACTGCCGCCCCCTCCTAAATGCCGCCTGGTACCACGGTCCCATTGGGTCCCATGGTAGGGCCGGCCCTGCACGCACACATATTCTCAAAAACATGTACACATGCATAAAACACACATGCCCATACATACATAGGATGTCCCAATCATGCCTTAGAGTGCCAGGATTGGGACACTCCTCTCCTGCACATACTACCCACTGCCATACACTCCACACTCCTCTCCTGCACGTACTACCCACCGCCATGCACTCCTCTCCTGCATATACTACCCACCGCCATACACTCCACACCCCTCTCCTGTACAAACTACCCACCACCATACACTGCACACCCCTGTCCTGTACATACTACTTACCGCCGTACACTCCGCTCTATACAGTCACAATTTAACAATACCAAATTCTGCATTGCTGGGCACTGGTAAGGCTGCATTGCTGGGCACAGATGAGGCTGCATTGCTGGGCACAGGTGAGGCTGCATTGCTGGGCACTGGTGAGGCTGCATTGCTGGGCACTGGTGAGGTTGCATTGCTGGTCACTGGTGAGGCTGCATAGATTGGCACTGGTGAGGCTGCATAGATTGTCACTGGTGAAGCTGCATAGATTGGCACTGGTGAGGTTGCATAGATGGGCACAGCTGAGCCCTGCATTCCATTCTCCTCTATATACTACCCACCGCCGTACACTCTGCTCTATACAGTCACAATTTAACATTACCACATTCTGCATTGCTGGGCACTGGCGAGGCTGCATTGCTGGGCACTGGCGAGGCTGCATTGCTGGGCACTGGTGAGGCTGCATAGATTGGCACTGGTGAGGTTGCATAGATGGGCACAGCTGAGCCCCACATTGTTTATGGAGTGCACTCCTGAACTCTGCACTCTGTTTTTTCTTATCTTCATAGCATTTGGTAGTCATATCTCAAAAAATTCTAAGCAGTATCTTTTTTTTATCTTTATTTATGGACGAAATGTGAGAAATAACATACATATCATACAATCATTCCATAAACACATACACTGTATATATCATTTGAGGAAAATATGCTTATAAAATACTTTACCATTTGCCAATAAAAAAAAATGTCCCCGGATTTCATTTAAAAAATCTGGTCACCTTACCTATGGCTCCATTGCAATAATAACTTTTAAACTTCCTCTTTGCAAACTTCGACACTGAGCTGTGCACAACTTGCCTCAACATGTCTTAGTGGTGGTATTTAACGCATTTTTCCTCCCTCCATCCTGTACCTGAGTTACATGCATTTTTTGGGTTGGGGGGAGCAAGTACCATTTTTCTTTTAAAAGTATTTGCTTACACTTCCTCAACCTTTGCCTAGGCAAGGATGAATTCACTCATCCTGCCCCCCTCCTGGCTGCAGCCTCCTGGGATATGTCACTCGTCCAAGGAAACTGTGGGATCGTTCTCCCTACGCTGCACGTTCCTGCGCATGAGCAGTGGGAAGTCAGCTGTAATTCATTCAGGAACGTCATAGCCGGTTTCCAAATCCAAGATGGTGGAGCTAGGGAAGCCGCAGCAGTAAGAAGGATCGCTGCGGGCAGACACCGCTTAACTCCATGAATTAGTAAGTATGTGATTCAGCAGCTGCAGTATTTTTTAAAATG
This sequence comes from Rana muscosa, assembly GCA_029206835.1. Taxonomy (NCBI): domain Eukaryota; kingdom Metazoa; phylum Chordata; class Amphibia; order Anura; family Ranidae; genus Rana; species Rana muscosa. The sequence continues at coordinate 77,912,671 of CM055116.1, read as the reverse complement.
TAAAAAAAAAACCTTGGTGATGTTCCATTTTAAATCTTTTGCAATATTAAGTAGTTTCCCTGACCCTTTTCATACTAAATAACTATGCAGGGAAATGAAGCAGACTAAAGTCTCTGAGCGGCAGTAGATTTTGGGTCAGCAAATAGCTCAGCGTTTACTTCCTTGATATACCACAGAATATAATTCTGCAATCCTTTGGGGTTCGAAGCCCGCGGGCGCCACCTGACCCTTTTATTTTTTTAACCACTTTCTTACTGGGCACTTAAACCCCAGACCAATTTTCAGCTTTCAGCTCTTTCACTCTTTGAATGACAATTGCGCGGTCATACAACACTGTACCCAAATGAAATTTTTTCACACAAATAAAATCTTTTGGTGGTATTTAATCACTGCTGGGTTTTTTATTTTTTGATAAACAAAACTAAAAAAGAATGCAAATTTAGAAAAAAACAAAAAACAGTTTCACGGTTTGTTGTAAAAAACAGGTAATTTTTCTCCTTCATTGATGTGCACTGATAAGGCTGCACTGATAGGCTGCACTGATGGGCACTGAGAGGTGGCACTGATGGGCACTAATAGGTGGCACTGATGGACACTGATGATCACTAATGGGTGGCACTGATGGGCACTGGTAGGTGACACTGATAAGCAGCACTGATCGGTGGCACTTATGATGATGCATTGATTGGCAGCACTGGTGGGCATTGATAGGTGGCACTGTTGGGCAAAGGTAGACAGCACTGTGGGCACTGGTAGGTGGCACTGGTGGGTACTGATAGGTGGCACTGGTAGGTGGCACTAGTGGGCACAAATGAATACCGATCTTCTGTTTACATCACGTGATCAGTTGTCATTGGCTGACAGCTGATCATGCGGTAAGGGGCCGGGATCGTCCCCTTACTCCGATCCGTGATCAATCAAGCCTCATAGACTCTGTGATTACAGAGTGCGCCACGAGTGCCCCACAGGGGACTCGCAGGCAGCTCATGCACAGGAGGCCGTCATATGATGTCCTCTCAGAAAATAAGGCCCACGCTGTAGCCGTCATTCGGCTATAGCACGGGCGGGAGAAGGTTAAATACTAAACTAATAATTAAAGGATTAATATAATTGTGTTAGAGACAAGCATAATTATGTCCCATTGTAAATGGATAATTTTCCAGATCTCAACTTATTGTATCATATTTTTTAGTGATATAATGCTTTTTAATTGCCTATTTACACTTTAGAATATTATATATATATGTATATATATATATGTAGCGGGGTCTCCTTTAAGGCCCCGGGACTACGTTACCCAGAACCCCGTTCGGCACCCAGAGTGCAGTTAGCCACCGCAGAGACTCATGGGAGGGGTTATTTAAGGAGGAGGCGAGGCGGAGCTCGGCCTTTTTGGACACCGCGCTGCAAGCAAGAGCTTCTTCCTGTGCGGATCTGCTGGAGTGCAAGGCCTGAAGCCTGGGCCTTGCGCAACTTCCAAAGAGCCTTCCACCCCACTGCGGAGCCTGGGTGGCATCTGACTTGTCGAGTGAGGACATCAGTTGGATCGGGGACCCGATCGTTGCAGACGTTGTGTGCGGAGACACAGCAGGTGGAAGTCCCGGGCTGGGATCGCGCCCGGAGTGGTGAGCGAGCACTTGCTCAATCCAATAGACTTTACTGATTCTAGGCCTATAGACTGCCGTGGCTCACCGATTGTTTGCTTGTTGTTCCACAGGGGGACCGGTAGCAGGACAGAGTTGAAGTGTCCCCCCAGCATAGTTTTCTTAGTGATTGCCAGTTGTGGATTACAAATACCATTCATCAAGTGCACCACCGAAAGTTTGCATACGAAGAAATCCCTATAGAAAGGACTGAGGTTTATTCTGGGTCAGGCCTGGCCAGGGTGGGGATATAGGATATTGTTTAGTGCGCCACAGGGCGTTTATACCATAATAGCTACGCGTGGTGAATTACCGCGTAGCGCCATTATTGTGTGCTATATTGATTGTTGCAGGGCTCTGCAAGTCAGTTGTGTGTATTATATCCTGTTTAAACCTTTTCTTTTACAACCAAAGTAAACTGTTATACTTAATCTTTAACATTGGTGTGTTGTCTTACTGTAAGGAGAGTGCCTTTTCCATTGATTATGATAAAAATATAACCCCTAGACTAGCTGTGCCAGAGTGGGTCGAGCAGATTGCCGGGGGTTGGTGGTGCTGTACACAGGGCCCGAAAACAAATCCAGCGGCTCTCTTAACTGGGAGTAGCTCTACACGTGGGGGCTCTCGAGTCCGGGATCCTGTTGCAGCAAGTAACGCGCCAAAAGTACCAGCATGGACTCACTAGAAGTAGGACAGTGGTGTAAAATGGTCGGCACAGATCCAGCTGGGATAGTAGTCATAGAACTCCCAGGGATCTGGCAAGAAGAAGCGGTGAAGCAGCTAGTGATGTCACTGTCACCGTATCAGAAAGCATGGGTGGTGGATGTCAGGACGAATTCCTCACTGACTCACGCATTAATAGAGTGGCAGGATGGAGTCCCAGAACATTTCAAGAATCCAAGTGTAGAAGCTATAGATGATCAGACTTATAGCCTAATACACGCGCTGCCGCTCAAGCCAGGAGGACGGTTTCAGACACCGAAACTATCTCCATTACCCACCCCAAAAGCAGAAAAACAGGTGAAAAGGGAAAGTCCCGGGTCGCCATCTGCCACCCTTAGCGCAGAGTTGTGCCCGGTCCTGGGGGAACTTGTGGCCCAGTGTAAGAAAGATCCTACAGATTACCAGATGTCAGGATACAGAAAATGTAGAATATTCTCAGGAAGGAAACCTGTACCTTCGGGTGAAGAGGGGTTTGAGGAGTGGTTAGACGGTGCCACTCAGGCCCTAGAAGAATGGGAAGTCCCAGACCACAGAAAGAAGCAGAGAATTGCTGAGAGCTTGAAGGGGCCTGCTTTAGAGGCTATACGCAACCTCAAGATGAGTAAGACAGACTGTGATGCACAGGACTATCTGGACATTCTGCAGAATGTGTTCGGTGGAACAGAGAAAATCACTGAGCTCACCTATCAGCTGGAGCACTGCTACCAGAGGACAGGAGAGAAGCTGTCAGAGTTCATGAGGCGCCTGGATAAGATCCTACAATAGATGATTCTTAAGAAGGGGATTGACCCACGGAAGGTGGATGAGGCCCGTGTTCAACAGGTGATGAGAGGATCTCAGCCCCTGGACCCCATCGCATTGGCGCTACGCACAAGACAGGACGGGAAGAGCCTGGAGTACCCTGACTTGATTCGAGTGGTCAGAGAGGAAGAAGCTATGCTGGAGGAGAAGAAGAGGAGCCTACCAGTTGAGTTGATAAATCCTCCTCCGGTGATGGTCAGGATGGCCATGACCCTGGAAAGAGACTCAGAGGTGGATACCTTGAAGTCACAGATGTCCCAAGTATTGGGAATGTTGACCTCCCTGATGGAAAAGAAGTCAAGGGGACCAGAGAGGGAAAGTCCGAGGAAGGAGCTGTTTCCCAACACCTCAGCTCCCGCATCCCTGGAAGATTGGGGGGATGTGATTTGTTTTAATTGTGGAGGAGCTGGCCATTTCGCCAAAGTGTGTGCCAGCCCAAAGAAAAAAAAGATGAATAACCACAAGCCGCCGGAAAACTTCAGCGGGCCCCGGTGAAGGAGTCAACCGGGAGCCCATCATCTCCAGTGAACTCCAAACTGAATGAGAAGCACATGAAAAGAGTGGAGGAGACCCCTCAGAAGAAACGCAAGGTTCCTCAGAAGGAACGCACCCCAAAGAAAGAGAGTAGTGTCCCTCAGCGGGTAGTTACACCCACCAAAAGGAGGGAGATCAATGCATACCAGGCCCAAGAGAGAGTCCAAAGAGAAATGGAAGAAAGAAAGTCAAAAAGGAAAATGCAAAGATCAAAAGAAAGAGATCCCCTTGAAGCGATATCCAGAGAAGCTAGTGGGTCCCTCCCCGATAGTACCAGTTCAAGTGGAGGGAGTCTACACAAGAGCCATATTGGATACTGGGGCGCAAGTGATCCTGTTGTACTGGGACTTTTATGACAAGCATTTAAGTCACCTACCCATCCAGAAGATTGAAGAGTTGGAGATATGGGGAATTGGGACAGAGAGTTTCCCTTATGATGACTATCTGCCTATAAAACTGACTTTTGACCCGTCCATAGCCGGAAAGGCTGAAGTGTTCGACACCTTGGCTGTGGTGTGCCCCCGACCGCCTGGAGCTAACAAGAGTTCCCTGATAATAGGGACGAACAGGGATCTGGTCCGAAGACTCTTGGCCGCTCTGACAAGAAGGAAAGACCCCACAGTCACTGAGATCCACCCAATGTTGAAGACAGCCTACCAACGACTGATCTTGGAACAGAAGGCCCCGGAAGAGGGGGTAGGGAAGGTCTGGAGGCTGGGAAGAAGGGGAATAGTGCTGCAGCCCGGTGAAGTAACCTGCTTGAAAGCCACAGTGAAACTCACTTGGGAGCAGCCTGGCCATTTTGTCATGTTGGAACCCGACCCAAGGGAAGAACATTCGGGCTTAGAAGTAGTCCCAGAAGTGGTCCCGGTGCGGGCCCTGAAGAAGGCTAACTGTAAGGTGCCTGTGAGCGTCAGAAATACCACGGATGGCCCCATGGAAATTCCAGCCAGGCTGTTACTGGGCCGGGTGAGCCCAGCTACCCCAGTTGCTCCATCAGATGTGGAGAAGACAGATGGAGAAAGTACTGTGTGGGAGAAACTTTCCATGGAGAATCCAAACCTGCCCAGGGCCTGGAAAGAGAGAGCCAAGGCCCAGTTGACCAGGTGGGAAAGGATCTTTTCCCAAGATGAATTTGATGTGGGGTGTGCTAGGAGTGCCACCCATGGTATCCACCTCCAGGAAGACAAGCCCTTCAGGGAGAGAGTTAGGCGGGTTCCAATAGCAGACCTCGAAGACTTGAGGGAGCAGCTCGCCGAGCTCAAGCGAACAGGGGTGATTCGAGAATCTAGAAGTCCCTATGCCTCCCCTATAGTGGTGGTCCGGAAGAAGAATGGGTCACTGAGGCTGTGCATAGACTATAGGACCCTCAACAGGAGAACCATACCGGATCAATATACCACTCCAAGGATAGAGGATGCCCTACAGAGCTTGTCTGGAGCCAAGTGGTTCAGTGTTATGGACCTCAAGAGCGGGTACTATCAGATCCCGATGCATCCAGAAGACAAAAAGAAGACGGCTTTCATAACCCCGGTAGGGTTCTTTGAATTCAACCGGATGCCTCAAGGCCTGTCTGGAGCTCCAGCCACCTTCCAATGTCTCATGGAGAAGACTGTGGGAGATATGAACCTCATCGAAGTCCTTGTATACTTGGATGACATCATTGTCTTCGGAAGAACCTTGGAAGAGCATGAGGAGAGGCTGGAGAAAGTTTTGAAGAGACTGAGTGAGGAAGGACTCAAGCTCTCACCTGAAAAATGCCAATTCTATCAGTCATCAGTTAACTACCTGGGGCACATAGTGTCTGAAGATGGGGTAGCCACAGACCCCGAAAAATTGGAGGCAGTCACATCCTGGCCCAGGCCCACCACTGCGACAGAGCTCAGGTCCTTTCTGGGGTTCTGTTCCTATTACAGGAGGTTTGTGGAGGGGTTTGCTCAGATAGCCAGGCCTCTGAATGAGCTGCTAAAGACGGAGGGGGAAGAGGATAACACAGGCCCCAGAAAGCCAGGGGAGTCAGTCAAGGACCAGTGGAACGAGAAGTGTGAGAATGCCTTCCAGATGTTGAAGAAGACATTACCACTGCCCCTGTCCTGGCCTACGCAGACCCTAAGAAGCCTTATGAACTTCATGTAGATGCCAGTCATGATGGTTTGGGAGGAGTGCTGTACCAGGAGCATGAAGAGCAACTGAGACCTGTTGCGTATGTGAGCAGAAGTCTGACTCCCTCCGAAAAGAACTACCCCACCCATAAGTTGGAGTTCCTGGCCCTTAAGTGGGCAGTAGTTGACAAACTTAGAGACTATTTGTATGGGGCGGAATTCACAGTGAAAACAGACAACAACCCCCTCACCTATCTTTTCACCACAGCAAAGTTGGATGCCACAGGACATAGATGGTTGGCAGCTCTGTGTGCCTTCAATTTCAGCCTGAAATACAGACCTGGGGCTGGAAACCGGGATTCAGACGCTTTGTCTAGAAGATCTCACGTCCCCACTTGCAGTACAGAAGACTGGACCCAAGTGGCACCCGACGGGGTGCGGGCCCTCTGCCAAGGGGCTGAACTCCAAGCCAGTGGCGGTTCAAGAGCAGAAGAGATAGGGGTTACCATAGTAGGAGTTCTCAAGCAATACTGTGGAGTAACCCAACTGGGGGAAGATAACTTGCCGAAATTGTCAAAAAAAGAGTTGAGATCTGACCAATTGGAAGACCCCATGGGGAGATTGGTCTTGGAGGCCCTAGAGAATCAGGATCCGAATAGACTCTTACGCCACCCTTCAAAGGAGGCTCGCCTATTGAGGAAGGAGTGGGACAGGTTGCAGGTGCATCAGGGAGTGGTCTACCGAAGGGGCCCCTCTGATGACCTAGAAGACAAATGGCAATTGTTGTTGCCTGAGAAGCACCGACCTGAGTGGACTAGGAAATGTTCTGGTAGTAACCGACCATTTCGCCCAGGCCTTTCCAACCAAGGACCAGAAGGCTTCCACCGTGGCTAAAGTTCTGATGGAGAAATACTTTGTACATTATGGGCTACCACAACGGCTCCATTCAGACCAGGGAAGGGATTTTGAAAGTCGACTGATCCGGCAGCTCCTGGATTCTTTGGGGATCAAGAAGACAAGAACTACCCCCTATCATCCACAAGGTGATGCTCAGCCGGAGAGGTTCAACCGATCCCTGCTTAACATGCTGGGGACCCTAAGCAGTGAAAAGAAGCAGCATTGGAGCAACCACATCGCGGCAGTTGTGCATGCATACAACAGCACTACCAGTGACGCTACAGGGTACTCACCCTATCGACTTATGTTCGGGAGAGAAGCAAGACTACCAGTAGATCTGGCCTTTGGCACCTCCATAGACCATTGTTCTGCTGCTTCCCACAAGGGGTATGTCGATAGGCTCAGACGCAATTTGAAATTGGCCTATGAACAGGCCCAGGCGGCCTCGGAGCAAAGGGGGGCCCGCAACAAGAGAAATTTTGACCTGAAAGTTAGGATTCAGGATTTGCAACCAGGAGACAGAGTGCTGTTATGGAACTTGGGGGTCCCTGGAAAACACAAACTTGCAGACAGATGGAGACCTGAACCTTATGTTGTTTGCAAAAGGCTACCGGGCCTGCCCGTTTACAGACTTAAACCAGAAGGGAAGGTGGGACCTTTGAAGACCTGGCATCGGAACCACTTACTCCCACTAGCGGAGGCAGTTCGGATACCCCCTGTGACGGATTCCCCTGTGCCAAATTCCATCCTGGATACTCCCAGACCCAACACTCGGTCACAGACCCCTCAGGTTGGGGATACAGAGACCTCGGAGATGAGTGAAGATGAGGGAGAAGAACTTGACTGGCTTTGGCCTTCACAGGCCCCAGGAACCTCTGCTATTGATCTTCCACCTGAAGAAGACACCATAGATCAGACGCTGAATGCAGAAGCTACTGAGTTAATTCCGTCCAGTCCTTGGTCAGATTCTTGGGAGAGTGCCTGTGACTTACTCCCAGAAGAAGATCCCAGGGAGTCTCTGTACCTCCCTGCTTCGGAGTCCAGTGCTCCAGAACCAGAGGAAATTCCTGAGTTGGTTTCAGAGGAGGAGCCTGTTCTAACAGAGAGCCCAAGAGGACAGAGGAAGCGAAGAGCCATAAAGCCTCCCAGAAGATGAACTTACCCACAGATGGGGAGAAGTGCGTAAGACACTGTGGTTACTGCCAGAAGGAGTATGGAAGACCCTAACCCTCCCACTGTTCATTTAGTGGGGGGCAACCCCAGCTCACTCTCTGGCACAGTTAGGCAGGACACTAGTGATGGTGTGACCTGTGGGCAGGGGAGTTCACCGCCTCGGTTTTGGTGGGAATTTCCCCTGCCAACATTTTACGAAACTTTGATTGATGTTGTACGTTCTGTGATTTAAGTTTATGTTATCTTTGGGGACCAAAGAGTTTAAGTGGGGGGAGTGTGTAGTGGGGTCTCCTTTAAGGCCCCGGGACTATGTTACCCAGAACCCCGTTCGGCACCCAGAGTGCAGTTAGCCACTGCAGAGACTCATGGGAGGGGTTATTTAAGGAGGAGGCAAGGCGGAGCTCGGCCTCTTTGGACACCGCGCTGCAAGCAAGAGCTTCTTCCTGTGCGGATCTGCTGGAGTGCAAGGCCTGAAGCCTTGTGCAACTTCCAAAGAGCCTTCCACCCCACTGCGGAGCCTGGGTGGCATCTGACTTGTCGAGTGAGGACATCAGTTGGATCGGGGACCCGATTGTTGCAGACATTGTGTGTGGAGACACAGCAGGTGGAAGTCCCGGGCTGGGATCGCGCCCGGAGTGGTGAGTGAGCACTTGCTCAATCCAATAGACTTTACTGATTCTAGGCCTATAGACTGCCGTGGCTCACCGATTGTTTGCTTGTTGTTCCACTGGGGGACCGTAGCAGTTCTTAGTGATTGCCAGTTGTGGATTACAAATACCATTCATCAAGTGCACCACCGAAAGTTTGCATGCGAAGAAATCCCTATAGAAAGGACTGAGGTTTATTCTGGGTCAGGCCTGGCCAGGGTGGGGATATAGGATATTGTTTAGTGCGCCACAGGGCGTTTATACCATAATAGCTACGCGTGGTGAATTACCGTGCGGCGCCATTATTGTGTGCTATATTGATTGTTGCAGGGCTCTGCAAGTCACTTGTGTGTATTATATCCTGTTTATATATATATATATAAAAACAGGACTTTTTTTCTTGGAGAATAGGTGCGGGTAATAGAGGTGTGCATGACAAAAAAATGTTGTTTCATTTCGGATTCATTTAATAAGTCAATAATTTTTCTCATCATATATGTTATGTTGGAATGATTTGTTTTCTAAATTTGTTTTGTATAAAGCTTGTTCTGAATCTATTCGTATTTTTGGAAGATTCAAATTGTTATGTTTCCAGTGCGACTTTGCATTCAGACTTGCTTGTGACTTCGATGCCACTTGTGACTTTCATGTGCCTTGCTTGTGTTTTTGTATTGCGACTTCGGCTTTGGCCAAGCATAACAATACAGAGTGTAACTGAATTCAAATAACCCGCGCTATGTGTATGAAATAAAAACTTGTTGGACTGCTGCTTTAAAAAAAAAGGTACTCAGTCCCTGTTCTAGCCACAAAACAGATAACACTCATCCTAATACTTATGTGCATAATCCAATAAATAATTACAATTCCTTATCAATAACTATAATCATGTGCAAAAATCCATATCAATACTAAAGTGCTTGGTGCTTAAGTTAATATCCACTGAGGATCTTCAGCTTCCACTTTGCACCTACTTCAATAAATAAATAAACGACTATAACCATGTGCAAAAAAATAAATATCAGTCATAAAGTGCTAAGTACTCAAAAATCATGTCCTCTGCAGATCTACTGTTGCCCCTTAGCATATACTTCAATATTTCCAATCTGCATTTCTTTTTGAAATTTTTTAAGTGTTTCTTAAAGCGAGAAGGCTGGAATGGTAAATAAAAATAGTTTTGAGGCATGTCCGTGATTAGTTTTTTTTTCTAAACAATTAAACAATTGAATAAATATTTTCCAAGAGTGATGATTCCATACTTTTTGCCAGGGCTTGTATGCCCAATGCAGAAATTCTATGATTAACACTAGGAACGAGTCGAACGTGAGTTCGACTCGAACATTGGCTGTTCGCCCGTTTGGCGAACAGCGAACAATTTGGGGTGTTCGCGGCAAATTCAAAAAGCCGCGGAACACCCTTTAAAAGTCTATGGGAGAAATCTAAAGTGCTAATTTTAAAGGCTAATATGCAAGTTATTGTCATAAAAAGTGTTTGGGGACCCGGGTCCTGCCCCAGGGAACATGTATCAATGCAAAAAAAAGTTTTAAAAACTGAAGTTTTTTCGGGAGCAGTGATTTTAATAATGCTTAAAGTGAAACAATAAAAGTGAAATATTCCTTTGAATTACCTAGGGGGTGTGTATAGTATGCCTGTAAAGTAACACGTTTCCCGGGCTTAGAACTGTCCCTGCACAAAATGTAATTTCTAAAGGAAAAAAAGTCATTTAAAACTACTCGCGGCTATAATGAATTATCGGGTCCCGGCAATACAGATCACAGTCATTGAAAAAAATGGCACCCCCCCCCCCAGTCAATTACCAGGCCCTTTGGGTCTGGTATGAATATTAAGGGGAACTCCAAACCCAAAAAAAAATGGCGTGGGGCCACCCCCTAAAAAATCCCTTCAGGTCTGGTATGGATTTTAAGGGGAACCCTGCACAAAAATTAAAAAGAAAATGGCGTGGGGTCCCCCCCAAAAATCCATACCAGACCCTTATCCGAGCATGCAACCTGGCAGGCCGCAGGAAAAGAGGGGGGGACGAGAGAGCGCCCCCCCTTCTGAACCGTACCAGGCCACATGCCCTCAACATGGGGAGGATGTCCCCAAGTTGATGGGAACAAGGGCCTCATCCCCACAACCCTTGCCCGGTGGTTGTGGGGGTCTGTGGGCGGGGGGCTTATCGTAATCTGGAAGCCCCCTTTAACAAAGGGGACCCCCAGATTCTGCCCCCCCATGTGAATTTGTAACGAGGTACATTGTATCACTACCATTTCACAAAGAAAGTGTAACATTTTTTAAAAAACCACACAGACACAGTTGGGATAAGTCCTTTATTAAAAATAAAAAAATAAAAACTAAAAAAAAACATTCCAGGGATGCAATCCAGTCTGTCCAGCGTTGTTCTTTATGTCCCCCGGTGATCCGATGTCCAGCACTGCAGTCTTCACTCCACTCCACACGAAACCCCCATGACGTAAGAGGGGGCGGGGTCACCCGTCCACATCATAGGGTAATACCCAATGATGTCGGCGGGTGACCCCGCCTCGTGACATCACGGGGCGGGGTCAGCCACGAGTAGTTTTAAATGACTTTTTTTCCTTTAGAAATGACATTTTGTGCAGGGACAGTTCTATACACGGGAAACATGCGCTACTTTACAGGCATACTATACACAACCCCCCCCCCCCCCCCAGGTACGAAATTTAAAGGAATATTTCACTTTTATTGCTTCACTTTAAGCATTATTAAAATCACTACTCCCGAAAAAACTGCCATTTTTAAAACTTCTTTTTGCATTGATACATGTCCCCTGGGGCAGAACCCGGGTCCCCAAAAACTTTTTATGACAATAACTTGCATATTAACTTTTAAAATTAGCACTTTCGATTTTTCATGTTGGTGTCTCATAGACTTTAACGGTGTTCGCGTGTTCGAACAAATTTTTTGCCTGTTCGCATGTTCTGGTGCGAACCGAACCGGGGGGTGTTTGACTCATCCCTAATTAACACTGTAGCGCCCCCCCATTGTTTGGAAGGAGGAAGGTTAAAATGTGAAATTTAAGGGCAGTCTGAGCCAGTAGTTGGGCTCAGACCAATTGTGTTCAAGTTGTTGTTCTGCTCGGGGTGTGATACTGCCCGGCAGTGTTATTCTCCTTTGCCTGCAGGTGGCGCTGTCACCGCCGGCACGGGCTGGATTACGGGGCGTATCACATCACCTTGTGTGTCCTCTCTCAGCAGCCGTGCAGTGGACGTGGTCTACCCGTTGTGCATGCTGGGAGAGGGTACAAAAGGGGCAGACGCCTTTTGGCGTGGGGTGATTCCAGGGGGACCCCAGGGCTTACAGGGGGACCTCTGGTCCAGTGAGTGTGCCTCGTGGCCCGCATGGCACGAGGTGCGCTAGAGTGCTTAGACCTTGGGCACCTTCAGCCCGAGGCCCTGTTGCTGCATTGTAGGCCCAGCTCCGCTGACTAGGGCCTACGCTTCAGAGAAGATTCCCAGGCTGCCCGTTTGTAGGGGGCCCATCTTTAGGAAAGGAGTTCCAGGGGAAGAACAGTCCCGGCGGAGATAGCGACGGTACTGCTGTCTCGGGGAGAGGTGTGGAGGCCTACCTAAAGGGGAATTCATCATCTCTGATGTCCGTGCTCCATCCTGGCTGCTAGGACTGCTCTCATAGAGACTATCCGGGTGAGCAATACCCACTCAGGCTTGAGTGGCGACGAGTGTAGATATTGGACTTAAGTGTTGCGTGCCTGAACCTTTCCCCACATCTTTCAACTCTTCTACTCTTGCTTTTCTTCAAGTTTAACTCAAAGTGCAGAAAAAGAATAAAGCCTTGCTGATTAGGTTTTACTCAAGTGTGGACATTGGCCTTATTCCAAGGAGTCGTTGGTGTGCCTAGACAACGGAGCTAAAGGATCCACTCGTGGGAGGTATTTTGCTGCAGACCCAAAGTAACGAAACCAGTAGATTCCATTAACAAATCGGTGTCTGCGGGTATGTGGCATACCGGGGGAGTACCGGGGGAGCTACAACACAATACCAATGAGTATGGTCTGCGGACTATAAAAATAAATAACATTTATTTACCATTAGTCACTTACAAATACCATATAACAGTGAAATTGAGGTATGACATAGACACAAAGATTAGCTCGCAAATAGTCCTTTGTAGGGAATATGATCTCCTACATAGATATGTATGTATATTACACCAGTGCCACAAAGTCTTAACCTTATGACTTGCAATATAGTCCATGAAATCAACTTAATTTATATGAGTAATTTGAGCTATGGAACTATAGAAAAAAGTTTGCAAGCAAAATTTCAGCAGCTACAATATTTTTTAAAATGTTAAAAAAAAAAAAAAAGACTTGAAGTTCCACTTTAAGGCTTTTGCAATATATGTAAGTAGTTTCCCTGACCATTTTAACACTAAACCACTATGCAGGGAAATGAAGCAACCTAAAGTCTCTGAGCGGCAGCTGCTTTTGTGTCAGCAAATAGCTCAGCGGTTACTTCCCTGATATATCACAAAATATAATTCTGCAGCGATTCTACAATCCTTCGGGGTTCCAAGCCCGTGGGCACCACCTGACACTTTTACTTTTTTTTAAATACTAAACCAAATAACGGTAATTAAAGGATTATTATAATTGTCAAGCATAATTATTTCACACTTTAAATTGATAATTTTCCAGATCTCAACTTATTGTATTATATTTTTTAGTGGTATAATGCTTTTTAATTACCTGTTTAGACTTTAGAATGTTATATATAGAGAAAAACAGGACTTTTTTTCTCGGAGAATCGGTGCAGGTACTAGAGGTGTGAACGACGGAAAAATTTGTTTTGTTTCTTTTCGGATTCATTTGTTAAAGTGATTGTAAAGCTAAGTTTTTTATTTTTCTTTAAATAACAAACATGTCATACTTGCCTCCACTGTGCAGTTTGTTTTGCACAGAGTGGCCCCAATCTTTGACTTCTGGGGTCCCTCGGTGGCTCTCACAGCTCCTCCACCGCATTGTATAACCCCCTAGGAGAAGCGCTCTCCTGGGGGTTTCCTTGCGAGCACACTTCCGAGTCCAGCATTCAGCGTCTATAGATGCCAAATGTAGGACTCAGCTCCGCCCCCAGCGCCCGCGTCATTGGATTTTATTGACAGCAGCGGGAGCCAATGGCTGCGCTGCTATCAATCTAAGAGCCAAGAAACCCGGGCAGAGGAAGAGCACATCTCCGCCATGGGAAATTCCAGGGCTCAGGTGAGTAAAACGAGGGGGCTGGGGGGCTGATCACTAGAAGACTTTTTTTCACCTTAATGTATAGGAAGCATTAAGGTAAAAAAACACGAGGGTTTACAACCCCTTTAAGTCAATCAATTTGTTTTATCATATCTGTTATGTTGGAATAATTTGTTTTCAGAATTTGTTTTATATATTCCTGGAGAGACAAAAGGATCCCTAGATGTCACTCAGCGATACAGACCCTCTCAGGCAAAAAGCTTCCAGGCCCCTGGTAGGCCGTGATCCAAGCCGCCGGACGGCAGCTCTGATGCTCACAGATGGGCCCCAGGGAGAAGAGAGCAGGCCCACCAGATGCACCTCCTTAAATAACCTTCCCCTACATCCCCTTGATTAATTAGAAGCTTACTGGGAGATGTAGTCTGAAAGAGACCCAGGAGTCTAGTCGTGGCTGCACACAAGACTACCAGTCCCACTGTCCTTTTGCTCCTTGGCTCACAATTGTGATGCAACCAGCCTGAATGGACACAGGAACAGACTGCAGCAATAGAGGTGGTGTCTGTTGTTTTCATACTATGGTAGCCTGCTCCTGGCTACACTATTACAGAAATTACAGCCAAAATTTGTGCAGCCTGTGTGATACATTCGTTCAACTAATGTTTTATAAATAGACCCTATGGCTCCATTGCAATAATAACTTTTAACCTTCCTCTTTGCAAACTTCGACACTGAGCTGTGCACACCTTGCCTCAACATGTCTAATGCCCCTTACACACGATCGTTTTTCATGCCGTTAAAAATGCCATTTTTAAAAATGGGCATTAAAACCGATCGTGTGTATGCTTCAGAGCATTTTTAACGACGTGAAAAACGGCCATTAAAAATTTCGAACATGCTCTATTTTTTCACATCGTTTTTCATGTTGTTTTTTTTAACGACGGGAAAAACGATGGTGTGTATGCTTTGACGAGGTGAAAAAAAATGCGCATGCTCAGAATCAAGTATGAGATGGGAGCGCACGTTCTGGTAAAACTAGCGTTCGTAATGGAGATAGCACATTCGTCACGCTGTTACGGACTGAAAAGCTTGAGGCTGAAAAGCGCGAATCGTCGCTCAACAAACTTTACTAACATGAAGGGTGGCGCCATCCGAATGGAACTTCCCCTTTATAGTGCCGTCGTACGTGTTGTACGTCACTGCGCTTTGCTTGAACGTTTTTTAAAATGATCGTGTGTACGCAAGACAGGCTTGAGAGGAAACATGAAAAAAAACGACGAGAAAAACGTCGGTTTAAAAAATGGCATGAAAAACGATCGTGTGTATGCCGCATTAGTGGTGGGATTTACAGCATTTTTCCACTCAAAAAATGAAGTACTGCTCGTTTTCTCCCTCCCTCCATCCTGTACCTGAGTTGCATGCATTTTGTGGGTAGGGGGCAGCAAGTACCATTTTTCTTTTAAAAGTATTTGCTTACACTTCCTCAACCTTTGCCTAGGCAAGGATGATTTCACTCATCCTGCCCCCCTCCTGGCTGCAGCCTCCTGGGATATGTCACTCGTCCAAGGAAACTGTAGGATCTTTCTCCCTACGCTGCACATTCCTGCGCATGAGCAGTGGGAAGTCAGCTGTGATTCATTCAGGAACGTCATAGCCGGTTTCCAAATCCAAGATGGTGGAGTTGGGAAGCCGCAGCAGTAAGAAGGATCGCTGCGGGAAGACACCGCTTGACTCCATGAATTAGTAAGTATGTGATTCAGCAGCTACAGTATTTTTTAAAATGTAAAAAAAAAAAGTTGGTGATGTTCCACTTTAAGGCTTTTGCAATAGTAAGTAGTTTCCCTGACCCTTTTCATACTAAATCACTATGCAGGGCAATGAAGCAGACTAAAGTCTCTGAGCGGCAGCAGATTTTGGGTCAGCAAATAGCTCAGCGGTTACTTCCTTGATATACCACAGAATATAATTCTGCAATCCTTTGGGGTTCGAAGCCCGCGGGCGCCACCTGACCCTTTTATTTATTTTTTTAACCACTTTCTTACTGGGCACTTAAACCCCCTTCCCGCCCAGACCAATTTTCAGCTTTCAGCTCTTTCACTCTTTGAATGACAATTGCGCGGTCATGCAACGCTGTACCCAAATGACATTTTTTCACACAAGAAGAGCTTTATTTTGGAGGTATTAAATCACTGCTAGGTTTTTATTTTTTGATAAACAAAATTTAAAAATAATGCAAATTTTGAAAAAACAAACAAACAGTTTCACGGTTTGTTGTAAAAAAACAGGTAATTTTTCTCCTTCATTGATGTGCGCTGATGGGCACTGATAGGCTGCACTGATAGGTGGTACTGATGGACACTGAGAGGTGGCACTGATGGGTGGCACTGATGGGCACTGATAGTTGGCACTAATGGGCAGCACTGAAGGGCACTGATAGGTGGCACTGATGGACACTGATGATCACTAATGGGTGGCACTGATGGGCACTGGTAGGTGACACTGATAAGCAGCACTGATCGGTGGCACTTATGATGATGCACTGATGGGCATTGATTGGCAGCACTGGTGGGCATTGATAGGTGGCACTGGTGGGCAAAGGTAGGCTGCACTGTGGGCACTGGTAGGTGGCACTGTGAGCACTGGTAGGTGGCACTGGCAGGTGGCACTGGTGGACACAAATAAATACCCATCTTCTGTTTACATCACGTGATCAGTTGTCATTGGCTGACAGCTGATCATGCGGTAAGGGGCCGGGATCATCCCCTTACTCCGATCCATGATTAACCAAGTCTCATAGACTCGATGATTACAGAGTGCGCCACGAGTGCCACGAGTGCCCCATGAGTGCCCCACAGCTCATGCACAGGAGGCCATCATATGATGTCCTCTCGGAAATTAAGGCCCAAGCTGTAGCCGTCATTCGGCTATAGCGCGGGCGGGAGAAGGTTAAATACTAAACTAATAATTAAAGGATTATTATAATTGTGTTAGAGACTAGCATAATTATGTCCCATTGTAAATGAATAATTTTCCAGATCTCAACTTATTGTATCATATTTTTTAGTGGTATAATGCTTTTTAATTGCCTATTTGCACTTTAGAATATTATATATATATATATATATATATATATATATATATATATATATATATATATATAAACAGGACTTTTTTTCTTGGAGAATAGGTGCGGGTAAAAGAGATGTGCTTGACAAAAAAATGTTGTTTCATTTCGGATTCATTTAATAAGTCAATAATTTTGTCTCATCATTTATGTTATGTTGGAATGATTTGTTTTCTAAATTTGTTTTGTATAACGCTTGTTCTGAATCTATTCGTATTTTTGGAAGATTCAAATTGTTATGTTTCCAGTGCGACTTTGCATTCAGACTTGCTTGTGACTTCGATGCCACTTGTGACTTTCATGTGCCAAGCATAACAATACAGAGTGTAACTAAATTCAAATAACCCGCGTTATGTGTATGAAATAAAAAAAATATGTAAAAAACAAAAAAAAACCTTGTTGGACTGCTGCTTTTAAAAAAAAGGTACCCAGTCCCTGTTCTAGCCACAAAACAGATAACACTCATCCTAATACTTATGTGCATAATCCAATAAATAATTACAATTCCTTATCAATAACTATAATCATGTGCAAAAATCCATATCAATACTAAAGTGCTTGGTGCTCAAGTTAATATCCACTGAGGATCTTAAGCTTCCACTTTGCACCTACTTCAATAAATAAATAAACGACTATAACCATGTGCAAAAAATATATATCAGTCATAAAGTGCTAAGTGCTCAAAAATGTCTTCTGCAGATCTACTGTTGCCCCTTAGCATATACTTCAATATTTCCAATCTGCATGAAAACCCTCTGAAGTTACAAACTAATGAAAACAAATAAGTTTGTTGTTTTTATAATTTATAAGTTTCGTTGAAATATGTTACTATGGTGATTTGGAGATTCGGATAAATCCAAATCTCAGAATAATGAAAATTTCGTCCGAATTTTGATTTGTGACTAAACTGTCAGGGAATGCCTGCATGATTAAGTTAGTCAGCTTTGTCGATCGTTTAATCGATCGATGAACAACAGTGCTAGCAATACAAAAAAAATGTATTAAAAATAATTGAACTGGCTAATTAATTATTCCTATGGTACTTTTCTCACTGCAGGGATCCTTTAAAAAGGCTGCTGATGAGACCCTTAAAATGGCTGGTGATCAATGGCATGGCTGGTGATCAAAACGGCATCTAGCTAGGCTGAAGATGTGCGTCCTAGCTTCAGTGAAGTGTATGTCAGCTGACGAGTCCCTGGATCTTCAATTGTATGTGTGATGATTCCCTGTAGATGATCTGTGTAACCTTACTCTCTACTCGATTTGCTATTTTATCTTTTGAAAACAATTCCCCTTGAAACTCTTCCCAGAGGGTGTATTTGGTATTATTTACGTAACCGGTTTCGGACCGCCTTATACACATTTCCTGGGCAAGGTGTCATTTTGTGCAGTAGCTCTGGGGGTGTGCGTGTGCCGCTGGAGCCGCGATCGTGATCTGATTGGCCCATGGGGGAGCATTTCCAAAAAAGCTCTATTTTTTTTCTGCCTATTCTTGGATTATTCTTGGAAGATTACTCTATGCCTGTTAATTGCTATTCTCAATAAAGACCAACCTTGTTTGTAAAAAAAAAAAAAAAAAAGCTCTCAAGGATCCAAGACACAGGCAACTGGAGCACATACGTTTTCTGACCCTGCAAATGGCTGTACTAAGATCAGGAAGCATCTTGAAGACTAGCAGCTACTATTTTGTACCCTCAGGGCTGTGTTCCTAATGAGGAATTCCTGTTTGATACTGTTCATCAATAGACTTCAAAGGAGGTGCCATCACACTGATGTCTTTGTGCAGAGTAGTGTCCTAATTTTTCAAGTTTCTGTTACTGGAGCATGCCTAGGCTCACCTTCACCCTATCCAAGTTCTACCCAAAAAATAAAAAAAAAGAAAGAAAAGATTTGGTTACTGATTACTGACTCAAGTGTGTGTGGAAATGCTGTGTGCGCTACACACACACACACACACACATTGGGAGTGGCTTAGGGTATTGCTGGTTGACTCACAGGTAGCATCACCAGGACCTCCCACTTCTTTCCAGAATGTTCTGGTGTTTCCTGGAAAGAGAGGTGGAGAAGGAAGGTTGAGCTGCCTTGGGTGTTCTGAGGAGCCCTGACCAATCCCCAATCTGGATTGGCAGGGGGCAGGCCTCCTTAAATTCCCAGGGTCAGCCCAGCTGTGGAGGAGTTGATCGGGTGGAAGTTGGAGATGGAGTAGTAGGCTGTCGGGGCCTTTGAGGGGAGGGAGTGGTTAGTGTAGCAGTGGGTGTGACCACCTGTGCTTCAGTACTTGGGCGCCTCCCCTGCTTCCAGGGAGATTGTTCTGGAAGAGGGGTAGGGCCAGGAGCTGGAGTGACTGGGAGCTCATATGAGGAGCCCTGACCAATCCCCACTTGGAATTGGCAGGGGGCAGGCCTCCCATATAAGCTGAGGTAACAGCTTTGGCAGGGAGACGTGGAGAATGGAGTGCTAGATAGCAGCAGGGGCCCCATCCCCACCTGGGGGGGAGTTTGAGGCCCAGCGGAGGAGAGCTGGGAGGGAGCCTCACCCTTAAACGGTCATGGAGGAGGTGTCCTGGAACAGGGGGGCTGGAGAAGCTATTGGAACGCATGTCTGGTTAAAGTTCTCAATCATGGACTCGGGGCAGGTGAAGGTCGGTGAGTGTGACACAGTGGATGTTCTGGAAGAGGCATGCCGGGGGAGCTGGGTGTGAGGCCAGAGGAGAGACTGTGGGATTTGTGTCAAATCGATGTGGCCTGCGGGTGCATGGGATTATTCAGAGTTATCTCTTTTGTCAAGTGAAGATGATGGGACATGAAGACTAACAGTTTACAGTGGAAATTTTGTGCAGGAGGAGAGAAGTCCTGGGAGCAACAGTCCACAGGAGTTAATGCAGAGGAGGAGCAATAGTCTGCATGGGTTATGCAGGGAAGTGACTGTAAATGTTAGGGTTCATCAGTTCTTCAAGGCTCAATCTATTCGTTAAATTGCTTAAATATGATGGCAAAGCAACTTGTTCTATGGGCATCCCATATTCTCTTTTCCCCAACCAAGTTATATCTCCCAATAAACAAAAACAAAACAACACAAATGATTGTTCATTGTCTCTGAGGTGATAGATGAAGGTCTGGCAGCAGGGTGATATGGTGGATGTTAGTAACTAGTAGCAACCATCCGCTACACAACCCACAGAGAAGTCCTGACCAGGAGGCACAAGAGGAGCAAGAGAGGACAGTGATAGAACACTGACAGGCAGGTCTTCAGTTCCACAGGGGCAGTCCAGCGGGCTGGTGAGTGTACACACAATCGGGGGGACTGGGAGGCACACCTGAGAGGACCGAGATGGGTGCAGAGCCAGTCTGGAGGATTGTGGTGGCACGGGCAGTGGAAAGGGGCAGCTGCAGCCAGGTGGGCTGGCAGCGCCTGAAGAGGTGGTACTGGGAGCAGTAGCCACAGGAACAGATAGCACTGGAACTTTCTATATTTTTGCTACACCATAGAGGCCCGCAGTCCCTGCCTGCAAAGGGCATTCACCCTAGGCCTGGCTGAGCCAGTGTCAGGCCTACAAATCAGTGCTAGCTGGCAAGCAAGTGATGTGCTGGAGGAGTGATAGTCTGCAAGCAGGGAAGTGCAGGAGGAGAAGAGGAGATTGTATATTCTGTGGTGTATATAGTTGGTCCCAAAATGTAATGTCAATTACCTGGGCATCTCATAAATTCCCTATCCAAATTAAATTCCCCTCAATAAAATACAAAAAACAAGTGCAAGAACTGCTTTCATGTCTCTGGATGCTTGAAAAGTGTTTGCCTGGCTGGGCAGGGTGACAGATGGACTACAACACTCCCTACGGGGGTACTGCTACATGTTTATATATATATATATATATATATGTAGCGGCCTCCTCTCTCCCCTCTCTTTTCTCAGCTCGTCTGTCTCTTGTCTAGGGGTACTTTAGAGGAGAGAGAGCGGGGTCACCACGCCAAGCCCTCACCGCAGATGTTTGTGTGGTGGAAGCAAAGTTCTTGTTTTACCTTCGGGTCAGTGTTCTGCACCTGGAGCCTCCAAAGAGAGTTACCTTGAACAATGTCTGCCAGAAAATGAGCCCCACACCATTAAAGTCCAACACTCCTTTATTCCTCTTCATGCAAAGTGAACACAATCAGTTGGACTCCCTTAGAGAACAGAACAGACAAGGAAGTGTGGATGCGAGTAGGCCCAGACACAATGAACTCTGAAAGTGGGTTGTGGTCTCCGAGCGGGGGGGGGGGGATTTCCTTCCAGGCGGTCTCCGATGAGAGGCCCACCTGTCACTGGCAATATGCTGCACCAGGTCTTCAAGCGAGTATCTCCCACCGGTCCATTACGCCTTCCGGATTCGGGTACCCACTCCCGGGGTTCCCTAGGATCTCCTTCCCTCGCGGAACTCAGTGGTGGGCACTGAGCTCCAGACCTCCATTCCGAGTACCTAACCCCAGGCTAATGGTGCCTGGGATGGAACACGACCTCCGAACGTTCTCTAGGCCTAGGCCGCCTAGGGGACCGACACGAACCACCGCCCTCAGGCTGAAGGTGCCCGGGACTCGACTCCTGCCACCGAAAATGGCCGCCCCCTTTATACCCCCTCCCAGCAAGCACGGCGGGTTCCCCGCCCCACCATACAACCGCTGAGAGAGACCAAAAGAGGTACGCCACCGCAACGATGGCTCAACCCTGGGCCCAAAGCGACAGCGCCACCTGGTGGGCCCCAGGGAACCATACATCACAGTTTCCCCACCAGATTCAAAAATAGAAAGCATATACCCGCTACACTCTCCCCCTGGTGATTTGACACTGGTCCCCAGTGTCTGGAGCAAACTATGCCCTCAACGGCTGACATAGTCCAGTCCAGAAACCAACTATAAATTGTACAAAATATAACTTTTGAAAAACTTGGTCTACTAAAGCAATTGTGTCTGAGCCTTACATAAAAGGGAAGGGAAACAACAACATTTTAACCATAACTGTTAGAATCACATATTCACATTATGCTTTTCCCCCACTCATCCTTAATAAGACCCACCCCATACTCAGTGGTCTTGATGGGATGCTCTCCTGCAGAGGGAAAAAAAAAGAAAATTATCACACATAAACCCTGACACATATATTCGTGTTATGCCGCGTACACACGGCCGTTTTTCTCATCGAGAAAAACGACATTTTTCCCATTCGACGAGAAAAACGATCGTCTGTGGGCTTTCTGTCATTTTTTTCGACGAGAAAAACGGCATTAAAAACGACGAGAAAAATTAGAACATGTTCTAATTTTTCTCGTCGTTTTTTTCGACATGTTTTCCGCGGCAGTGTTTCCCTATGAGCCCACAGACGGTCGTTTTTCTCGTCAAGAGAAAAAAATGACGTGAAAAACGACCGTGTGTGGGGAACAAGCTGTTCCCCCGTTTTAAATGACATTATTCACGGCGGTTTTTTAACCGCCGTGAATAATGATCGTGTGTACGCGGCATAAGAGGAAAGAAACTTCTTCGTAAAGAAATCCCTTTTCTCTATAGAGTGAGTGTGTGAAAAGTGATAACGATGCGCAACACTGCCACCTGGTGAGAGCGTCGCAGTAACTGCACTCGTGGAACTTTTCTTCTTTTCCTGAGCCCTATCTACCCCAGAATCCATGATCTCTTGCTGGAAAAGTGAAGAACAAACAGGAACAGTCCTTCATTCCTCTGGGTAACAAGGACAACAGGCCCCAGAAAGTTCAGCAGCATACAAAACAAGAACGGAGTCTCTTCTCTCCTACAAATAGAAGCGGGGATGCGGCAGAACAAGTGGTTTCAAGTGCTGATCCATGGTCTCCAGATGATACTCAACATCCTCCCCTTCCTTGCGCCGGATCAGCACCTTGTCCGCATGGATGTGCCGTTCCAACATCCACTCTGCCTTGCAGTCCTTAAAACGCTGAGAGGCCTTGGGAGAACACGCCAGGTACCTGCGGGCGTGTGGAATCTGAAGGTGAGTCCACACAAAGTCATTGTACCAGCGCTCCTGGCAAACTTCCACCTCGTACAACAACTCCTTGGACAAGTATGGGTACTCCCATCCATACTCTGCAGCAACCTTCTGGCCAAATAGGCGTTGTAGTCTCGCCAGAGGAGGCATAGTGGCTCTGTCCCCTTCGCCAGGCAAAACTATCAAGTCCGGGTGGCGAGGGACCTTGATCACATCTGATCTGGGCATAGGTTCCCGCAACAACAGTCTCTTTTCCCCGGTCCTGGGTGTAGGTGACACCGGGAATATAAGGGCAGGTTGGGAACGAGACCCCTCCTCAGGCGCTGGTGCCTCCACCCGGGGTGTACTATCCCCTTTAGACATGGGTGGGAACCCTGGTTCTGCGGGATGAGGAAAGAGGTACTTTGTCCCAGCCCTTTTCTGCAAACAGTTCATCAATAGCAACATCGTCTCCCAGATCGGAGAGCGACTCCAGGTCAGAGGTGTCACACTCCTCCGCGGGCAGGTAGCCTGTAGTGGAGACTGAATTTTCACCTCTTCCCACACACCAAATCTCTCCGCCTGGCATACCTCGGCCTTTACTTGCAGCGGGACGTCTGGAACTCTTGTCGACGGATCCATCCGGGCCGGGCGTAAGCGGGCGAGATGGTCCACCACAACCGCTGGTCGGGGCTACCATACCGGTCTTTCTCTTCGGTGGTGGACGCTGCGAGACAGTGGTGACCGAGTCAGCATCCTCGGATTTCTCCCGTTGAGTACTCACGACCTTCTCCGCGGTCGTTGCAGTGTGCGCAGGGATGGCTGTCAAAGCAGTGATTCCTCCTCTCTGAGTGGTGTTGCCTGCAGCCCGGCCGGGGTAAATGGTTCTCGGCTTCTCAACCGCTGGATCCACTTCAAAAAGGAACTCCCCACAGGCCTTGCATCGCCCGAACGGCTTCAGTTGGCACACCAGTCCCGAACAACCGGGACAAATCACACCCAGGGCCTCAACGTCCATGCACGAATACAGGGCGAATCGACCCCTTGGCTTTAGCCGAATCCCCGTATCTGTAACCGGAGCAGCAGCAGTCAGTGTCGTGGTAGAAGGGTGAACCGGAATCCACGATGTATGTCCGAACATGGTGACCTGTTGCTGATCCATCGCACACTGCCAGGTTTTTGCGCCAACGTCCCACGTGTAGTCCTTCACACGTATTGGACTCCTCCCCTTTGCTCCAGTTCGCAGGCTTTTCGTCTTTTCTCTTTCTGAGTCACGCCCACAAACTAAGCGGTGGGGGTGTGCCTGGTGGCGCAGTGCAATAGAAGCCCCCACTTGTACTACTTCACATGGCTGAGCTTCCCCCTTTTTCCACTCTTCTGCGCTGGCCTTTCCCTTCATTGGGTCATGTCCACGACTTCGAGCAGTGATGCACTTTGGCCAATGAAGGCCTGCCTACTCGTAACTCCTCCGGGCAGACACGTTCAATTCCGTAGTAACACGAACACTATACTGGACCCGAGCCCCCACGTGTAGCGGCCTCCTCTCTCCCCTCTCTTTTCTCAGCTCGTCTGTCTCTTGTCTAGGGGTACTTTAGAGGAGAGAGAGCGGGGTCACCACGCCAAGCCCTCACCGCAGATGTTTGTATGGTGGAAGCAAAGTTCTTGTTTTACCTTCGGGTCAGTGTTCTGCACCTGGAACCTCCAAAGAGAGTTACCTTGAACAATGTCTGCCAGAAAATGAGCCCCACACCATTAAAGTCCAACACTCTTTTATTCCACTTCATGCAAAGTGAACACAATCAGTTGGACTCCCTTAGAGAACAGAACAGACAAGGAGGTGTGGATGCGAGTAGGCCCAGACACAATGAACTCTCCACTTTCCTTCCTGAAAGTGGGTTGTGGTCTCCGAGCGGGGGGGGATTTCCTTCCAGACGGTCTTCGATGAGAGGCCCACCTGTCACTGGCAATATGCTGCACCGGGTCTTCAAGCGAGTATCTCCCACCGGTCCATTACGCCTTCCGGATTCGGGTACCCACTCCCGGGGTTCCCTAGGATCTCCTTCCCTCGCAGAACTCAGTGGTGGGCACTGAGCTCCAGACCTCCATTCCGAGTACCTCATCCCAGGCTAAACATGCCTGGGATGGAACACGACCTCCGAACGTCCTCTAGGCCTAGGCCGCCTAGGGGACCGACACGAACCACCGCCCTCAGGCTGAAGGTGCCCGGGACTCGACTCCCGCCACTGAAAATGGCCGCCTCCTTTATACCCCCTCCCAGCAAGCACGGCGGGTTCCCCGCCCCACCATACATCCGCTGAGAGAGACCAAAAGAGGTACGCCTTTGCAACGATGGCTCAACCCCCGGCCCAAAGCGACAGCGCCACCTGGTGGGCCCCAGGGAACCATACATCACAGTTTCCCCACCAGATTCAAAAATAGAAAGCATATACCCGCTATGTATATATATATATATATATATATATATATATATATATATATATACACAAAAAGCTCTGACAAAACACCATCCCTTGGTTCCAGTACCGCCCCTTTTAGAGAATACAGAACCAAGTAAAGTATCATTTTGTGGCGCTCAGTTATTTGTATGAAATTTGTTAATTACAGCAAGAAAAGCGGTAAAATAGATATCCTGCAGCCAGTAACAATAGACCCCCCCCCCCGAGCAAAAATAGAACCCGCCAAAAACAATAAATCCCCCAGCAACAATAGACCCCCCCAGCAACAATAAACCCCCCAGCAACAACAGATCCCCCTAGCAACAATAGACCCCCAGCAACAACAGATACCCGTAGTAAAAATAGATCTCCAAGCAGCCAGCAGCAATAGACTGTCTACATAAACAGTATATCCCACCCAGCAATAATTGAAACTTCAGCAACATGAGACCCCCCCCCCCCCATCCCCTCAGCATCGATGAATTTCCCATTAGCAACAATAGACCTCTCCAGCAACAAATGACTTCCCACAACTATAGATCCCTTGAGTAACAATAGGTCCTCCAGTAGCCAGCATCAATAGTCCATCCAGCACACCCCAGCACCCCTTGCCATCCCATACAGTGCTAGAAGTGCTGGGTTCCTGCGGAAACCCCCCCCTCCTGTGTGTGTGTGTAAATATATATATATATATATATATATATATATTTATATCCTGTATATATACACACACAACCACACTGGGGGCTGGTTGATTCCGGCATGTATTTGTCATCCTGTCTGAAATTACTGCGGTGGGTTTGTTCTGGACAGTGCTTAGGAACTACAGGTCACTCTGTGGCCTCTCGGGCTTCACGGCTCATGTGTAAGGTAAAGTCTACAGGATTGGAAATATCAGTTTGTAAATGGATAGAAAACTGGCTAAAAGACAGAATTCAGAGAGTAGTGGTTAATGATTCTTACTCTGAATGGTCCAAGGTTATCAGTGGTGTACCCCAAGGTTCAGTGCTGGGACCCTTACTTTTTAATATGTTTATAAATGATATTGGGTCTGAGATCAAAAGTAACATTTCTGTCTTTGCAGATGACACCAAGCTATGCAGTGGAATAACGTCCTTACAGGATGTCGCCAATTTACAAGCCGACCTCAATGCTCTGTCTATTTGGGCGACTATGTGGCAGATGAGGTTTAATGTTGATAAATGTAAAGTTATGCACTTGGGGGCTAATAATATGAATGCATCATACATACTAGGGGGAGTACAACTGGGGGGATCCGTAGTGGAGAAGGATCTGGGGGTTTTGGTAGATCATAAGCTCAATAATGGCATGCAATGCCAAGCTGCGGTTTCCAAAGCGAGCAAGGTCCTTTCTTGTATTAAGAGAGGTATGGTCTCCAGAGAGAGAGATATCATTTTGCCCCTGTTCAAATCATTAGTAAGACCTCATCTGGAATATGCAGTTCAGTTTTGGGCCCCAGTTCTCAAAAAGGATATTGGGGAACTGGAGAAAGTGCAGAGAAGGGCAACCAAACTGATAAGAGGCATGGAGGAGCTCAGCTATGAGGAGAGATTAGAGGAACTGAATTTATTCTCTCTTGAGAAGAGGAGATTAAGGGGGGATATGATCAACATGTACAAATACATAAGGGGTCCATATAGTGAACTTGGTGTTCAGTTATTCACTTTACGGTCAACACAAAGGACAAGGGGGCACTCTTTGCGTCTAGAGGAAAAGAGATTTCACCTCCAAATACGGAAAGGTTTTTTCACAGTAAGAGCTGTGAAAATGTGGAATAGACTCCCTGCAGAGGTGGTTCTGGCCAGCTCAGTAGATTGCTTTAAGAAGGGCCTGGATTCTTTCTTAAATGTACATAATATAACTGGGTACTGACATTTATAGGTAAAGTTGATCCAGGGAATATCCGATTGCCTCTCGGGGGATCAGGAAGGAATTTTTTCCCCTGCTGTAGCAAATTGGATCATGCTCTTCTGGGTTTTTTTTGCCTTCCTCTGGATCAACTGTGGGTATAGAATTGGGTATATGGGATTGTACGATATATGTTTATTTTTATTTTTATTTTTTATTTTTTTTTACGGTTGAACTGGATGGACTTGTGTCTTTTTTCAACCTGACTAACTATGTAACTATGTAACTCTTTGGCACAGAATCTGAGTCTCGCATTAATCAGGGTAGCGGCTGCAGCCTATCTTTGCAATAATAATTTTACCTTCCTCCTTGCAAACCTCTTTAGAAATAACACTGAACTGTGCACACCTTGCCTCGGCATGTCTTAGTGGTGGGATTTACAGCAATTTTCCCGCATGAATAAGGGAAACTTCTCTCAAAAAATGAAGTACTGCCTATTCTCTCCCTCCCCCAGCCTGTACCCGAGTTGCATACTTTTTGTGGTTAGGGAGGGGCAAGTACAATTTCTTTTAAAGGGGTTGTAAACCCTCGTATTTTTTCAACTTAATGCATCCTAACTTCTGACAGTGACCAGCCCCCAGCCCCCTGTTTTACTTACCTAAGCCCCGTATTTCCCTTGGCGGAGACGTGCTCTCCCTCTCCACACGAAGTCCCGGGTCTTGATTGGATAGATTGATAGCAGCGCAGCCATTGGCTCCCGCTGCTGTCAATCAAATTCAATGGCGCATCTATGGACGCCGAATGCTGGACTCGGGAGTGCACCCGCACGGTAACCCCCCGGGAGAGCGCTTCTCCTAGGGGGTTATCTGATGTGGGGAGGAGCCACGAGAGCTGCAGAGGGACCCCAGAAAATGATGATCGGGGCCACTCTATGGAAAACGAGCTGCACAGTGGAGGTAAGTATGACATGTTTGTTATTTTGTGTGCGATGGAGGGATTCTTTTTGGTCACCTGTTTTCATCCACATCGCATGCTGTGATTATCTGCTGTGTCATCTCTTATTCACATGGACTCTTGATACCTCTATGGACTTTTTAATGTTATTATCTTATATCGTTTTTTTGCGCTGCACTGTTTTATTAATATGCTCTCTCTGAGGGATTTGTTATGAATTCACCCTAAGTGCTGGCTTGCATATTTTTTATTTATTTTGTTCTCATATATGTTTCAGCGCTGAATACTTTTATCTTTATTGTTCTGATTTAATTCATTCATATTTAGCTGCAGAAATGGATGTATTTTCTTATCTGGAAAGCAGAGAAGTTATTCTCACTGATGTATTTTCTAAAACTATTAGTACTTCTAATCAAGGTGATTTAAGTTTCTCCTTTAGAAAACTGAGGCATTTATTTGATAAGAAAATTAAGACCTGGTGGGATATTGTATCATTCAAGCAGTATTTATCTGCTCAGATTATCCCCAGACGTCTGAGGTGGGATCTACCACCGAATGACGGGTTATTTGACGATGAGTCAAATAAAGAATGGTGTGACTTTTTTGTTTGCAAGGGCTTTGAACTTTTAAGGTTATTGCTTTCTCGCAAACAACGTAAAAAGAAGTGGCTTGAAAGTCAGATTAAAGACATCACTGATCGCATTGAACCATTTAAGGATACTCCAAGATCTTAAAATTAAATTAATTAAATGGGATAAAGAGACCCAAGATAAGAAGCGAAAAAAGTTTTTTGGCGTGATCTGAATGATTTTGGGGGTAAACAGGTTTTTAAATGGCAATCTTTGAATGTCACTCAACCTAATAATCCTGAGCAGGCTTCCATGGATACTACGGAACTGACTAATAATGCTCCCTTACTAGCTAGTCAGGGTCAATATCTTGGGCCAATGTAGTTCAATCCGATACTACACCCACTAGAACTAATACCCCTAGATCCAGGGGACATGGACTGCCTAGATCTAGGGGTAGAGGTAGAGGTAGAGGCAAGGGTAATTATCATCCAGCCCCTGCTAATACTTGATATGGACAATATTCTACTTATCATGATGATCCCCCTTGGAGACCGGCATCCACCAGGGGGAATGGTCATCAGAGGGGTAGAGGTAATCACTCTGTAAGGGGAGTACCGTTACCTACTCATAATAGCTATGCACCTTTGCAGGACTATTGGGAGGAACAATTTTACAATAATATTTTTTTAGGACAGGAGAGGACCCCCTGGAGGGGACCTCCACCGCAGAAATATGTGTAGCACACCCACCTCCCTCTCACCTGCATTTAGTTTGGCTCCTCGCAGGAAGAGGGAGGCACACCGCACTAACAGCCCGTACCTTCCTGTAATAAGAGGTTGAGCGGTGTTGTTGTTTGGTCTTCCACGGTCAGAAGCCTGGAAACCTCCAGAGAATTATTCTCACCTCCTCAATAGATAGAGATAAGTCCTTGATTCCCCCAGTAACTCGAATGTCCACACCAGCTGCAACTCCAACTCAGAGTTTATTTTTTCTTTGCAATAAAACAGTCTCTGATAAGGAAAAGGTTGGAGTGAAGGACAGGACAGCATAAGATGTGGGAGAGGTCCAGGCACAAACACAATTACTTCACTGCTCGGCTTCTCGAACAGACTCAGCCCAAATGGATAGTCTACTTAGAACAAGACTAGCAGCCAAATGGCACTCAAACTTTACCCAAAGTCTCTGCCACAGACCTGGTGAACTTGGTCTCTGCCACACACCTGGTGAACTTGGCCTCTGTTCAAGGAGAAGACATCCCTCCAGAGAGTTACCCGGACCCTTCCTTCACTGTGACTTCTGCCCCATTCCTTCGGAATGGTTCCTCCCCCGGCCTCCTCATCCAGGATACGAGTCCCCTTGCAAGGCGGCACCCTGAGATTCCTCGATCCCCGATGGGCTCCAGCCGAAGGTGCTGGGCCCAGGCCTTCTCTGCAGTCCCAGGGCTGACAGTGCCTGGGACTGATCCACTGACCTCCGCCCCTGGGCCAAAGGTGCCCAGGACGGACAGGAACACACACTCCCTGGGGTAGGACCCCCGACAACCAACCCTGAACAGGCAGGATCTGCCCCTTTTATGTCCTCTCCCAGCATGCACAGCAGGCCTACCACACCCACCGTATGGCTGCCGAGAGGGGACACACAAGGCACAGCACTGAATTAGCGGTTCGACCCTGGCCTACTATGGCAGCGCCACCTGCAGGCCACAGGGAACTGTACACCAATACTCTCCTTGCAGACAAAAATGGTTGCAGTCCTTATATCGCTTGGTAGCTGTGACAGAACAAGAGTAGTACCTACGGGCCTGGGGTACCTTTAGATGAGTCCAGACAAAGTCCCCGTACCACCGATATCTATAGGCCTTCACTTCAAATAACAGTTCTTTAGGCAGGTTCGGATATTCCCACCCATATTCACTTGCAACTTTCTGGTTGAACAACCTCTGTAACCGAGACAATGGTGGCATGTTTGCTCGATCTCCCATACCTGGCAGGACTATGGCATCCGGGTGTCGAGGCACTTTCACTGCCTCCGGACCAGACATAGGGGCCCGCAATGACACCCGTCCCATCCCGGCAACAGATTCAGGTATTTCCAATGGTGGAAGGGCAGATGACGGGACAGATCCCTCCTCAGGCTCCGGGGCCTCCACCCGGGGTGTTGTATCCCCAGTGAGCATGGGTGAGTCCCTTTTCCTACGGGACGAGGACAGGGGCACCTTATCCCAACCCTTCCGTTTAAATAACTCGTCAATGGCTGCATCATCTCCTGCATCGGAGACTGACTCCAGGTCGGAGGTATCACATTCCTCCGCCGGCAGGTAACTCCGGGTGGATGACGAATCACCACCTCTGACCAGTTCAATGCCCTGGAATCCCTGACCCAAGCATCCCTACACTTCGGACCTTAGCCAAGGCCCCTTTTCCCGGCTTACCTCGGCTTGTAGCTGAAGCAGGATGTCCAGAACTTTTTCCAATAGAAGCATCCGATCCGAACAAGCGCTGGGGTGTGACTCTACCACGGCCGCAGGAAGCTGTAACATAGCCGACCTTCCTCTTGGGCGGTGGGAGCGAGGATCCAGTAGCTACCGAGGCAACATCCTCCAGTCTCTCCGACTCCGGTTCCTCAATCACCGGAACATTCTCAGTTGCGACTTCCTCCGAAGTTCCGACAGTGGGCGTAGGGGTGGCTGTGGAAGCTCTGGCTCCTTCTTCCAAAGTGGTGGCGCCCGTAAGGCAGTTCAAATGGAAGGCCCGAGGTTTTTCAGTAGGCTGTTCTACCTCAAACAAGAATTCTTTGCACTGTTCGCATCTTCCAAAAGGCCTAAGATGCACCACCAGTCCCTGGCATCCGGGACAAACCACTCCAAGGGCCTCCCTCTCTCTGTAAACATAAAGAGCGAAGTGACCCCGAGGCTTCAGCCGAATCCCAGTGTCAGTCACAGAAGCAGCAAACAAGGTCACATTCATGGTTGAAGTAGCCGGAATCCATGAAGCATTAGACGCCATGTTACCCGCTTGCCGATCCATGTCGCACTGTCCTTTCTGCGCCAAAGTCACCACGTTCAACTCCTCACATGGCGAGGCTCCTCCCATCTTCTGCAAGGCTTTCTTACTGTAGGCACGCCCAAGAACTACGCAGCCTGGGTTCTCCTCGTGGCGCAGTCACCTTTTTTTTTCAATATGGCCAACCTCCACGGAACTTCACAGGGGAATAATGTTCAAACTCTGGGGGGGTTCCCAACATTCTTCAGCCGTAGAAATCCCGGACTCGAGACCCCACGTGTAGCGCACCCACCTGCATGTACTTTGGCTCCTCGTAGGAAGAGAGAGGCACACCGCACTAACAGTCCGTACCCTCCTGTAATAAGAGGTTGAGCGATGTTGTTGTTGGGTCTTCCACGGCCAGAAGCCTGGAAACCTCCAGAGAATTATTCTCACCTCCTCAATAGATAGAGATAAGTCCTTGATTTCCCCAGTAACTCGAATGTCCACACCAGCTGCAACTCCAACTCAGAGTTTATTTTCTCTTCGCAATAAAACAGTCTCTGATAAGGAAAAGGTTGGAGTGAAGGACAGGACAGCATAAGGTATGGGAGAGGTCCGGGCACAAACACAATTACTTCACTGCTCGGCTTCTCGAACAGACTCAGCCCAAATGGATAGTCTACTTAGGACAAGACTAGCAGCCAAATGGCACTCGAACTTTACCCAAAGTCTCTGCCCCAGACCTGGTGAACTTGGTCTCTGCCACAGACCTGGTGAACTTGGTCTCTGCCACTGACCTGGTGAACTTGGCCTCTGTTCAAGGAGAAGACATCCCTCCAGAGAGTTACCGGGACCCTTCCTTCACTGTGACCTCTTCACCAGTCCTTTGGAACGGTTTCTCCCCCGGCCTCCTCATCCAGGATATGGGTCCCCTCGCAAGGCGGCACCCTGAGATTCCTCGATCCCCGATGGGCTCCAGCCGAAGGTGCTGGGCCCAGGCCTTCTCTGCAGTCCCAGGGCTGAAGGTGCCTGGGACTGATCCACTGACCTCCGCCCCTGGGCCAAAGGTGCACAGGACAGACAGGAACACACACTCCCTGGGGTAGGACCCCCGACAACGAACCCTGAACAGGCAGCGTCTGCCCCTTTTATGTCCTCTCCCAACATGCACAGCAGGCCTACCACACCTACCG
Source organism: Rana muscosa (assembly GCA_029206835.1). NCBI lineage: Eukaryota > Metazoa > Chordata > Amphibia > Anura > Ranidae > Rana > Rana muscosa. The sequence continues at coordinate 77,879,805 of CM055116.1, read as the reverse complement.
TATGGCTGCCGAGAGAGGACACACAAGGCACAGCACTGAATTAGCGGTTCGACCCTGGCCTACTATGGCAGTGCCACCTGCAGGCCACAGGGAACTGTACACCAATACTCTCCCTGCAGACAAAAATTGTTGCAAGAACTCAGATGCCGCGTACACACGATCGTGATTCACGGCGGTGAAAACACCGCCGTGAATCACGACAGGAGAAACGAGGGAACGGCTTGTTCCCCCACACACGGCTGTTTTTCCCCGTCATTTCTTCTCTTGGCGAGAAAAACGACCGTGTGTAGGCTCGGCGGCAGTGTTTCCCTATGGGGAAACTGCAGCGGAAAAAAATGACAGGAATCACGACGAGAAAAATTAGAGCATGTTCTAATTTTTCTCGTTGTGATTAATGCCGTTTTTCCCGTCGGGAAAAACGGCAAAAAGCCCACAGACGATCGTTTTTCTCGTCCAAAGGAAAAAATGTAATTTTTCCCGATGGGAAAAATGATCGTGTGTACGTGGCATAATAATTAGGGTGTTTGGGCATAACTACCACCCAACACTGCCCCTAAATTTAGCACCCCGCTACATATGTTAGAGGTTTAAATATGAAAAAGTATTTTCTTTCAGACCCTATTCAGAGAAATTCTTCTCGATCTGAAATTAATCATTCTAATTTGAGGAACCGGTCAGTTTTTAATCCTCAGTTTAATGATATCTTTAATGATATCGATGTCTTCAAAAACATGGTGTGTAGTGATCTTGATTCCCTTCGGATCAAGAAAGTTAGAGACTCACAGCACCTCAAACGAGGTATTTTATCATTAGAGCAGAGAAATGACATTATAATCCGGCCTGCGGATAAGGGGAGTGGTCTGGTTGTACTCAGTAAAGTGTACTATCAGGAAGAGATGAAACGGTTATTGAATGATCAAAATACTTACTTACTCTTGAATAGGGATGAGCTCGGTGTTCGAGTCGAATATAGGTTCGACTCGAACATCGGCTGTTCGCACGTTCGGCGAACAACGAACGATTTGGGCCATTCGCGCCAAATTCGAGTGACGCAAACGGCCCACAATACACTGCGCCATCGCAGTGTAATCCCGGCGCTGTGATTGGCCAAGCATGCACTGTGACCCTGCATGCTTGGCCAATCACAGCGCCGGCAGTGAGGAGAGCAATGATTGGCCACAGGCAGGATGCCTGTGGCCAATTATAGCTGAGGGGTTTAGTACACGCCCCACACTATAAAAGGCCGCCAGCGCGGCGGCCTTGTGTAGTGTGTTCCGGAGCAGGGAAAGTAAAGGTTAGGCAGGGACAGTGTCAAATCTTGTCAAATCTATTCTTTGCTAAACCTTGTGTGTAGGGACAGAGAAGGATAGGCAGGGAGAGTGTCAGTGTCATATTCTTTGCTAAACCTTGTGTGTAGGGAGAGAGAAGGATAGGCAGGGAGAGTGTCAGTGTCATATACTTTGATAAACCTTGTGTGCAGGGAGAGAGAAGGATAGGCAGGGGACAGTGTCAGTGTCATATTCTTTGCTAAACCTTGTGTGCAGGGAGAGAGAAGGATAGGCATGGAGAGTGTCAGTGTCATATACTTTGATAAACCTTGTGTGCAGGGAGAGAGAAGGATAGGCAGGGGACAGTGTCAGTGTCATTGTTGCTAAGCCTCCTGCACATTATACACCTGAAGTTAGCCCGTATTGCTGCTTTTTCCTGGTGTGTTACACCAACAGGATTTTGCGGCACTTACAGCGGGCGGAGTGTGCCTCCTGACCATATTACACCTTAACTTAGCCTGTATTGCTGCTTCTTCCTGGTGTGTTACACCAACAGGATTTTGCGGCACTTACAGCGGGCGGAGTGTGCCTCCTGACTATATTACACCTTAACTTAGCCTGTATTGCTGCTTTTTCCTGGTGTGTTACACCAACAGGATTTTGCGGCACTTACAGTGGGCGGAGTGTACCTCCTGACCAAATTACACCTTAACTTAGCCTGTATTGCTGCTTTTTCCTGGTGTGTTACACCAACAGGATTTTGCGGCACTTACAGCGGGCGGAGTGTGCCTCCTGACCATATTACACCTTAACTTAGCCTGTATTGCTGCTTTTTCCTGGTGTGTAGGGATGAGCTTCGTGTTCGAGTCGAACATACGTTCGACTCGAACATCGGCTGTTCGATCGTTCGACGAAGATCGAAAGATTTGGGCCGTTCGCGCCAAATTCGAGTGACGCGAATGGCCCACAATGCACTACGCCATCGCAGTGTCATCCAGGCGCTGTGATTGGCCAAGCATGCACTGTGACCCCGCATGCTTGGCCAATCACAGCGCCGGCAGCGAGGAGAGCAATGATTGGCCACAGGCAGGATGCCTGTGGCCAATTATTGCTGAGGGGGTTTAGTACACGCCCCACACTATAAAAGGCCGCCAGCGCGGCGGCCTTGTGTAGTGTGTTCCGGAGCAGGGAAAGAGAAGCATAGGCAGGGAAAGTGTCAGTGTGCTATTCTGTTCTAAACCAATCTTGCTGAACCATATTTGAAATCCTTGAGTTTAGGGACAGAGAGGTACAGTGAGGGAAAGTGTCAGTGAGCTATTCTGTTCTAAACCAATCTTGCTGAACCATATTTGAAATCCTTGAGTTTAGGGACAGAGAAGAACACTCGTGGAAACTATCAGTGTGCTATTCTGTGCTAAATCTTGTTTGTAGGGACAGAGAAGGACAGTGAGTGAAACTGACAGTGTGCTATTCTGTTCTAAACCAATCTTGCTGAACCATATTTGAAATCCTTGAGTTTAGGGACAGAGAAGGACACTCGTGGAAACTATCAGTGTGCTATTCTGTGCTAAATCTTGTTTGTAGGGACAGAGAAGGACAGTGAGTGAAACTGACAGTGTGCTATTCTGTTCTAAACCAATCTTGCTGAACCATATTTGAAATCCTTGAGTTTAGGGACAGAGAGGTACAGTGAGGGAAAGTGTCAGTGTGCTATTCTGTTCTAAACCAATCTTGCTGAACCATATTTGAAATCCTTGAGTTTAGGGACAGAGAAGGACACTCGTGGAAACTATCAGTGTGCTATTCTGTGCTAAATCTTGTTTGTAGGGACAGAGAAGGACAGTGAGTGAAACTGACAGTGTGCTATTCTGTTCTAAACCAATCTTGCTGAACCATATTTGAAATCCTTGAGTTTAGGGACAGAGAGGTACAGTGAGGAAAAGTGTCAGTGTGCTATTCTGTTCTAAACCAATCTTGCTGAACCATATTTGAAATCCTTGAGTTTAGGGACAGAGAAGGACACTCGTGGAAGCTATCAGTGTGCTATTCTGTGCTAAATCTTGTTTGTAGGAACAGAGAAGGACAGTGAGTGAAACTGACAGTGTGCTATTCTGTTCTAAACCAATCTTGCTGAACCATATTTGAAATCCTTGAGTTTAGGGACAGAGAGGTACAGTGAGGGAAAGTGTCAGTGTGCTATTCTGTTCTAAACCAATCTTGCTGAACCATATTTGAAATCCTTGAGTTTAGGGACAGAGAAGGACACTCGTGGAAACTATCAGTGTGCTATTCTGTGCTAAATCTTGTTTGTAGGGACAGAGAAGGACAGTGAGGGAAACTGTCAGTGTGCTATTCTGTGCTAAACCAATCTTGCTGAAGCATATTGCAAATCCTTGTGTTTAGGGACAGAGAAGGATAGGCAGGGGACAGTGTCAGTGTCATTGTTGCTAAGCCTCCTGCACAGTATACACCTGAAGGTAGCCCTTATTGCTGTTTTTCCCATCTCCCTGCAGGCCATCCATTAAAATGTCTGGAAGGCAAACAAGGAGAGGCAGACAGTCAGGAGGCAAAAAAAGAGGGCAAGCAGGCTCTGTGTCTGGGGGCAACAGTGCTGGTCGTGGACGCGGTGCATTGTCATCAGCACATGGCCATGGGACACGCTTGTCCTTCTTTTCGGCAGCTGGACATGTTGAGCCACATCATGCCGAAGACTTGGTAGAGTGGATGACCAAGCCCACCTCATCCTCCTCATCCTCTCTCACCCAGGCTCAGGGTACTGGCAAAGCAGCTGCCAAAGCGTCCTCTTCTCTGGTATCATTATCTTCATTAGTCAATCCTTCCCTAGACCCACCATGTCCTCCTCCTGAGGAGTCCCCCGAACTGTTTGAGCACAGTGTTGGGTACATGCTCCAGGAGGATGCCCAGCGTTTCGAAGGATCTGATGATGATACCCAGCTAGAGGAAGGCAGTAGCGTGAGAGCAGAGAGAGGGGATGCTCAAGAAGGACACCAATCTGGCAGTCATGCTCCAGCAGCTGCAGCATACTGCCAGATTGGCTCCAGTGATGAGGAGGGAGGGGATGATGAGGTCACTGACTCCACGTGGGTGCCTAATAGGAGAGAGAAGGAGGAGGAGGATGAGGAGGAGGCACATCTCCAACGAGGCAGGATGCCCTTGAGTGGCCAGCGTATGGGCAGCACACCGACGGAATCACACCGCAGAGCTCCGCCTGTGCAGGTCGCTGCCTCTGCCCGTCATTCAAAAAGTTCTTTGGTGTGGGCCTTTTTTGAGGCGAGTGCATCAGATTGCACAGCTGCTGTTTGCAACATATGTCTCAAGCGTATATCGCATGGCCAAAACATTAGCCGCTTGGGCACCACATGCTTGATCAGACATATGTTGACCTGCCATGCAGCTCGTTGGCAAGCCTACCTTAAAGACCCACACCAAAGAACAAAGCTGGGATCTCAAAACCCACTATACCTTCAGTCCTCTCTGAAACCTGCACTGAGAGGAATGAAGGTGTAGAATTAGGTGTGTCACAGCCCAGTACTTGCGGCCACTCTGCTAGCAGTACACCGATGTCCGATTCTAGCAGGCAAATTTCCCTGCCCCAGCTGGTGGACCGTCGAAAGAAGTTCACTCCCAGCCATCCACATGCCCAGCGGTTGAATGCTAGCTTGGCTAAATTGCTAGCGCTTCAACTGCTGCCTTTTCAGTTGGTAGACTCGGCCCCCTTCCGTGAGTTTGTGCAATGTGCGGTTCCTCAGTGGCAGGTTCCCAAACGCCACTTTTTCTCACGGAAGGCTATTCCGGCTCTCTACCGGCATGTGGAAGGCAATGTCTTGGCCTCGCTGGACAGGGCGGTCAGCGGTAAGGTGCATATTACCGCTGACTCATGGTCCAGTAGGCATGGACAGGGACGTTACCTTTCTTTCACGGCCCATTGGGTCACTCTTTTGGCAGCTGGGAAGGATGCAGGACAAGGTGCAGTAGTGTTGGAGGTTGTTCCACCGCCACGCCTTTAAAATGCTACTACTGGTTGTGACACACCTCTGTCCTCCACCCCCTCCTCTTCTTCTTCCTCCGTGGCCTCTTCCTGTGCTTTGTCCTCGGAAACCAGCGGTGCTCCGTAGGCGTTCAAGGGGCTACGCAAGTACGCAGGCAAAAAGATGCCATGCCGTGCTTGCGCTGGTGTGTTTGGGGGACAGGAGCCACACTGGGGCAAAGGTTCTGTCTGCTCTGCAGGGGCAGGCCGAGGGGTGGTTGACGCCATGCCAGCTTAAGCCAGGAATGGTAGTTTGCGACAATGGCACCAACCTCCTCTCCGCTCTCCGACAGGGACAACTGACCCATGTGCCCTGTGTGGCTCACGTCCTTAACCTGGTGGTGCAGCGGTTCTTGGGCAGGTACCCGGGCTTACAGGATGTCCTGAGGCAGGCCAGGAAAGTCTGTGTGCATTTCCGCAGATCTTATAATGCCAGTGCTCGACTGGCTGAGCTGCAAAAGGAGTTGAACCTGCCCAAGAACCGCCTTATATGTGACATGCCCACCAGGTGGAACTCAACGTTGGCCATGCTGCAGCGGCTGCACACGCAGCAGAGGGCCATCAATGAGTACCTGTGCGACTACGGCACCAGGACAGGGTCAGGGGAGCTTGTTTTTTTTTTCACCAAGCCAGTGGGGCATGATCAGGGATGCATGCACTGTCCTGGCACCATTTGAGGAGGCCACGAGGATGGTAAACAGTGACAGTGCATGCATCAGTGACACTGTACCTCTTGTCCACCTGTTGGAACATACGCTGCATGGAATAATGGACAGGGCACTTGAGGCAGAACAGAGGCAGGAAGAGGAGGACTTCCTTGCCTCTCAAGGCCCCCTTTACCCAGACAGTGTTCCTTCTGTCCCACCCATCGCACAGGAAGAAGAGGAGGAGGAGAAGGAGGAGGAGGATTGTGTCAGCATGGAGGTGGAGCCTGGCACTCAGCATCATCAGCAGCAGTCTTTTAGGGATGATTTACAGTCCCAAGAAACCAGTGGACTTGTACGTGGCTGGGAGGAGGTGGCTGTGGATCATGTCGTCCTTAGTGACCCAGAGGACTCCGGACCGAATGCCTCAGCTAACCTACGCTGCATGGCCTCCCTGATCCTGCAAAGTCTGCGGAAGGATCCTCGTATTCTTCGGATCAAGGAGAGGGACCATTACTGGCTGGCCACTCTCCTTGATCCACGGTACAAGGGTAAGGTTGCGGACCTTATCTTACCGTCGCAGAGGGAGCAGAGGATGAGACAACTCCGGGAGGCCTTGCAGAAAGGTCTGTGCAACGCGTTCCCAGAGACTGGGAGGTTACAAACTCCTGGTCCTGGACAACGAGTTGCTGAGGCTTCGGTCAGTCAAAGAAGGAGCGGTGGGGAAGGTGGCCGTCTGACCGAAGCGTTCAGACAATTCTTTAGTCCACAGCCCCAAGGTATGATCGGTTCCAGCAACCATCGCCAGCGTCTGATATACATGGTGCAGGAATACCTAGGGGCAAGGTCAGACTTGGACACCTTCCCCACCGAAAATCCTCTGGCTTACTGGGTCTTGAGGATGGATCACTGGCCAGAGCTTGCACAGTATGCAATTGAGCTACTGGCCTGTCCTGCATCCAGCGTTCTTTCAGAACGCACATTCAGTGCTGCTGGAGGATTTGTCACGGATCACAGGGTGCGCCTGTCCACCGACTCTGTTGATCGACTGACCTTCATAAAGATGAACCAGTCTTGGATCACCACCAGCTACCAAACACCTGAAGCTGATATAACAGACTAATTTATTTTCAAATGTCACATCCCTTCAAGACTGATGCTGATGCTGAGAGACTGTCCTGTTATGTTGACTGACTATCCTCCTCCTCCTCAATGATCCGATTGACGATGATAGCTTGGAAGAACATTTTTGTTTCTGGGTGCCGCCACTAGTGGCTAAGGCCCAATTTTTCACCCCCTGTTTAACAGGGGTGTGTTATTAATATTTTTTATGCAATGCTTTGCAGCAGGGCTCATTCCTGCACTCCAACTAGAGTATCTGGGAGTGGTTGCAGTGTCGTGGCACCAGCACCAGTGGCTAAGGCCCAATGTTTCAGCCCCTGTTTAACAGGGGCGTGTAATTACAATTTTTGATGCAATACTTTGCAACAGGGCTCATTGCTGTGCTCCAAGTACAGTATCTGTGAGGGGTTGCAGTGCTGTGGCACCAGTGGCTAAGGCCCAATTTTTCAGCCCCTGTTTAACAGGGGCATGTAATTACAATTTTTTATGCAATGCTTTGCAGCAGGGCTCATTCCTGCACTCCAACTAGAGTATCTGGGAGAGGTTGCAGTGTCGTTGCACCAGCACCAGTGGCTAAGGCCCAATTTTTCAGCCCCTGTTTAACAGGGGCGTGTAATTACAATTTTTGATGCAATACTTTGCAACAGGGCTCATTGCTGTGCTCCAAGTACAGTATCTGTGAGGGGTTGCAGTGTTGTGGCACCAGTGCCTAAGGCCCAATTTTTATGCCCCTGTTTAACAGGGGCATGTAATTACAATTCTTGATCTAATAATTCACAGCAGGGCCCATTCCTGCGCCCACCAAGACTAACTGTGAGGCCTTACAGTGTTGTGTCAACACCACCACAACCACCACCAACAAAGGCCCAATTTTTAAGCCCCTGTTCAACAGGGGCATGCAATTACAATTCTTGATCTAATAATTCACAGCAGGGCCCATTCATGCGCCCACCAAGAGTAACTGTGAGGGCTCACAGTGTTGTGGCAACACCAACATGTAAGGGGCAAATTTCAGCTGAGTATATACGGCAGGCCCCTACTTTCAAACATCCAACTTACAAACGACTCCTCCTTGCAAACGGAAGGATACAACAGGAAGTGAGAGGAAATCTACCCCTAGGAAGGCAAATTCTCTCCTGTAAGAGTTAATATGGGAAAATAAGTGTCTCCTCTCCACTGATGCTTTATCACCAATTCTTGTTTCAATAAAAACCCCAAATTTTCAAAAAACATTTGTCATTAAGACGGAAAGTGAGGTGAACTGTTCTGAACAGGTGCACACTGCACAGACAGCAAAACAAATGTTACAGGGGTGATAACCCTTCCCTATGTTTTCCAAAAAGCTTAAAAATAGATTTTTTGCCTGGAGCTACACTTAAACAATGTACCTGTTCAAAATTACAAACAGATTCTACATAAGAACAAACCTACAGTCCCTGTCTTGTATGCACCGCCTGTATACGGCTGTTCAGAGTATATAGGGCCTTTTTTATTTTGTGTGCGGGGTTCCCCTTAATATCCATACAAGACCCAAAGGGGCTGGTAATGGGCTGGGGTAGGGGGGGGGGGGTGTGTGATGGGGTAGCTATGCCATTTTTCTTAAAGATTTTCATCCATATTACCGGGACCAGACATTACATTAAAGCCGCAAGCAGTTTTAAATGGCTTTTTTTCCTTTAGAAATGTAATTTTGTGCAGGGACAGTTCTAAACACGGGAAACACGTGGCACTTCACAGGCATACTTTAGACACCCCCCAGGTACGATATTTAAAGGAATATTTGACTTTTTTTTTTTCACTTTATGCATCATTAAAATGACTGCTCCAGAAAAACGGCCGTTTTTAAAACTTCTTTTTGCATTGATACATGTCCCCTGGTGCAGAACCCGGGTTCCCAAACCCTTTTTAGGACAATAACATGCATAATAGTCGTTATAATTAGCAGCACTTTAGATTTCGAACGTTCGCATCCATTGTATTTAATAGGGTTCTAAAGTTTGTGCAAACTTTCGGTCCGTTCGCGGGTTCTGGTGCGAACCGAACCCGGGGGTGTTCGGCTCATCACTACTCTTGAATGGTGACCCTATGGTTAAATTCAAGAATGAGTTACACTTTCTGATAGAGGGAGGAAAAAGCGAAGGTATTCTGAATGTTAAGGAAGCATCTTATTTGGATCCTTTCTATTGTCACACACCAATTAATTATTTTCTGCCCAAGCTCCATAAAGACTCAGAACGACCACCGGGTCGTCCAATTGTCAATGGTATTGATTCTGTGACCTCACGGTTAGCTCAATATCTTGATTTTTTCCTACAGCCTTTAGTTTGTAAGATGGAAGCTTATCTCCGTGACACTAAACAAATTATTCAGATATTAGACACGCTTTCCTGTACGCACAATTCCATTTTGATTACTGCAGATGTTGGATCCCATTATACCATCATTGACCATGATACAGCCATAGCTTCTGTTTTATGGGCTTTGGCAGAGACTGACCTTAGTAGTAAACATGTTCAATTTTTATTGGACAGTTTGAGGTTTTGTCTTTTAAAGAATTACTTTTGGTTCGATAGGGATTATTATTTGCAGCGGTGTGGTGTGGCGATGGGTGCTCGTTTTTCTCCCAGTGTGGCCAATCTTTTTATGGCCCACTGGGAGGAAGATGCGGTTTTTCGTGATCGCCCACCACAGTTACGCTGCTATAAAAGATATATTGATGACCTTGTTATGGTCTGGGAGGGGGACATGCCAAGTCTCCAGCTTTTTATGGATAATATAAACTGTGTAAATTATACTGCGCTGTCCAATTAGTGAGACATAAACCACTGATGTAGTGAATCTATCTCTCCATAAACAATTGCTGCAACTTCTATGTGAGACACACACACTAAAAGAATAATAGAAGTAATAAAGCTGCGCAAATAGTGAGAAATAATAGGTTTGCACCACCATTAAACCAAAGAAAAAAATATATTGAAAAAATAAATATATACTCAGAACTCAATCTCAATTGCCAATGGTGACAACTATGACTGATAAAAGTCCTGACTGATTGCCAGACACCTACATCACATTCAGCAAGAGTCCTGTATAGTGAAAAAATATTATTAAATAATGTCTTTATAAATTCAAAAAGTCCTGATAGCCAAAACAACAACGAAGTGTGGATAAGGATCTTCTTGTTCAGCTAATTGGTGACTTCAAACGCAAAACACCCAATGAAAAGTGCCAAACACTTGATAGATATAGATTCCACCACCATCAGTTCTCACTGCCACTTACCAGAACTATTGATCTCTGCAGAGATCAATACAAACAGATGGCTATTCCCCAGCCGGGGTCTCTAGATAATTTGTCAATGTCAGCTTATCTCCCGAATTCCACGCCACTCCTCTCCACACGTCACGATGTTACAATGCATTCGGAAAGAAAGCCACCATAGCGTGAAACCGATAAAACAAGTTTATTATAAAAAGTAATGCACTTACATGAATCGCTAAAATATAGGCGTGTAGTAAACTTAGCCGGCCGGCTAAGACTGCCCGTTCCTTCCGGGACTCGTTGGTATGTCGGTGACGTCAGCACGCCGCTCCTCCCTACGCCGTTTCGTCACAGATGACGTCGTCCAGGGGCACTTGTTTTATCGGTTTCACGCTATGGTGGCTTTCTTTCCATATGCATTGAAACATCGTGACTCTTCGGTCCGTCGTCATCCGATCCCCCCATAGGGGAGAGCGGCGCTCTGACAGGGCGGTCCCTGCACAGTGTGCGAGGAACGCCCAGTCATCCGCCGGCTCAGCGGGGATCAACGGAGCGATCCCCGCTGAGCAAGCGGAGCTTCACGGGGCGGATCTTCACGGATCCGTCCCGTGTGAAAGAGCCCTTAAAGTGATTGTAAGCCTTCATTTTTTTATTTAAAATATTAATAAAACAGTGCAGCGCAAAAAACAATATAAAATAATAAAATTTAAAAGTCCATATAGGTATCAAGAGTTTATATGTGAATAAGAGATGACACAGCAGATAATCACAGCATGCAATGTGGATGAAAACAGGTGACGGCAGATTTTCCACCCTCGTGAATGATGGCTGGTAATGGAGGTGCTGATTGGCCGGAGTTAGTTCTCCGGCTCGCCGGCGACCCACCCCCTACTCCGCTTCACGGCGTGACGTCAGTGGGCCATCCCGCGTCGGCGTACATATGGGCGCTTCCGTGGGCGGCTGGGTCATTTGGGGATCCCTATTTTCGGTCACACATCGCTCGGGCAACTCCCTTTCCCCTTCCTTTCTCTTGTTATCATACACCAAGGTAACTCTTCATCTATCTCTTTTTGCTGATTCACTTTTCTTGTCCCTCATATCCCAGCACTTTCCTTGATCTAGTCTTTCTATTGACCTCTCACTGTTTCCCTCATTCACTTGGTAACCCGCTTTATCTTGCACTCCTGGTTTCACTCCACTATGTATCACTCACTGGTCCCCCACTTTCCAATACCTGCACCAATTGATTTTATCTTGGTGCACTTCATTTACTCACAAATAGTTTTTTCACTTAATCTACACAGGGATATCTCATCTGTCCATGCCTGCCCTGGTGGCGGCCGGGTGGCCGTCTTCGCGGGGTTGCCCGCTGCGGCTCCCGGTTGGGGGTACCTTGGCTGGCCTGCGGTCTCCGACCACCACACCATCATTGGACAGACCCCAGTAAGTACACATGCACTTGATTTGGGGTTTCAATACCCATTCTTGTCCATGGTCCTTTTAATCTTTGTGTACATACTTATTTACATTACTCCTGTTACAGACAATTGGCTTGCTCCTGATGAGCGGCGCTGAGGCCGCGAAACGCGTCGAGCCACTAGAAGCCTTCTCTTTTCAATCAACATACAGATTTTACAATATTACCCATACCCAACGTTTTTATCAGGGAGACCATAGGTCTTGCAGGCTCTACTCTTTTGTACTCTCTTACCCCATTTATCTTGGTGAACTATGGAATTTATTTTGATTTACCTTGGAACAATTTTGTTACCAGTTTTACTCACTATTAACTATGATACAACTATGATACAACTATGCTTGTGATATTATGTGTGTTCGCATTGTGATATGATATACTGTAATTCTTGTGACAATGTCTATACATGCTTACGCTGCTAAATGTAATAAATGTCCTATGTTTACCTAATTATTCTCAGCATACACGTGCTTCATTTAAAGTCCGGCCCCTTCATTGCTTTCTGCTTTTTTTCTCCATATATATATATATATATATTATTTTTTTTATATATATATTTTGTATTAGTGATATTTTACTAATATAGAACTATTTTATTGATATGGCTTATGTCCTATTTTTAAATTAATTATTTTATAGGTTGTTTCAAACATTTAATAATTAGGTTATAGCATGTAGGAAAGCATGTTTCTCCTTGTCTTTAGATTGTGTATCCATTTGCAGACACTGACCAGTCTGTATGTGTTTGACATCCTATGCACCTGTTTTGTGCATTCATTGGCTTTCGCTATAGCAATTGTTTCCCATTAGAAAAAAGAGATGTTTGTCTCTTATAATAGATGAGTCCTGATAGGCCGTTTCTATTAGGGTGCGCTATTTTCTGACGGTTGCCATGCCATTATAAATAATGCTATCAGCAGTACGTCTGCGTGCTTTCCTGCCCCACGCTGATGAAGTCACGCCCATTGACGTAACGCGTACGGGGGGAGGAGCCACATCAGACGTCACCCGCGTTCACCACTGTTTATATCATTACATGCTGTATCTGTCGGCACTCGCAATTAAGTGCTATTACATGTGAGTAGCCATTATGTCTTATTTTATCAATAAACTATTGGATTCAGAGAGCACTAGATCGTTTCTGTTTTTATCCATATATGTACGGTGGAGTACGGTGGAGTAAGCTCAGGATCCTGCTTCATGATCTTAATGCCGAATGCTGTGCTGTTATGTGCTGACTGGATGCTTATTAGCAGGATGTTTTCTGTAAGATTCCATGCCTAATGACCTCTTGCAGGTCAAATTTGTAAGGTGAGAGGCCAATCTGTGTGCGGTGGAGGGATTCTTTTTGGTCACCTGTTTTCATCCACATCGCATGCTGTGATTATCTGCTGTGTCATCTCTTATTCACATATGGACTCTTGATACCTATATGGACTTTTTAATTTTATTATCTTATTTTTTTGCGCTGCACTGTTTTATTAATATTTTAAATAAAAAAATGAAGGCTTACAATCACTTTAAGGGCTCTTTCACACGGGACGGATCCGTGAAGATCCGCCCCGTGAAGCTCCGCTTGCTCAGCGGGGATCGCTCCGTTGATCCCCGCTGAGCCGGCGGATGACTGGGCGTTTGGAAAGTTTTTCTTAGTTTCTATGAGAATCACTGATAGGTGCCACTGATATGCAGCACTAATGAGCACTGATAGGTGGCACTTCTAAGCAATGATAGGTGGCATGGTGGCATGCACTGATGGGCAGCACTGATGGGCACTGATAGGTGGCACTTAAGAGCAATGATAGGTGGCATGGTAGCATGCACTGATGGTCACTGATGGGTAGCACTGATGGGCACTAATAGGTGGCACTTACAAATAATAATGGGTGGCATGGTGGCATGCACTGATGGGCAGCACTGATGGGCACTGATAGGCAGCACTGACGGGGAACTGAAAGGTGGCACTTATGAGCAATGATAGGTGGCGTGGTGGCATGCACTGATGGGCAGTACTGATGAGCACTGATGGGCACTGAAAGGCATCACTGATGGGCAAAGATTGGCCTCACTGATGGGCACAGTCTGGTGTCTCTAATGGGCACAGACTGGTGTCACCGATGGGCACAGATTGGCCTCACTGATGGGCACAGACTGATGACACTAAAGGGCACAGACAGGTGGCACTGATGGGCATAGAGTGGCATCACTGATGGGCAATGATGTGGCTGCATTGTAATCAGTGGCCTGATTACCTGCACACGACTCCCCTGAGAGGAGATGCCGCTGATCTGCTCTCCCCTCTTCACACTCTGTCAGTGTGAGGCGATCCAATAAACGGCATCTCCTTGTTTACATGTGATCAGCTGTGATTGGACACAGCTGATCACATGGGTAAAGAGCCACAGCCTTTTGCCGAGATTGGGAACACGGCGCGCCCGCAATCGCCGCACTGCGCGCCCCCGCGCGATTGCGGCTAAACTGGGCACCTTCATATGAACAAGAACAAGAGACGCCCCGCTCTGCCGTCATTTGTCTATATGGTGGGCGGGAGGCGGTAAAAGCTCTTGCAATATATATATGTTGTGTCTCTGACTAGGGATGAGCTTTGAGTTCGAAGCGAACAATTTAGGGGGTTCGCGGCAAATTCGAAAAGCCGCGGAACACCCTGTAAAAGTCTATGGGACAAATCTAAAGTGCTAATTTTAAAGGCTTATATGCAAGTTATTGTCATAAAAAGTGTTTGGGGACCTGGGTCCTGCCCCAGGGGCAGGGTTGCCAACCTTCAGTAAATTTACAAACAGTTTGCAAAATCTGTAATTTTTGCATCTGCTCATGAATGTTCATTATGGACATGCAGTCTGCATGTTCATAATGGACATTCACAATCAGATGCAAAAATTACAGATTTTGCAAACTGTTTGTAAATTTACTGAAAGTTGGCAACCCTGCCCAGGGGACATGTATCAATGCAAAAAAAAGTTTTAAAAGCAGTGATTTTAATAATGCTTAAAGTGAAACAATAAAAGTGAAATATTCCTTTAAATTTCGTACCTAGGGGGTGTGTATAGTATGCCTGTAAAGTAGCGCTTGTTTCCCGTGCTTAGAACTGTCCCTGCACAAAGTGTAATTTCCAAAGAAAAAAAAGTCATTTAAAAGTACTTGCAGCTGTAATGAATTGTCGGCTCCCGGCAATACGGAGAAAAGTCATTAAAAGTCATTGATAAAAAAAAAAAAAAATGCGTGGGGGTCCCCCAATTCAATTACCAGACCCTCCAGGTCTGGTATGGATATTAAGGGGAACCCTGCGTCAAATTAAACAAAAAATTATGTGGGGTTCCCCCCAAATATCCATACTAGACCATTCAGATCTGGTATGGATTTTAAGGGGAGCTCCACCCCAAATTTTTTTTAAAAATGGCGTGGCGTTCCCCCCAAAAATCCATACCAGACCCTTTAACCGAGCATGCAACCTGGCAGGCCTCAGGAAAAGAGGGGGAGGGACGAGAGAGCAGCCCCCCTCCTGAACCGTACCAGGCCACATGCCCTCAACATGGGGAGGATGCTTTGGGAGTCTGTGACCCCTCAAAGCACCATGTCCCCATTTTGATGGGGACAAGGGCCTCATCCCCACAATCCTTGCCTGGTGGTTATGGGGGTCTGCGGGCGGGGGGCTTATCGGAAACTGGAAGACCCCTTTAACAAAGGGAACCCCCATATCATGCCCCCCCTATGTGAAAAAGTGTAAAAAATGTAAAAAAACACACAGACACCATTGGGATAAGTCCTTTATTAACCCCTTCCATACCGGGCCATAGCAGAATGACGCCGGCAGGAACCCCCTCTCCCTCCGGGTGGACGTCATATACGCTTTGAGGGGGGATATCTGAATGATGCCTGCAGCTAGAGGCATCATTCAGATATCCTTGTTTGCAGCCGGCGATCCTGCGCACAATAAGAACAATCATAGCAGCGGTTTTGCCGCTTGATCGTTCTTATAGGCGGCGGTGCTTCTCCGGGCTCTCCCGTGCGATCGGGGACCCGGAGAGAATCGTCGGCGCCGTTGGTGGGTCACGTGATGAGCATAGAGATGACTGGTGACCAGATGGTCACCAGTCATTTCTATAATCGTCGGAGGACCCGGGCGCGATGTGATGACGTCACGCCCGGGTCCTCAAATGTAAACAAAGCCGCCATTGCGGCTAGTAAATATGAGATCGGTGAAAAAAAATTCACTGATCTCATGCTTTCCAGCCTGGAGGAGAGATGTGGGGTCTTATTGACCCCGCATCTCTCCATAAAGAGGACCTGTCACACACATTCCTATTACAAGGGATGTTTACATTCCTTGTAATAGGAATAAAAGTGATAAAAATAAAAAAATAAAAGTGTAAAAAAAATTGTAAAAATAAAAAAAATAAGTAAAATAAAATAAAAATAAAATATATATTTTTTAAAACGCCCGTCCCCAATAGCTCGCGCTTAGAAGCGAACACACACGTAAGTCCCGCCCGCATATGTAAACGGCATTCAAACAACACATGTGAGGTATCGCCGCGTGTGTTAGAGCGCGTGCAACAATTCTAGCACTAGACCTCCTCTGTAACTCTAACCTGGTAACCTGTAAAAATTTTCAAAGCGTCACCTATGGAGATTTTTAAGTACCGAAGTTTGGCACCATTCCATGAGTGTGCGCAATTTTAAAGCGTGACATGTTAGGTATCTTTGTACTCGGCGTAACATAAGCTTTCATATTTTACAAAAAAATTGGGCTAACTTTACTGTTTTTTTATTTTTCAAAGCATGAAACCATTTTTTTCCCTCAAAAAAGGCGTTTGAAAAATTATTGCGCAAATACCGTGCAAGATAAAAAGTTGCAACGACCAACATTTTATTCCCTAGGGTGTCTGCTAAAAAAAACATATACAATGTTTCGGGGTTCTGAGTAATTCTCTAGCAAAAGAATGATGATTTGTACATGTAGGAGAGAAGTGCCAGAATAGGCCAGGTATTGAAGTGGTATAAAAAGCCCTGTATGGAAGTGGTTAAAAAAAAAAAATCAACCCCCCCTCTTTTCCTGCGGCCTGCCAGGTTGCGTGCTCGGATAAAGGGTCTGTTATGGATTTTTTGGGGGAACCCCACGTCATTTATTTTTTTTAAATTTGACGCAGGGTTCCCCTTAATATCCATACCAGACCTGAAGGGCCTGGTAATTGAATTTGGGGGGACCCCAACAAATTTTATTTTATTTTTTTAGAAATTACTTTCAATGACTTTTCTGTGTATTGCTGGGAGCCGACAATTCATTAAAGCTGCGAGTACTTTTAAATGACTTTTTTTCTTCTAAATTACACCTTGTGCAGGGACAGTTCTAAGCACGGGAAAAAAGCGCTACTTTACAGGCATACTATACACTCGGTAAGAAATTTAAAGGAATATTTCACTTTTATTTCACTTTAAGCATTATTAAAATCACTGCTCCCCAAAAAACTGATGTTTTTAAAACTTTTTTTTGCATTGATACATGTCCCCTGGGGCAGGACCCGGGTCCCCAAACACTTTTTATGACAATAACTTGCATATAAGCCTTTAAAATGAGCACTTTAGATTTTTAATGTTCGAGTCCCATAGACTTTAACGGTGTTTGGATGTTCAAACAAATTTATTGCCTGTTTGCATGTTCTGATAAGAACCGAACAGGGGGGTGTTAAGCTCATCCCTATCCCTGACCATTTTCACACTAAACTACTACTACAGAGAAAGGAAACAGCCTTATAGAAAGAATGGTATTTCTACTGGAAATGCATTGTCATGCAGCGGGTGTAAATAGAGCCTTAGGCAAATATCTGAAAAGGAAATCACTCCGAGAACACTTGGCTTGTTTCCAGCAAAGCTCTGCCTGCACACGTCATACATTATAAAGACTCAGAGCTCTGACTCTTCCTGGGTCAGCAAATAGCTCAGCGGTTACTTCGTGAACAACTACAGAATTTCATTCTGCAATCCTTCGGGGTTCGAAACCCGCGGGCGCCATCTGACCCTTTTAATTAAAAAACTAAACTAATAATTAAAGAATTATTTATAATTGTGTTAGAGACAAGCATAATTATGTCCCACTGTAATATTGGATATTTTTCCAGATCTCAAAAGTCATTGATAAAAAAAAAAAAAAAATGCATGGGGATCCCCCCAGTTCAATTACCAGACCCTCCAGGTCTGGTATGGATATTAAGGGGAACCCTGCATCAAATTAAACAAAAAATGGCGTGGGGTTCCCCCCAAATATCCATACCAGACCCTTCAGATCTGGTATGGATTTTAAGGGGAACGCCACCCCAAATTTAAAAAAAAATGGCACTAAGTTCCCCCCAAAAATCCATACCAGACCCTTTATCCGAGCACGCAACCTGGCAGGCCGCAGGAAAAGAGGGGGAGGGACGAGAGAGCACCCCCCCTGAACCGTACCAGGCCACATGCCCTAAGCAAGGGGAGGATGCTTTGGGGGTATGTGACCCCTCAAAGCACCATGTCCCCATTTTGATGGGGACAAGGGCCTCATCCCCACAACCCTTACCCGGTGGTTATGGGGGTCTGCAGGTGGGGGGCTTATCGGAAACTGGAAGACCCCTTTAACAAAGGGAACCCACATATCCCACCCCCCCATGTGAATTGGTAAGGGGTACTCCTACTATTTCACAAAGAAATTGTAATTTTTTTTTAAAAAACACACAGACACCGTTGGGATAAGTCCTTTATTCAAAATAAAAAAAATCGTCCCCCCTCTTTTCCTGCGGCCTGCCAGGTTGCGTGCTCGGATAAAGGGTCTGGTATGGATTTTTGGGGGGAACCCCACATCATTTTTTTTTTATTTGACGCAGGGTTGCCCTTAATATCCATACCAAACCTGAAGGGCCTGGTAATTGAATTTGGGGGGACCCCCACATATTTTTTTTATTTTTTTATAAATGACTTTCAATTACTTTTCTGTGTATTGCCGGGAGCCGACAATTCATTAAAGCCGCGAGTACTTTTAAATTACTTTTTTTCCTTCAGAAATGACACTTTGTGCAGGGACAGTTTTAAGCACGGGAAACATGCGCTACTTTACAGGCATACTATACACACCCCCTAGGTACGAAATTTAAAGGAATATTTCACTTTTATTTCACTTTAAGCATTATTAAAATCACTGCTCCCCAAAAAACTGACGTTTTTAAAACTTTTTTTTGCATTGATACATGTCCCCTGGGGCAGGACCCGGGTCACCAAACACATTTTATGACAATAACTTGCATATAAGCCTTTAAAATTAGCACTTTAGATTTTTCATGTTCGAGTCCCATAGACTTTAACGGTGTTTGGATGTTCGAACAAATTTATTGCCTGTTTACATGTTCTGATGCGAACCGAACTGGGGGGTGTTCGGCTCATCCCTATCCCTGACCATTTTCACTCTAAACTACTATGCAGAGAAAGGAAGCAGCCTTATAAAAAGAATGGTATTTCTACTGGAAATGCATTGTCATGCAGCGGGTGTAAATAGAGCCTTAAGCCCCGTACACACGGTCAGACTTTTGGCCAACAAACTTAATTTTTAGCAAGTTGGACCAACAATCCGACCGTGTGTACGCTCCATCGGACAAACTTTTTTTGTTTTTTTTTGTTTTCATCGGACAAAAGTTTGGTCTGCAAACGGACAAACCTTTGCCCAACAAAAGACCGATGGAGCAAAGTCCGACCGTGTGTACAGAAAACCATCGGACTTTTGTCCGATGGACAAAACAAATAATGTTAAAATCAACCAACAATAGCAGAAGTTGACCAAAGGGTGGCGGTAAAGAGCAGAAAAGAGCAGAAAAACCACGTGATGTTGAAAAAAGTTTTGGGAAAGTTTGCAGAAAAGTCCGAGCGTGTGTATGCTATGGGTGTTCCCGACACACTCCGTTCGGACAAAAAAACACGGAAAAGTCAGATGGAAGTCCGACCGTGTGTACGGGGCTTTAGGCAAATATCTGAAAAGGAAATCACTCCGAGAACACTTGGCTTGTTTCCAGCAAAGCTCTGCCTGCACACGTCATACATTATAAAGACTCAGAACTCAGGATATTTCTGGGTCAGCAAATAGCTCAGCGGTTACTTCGTGAATAGTGATGAGCCGAACACCCCCGGGTTCGGTTCGCACCAGAACCCGCGAACGGACCGAAAGTTTGCACGAACATTAGAACCCTATTAAATACAATGGATGCGAACGTTCGGATTCTAAAGTGCTAATTATAATGACTATTATCTATGTTATTGTCCTAAACAGAGTTTGGGAACCCGGGTTCTGCACCAGGGGACATGTATCAATGCAAAAAGAAGTTTTAAAAACGGACGTTTTCCGGGAGCAGTCATTTTAATGATGCATAAAGTGAAAAAAAAAAGTCAAATATTCCTTTAAATATTGTACCTGGGGGGTGTCTAAAGTATGCCTGTGAAGTGCCACGTGTTTCCCGTGTTTAGAATTGTCCCTGCACAAAATAAAATTTCTAAAGGAAAAAAAAAGCCATTTAAAACTGCTTGCGGCTTTAATGTAATGTCTGGTCCCGGTAATATGGATGAAAATCTTTAAGAAAAATGGCATAGCTACCCCATCAACCCCCCCCCCCCCCTACCCCAGCCCATTACCAGCCCCTTTGGGTCTTGTATGGATATTAAGGGGAACCCCGCACACAAAATAAAAAAGGCCCAATATACTCTGAACAGCCGTATACAGGCGGTGCATACAAGACAGGGACTGTAGGTTTGTTCTTATGTAGAATCTGTTTGTAATTTTGAACAGCTACATTGTTTAAGTGTAGCTCCAGCCCAAATACCTATTTTTAACCTTTTTGGAAAACATAGGGAAGGGTTATCACCCCTGTAACATTTGTTTTGCTGTCTGTGCCCCTGTTCAGAACATTTCACCTCACTTTGCGTCCCAATGACAACTGTTTTTGAAATGTGGTGTTTTTATTGAAACAAGGATTGGTGATAAAGCATCAGTAGAGAGGAGACACCTTTCTCCCATATTAATTCTTACAGGAGAGAATTTTCCTTCCAAGGGGTAGATTTCCTCTCACTTCCTGTTGTCTTCTTCCGTTTGCAAGTAGTAGTCGTTTGTAAGTTGGATGTTTGAAAGTAGGGACCTGCCGTATATACTCTGCAGAAATTGGCCCCTTAGGTGTTGGTGTTGGCACAACACTGTAAGCACTCACAGTTACTCTTGGTGGGTGCTGGAACGCCCTGCTGTCAACTATTATATCAGGAATTGTAATAACATATAATTGTTGAACAGTGGTAGTAAAAATTGGGCCTTTGATGGTGGTGCTGGTGCCACAACACTGTAAGGCCTGACAGTTACTCTTGGTGGGCGCAGCAATGGGCCCTGCTGTGAATTATTAGATCAATAATTATAATTGCATGCCCCTGTTGAACAGGGGCTGAAAAATTGGGCCTTTGGTGGTGGTGGTGGTGGTGGTGGTGGTGTTGACACAACACTGTAAGGCCTGACAGTTACTCTTGGTGGGCGCAGCAATGGGCCCTGCTGTGAATTATTAGATCAATAATTATAATTGCATGCCCCTGTTGAACAGGGGCTGAAAAATTGGGCTTTAGGCACTGGTGGCACAACACTGCAACCCCTCACAGATACTGTACTTGGAGCACAGCAATGAGGCCTGTTGCAAAGTTTTGCATCAAAAATTGTAATTACACGCCCCTGTTAAACAGGGGCTGAAAAATTGGGCTTTAGCCACTTATGGCGGCACCCATAAACCAAAATGATCTTCCAAGCTATCATCATTAATCGGATCATTGAGGAGGAGGAGGAGGATAGCTAGTCAACATAACAGCACAGGAACTCAGCATCAGCATCAGTCTTGAAGGGATGTGACATTTTAAAATCAATTAGTCTGTTATATCAGCATCAGGTGTGTGGTAGCTGGTGGTGATCCAAGACTGGTTCATCTTGATGAAAGTCAGTCGATCAACCGAGTCGGTGGACAGGCGCACCCTGTGATCCGTGACAAATCCTCCAGCAGCACTGAATGTGCGTTCTGAAAGAACGCTGGATGCAGGACAGGCCAGTAGCTCAATTGCATACTGTGCAAGCTCTGGCCAGTGATCCATCCTCAAGACCCAGTAAGCCAGAGGATTTTCGGTGGGGAAGGTGTCCAAGTCTGACCTTGCCCCTAGGTATTCCTGCACCATGTATATCAGACGCTGGCGATGGTTGCTGGAACCGATCATACTTTGGGGCTGCGGACTAAAGAATTGTCTGAACGCATCGGTCAGACGGCCACCTTCCCCACCGCTCCTTCTTTGACTGCCCGAAGCCTCAGCAACTCGTTGTCCAGGACCAGGAGTTTGTAACCTCCCAGTCTCTGGGAACGCGTTGCACAGACCTTTCTGCAAGGCCTCCCGGAGTTGTCTCATCCTCTGCTCCCTCTGCGACGGTAACATAAGGTCCGCAATCTTACCCTTGTACCGTGGATCAAGGAGAGTGGCCAGCCAGTAATGGTCCCTCTCCTTGATCCGAAGAATACGAGGATCCTTCCGCAGACTTTGCAGGATCAGGGAGGCCATGCAGCGTAGGTTAGCTGAGGCATTCAGTCCGGAGTCCTCTGGGTCACTAAGGACGACATGATCCGCAGCCACCTCCTCCCAGCCACGTACAAGTCCACTGGTTTCTTGGGACTGTAAATCATCCCTAAAAGACTGCTGCTGATGATGCTGAGTGCCAGCCTCCACCTCCATGCTGACACAATCCTCCTCCTCCTCCTCCTCCTCCTCCTCTTCCTGTGCGATGGGTGGGACAGAAGGAACACTGTCTGGGTAAAGGGGGCCTTGAGAGGCAAGGAAGTCCTCCTCTTCCTGCCTCTGTTCTGCCTCAAGTGCCCTGTCCATTATTCCATGCAGCGTGTGCTCCAACAGGTGGACAAGAGGTACAGTGTCACTGATGCATGCACTGTCACTGCTCACCATCCTCGTGGCCTCCTCAAATGGTGCCAGGACAGTGCATGCATCCCTGATCATGCCCCACTGGCATGGTGAAAAAAACCCGAGCTCCCCTGACCCTGTCCTGGTGCCGTAGTCGCACAGGTACTCATTGATGGCCCTCTGCTGCGTGTGCAGCCGCTGCAGCATGGCCAACGTTGAGTTCCACCTGGTGGGCATGTCACATATAAGGCGGTTCTTGGGCAGGTTCAACTCCTTTTGCAGCTCAGCCAGGCGAGCACTGGCATTATAAGATCTGCGGAAATGCACACAGACTTTCCTGGCCTGCCTCAGGTCATCCTGTAAGCCCGGGTACCTGCCCAAGAACCGCTGCACCACCAGGTTAAGGACGTGAGCCATACTGGGCACATGGGTCAGTTGTCCCTGTCGGAGGGCGGAGAGGAGGTTGGTGCCATTGACGCAAACCACCATTCCTGGCTTAAGCTGGCGTGGCGTCAACCACCTCTCGGCCTGCCCCTGCAGAGCAGACAGGACCTCTGCCCCAGTGTGGCTCCTGTCCCCCAAACACACCAGCGCAAGCACGGCATGGCATCTTTTTGCCTGCGTATGTGCGTAGCCCCTTGAACGCCTACGGAGCACCGCTGGTTCCGAGGACAAACCACAGGAAGAGGCCATGGAGGAAGAAGAAGAGGAGGGGGTGGAAGAGAGAGGGGTGTCACAACCAGTAGTAGCATTTTGGAGGCGTGGCGGTGGAACAACCTCCAACACTACTGCACCTTGTCCTGCATCCTTCCCAGCTGCCAAAAGAGTGACCCAATGGGCCGTGAAAGAAAGGTAACGTCCCTGTCCATGCCTGCTGGACCATGAGTCAGCGGTAATATGCACCTTACCGCTGACCGCCCTGTCCAGCGAGGCCAAGACATTGCCTTCCACATGCCTGTAGAGAGCCGGAATCGCCTTCCGTGAGAAAAAGTGGCGTTTGGGAACCTGCCACTGAGGAACCACACATTGCACAAACTCACGGAAGGGGGCCGAGTCTACCAACTGAAAAGGCAGCAGTTGAAGCGCTAGCAATTTAGCCAAGCTAGCATTCAACCGCTGGGCATGCGGATGGCTGGGAGTGAACTTCTTTCGACGGTCCAGCAGCTGGGGCAGGGAAATTTGCCTGCTAGAATCGGACGTCAGTGTACTGCTAGCAGAGTGGCCGCAAGTACTGGGCTGTGACACACCTAATTCTACACCTTCATTCCTCTCAGTGCAGGTTTCAGAGAGGACTGAAGGTATAGTGGGTTTTGAGATCCCAGCTGATGCGGTGCAAGGAGAGGTCCGCTTTGTTCTTTGGTGTGGGTCTTTAAGGTAGGCTTGCCAACGAGCTGCATGGCAGGTCAACATATGTCTGATCAAGCATGTGGTGCCCAAGCGGCTGATGTTTTGGCCACGCGATATACGCTTGAGACATATGTTGCAAACAGCAGCTGTGCGATCTGATGCACTCGCCTCAAAAAAGGCCCACACCAAAGAACTTTTTGAATGACGGGCAGAGGCAGCGCCCTGCACAGGCGGAGCTCTGCGGTGTGGTTCCGTCGGTGTGCTGCCCATACGCTGGCCACTCAAGGGCATCCTGCCTCGTTGGAGATGTGCCTCCTCCTCATCCTCCTCCTCCTCCTCTCTCCTATTAGGCACCCACGTGGAGTCAGTGACCTCATCATCCCCTCCCTCCTCATCACTGGAGCCAATCTGGCAGTATGCTGCAGCTGCTGGAGCATGACTGCCAGATTGGTGTCCTTCTTGAGCATCCCCTCTCTCTGCTCTCACGCTACTGCCTTCCTCTAGCTGGGTATCATCATCAGATCCTTCGAAACGCTGGGCATCCTCCTGGAGCATGTACCCAACACTGTGCTCAAATAGTTCGGGGGACTCCTCAGGAGGAGGACATGGTGGGTCTAGGGAAGGATTGACTAATGAAGATAATGATACCAGAGAAGAGGACGCTTTGGCAGCTGCTTTGCCAGTACCCTGAGCCTGGGTGAGAGAGGATGAGGAGGATGAGGTGGGCTTGGTCATCCACTCTACCAAGTCTTCGGCATGATGTGGCTCAACATGTCCAGCTGCCGAAAAGAAGGACAAGCGTGTCCCATGGCCATGTGCTGATGACAATGCACCGCGTCCACGACCAGCACTGTTGCCCCCAGACACAGAGCCTGCTTGCCCTCTTTTTTTGCCTCCTGACTGTCTGCCTTTCCTTGTTTGCCTTCCAGACATTTTAATGGATGGCCTGCAGGGAGATGGGAAAAACAGCAACAAGGGCTACCTTCAGGTGTATACTGTGCAGGAGGCTTAGCAACAATGACACTGACACTGTCCCCTGCCTATCCTTCTCTGTCCCTAAACACAAGGATTTGCAATATGCTTCAGCAAGATTGGTTTAGAACAGAATAGCACACTGACAGTTTCCCTCACTGTCCTTCTCTGTCCCTACAAACAAGATTTAGCACAGAATAGCACACTGATAGTTTCCACGAGTGTCCTTCTCTGTCCCTAAACTCAAGGATTTCAAATATGGTTCAGTAAGATTGGTTTAGAACAGAATAGCACACTGACACTTTCCCTCACTGTACCTCTCTGTCCCTAAACTCAAGGATTTCAAATATGGTTCAGCAAGATTGGTTTAGAACAGAATAGCACACTGTCAGTTTCACTCACTGTCCTTCTCTGTCCCTACAAACAAGATTTAGCACAGAATAGCACACTGATAGTTTCCACGAGTGTCCTTCTCTGTCCCTAAACTCAAGGATTTCAAATGTGGTTCAGCAAGATTGGTTTAGAACAGAATAGCACACTGACACTTTCCCTCACTGTACCTCTCTGTCCCTAAACTCAAGGATTTCAAATATGGTTCAGCAAGATTGGTTTAGAACAGAATAGCACACTGTCAGTTTCACTCACTGTCCTTCTCTGTCCCTACAAACAAGATTTAGCACAGAATAGCACACTGATAGTTTCCACGAGTGTCCTTCTCTGTCCCTAAACTCAAGGATTTTAAATATGGTTCAGCAAGATTGGTTTAGAACAGAATAGCACACTGACAATTTCCCTCACTGTACCTCTCTGTCCCTAAACTCAAGGATTTCAAATATGGTTCAGCAAGATTGGTTTAGAACAGAATAGCACACTGTCAGTTTCACTCACTGTCCTTCTCTGTCCCTACAAACAAGATTTAGCACAGAATAGCACACTGATAGTTTCCACGAGTGTCCTTCTCTGTCCCTAAACTCAAGGATTTCAAATATGGTTCAGCAAGATTGGTTTAGAACAGAATAGCACACTGACACTTTCCCTCACTGTACCTCTCTGTCCCTAAACTCAAGGATTTCAAATATGGTTCAGCAAGATTGGTTTAGAACAGAATAGCACACTGACACTTTCCCTCACTGTCCTTCTCTGTCCCTACAAACAAGATTTAGCACAGAATAGCACACTGATAGTTTCCACGAGTGTCCTTCTCTGTCCCTAAACTCAAGGATTTCAAATATGGTTCAGCAAGATTGGTTTAGAACAGAATAGCTCACTGACACTTTCCCTCACTGTACCTCTCTGTCCCTAAACTCAAGGATTTCAAATATGGTTCAGCAAGATTGGTTTAGAACAGAATAGCACACTGACACTTTCCCTCACTGTCCTTCTCTGTCCCTACAAACAAGGTTTAGCACAGAATAACACTCTGACACTCTCCCTACCTATCCTTATTTGTCCCTAAACACAAGGAATCCAGGATTAGTAAAGGAAAAAAAATGACACTGTCCCTGCCTATGCTTCTCTTTCCCTGCTCCGGAACACACTACACAAGGCCGCCGCGCTGGCGGCCTTTTATAGTGTGGGGCGTGTACTAACCCCCTCAGCAATAATTGGCCACAGGCATCCTGCCTGTGGCCAATCATTGCTCTCCTCGCTGCCGGCGCTGTGATTGGCCAAGCATGCGGGGTCACAGTGCATGCTTGGCCAATCACAGCGCCTGGATGACACTGCGATGGTGTAGTGCATTGTGGGCCATTCGCGTCACTCGAATTTGGCGCGAACGGCCCAAATCGTTCGATCTTCGTCGAGCGATCGAACAGCCGATGTTCGAGTCAAACGTATGTTCGACTCGAACACGAAGCTCATCCCTATTCGTGAACAACTACAGAATTTCATTCTGCAATCCTTTGGGGTTTGAAACCCGCGGGCGCTATCTGACCCTTTTAATTTTTTTTAAAATACTAAACTAATAATTAAAGGATTATTTATAATTGTGTTAGAGACAAGCATAATTATGTCCCACTGTAATATTGGATATTTTTCCAGATCTCAAAAGTCATTGATAAAAAAAAAAGAAAAATGCGTGGGGGATTCCCCCAGTTCAATTACCAGACCCTCCAGGTCTGGTATGGATATTAAGGGGAACCCTGCGTCAAATTAAACAAAAAATGGCGTGGGGTTCCCCCCAAATATCCATACCAGACCCTTCAGATCTGGTATGGATTTTAAGGTGAACTCCACCCCAAATTTAAAAAAAAATGGCGTTAAGTTCCCCCCAAAAATCCATACCAGACCCTTTATCCGAGCACGCAACCTAGCAGGCCGCAGGAAAAGAGGGGGAGGGACGAGAGAGCACCCCCCCTGAACCGTACCAGGCCACATGCCCTCAGCAAGGGGAGGATGCTTTGGGGGTCTGTGACCCCTCAAAGCACCATGTCCCCATTTTGATGGGGACAAGGGCCTCATCCCCACAACCCTTGCCCGGTGGTTATGCGGGTCTGCAGGCGGGGGGCTTATCGGAAACTGGAAGACCCCTTTAACAAAGGGAACCCCCATATCCCACCCCCCCTATGTGAATTGGTAAGGGGTACTCCTACCATTTCACAAAGAAAGTGTATTTTTTTTTAAAAAACACACAGACACCGTTGGGATAAGTCCTTTATTAAAAATAAAAAAAATCGCCCCCCCCCCCTCTTTTCCTGCGGCCTGCCAGGTTGCGTGCTCGGATAAAGGGTCTGGTATGGATTTTTGGGGGGAACCCCACAATCATTTTTTTTTTTTTATTTGACGCAGGGTTCCCCTTAATATCCATACCAGACCTGAAGGGCCTGGTAATTGAATTTGGGGGGACCCCTACATATTTTATTTTTATTTTTTATAAATGACTTTCAATTACTTTTCTGTGTATTGCCGGGAGCCGACAATTCATTAAAGCCGCGAGTACTTTTAAATGACTTTTTTTCCTTCAGAAATGACACTTTGTGCAGGGACAGTTCTAAGCACGGGAAACATGCGCTACTTTACAGGCATACTATACACACCCCCTAGGTACGAACTTTAAAGGAATATTTCACTTTTATTTCACTTTAAGCATTATTAAAATCACTGCTCCCCAAAAAACTGACGTTTTTAAAACTTTTTTTTGCATTGATACATGTCCCCTGGGGCAGGACCCGGGTCCCCAAACACTTTTTATGACAATAACTTGCATATAAGCCTTTAAAATTAGCTCTTTAGATTTTTCATGTTCGAGTCCCATAGACTTTAACGGTGTTTGGATGTTCAAACAAATTTATTGGCTGTTTGCATGTTCTGATGCGAACTGAACTGGGGGGTGTTCGGCTCATCCCTTTCCCTGACCATTTTCACACTAAACTACTATGCAGAGAAAGGAAGCAGCCTTATAAAAATAATGGTATTTCTACTGGAAATGCATTGTCATGCAGCGGGTGTAAATAGAGCCTTAAGCCCCGTACACACGGTCAGACTTTTGGCCAACAAACTTTGTTTTGAGCAAGTTGAACCAACAATCCGACCGTGTGTACGCTCCATCGGACAAACTTTTTTTGTTTTTTTTGTTTTCATCGGACAAATTTTGGTCTGCAAACGGACAAACCTTTGCCCAACAAAGTCCGATGGAGCAAAGTCCGACCGTGTGTACAGAAAACCATCGGACTTTTGTCCGATGGACAAAACAAATAATGTTAAAATCAACCAACAATAGCAGAAGTTGACCAAAGGGTGGCGGTAAAGAGCAGAAAAGAGCAGAAAAACCACGTGATGTTGGAAAAAGTTTTGGGAAAGTTTGCAGAAAAGTCCGAGCGTGTGTATGCTTTGGGTGTTCCCGACACACTCCATTCGGACAAAAAACCACGGAAAAGTCCGATGGAAGTCCGACCGTGTGTACGGGGCTTTAGGCAAATATCTGAAAAGGAAATCACTCCGAGAACACTTGGCTTGTTTCCAGCAAAGCTCTGCCTGAACACGTCATACATTATAAAAACTCAGAAATCAGGATCTTTCTGGGTCAGCAAATAGCTCAGCGGTTACTTCGTGAACAACTACAGAATTTCATTCTGCAATCCTTCGGGGTTTGAAATCTGCGGGCGCTATCTGACCCTTTTAATTTTTTTTTAAATACTAAACTAATAATTAAAGGATTATTTATAATTGTGTTAGAGACAAGCATAATTATGTCCCACTGTAATATTGGATATTTTTCCAGATCTCAAAAGTCATTGATAAAAAAAAAAAAAAAATGCGTGGGGATCCCCCCAGTTCAATTACCAGACCCTCCAGGTCTGGTATGGATATTAAGGGGAACCCTGCGTTAAATGAAACATAAAATGGCGTGGGCTTCCCCCCAAATATCCATACCAGACCCTTCAGATCTGGTATGGATTTTAAGGGGAACGCCACTCTAAATTTAAAAAAAAATGGCGTTAAGTTCCCCCAAAAATCTATACCAGACCCTTTATCCGAGCACGCAACCTGGCAGGCCGCAGGAAAAGAGGGGGAGGGACGAGAGAGCACCCCCCCTGAACCGTACCAGGCCACATGCCCTCAGCAAGGGGAGGATGCTTTGGGGGTCTGTGACCCCTCAAAGCACCATGTCCCCATTTTGATGGGGACAAGGGCCTCATCCCCACAACCCTTGCCCGGTGGTTATGCGGGTCTGCAGGCGGGGGGCTTATCGGAAACTGGAAGACCCCTTTAACAAGGGGAACCCCCATATCCAACCCCCCCCATGTGAATTGGTAAGGGGTACTCCTACCATTTCACAAAGAAAGTGTAATTTTTTTTTTAAAAACACACAGACACCGTTGGGATAAGTCCTTTATTAAAAATAAAAAAAATTGTCTCCTCTCTTTTCCTGCGGCCTGCCAGGTTGCGTGCTCGGATAAAGGGTCTGGTATGGAGTTTTGGGGGGAACCCCACAATCATTTTTTTTTTATTTGACGCAGGGTTCCCCTTAATATCCATACCAGACCTGAAGGGCCTGGTAATTGAATTTGGGGGGACCCCCACATATTTTATTTTATTTTTTATAAATTACTTTCAATGACTTTTCTGTGTATTGCCGGGAGCCGACAATTCATTAAAGCCGCGAGTACTTTTAAATGACTTTTTTTCCTTCAGAAATGACACTTTGTGCAGGGACAGTTCTAAGCACGGGAAACATGCGCTACTTTACAGGCATACTATACACACCCCTAGGTACGAAATTTAAAGGAATATTTCACTTTTATTTCACTTTAAGCATTATTAAAATCACTGCTCCCCAAAAAACTGACGTTTTTAAAACTTTTTTTTTGCATTGATACATGTCCCCTGGGGCAGGACCCGGGTCCCCAAACAATTTTTATGACAATAACTTGCATATAAGCCTTTAAAATGAGCTCTTTAGATTTTTCATGTTCGAGTCCCATAGACTTTAACGGTGTTTGGATGTTCAAACTAATTTATTGCCTGTTTGCATGTTCTGATGCGAACCGAACTGGGGGGTGTTCGGCACATCCCTGTCCCTGACCATTTTCACACTAAACTACTATGCAGAGAAAGGAAGCAGCCTTATAAAAAGAATGGCATTTCTACTGGAAATGCATTGTCATGCAGCGGGTGTAAATAGAGCCTTAAGCCCCGTACACACGGTCAGACTTTTGGCCAACAAACTTCATTTTGAGCAAGTTGGACCAACAATCTGACCGTGTGTACGCTCCATCGGACAAACTTTTTTTTTTTTTTTTGTATTCATCGGACAAATGTTTGGTCTGCAAACGGACAAACCTTTGCCCAACAAAAGTCCGATGGAGCAAAGTCCAACCGTGTGTACAGAAAACCATCGGACTTTTGTCCGATGGACAAAACAAATAATGTTAAAATCAACCAACAATAGCAGAAGTTGACCAAAGGGTGGCGGTAAAGAGCAGAAAAGAGCAGATAAACCACGTGATGTTGGAAAAAGTTTTGGGAAAGTTTGCAGAAAAGTCAGAGCGTGTGTATGCTATGTGTGTTCCCGACACACTCCGTTCGGACAAAAAACCATGGAAAAGTCCGATGGAAGTCCGACCGTGTGTACGGGGCTTTAGGCAAATATCTGAAAAGGAAATCACTCCGAGAACACTTGGCTTGTTTCCAGCAAAGCTCTGCCTGAACACGTCCTACATTATAAAGACTCAGAACTCAGTATCTTTCTGGGTCAGCAAATAGCTCAGCGGTTACTTCGTGAACAACTACAGAATTTCATTCTGCAATCCTTCGGGGTTTGAAACCCGCAGGCGCTATCTGACCCTTTTAATTTTTTTTTAAATACTAAACTAATAATTAAAGGATTATTTATAATTGTGTTAGAGACAAGCATAATTATGTCCCACTGTAATATTGGATATTTTTCCAGATATCAAAAGTCATTGATAAAAAATAAAAAAAATGCGTGGGGATCCCCCCAGTTCAATTACCAGACCCTCCAGGTCTGGTATGGATATTAAGGGGAACCCTGCGTCAAATTAAACAAAAAATGGCGTGGGGTTCCCCCCAAATATCCATACCAGACCCTTCAGATCTGGTATGGATTTTAAGGGGAACGCCACCCCAAATAAAAAAAAAATGGCGTTAAGTTCCTCCAAAAATCCATACCAGACCCTTTATCCGAGCACGCAACCTGGCAGGCCACAGGAAAAGAGGGGGAGGGACGAGAGAGCACCCCCCTGAACCGTACCAGGCCACATGCCCTCAGCAAGGGGAGGATGCTTTGGGGGTCTGTGACCCCTCAAAGCACCATGTCCCCATTTTGATGGGGACAAGGGCCTCATCCCCACAACCCTTGCCCGGTGGTTATGGGGGTCTTCAGGCGGGGGGCTTATCGGAAACTGGAAGACCCCTTTAACAAAGGGAACCCCCATATCCCACCCCCCCTATGTGAATTGGTAAGGGGTACTCCTACCATTTCACAAAGAAAGTGTACATTTTTTTTTAAAAAACACACAGACACCGTTGGGATAAGTCCTTTATTAAAAATAAAAAAAATCGTCCCCCCCCTCTTTTCCTGCGGCCTGCCAGGTTGCGTGCTCGGATAAAGGGTCTGGTATGGATTTTTGGGGGGAACCCCACAATCATTTTTTTTTTTAATTTGACGCAGGGTTCCCCTTAATATCCATACCAGACCTGAAGGGCCTGGTAATTGAATTTGGGGGGACCCCCACATATTTTTATTTTTTTTTATATAAATGACTTTCAATTACTTTTCTGTGTATTGCCGGGAGCCGACAATTCATTAAAGCCGCAAATACTTTTAAATGACTTTTTTTCCTTCAGAAATGACACTTTGTGCAGGGACAGTTCTAAGCACGGGAAACATGCGCTACTTTACAGGCATACTACACACACCCCCTAGGTACGAAATTTAAAGGAATATTTCACTTTTATTTCACTTTAAGCATTATTAAAATCACTGCTCCCCAAAAAACTGACGTTTTTAAAACTTTTTTTTGCATTGATACATGTCCCCTGGGGCAGGACCCGGGTCCCCAAACACTTTTTATGACAATAACTTGCATATAAGCCTTTAAAATTAGCACTTTAGATTTTTCATGTTCGAGTCCCATAGACTTTAACAGTGTTTGGATGTTCGAAAAAAAATTGATTGCCTGTTTGCATGTTCTGATGCGAACCGAACTGGGGGGTGTTCGGCTCATCCCTATCCCTGACCATTTTCACACTAAACTACTATGCAGAGAAAGGAAGCAGCCTTATAAAAAGAATGGTATTTCTACTGGAAATGCATTGTCATGCAGCGGGTGTAAATAGAGCCTTAAGCCCCGTACACACGGTCAGACTTTTGGCCAACAAACTTCATTTTGAGCAAGTTGGACCAACAATCCGACCGTGTGTACGCTCCATCGGACAAACTTTTTTTGTTTTTTTTTGTTTTAATCGGACAAAAGTTTGGTCTGCAAACGGACAAACCTTTGCCCAACAAAAGACCGATGGAGCAAAGTCCGACCGTGTGTACAGAAAACCATCGGACTTTTGTCCGATGGACAAAACAAATAATGTTAAAATCAACCAACAATAGCAGAAGTTGACCAAAGGGTGGCGGTAAAGAGCAGAAAAGAGCAGAAAAACCACGTGATGTTGGAAAAAGTTTTGGGAAAGTTTGCAGAAAAGTCCGAGCGTGTGTATGCTATGGGTGTTCCCAACCAACTCCGTTCGGACAAAAAAACACGGAAAAGTCAGATGGAAGTCCGACCGTGTGTACGGGGCTTTAGGCAAATATCTGAAAAGGAAATCACTCTGAGAACACTTGGCTTGTTTACAGCAAAGCTCTGCCTGCACACGTCATACATTATAAAGACTCAGAACTCAGGATATTTCTGGGTCAGCAAATAGCTCAGCGGTTACTTCGTGAACAACTACAGAATTTCATTCTGCAATCCTTCGGGGTTTGAAACCCGCGGGCGCTATCTGACCCTTTTCATTTTTTTTTAAATACTTTTAACAACAAGGTTGGTCTTTATTGATGAATCAATGGTACATGACAAGGTACAGTTATTCAAAAGAAAAAAAAAAAAAAAAAAAAAGGGGAAGAGAGGAGAACATCTGAATAAAAAAGGAGTACAAAATACCGTACACAAACATCTAAGACAGGCTAAAGGTTCACTAAAGCAAATAATACAGCTGTTTGTAAAAAAAAAAAAAAAAGGAATCATACTGAAGAGGAATTATCAATATCCAAATTGAGAGGTTGAGAGGATGGAGGGAGGAGGAGAGTAGGAAAGAAGGGGGGGGGGTCGGAGAGGGGGGAGGGGGGCAGGGAGACGGGGGAGGAAGGGGGGGAAGAGGAAAAAAAAAAGGGCAGGGAAGGGAGGAGGGGGACAGAGGGGGGGGGAAGAAGGGGGGGAGAGGAGCGCACGACCCAAGCAGGGTGCATACCAGGGAGATAAATGTTAAACTGGGTTGGTCCACGGGCCCCACACACGGTCATACTTCATAGGACACCCTCTATTGATATATGTGAGTTTGTATAAAGGCAACACAGTATCAACCAGGTCCATCCACGCTCCCACTGTAGGAGGCGCCCTGGAGGTCCATTTAAGCAAAATCATTTTTTTGGCATAGAAGAGCAACATTGAGAGCAGGAGTTTAGTGCAGCAAGGTCTCTGTTCATCATCCTGTATCCCCAGTAGAGCTAACTCTACAGACACTGGAAGATCCAAGTGAAGACGTATATTAATGAACTCAAAAATGGCGGACCAATATTCCGCAAGTCTGGGACAGGACCAGAACATATGAATAAATGTACCAGAAGCCGAACGGCACCTCGGGCAATTCGGAGAGCGTTGCGGAAAGATACTATGCAGCCTCTGAGGAGTAAAATACACTCTATGTAGAAACTTGGTCTGTATTAACTTGTCCCTAGAGGATATCACCAGCTTGTAGCTATTCTCAAAACATTCCTCCCAGGACTCCCTGTCCAGGGACGGGATATCTCCCACCCACCTCCCCCACAGTGAGTCCATCGCAGGAGAATCCTTTCGGATAATCGTGAAATACAGCTCAGAGAGGGGCTTAGCAAGGGAGCCCTGGGCCAGCAAATCCTCCACTGCATCCGCCTTAAGGCTAGGAGGCGTCGGAAACTGAGCCTGAAATGCATGCCGCAACTGATAGTAGCGAAACAGCATCCAGGGCGGCAAGTCAAACCGGTCAGACAGAACCCTGAAGGGGAGCAAGGACCCATTGGAGATAATATCCCCTATCAACTTAATACCACACCGGGCCCACAACTGCGGATCCGGAATGGACCGAAAATGTGCAAGGCAAGGATTCCCCCACAACGGGGTGAAGGGGGACCATTGATTGGGGGATAAGAAACGACGCCTAGCCACCCCCCACACACGCAGCGTAGTCCTAGACGGAGCAGGTAAGGAGGGGTACGCCGAGGCCCCCCTGTAGACCAGGTTACTAAGTTCAGTAAGAGAACCCACTATCGCTGCCTCCAAACAGACAGCCGCATTGGCCCTGGACTGCTCGAACCACCATCGCACGGTGACCAATACAGCCGCCCAGTAGTACACCCTCAGATTGGGAAGCGCCAAACCCCCACAGCTGATGGGCAGCTGAAGGGTCGCCCTAGCCATGCGGGGAGAGGAGCCTCGCCACAGAAAAGAACCAATGCAACCGTCAAGCTCCCTAAAAAGGGAAGGGGAGATCCACACCGGACAGTTCCGAAAGATATAATTAAACCTAGGTAAGTATATCATCTTCAGAACATTAATACGTCCCAAGAGGTTGAGTGGTAGATTGGCCCAGCGGGAACAGTGGTCTTTGAGGCGGGTAACCACTGGTAGCAGATTGAGGTGGATGAAGGAGTTGAGATCCCTAGAGATCTTAATGCCCAAATAGGTGAAGGCCTCAACCCACTGTAGTGCGGTCTGTGGAGCCATGCCACCCACCGCAACATCTAGGGGGAACAGGACAGATTTAGTCCAATTGATATGTATCCCTGAAAACTTACCGAATTCATCAAAGGTCTCAAGGGCCGCAGCTAGCGAGGAGTCAGCATCATGTAGATATAGAAGGGTGTCATCCGCATAGAGCGATATTTTCTCCTCCAGAGGGCCGACCCTAAGTCCATTATCCGATCCGAGTCCCTGACCAGGACTGCTAAGGGCTCCAGAGCCAGAGCAAATAGACTGGGAGACAGGGGACAACCCTGCCGAGTCCCCCTCTGGAGGAGAAAGTAATCCGATAGGAAATCATTCACCCTGATCCTAGCTCTTGGGGATTTGTAAAGCATACCTAACCACTGCAGAAATCTAGGCCCGATACCGAATCGCCTGAGCACCACCCAGAGGTATTCCCACTCGACGGAATCGAAGGCCTTTTCGGCATCTAGGGAGGCTATGACTCTAGTACCTCCGTTGTCATGGGACGTGGCCAGGTTCAGGAACAGTCGACGGATATTGATGTCGGTGCCCTTACCCCGCATAAACCCAGTCTGATCAATGTGTATGAGGTCCTCGATCACCTTGCCAAGTCTAATGACCAAAATTTTTGCGAGGAGTTTGGCGTCAGCATTTATTAAGGAGATAGGCCTATAGGAGGAACACTCTTCTGGGTCCCTACCAGGCTTGGGCACCAACACCACTATAGCGTCAGACATAGAATCCGGGAGGGAATCAAGGGTATAAAATTGCTGCAGCATTGAAGTAAATCTGGGAGCCAAAAGCTCCTCGTACGTCGCATAGAACTCGATTGGAATCCCATCCGGCCCGGGAGTCTTTCCGGACCGCATGGAATGCAGGGCCGCCTGCACCTCCTCCAGGGAAATATCCGCGTCCAGCTGCCCAGCCTTCTCTTCATCTAAAGAGGGGAGCGACACGTGATCCAGGTAGTGGAGAAGCTCAGAGTAGTCATAACTGACTCTAGAGGAATACAAGGCCCGGTAGTATTCAAGGAATCTGGAACCAATGTCCGCAGGAGATGTCAACAAGCCACCGTCCTGCGCTCTCAAACTACCCACATGGGTCACAGCCTGCTGCCCCCTGGCGAGCCAAGCCAGCAACCGACCATTCTTATCCCCATATTCAAAGACTCTCTGGGAACTCTCAAGCATGGACTTTTTGGTTAGGTCTATTCTAAGTAAGGACAAGTTCCTCAGGGTATCCTGCCAGGGCACATAGTGCGCCGAGTCAGGTGAACGAGCATAGGCCGCCTCCTGCAATTTAGCCTGGTCCTCGAGATCTCTCAGAGACTGCATAGACTCCCGCTTACGCACCACAATCCGAGCCATATAGTCTCCCCTGAGCCAGGTTTTAAAAGCATCCCATTCCACAAGGGGGTTAACTGTGCCAGCATTATTCATCCAGAATGTACAGAGTGCCTCCTGCATCTCCTCCTGTATACCAGGGTCCATAATCCAGTACCTGGACAGCCTCCACAACCTCACGCCCTCCACCTGAGAGAGTCGGATATTGACAGCCAGCGGAGCATGATCTGAGATACCCCTCGAGAGGATCTCAGCACTGACCACCCTCCGTAGAAGAGCGGAGGAGGCAAATGCCAGGTCAATGCGGGACATGGTCCGATAGGTGCTAGAAAGACAGGTGTATTCTCTAATAGAGGGATGTAAATGCCTCCACACATCCGTCATATGGAAAGTGGATGCCCAATTGGCAAGGCCATGTTGCTGGGGACCAGAGGCGTGTAGTCTGTCCAGATCTCTAAACGGGACCAGATTAAAGTCACCAATGATTAGTACATTGTCAACATTATATGACGTAATCAGTTGCATAAGTGTATGTAAAACATCAAGGTCGGCCGGGGGGGGGCAAGTACACCCCCACCAACACAAAGGGAATGTCCGAGATCAGAGCGTGCAGAAGCACGTATCTGCCCCCCCAATCCAATTTCACATCTAAGAGCCGGAAGGGCAGGGATCTGTGCACCAGGATACTAACTCCTCTGGCGTAGTTAGAGTATGGTGCATGATAGTGTGCGCCGACCCATGCCCGCTTCAAACTCAGGACTTTAGATCCTATCAGGTGCGTCTCCTGGAGTATACACACCTGGGGATGTAATTTCTTCAGATAGTTAAGTACTAAAGAGCGCTTGACCGCAGAATTAAGTCCCCTCACATTCCACGACACCACCATGCACTTAGCCATGAGGGGCATGAGGAATGACAGTAAACACCGTAGTATCAAGGACTCTGTCGGAGACAATGCACCCAGGGAGGGAATCATCCAATCCCGGGTCCATCAGGTCCGGACAGCGCAGCAATCGTAGCACAGTGTCATACCAAAGAAGTAACCACAAACTAGTGAACTTTTTAGACAAAAGACCAACCCTAACTGTATGAGTAACACAAAACAAACCCAGCCAAACCCCAGCGGCAGCCGCCACTCCCCCCCCCCACCCCATGCACCCCCGAACAATGAGGAGCATTTATATCCCAAAAAACCCATAGTTTAAGAACTAATACTTAAAGTTGGGGTCGTGTAGCCAGTACGGAACCGTACAGCCTCTCCAGTGATCGTGAGATCAGGGAGAGCAGGCAGCACAAGTCTTTTCCCAGCGTCTCTGGAGTGATGCAGTAACGGATGGAATCATTAACATTCTCCTGACCAGGCAGGGGCACATTCTTAAGAGTCCGTTGCAAAAGTCTGGTAGCTTAGTCATCAGCAGCAAACAGGAGGCTCATAGTTTCAGTTAGTAAAAAACGGAATCAAACAGGGGCCTTAAGGCAACATTCAAACCCGGGCCAGTAGTGAGCAAGGGTACAGTATAGGCAGTCAATGAGTACCCCCGCAGCTCCGCATAAGGCTTCCAGAGGGCTGTATTAGCGGGATAGCAGCCGCAGGGGACCAGGATCAAAGACTCACTCCTTACCCGGTCCGCAGAATTCGTTTAGGCCTCCCATCCTCCTGGGAGTCCGCAGCACGGAAATCCACCTATGGAGGCAGGCCCTCCACCCAGGCCGAGGCATCTTTAGGTGTCGTAAAAAATCGGATCGTCTCACCGTCTACCACGCGGAGCTTGGCCGGGAAAAGGATACTATATTTAATACCCTTGCGTCTCAGGGCCGCCTTAACCACATCAAAGGAACGGCGTTGTCGCTGGGTCTCCACGGTGTAGTCAGGAAACATCAGGAGCTTCACGTTTCTGTAGGCCAGGTCCCCAGCCGCTCGGGAGGCCCGGAGCAGCTCATCCCGATCACGGAAGTTCAACAACTTCAGGATAAAGGTGCGAGGGGGGGCCCCTTCAGGTCCAGGTCTAGGAGGGACGCGGTGTGCCCTCTCAACCGCAAAGTATGGGGAAAGCTGGGCCGCTGGCAGCAGGGAACGGAGAAGGTCTTCAGTGAAGCGTGCAGGAGCGCGGCCCTCCACCCCCTCCGGGAGGCCAACGATCCGGAGGTTATTCCTCCGGCTCCGGTTCTCGGCGTCCTCCGCGCGGTATTCGAGGGCCCTAACCTTAGATTGCAGGACCCAGATCGAAGCATCGTGTCCCGCAACCGCGTCCTCCACCTCCCCCACCCGGCGCTCGGTCTCCGACACTCGGGTCCGGATTTTATCAAAATCTTGTCGGATGAGGCCCACATCCGTCTGCACCCTCTCGATGCTGGCGGTAAGAGCCGTTTGGCATATATTGATTGCGGCCATCACCTCCGGGATGCCAGGGGGAGCCGGAGCAGGGTCCGCCTCGTGGTCCGTCTGCAACGCCATATTGCACGGGCGCGCAGGAGAAGGTAGGAAACAGGGCCGCGGGGAGACTTCCTCCGGCGAACACAGCAGGAACTTTATGCTTTTCCCCTTCTTCTGACTCCCTGAGCCCTTGGAAGGCATTCAGACCTCCGCAAACAAACTCAGCTAGCTAGTACAGGGAGTTAGACGGATCACACTCCAGGAGAGCTCAGTCCGCCATCTTGGCCACGCCCCCTTTTTTTTTTTTTTTAAATACTAAACTAATAATTAAAGGATTATTTATAATTGTGTTAGAGACAAGCATAATTATGTCCCACTGTAATATTGGATATTTTTCCAGATCTCAAAAGTCATTGATAAAAAAAAAAAAGAAAAATGCGTGGGGATTCCCCCAGTTCAATTACCAGACCCTCCAGGTCTGGTATGGATATTAAGGGGAACCCTGCGTCAAATTAAACAAAAAATGGCGTGGGGTTCCCCCCAAATATCCATACCAGACCCTTCAGATCTGGTATGGATTTTAAGGTGAACTCCACCCCAAATTTAAAAAAAAAATGGCGTTAAGTTCCCCCCAAAAATCCATACCAGACCCTTTATCCGAGCACGCAACCTGGCAGGCCGCAGGAAAAGAGGGGGAGGGACGAGAGAGCACCCCCCCTGAACCGTACCAGGCCACATGCCCTCAGCAAGGGGAGGATGCTTTGGGGGTCTGTGACCCCTCAAAGCACCATGTCCCCATTTTGATGGGGACAAGGGCCTCATCCCCACAACCCTTGCCCGGTGGTTATGCGGGTCTACAGGCGGGGGGCTTATCGGAAACTGGAAGACCCCTTTAACAAAGGGAACCCCCATATCCCACCCCCCTATGTGAATTGGTAAGGGGTACTCCTACCATTTCACAAAGAAAGTGTAATTTTTTTTTTAAAAACACACAGACACCATTGGGATAAGTCTTTTATTAAAAATAAAAAAAATTGCCCCCCCCCCTCTTTTCCTGCGGCCTGCCAGGTTGCGTGCTCGGATAAAGGGTCTGGTATGGATTTTTGGGGGGAACCCCACAATAATTTTTTTTTTTATTTGACGCAGGGTTCCCCTTAATATCCATACCAGACCTGAAGGGCCTGGTAATTGAATTTGGGGGGACCCCCACGTATTTTATTTTTATTTTTTATAAATGACTTTCATTAAATCCGCGAGTACTTTTAAATGACTTT
Source organism: Rana muscosa (assembly GCA_029206835.1). NCBI lineage: Eukaryota > Metazoa > Chordata > Amphibia > Anura > Ranidae > Rana > Rana muscosa. The sequence continues at coordinate 77,839,304 of CM055116.1, read as the reverse complement.
TTTTCCTTCAGAAATGACACTTTGTGCAGGGACAGTTCTAAGCACGGGAAACATGCGCTACTTTACAGGCATACTATACACACCCCCTAGGTACGAAATTTAAAGGAATATTTCACTTTTATTTCACTTTAAGCATTATTAAAATCACTGCTCCCCAAAAAACTGAAGTTTTTAAAACTTTGTTTTGCATTGATACATGTCCCCTGGGGCAGGACCCGGGTCCCCAAACACTTTTTATGACAATAACTTGCATATAAGCCTTTAAAATTAGCTCTTTAGATTTTTCATGTTCGAGTCCCATAGACTTTAACGGTGTTTGGATGTTCAAACAAATTTATTGCCTGTTTGCATGTTCTGATGCGAACCGAACTGGGGGGTGTTCGGCTCATCCCTTTCCCTGACCATTTTCACACTAAACTACTATGCAGAGAAAGGAAGCAGCCTTATAAAAAGAATGGTATTTCTACTGGAAATGCATTGTCATGCAGCGGGTGTAAATAGAGCCTTAAGCCCCGTACACACGGTCAGACTTTTGGTCAACAAACTTCATTTTGAGCAAGTTGAACCAACAATCCGACCGTGTGTACGCTCCATCGGACAAACTTTTTTTGTTTTTTTTTGTTTTCATCGGACAAAAGTTTGGTCTGCAAACGGACAAACCTTTGCCCAACAAAGTCCGATGGAGCAAAGTCCGACCGTGTGTACAGAAAACCATCGGACTTTTGTCCGATGGACAAAACAAATAATGTTAAAATCAACCAACAATAGCAGAAGTTGACCAAAGGGTGGCGGTAAAGAGCAGAAAAACCACGTGATGTTGGAAAAAGTTTTGGGAAAGTTTGCAGAAAAGTCCGAGCATGTGTATGCTATGGGTGTTCCCGACACACTCCGTTCGGACAAAAAACCACGGAAAAGTCCGATGGAAGTCCGACCATGTGTACGGGGCTTTAGGCAAATATCTGAAAAGGAAATCACTCCGAGAACACTTGGCTTGTTTCCAGCAAAGCTCTGCCTGCACACGTCATACATTATAAAGACTCAGAACTCAGGATCTTTCTGGGTCAGCAAATAGCTCAGCGGTTACTTCGTGAACAACTACAGAATTTCATTCTGCAATCTTTCGGGGTTTGAAACCCGCGGGCGCTATCTGACCCTTTTAATTTTTTTTAAAATACTAAACTAATAATTAAAGAATTATTTATAATTGTGTTAGAGACAAGCATAATTATGTCCCACTGTAATATTGGATATTTTTCCAGATCTCAAAAGTCATTGATAAAAAATAAAAAAAATGCGTGGGGATCCCCCCAGTTCAATTACCAGACCCTCCAGGTCTGGTATGGATATTAAGGGGAACCCTGCATCAAATTAAACAAAAAATGGCGTGGGGTTCCCCCCAAATATCCATACCAGACCCTTCAGATCTGGTATGGATTTTAAGGGGAACGCCACCCCAAATTTAAAAAAAAATGGCGTTAAGTTCCCCCCAAAAATCCATACCAGACCCTTTATCCGAGCATGCAACCTGGCAGGCCGCAGGAAAAGAGGGGGAGGGACGAGAGAGCACCCCCCCCCCCTGAACCGTACCAGGCCACATGCCCTCAGCAAGGGGAGGATGCTTTGGGGGTCTGTGACCCCTCAAAGCACCATGTCCCCATTTTGATGGGGACAAGGGCCTCATCCCCACAAAACTTGCCCGGTGGTTATGGGGGTCTGCAGGCGGGGGGCTTATCGGAAACTGGAAGACCCCTTTAACAAAGGGAACCCCCATATCCCACCCCCCCTATGTGAATTGGTAAGGGGTAGTCCTACCATTTCACAAAGAAAGTGTAATTTTTTTTTAAAAAACACACAGACACCGTTGGGATAAGTCCTTTATTAAAAATAAAAAAAATCGTCCCCCCCTCTTTTCCTTCGGCCTGCCAGGTTGCGTGCTCGGATAAAGGGTCTGGTATGGATTTTTGGGGGGAACCTCACAATAATTTTTTTTTTTAAGTTTGACGCAGGGTTCCCCTTAATATCCATACCAGACCTGAAGGGCCTGGTAATTGAATTTGGGGGGACCCCCACATATTTTTTTTTTTTTTTTTTATAAATGACTTTCAATTACTTTTCTGTGTATTGCCGGGAGCTGACAATTCATTAAAGCCGCGAGTACTTTTAAATTACTTTTTTTCCTTCAGAAATGACACTTTGTGCAGGGACAGTTTTAAGCACGGGAAACATGCGCTACTTTACAGGCATACTATACACACCCCCTAGGTACGAAATTTAAAGGAATATTTCACTTTTATTTCACTTTAAGCATTATTAAAATCACTGCTCCCCAAAAAACTGACGTTTTTTAAACTTTTTTTTGCATTGATACATGTCCCCTGGGGCAGGACCCGGGTCCCCAAACACTTTTTAGGACAATAACTTGCATATAAGCCTTTAAAATTAGCACTTTAGATTTTTCATGTTCGAGTCCCATAGACTTTAACGGTGTTTGGATGTTCAAACAAATTTATTGCCTGTTTGCATGTTCTGATGCGAACCGAACTGGGGGGTGTTCGGCTCATCCCTATCCCTGACCATTTTCACACTAAACTACTATGCAGAGAAAGGAAGCAGCCTTATAAAAAGAATGGTATTTCTACTGGAAATGCATTGTCATGCAGCGGGTGTAAATAGAGCCTTAAGCCCCGTACACACGGTCAGACTTTTGGCCAACAAACTTCGTTTTGAGCAAGTTGGACCAACAATCCGACCGTGTGTACGCTCCATCGGACAAACTTTTTTTGTTTTTTTTTGTTTTCATTGGACAAAAGTTTGGTCTGCAAACGGACAAACCTTTGCCCAACAAAAGTCCGAAGGAGCAAAGTCCGACCGTGTGTACAAAAAACCATCGGACTTTTGTCCGATGGACAAAACAAATAATGTTAAAATCAACCAACAATAGCAGAAGTTGACCAAAGGGTGGCGGTAAAGAGCAGGAAAGAGCAGAAAAACCACGTGAAGTTGGAAAAAGTTTTGGGAAAGTTTGCAGAAAAGTCCGAGCGTGTGTATGCTATGGGTGTTCCCGACACACTCCGTTCGGACAAAAAACCACGGAAAAGTCAGATGGAAGTCCGACCGTGTGTACGGGGCTTTAGGCAAATATCTGAAAAGGAAATCACTCCGAGAACACTTGGCTTGTTTCCAGCAAAGCTCTGCCTGCACACATCATACATTATAAAGACTCAGAACTCAGGCTCTTTCTGGGTCAGCAAATAGCTCAGCGGTTACTTCGTGAACAACTACAGAATTTCATTCTGCAATCCTTCGGGGTTTGAAACCCGCGGGCGCTATCTGACCCTTTTAATTTTTTTTTTAAATACTAAACTAATAATTAAAGGATTATTTATAATTGTGTTAGAGACAAGCATAATTATGTCCCACTGTAATATTGGATATTTTTCCAGATCTCAAAAGTCATTGATAAAAAAAAAAAAAAAATGCGTGGGGATCCCCCAGTTCAATTACCAGACCCTCCAGGTCATTAAGGGGAACCTTGCGTCAAATTAAACAAAAAATGGCGTGGGGTTCCCCCCAAATATCCATACCAGACCCTTCAGATCTGGTATGGATTTTAAGGGGAACTCCACCCCAAATTTAAAAAAAAAATGGCGTTAAGTTCCCCCCAAAAATCCATACCAGACCCTTTATCCGAGCACACAACCTGGCAGGCCGCAGGAAAAGAGGGGGAGGGACGAGAGAGCACCCCCCCCTGAACCATACCAGGCCACATGCCCTCAGCAAGGGGAGGATGCTTTGGGGGTCTGTGACCCCTCAAAGCACCATGTCCCCATTTTGATGGGGACAAGGGCCTCATCCCAACAACCCTTGCCCGGTGGTTATGCGGGTCTGCAGGCAGGGGGCTTATTGGAAACTGGAAGACCCCTTTAACAAAGGGAACCCCCATATCCCACCCCCCTAAGTGAATTGGTAAGGGGTACTCCTACCATTTCACAAAGAAAGTGTATTTTTTTAAAAAAAACACACAGACACCGTTGGGATAAGTCCTTTATTAAAAATAAAAAAAGTCGTCCCCCCCTCTTTTCCTGCGGCCTGCCAGGTTGCGTGCTCGGATAAAGGGTCTGGTATGGATTTTTGGGGGGAACCCCACAATCATTTTTTTTTTTTTTATTTGACGCAGGGTTCCCCTTAATATCCATTCCAGACCTGAAGGGCCTGGTAATTGAATTTGGGGGGACCCCCACATATTTTTTTTTTATAAATGACTTTCAATTACTTTTCTGTGTATTGGCGGGAGCCGACAATTCATTAAAGCCGCGAATACTTTTAAATGACTTTTTTTCCTTCAGAAATGACACTTTGTGCAGGGACAGTTCTAAGCACGGGAAACATGCGCTACTTTACAGGCATACTATACACACCCCCTAGGTATGAAATTTAAAGGAATATTTCACTTTTATTTCACTTTAAGCATTATTAAAATCACTGCTCCCCAAAAAACTGACGTTTTTAAAACTTTTTTTTGCATTGATACATGTCCCCTGGGGCAGGACCCGGGTCCCCAAACACTTTTTATGACAATAACTTGCATATAAGCCTTTAAAATTAGCACTTTAGATTTTTCATGTTCGAGTCCCATAGACTTTAACGGTGTTTGGATGTTCAAACAAATTTATTGCCTGTTTGCATGTTCTGATGCGAACTGAACTGGGGGGTGTTCGGCTCATCCCTTTCCCTGACCATTTTCACACTAAACTACTATGCAGAGAAAGGAAGCAGCCTTATAAAAAGAATGGTATTTCTACTGGAAATGCATTGTCATGCAGCGGGTGTAAATAGAGCCTTAAGCCCCGTACACACAGTCAGACTTTTGGCCAACAAACTTCATTTTGAGCAAGTTGAACCAACAATCCGACCGTGTGTACGCTCCATCGGACAAACTTTTTTTTTTTCTTTTGTATTCATCGGACAAAAGTTTGGTCTGCAAACGGACAAACCTTTGCCCAACAAAAGTCCGATGGAGCAAAGTCCGACCGTGTGTACAGAAAACCATCGGACTTTTGTCCGATGGACAAAACAAATAATGTTAAAATCAACCAACAATAGCAGAAGTTGACCAAAGGGTGGCGGTAAAGAGCAGAAAAGAGCAGAAAAACCACGTGATGTTGGAAAAAGTTTTGGGAAAGTTTGCAGAAAAGTCAGAGCGTGTGTATGCTATGGGTGTTCCCGACCAACTCCGTTTGGACAAAAAACCATGGAAAAGTCCGATGGAAGTCCGAGCGTGTGTACGGGGCTTTAGGCAAATATCTGAAAAGGAAATCACTCCCAGAACACTTGGCTTGTTTCCAGCAAAGCTCTGCCTGCACACATCCTACATTATAAAGACTCAGAACTCAGGACCTTCCCGCGTCAGCAAATAGCTCAGCGGTTACTTCATGAACAACTACAGAATTACATTCTGCAATCCTTCGGGGTTTGAAACCCGCGGGCTCCATCTGACCCTTTTAAAAAAAAAATTAAATACTAAACTAATAATTAAAGGATTATTTATAATTGTGTTAGAGACAAGCAGAATTATGTCCCACTGTAATATTGGATATTTTTCCAGATCTCAACTTTTTCTATCATATTTTTTAGTGGTATAATGCTTTTTAATTGCCTATTATTTATTTATACAGTATACAGGGCTTTTTTTTTTCAGAGAATATGTGCAGGTACCAGAGACGCGCACAACAAAAAAAAAAATAGTTTTGTTTAATTTCGGATTCATTCGTTAAGTCAATCATTTTTGTTTTCGGAATTTGTTTTGTGTAATCGTTGTTCTGAATATATTTTCGGAAGTTAATTAGGAAGTTTCAGATTGTTATGTTTCCAGCGCGACTTTGCATTGTGACTTGCTTGTGACTTTGATGCGCCTTGCAACTTCCATGCGTCTTGCTTGTGAATTGGATGTTTTGCGACTTTGTTGTTGGCCAATCATAACAATACAGTGTATAACACGTTATTGAATCTCGGAATAATGATAATTTTGTCCGAATCTCAATTTGTAACTAAACAAATTGCACATGTCTAGCAAGTACTCCTCCCTTCCTAGTCACCCCTTGCCTCTGCCCCCTACCTGCCTCTGAGCACTGTCCCTTGGTTCTAAACAGCTCTCAGTACCGCCCCTTTTAGAGAATACAGACCCAAGTATCATTTTGTGGTTCTCAGTTATTTGTATGGAATTTGTTAATTATAACAACAAAAGCAATAAAATAGATCCTCTGCAGCCAGTAACAATAGACCCCCCAGGAAAAATAGACCCCCCAGCAGCAACAGACCCCCTGGCAACAATAGATCCCCTCAGCAATTGTAGCCCCCCCCAGCAATAATAGACCCCCCCAGCAACAACTGATTCCCCAGCAACAATAGACTCCAGAGCAACAATAGATCTCCCAGCAGTAAGCAAGAATAGGCCCTCTACCTCAACAGTAGATCCCACCCAGTATCAATTGCCCCCCCCCCTCCCAGCAACATAAGAACCCCCAGCAACAATGGATTCTCCATCAGCAACAATAGACTTCTTCAGCAACAATAGACCCCCCTCAACTATAGATACCTCCAATAACAATAGGTCCCCAGCAGCCAGCATCAATAGTTCATCCAGCACTATTTGAAATTACATACATTCCGTGCAGGAGGTGCATTCCCCTGAGCCCCCTATATATATATATATATATATATATATATATATATATATATATACACACAACCACAGTAAATTTCCTTTTAATATGGGACACACTGGAGGCTGGTTGAGCCTGGCCTGTATTTGTCATCATGTCTGGAATGACTGCGATGGTCTGGACAGCTACCATGTGGAATACAAGTGTAGCACACGGACCTTTTCCTGCCTTTGGCTCGCTTGCAGGTCAAGGCACACCGCGCTATATGCCTGCATCCTCCCTTTGAGAGGTCGAACAGTGTTAACAGATTTTTGGGTCCTGCAGCCGGGTTCACCTTCAGTTGGTTGTCGTCTCCCAGAGTATAGGGACAAGTCTCTATTTTTCCCAAGTAACTCCAATGTCCACACCACCTTAAACTCCAACGTTGAGTTTATTTTTATCAGCAAAGTTCAATAGACAGTAGAGATGGATAAGAGAAAGGACAGCAAGGTATTGGGAGATAGGTCCTGGCACAATTAATATTGTAGTCGCCACTCGATCCCGAGTGGGCTTAGCTCACCCGGATAGTTCCCTGTAGGAGCGGATCCTAGCAGCCGGAGTGATGCTCGAACGTTTTCCTGAGTTTTCCTAGAGATACGATCGGGAGATCCTCTGCCACAGAATCTTTCAGTCCCGAACCTCTCAGCACATGCAACACAAGGACAGGTGCCAGCAACAGCACATTGCAAGGCCTATAGTGAACCTTTCAATCCCTCCAGAAAGTTACCGGGCCTCTCCTTCACCGTGAACTTTCACCGGTCCCTCAGAAAGGTCCTCCCCCGGCCTCCTCTTCTTAGAGCGGGTTCCCTCGCAAGGGCACCCTGGGATTCCTCTTTCGGGGATGGGCCCCAGCTAAAGGTGCTGGGCCCCATAATAGAGTTGAAGCCCCAGGCTAAAGGTGCCTGAGAATGATACACACACACGCACCCCTGGCCTGGAGGGCCGGGTGACGCGGACTGCTCCCTAAAAGATGGCGTCTGCCCCTTATGTATCCTCTCCCAGCATGCACAGCAGGTTAACCACGCCCACCGCACCACTGCCGAGAGAGGACACCCTAAGGCATAGCAGTGCCACCCACGGTTCAACCCTGACCCAAGATGGCAGTGCCACCTGCAGGCCACAGGGAACTGTACATCGGGCCGCATTACACAGGCAGAAGCTAACCCTAACAATCAAAATGGTCTGAGCCTGACTACTGGCTCAGATCAAACCCCTAAATTTGAGTACATAGCACCCCTGAAAGTAAAGGGGCGCTACACAAGCATTCGCTTCAACTTGATCATATGGAGTATATGGACTTTAGTAATGGATTCATGACTGCAAATGCTTTAAACTGTCTTTAGATCCAAGCTTTATAAGCCCATGCTTGTGCTACCAAGGGAGAGAGTCATCGCTAGCGGGTGCGAGTGCATCTGCTGCCTACAACACCTGATCGTTCAGTGGCAGCTTGGAAGCCACTCTCCTCACATCCACTTCAGATTTAACTGGATGATAGCGTGGTGCGACGCAGGGTTGAGCGTTGTCCCTTGAGCCAGACTTTGCAGAGGCCAGCTGCAAAACTCACGCCACTCTCCAAAACAGGAAATCGCTGGGATTGGTGAGGGGGCACTTGCCCATTCTCGTTACACTAAAGGACATTGCATGCAGACACTGTTGCTTTGTTTATTCCTCCAAGCCCTGTAAGGGGACCCTTGCTACATTTTAGTGCCCATCTACTTTCCAGGACATAAATTGCCCATCTCAAAGAGCTAGCTAAAAACTCAAGCCTTTCTCTTCAAAGGACTACAGAATATCCCCCCCCCCTCCCCACAAGGGATAGGAACACTTGGTGCCAATCTAGGCCCATACAGTAACCAAGACCCCTTTTAGAGATGGATAAGGACTCTATGGTGTTGCTGAATGTGAATTTAGAGTTTATACATTTCTGGGACTGTGGGGTCAGGTGATAAAGGGAGAGGTTTGATGGAAGCCTAGTCATTCCTGTACCCTTTTTTCGGCCTGCTGTCATAGACTCCATACAGGGTTAAATTCTGCTGGTTATACATTCTTAAAGTGTTTTAATTGCTTATTTCGTAATTGGCTTTGCCACCAAGCCTATTGACCATATCTTATCTATGGCATACTACAAACGCTCTGTTACTGAATTCATTGCCATTAATCTGCCAGTAAACAAATCTAACTGGTTTACTTTGCATGTTCGTGTGCCTTTAAATTATTTTGTCATAACAGAAATGTCAGGACCCAGAGTGTCAGAGGATTTGCAAGGTCAAGGCAACTAGTGGGGTACAAAATCTTTGAGCGGCCCTCACTGGGGTAGCACTACACATACTACCAATACACTTTGATTAATACATGAAAGCTCTTTGCTTCATATACCTTGGAGCAACCAACCAGTTTATTTAGTAGACCAATCTCTGGAATTGACTGTATGTCTGTTTTCCATTAGGATCAATTGATTCACCTTCTGGCTCTGTCCTGGGAATTTAATGCATTACTATTTTCCATTTTTAGGATCACCTGGAATTCATCAAATGTTTTGGACTCACTTTTTTTTTTTTAATTATCAATTTTTATTAACATTTATCACTACAAAAAGACAAACAGATAGAGAGCAAAAATACATATATTTATATCACTCAATATAAATAAAAAAGACAAAAAAAACAGGGGGGGGGGAGGGCACAGCCAAAAAAGCAATCCCCAAGGGAGAGGTCCCCACAGGGGATAAGCAATTGCTGATAAAACAGGGAGAGTGAGGGATAAAAAGAAGGGGATAGGAGAGAAAGAAGGAAGAAAAAAAAAACTCCCCGTGTAAAATCAAATCTAAGTGCAGTACTCAACCATGGTTATATATTTAAAGGGGTTTTTTTTCTTTGTCTGAATTTCTCACTTCCTGTTCCTCCTCATTAAGCTTGCCCCCCATCATCCGAGCCGTTCTAGCTGGGGGTTAGTGAGCACGCTCGCCCCCTCCCTTGGGACTACATCCATGCGGGAATATACAGAAATATACCGCTGTGAATATACTGAGCATTAATCAGGGAAGCGGCTACAGCCTATCTATGACATCCCACAATGGCTGCCAGTGTATTCTGTGTGTTATTTTAGTTTTCTTTATGTTATGTATATACAGAGCCAGTAACACTTGTACAGGGGTATTCAAAAGGCAGAGACAGCGCCAGTAAGAGTTTGGCCTGGGAAACTTTTATTTCACAGATAGATATTAGGACTATCAGTCCTACAGTCCCCCCTAAAAATGTCTTCCTCCCCCCTTTTTTCTCTGTCCCATATACCCAAGTCACTTTTCTCCTACTCTTCCCCAACACATAGACAGCTGACCCTGGGTAAAGGGTTTAGTTTTGGGTACACAGAGAAAAAGTGAGTGTGGAAAAATTGCATTACTAATGGCTCCCCCAAATCAGTGTTCTAGTCCCCCCCAATATTCCAACCCCATGCTTCATCTGAACAACAGACTGAGAGCTCCAACAGAGCGCAAATGGGTGAGAATACTTTCCTACGTAATGGGCTAAAAGCAAACATGTGATGTTTGTATTGGATCACTGTGACCCTTCACCCTTTTCTCCTGATGCATGCTGGGGGAGGGGCTGTACCAGGAAGTAAGTTAGTGTGTGTGGGGGACTGGAAAGCAGCAGCATGATACACAGAAGGGATTACATCTGGTAATGACAGAAGCCTGTTGTATTAGGACTCCATGTAACAAAGCCATCATGTTCTTAGTGAGTAATAAACCCTCTCCATGGTTAAGAAGTTCATCCCGCCTGTGTGTAACTTGCTGAGCAGATACTGGCAGCATTGCTAGCAGCACCCTGAGAGACCCCGTGTCTAAGGGACATAACAAAACACTGTTATTTTGCTCTGAATTGGTGTATTGTTAATAGCAGCACACTTATTATTTATTGTTTTATTGACATTTTTTATTGAGCTTTAAAATGTTCCATACAAAGGTATAAAACACAAATGAGGGGGGAGAGAAGGAAGAGTAATGAAGAAAACAGACTTCTCTGGGTAGCGCGTAGGCGACTATCAAATATCAGATATGAGACAAAGTCTGATAACATAAGAAGCTAGCATCCAGCTCTGTAAAAAGTGAGAACATAATGCTGAATAAATAATAGTAAAACAATCTGTTAGCATATATTGTAACTTATAATAGCGTAGCCTGCATACCCAGAAAAAATAAATAAAAAGGGTAAAAGATAATAACAATCATCTGGGCTTGTCTCTTCTGGGCTCGTTCCTCCTGGGCGCTGAGTGATTACAGTATACAGGGCAAGGGGAATCTCAGGGGGTCAGGGGGGTCTATCCAAAGATACCAACACTCTTATATCGCCGTATGTCGGTCCACCTGCTCAACTAAACAAGCCGACATGGCCTCCATAACCTCCACATCCTTGATTCTAGCATAAAGAACAGATAAGGTTGGGGGATTTTGCTTTTTCCAGTGAAGGGCCACTAAACACCTAGCTGCCGTTAGTATATGTGTGGCCAGCTTTTTTGGCTAATCCTGGGAGTTTAGGAGGAAGAAGACCCAATAAAAAAAGCCTAGGGGAGAAAGGGATATCGACCTCAAATAGCTGGTGTAGTAGCCCCTGGACCGAGCACCAATAAGGCTGAAGAGATAGGCAGTTCCAGTAAATGTGAAGTAACCTGCCCCATTCTTGGAGACATCTCCAGCAGCGATCCAAGGTTGATGGGTATATGGCATGTAGGCGAGATGGTGTGATGTACCAAAAGAAAAGCACCTTATATGTGTTCTCTCTATAGAGCGTACATATAGCTCTCTTGGCTGCACAGGACCATACCGTTTTCCATTGTTCAAGGGATATTCCTCGCCAAGGTGTTCCTCCCAATTACGCATGTAACTATGTTTCCCCCAAAGAGACCATATCATAAGAATTTAAGATTTTATAAATGACCAAGGTCAGTCCATTCTGTGACGGACCCCATAAGACTAGACATTCGAATGGGGATGACGTGGAGAATTGAAGGCTAGGGGTGAAGGCACGTGCGTAATGCCAATTTTGGAGGTAGCTAAAGAAGGCGCTACGGGGAAGATCATGTTTAATTCTGAGTTCGTAAAAGGATAATAAAACCCTAGTCACTGGATTCACTAAGTGTCCATAATGAAAAAGGTTCCTCTGCAACCATGGAGAGATCATCTGGTAAGTTAGGCTATCTGGTAGTTTAGGGTTGTAGAGGAAAGCCGTGACTAAGGGGGCCTCAGATTGAAGAGGGGTAATGCGATTTAATTGTCTCCAAATAGTTTGCAGCAAATTCATAGTATGTAGTAGGGAAGTGGAGGGAAATTCAGCATTAGTGTTCCATAATAGATTGTTCGGGTGGATGGGGGCCAACCACAGTTTGTCTATTTGGGTCCAGCGGTTAAAGGCCGGGAGAGTAACCCAAGATGCTATAGCTCTCAATTGGGGAGCGTAATAGTAACGATGGAGGTGTGGGAAAGCTAAGCCCCCCTCTTTTCGAGAGGCATAAAGTATTGAGCGGGCTATTTGGTGTTGTTTGAAATTTAGAAGGTCCCTCTGAAGTTTTTTAAGCTGTGCAGAGTTTATCATTAATTGTTAATAGTAGCAATGTGGCATCATTACCAAGCATCAATGGGTCTGTCTTTGAACGAATCTTTAAACTTTTTCTGTGCAGAATCAGCAAAACAAACTCTTAGAAAGCCAAGCAGAGAGCATGATGCTGATTGTAACCCTTCTCCCTCTCTTTAATCAGAGGCCTGAGCAGTAAGTGAGCCATAGATGCCACCACTAACTACAATCAGGGCATATTATCTTGGGAATTGCACTCTAATGTGTGTTACTGATTGCTTGTACCAGGAGCCTGCAATCAGGTTGTTAAAGCTCATTTGCTAGGGTTTGATGGTGTACTGTTTCCTCCACTGGCTACTTGCATTAAAGGCACACTTAGGTGAAATTAAATCTTCAAGGTTCACACAGGGAGCATGGTTTACCTGCTCAAGGCTTCGGCTTTTTATTTCAGATATGATGTACTTTACCCATCTACCTCACTTTTCTGGTGGCACTGGAACATCTCATCTGCCTCTCACTAACAGAAAGCCTGATATGAAAATAAAATTATGCTATGAAACATCTCCAAAATTACAAGAACAAGTGCAGTTGTTTTATATATATATATATATATATATATATATATATATATATATATATATATATATATAATTTTATATAATGTTATATTTTTTTCTATTCTGTTCTATTGTTTTTCTATTCTATTCTTTTCTATTATTTTCTATTCCATTCTAATCTTTTCTATTCGAATTTGATTTCATTTTATACAAAATTAGAGTTTCGGAAAATGGTTATATATATATATATATATATATATATATATATATATATATATATATATATATATATATAAAAAATCATCTTCCGAAATTCAAATTTCGTATAGAATGATCTTGAATAGAAAAGATTAGAATAGAATAGAAAATAATAGAAAAGAATAGAATAGAAAAACAATAGAATAGAATATAATATATATTATATTTTATTCTTTACTGTTCTTTTGTATTTCCTTTCTATGCTATTCTTTTCTATTATTTTCTATTCTATTCTAATCTTTTCTATTCAAATTTGATTTAATTCTTTTCGAAATTCGAATTTCGGAAAATGGTTACATTTAGTTTACTTTTTCGAATGCGGTAGAATTTTTTCTAATTTGATTGTTTTATTTCTTTAATTCAGTAGATTTTTTTCAACTGCGGTTGATTTTTTTTCAAATTTTTCGAATTTCATCAAACTTTTTTGAATTCGGTAAAAAAAAATTGAATTTGAATAGGAAGCTAATCTATTCTAATCTTTTCTATTCTAATTCGATTTCATTCTATACGAAATTCAAATTTCGGAAAATGATTATATACTGTATATATAATATATATATATATATATATCTCATCTTCCGAAATTCGAATTTCGTACAGAATGAATTCAAATAAGAATAGAAATTATTAGAATAGAATAGAATAGAAAATAATAGAAAAGAACAAAATAGAATAAAATATAATATATATTATGTTTTATTCTATTCTGTTCTATTGTTTTTCTATTCTTTTGTATTATCTTAGTTTCCATTGTTTTGCATTCTTTTCCAATCTATTCTCAAATTCAAATTTATACTGTTCGAAATTCGAATTTCGGAAAACGTTCATATTCTATTTTATTTTATTACATTCTATTAAATTCTATTCTATTCTTTACTATTCCTTTATTTTTATTCTATTACTTTATTATTTTGTATTCTGTTTTATAGTATTCTTTTTTAGAAAATCGATTGCTATTTCTTTCAAATTTGATTAAAATTTGTTTTCAAATTCGATTCAAATTTTGTCCACTTGTTTTTCATTACGAAACGTTATTTCGGATTCATTTAAATTCGTTACTATTGTAATTTGGATGCATCTGAATTTCCGAATAATGAAAAATCTGTCAGAATTTTGATTCGGAATGAAACGTAATGCACATATCTAGTAGTGGGTGGTGTAATGGTCATGCGTACAAGGAACCTGAATAGCTGTGTGTGTGTAGCAGACATTTTTTCACATCACAAATCTCCCCCGCCATTTTGTCATAAGAATGCATAGCCACAGTGACCTTTCTCCCTCCTTCCAAGATCTAATCAATCCACTGATCAGACACACAGACCTCTATTACCCAATCCACAATTTAAGTCTGGAAACCCTAATAAAATTGTCACCCACACAAACTTGAGCAATCCAGACAACTAACAGATACCAGTCATAAATACCTCAGTTGAAGAGAATGACAAATACACATCTCTGCTAGACTGGTTAGCAGTTATAGCTCTGAAACTTCAGTATGTTTCATAACTCATGAAATAATAATAGCACAGCCAGAATAGATACATATTTACCTCCCTCGGTTAATTTATAGCATTTTGAGCCCAAACCTCATTAACCTAGGAATACTGGGAGCAAAACCAGCCCAATTCATCTCCTAGGTGAACTGGGCAAGTTTATATTCATTTCAAAGCTAAATTCAGGCTGGACAATAATCTGAATGTTAGCAGGCTATACTCGGTAGGTACTTAGAGATTAAGGATGATCTCCGGCGTGTTCGCATAGCCCATGTGCAGAGTCCGCCAGGAAGTCGGTACCGCGCTGCGCTAATCACAGGCAGTGAGACATTTCCCAATCTCTGCAGCCGCGCATCGGGACAATGTCTCCCTGCCGGTGATTAGCGCAGTGCGGTGCTGACTTCCTGGCGGGCTCTGCATGTGGGCTGTGCGAACACACCGGACCTCATCCTTATTAGAGATATGAGTACTTAAAGAAAACTGTATTTGGGACATAGTCATAAACATTATGACATCCCAGAAATCCCTCCTCAGACGCTTAATTGGTCACACAAGACACCTTTGATACCAGAGAAAAGGGGAATGCCCGGACAGTTTGACAGCTCTTGTTAACAACAAACCAAGGAACATCTAACAGGACTTGTGAGAGCCACCGTACTGTTTTTGCTTATTCGTTGGCAGCGTTGGTCATCTTACTTTAAAAAATTAATTAGTTACAGTTACAAATTACTTCTCAAAAAAAGAAATTGTGTTAGTAACTCAGTTACTACATTGAAAAAGTAATTAGTTACTCAGCAAAGTAACTGACTTTTTTTTTGAGGGCACATAGCACATCAGGGCATTTGGCACATAGCACATTAGGGCACAGGGCACATAGCACATGAGGGCACATCAGGACATGGGGCAAATAGCACATCAGGGCACATAGCACATCAGGGCACGGGGCACATCAGGGCATGGGGCACATAGCACATCAGGGCACATCAGGGCATAGGGCACATAGCACAACAGGGCACATCAAGGCATGGGGCACATAGCACATCAGGGCGCACAGCACATCAGGGCGCACAGCACATCAGGGTGCATAGCACATCAGGGCGCATAGCACATCAGGGCACATGATAGCACATAGCACATCAGGGCATGGGGCACATAGCACATCAGGGCACATAGCACGTCAGGGCATGGGGCACAGGGCACATAGAACATGAGGGCACATCAGAACATGTGGCACATAGCACATCAGGGCGGGGCACATAGCACATCAGGGCAGGGCACATAGCACATTGTTTACCAGCCATGCAGAGTAGCGCAGGAAGCGTGTGTAATAAGTTCTCTCTCAAGTCACGGCACTGACGGCAGTCACGCTACTCCCCGGCGGCCCCTCCTCTCTTCTCGTCCATCCCAGATGATGTCACAAGCAAATGGGGATGGACGAGAAGAGAGGAGGGGCCGCAGGGAGCAGCGTGACTGCCGTCAGTGCCGTGACATGAGAGAGACCCGGTCATAGAGGAGAGGAGCAATTACACTACTGCCATCTAGTGGCGGTAGATGTAATTGGGGTAACGCCACCCAAGTAATGGTAACAGCGTTACCATGAGGGGAAGAGTAATTAGTTAGATTACTCGTTACCCTCTAAAGTAACTGCGTTATGTAACTCCGTTTATTCTAACTCAGTTACTTACATCACTGTTCGTTGGACTCTTGCTGAAACCAGGATTTGTAAGTATTCTTTATTTGCAACTCCTTTTTATTTCTGTGTTGTTTTACTGTCTCCTTATTTTGTTGTAACATCCTTTTCTGTAAATATTTTATTTGCACCATTTTGATCTTTTCATTATTAAACCCTATGTTAAAAAGTGTTAAAACTGTCTGTAAAGCTTTTAATGCAAACTAAAAGAATCCCTGTAACTTGAAGTGTGCTACTGTATATGGTAAATCTCTGAACATATCTGTCTGTGGTGACAGTGTGTGTACAAATGTTTGTTTTTCATAATTGTTCTTGCTAATATTGTGAAGGGTTTATACAGTAGGTCCAAAAGCTATCTGTTGGTAGTTTGGAGTTTAAAGGGTTAATTGCTTAACCATATAAGGACCGAGTCTCTTTCTGAGATGTTGTTTACAAGTTAAAAACAGGTTTTTACGCTGCTCACGTATGCGTTCGCTTCTGTGCGCCAGCTCATCGGGACAGGGCACTTTAAAAAAAAAAATGTATTTATTTTTCTTATTTATTTTACTTTTTTTATTTATTTTGACACTGTTTTAAAAAAAAAAAATTTGGGTCACTTTATTCCTATTACAAGGAATGTAAACATCCCTTGTAATAGAAAAAAGGATGACAGGTCCTCTTAAATATGAGATCGGGGGTCAAAAAGACCTCAGATCTCATAGTTATACTAAAATGCAATAAAAAAAATTAAATAAATGATGTCATTCTGAAAAAAAAAAGAAAATGTCCCTTTAAGAGCTATGGGCGGAAGTGACATTTTGACGTGGCTTTTGCCCTGCAATGGTATGGAGACGGGTGGGGGCATCTTCCCCTCACTCGTCTCCATACACAGCAAGGGAGAAGACCCGATCGCCTCCGCCGCTACCGACGGCTCCGGTAAGCGGCGGAGGGCACCTGAGAACGGCGGCAGGGGGGCCCCTCTCCCGCCACCGATAAAAGTGATCTTACGGCGTATCCGCTGCAGAGACCGCTTTTATCTTGTAGCGGACCGCCCGCTGAAGAAGAGAATACCGGGGTTATGGTAGCTAGCTGCTACCATACCAATGGTATTCCTCTTCAAATAGCCAACGTATTTCTGCGGCAAGTGGTTAATTAAAGCGGTTGTATACCCGCTGACACTTTTTTTTTATACACATGTAAGGCAAAAGGCATAATGAGCTAGTATGCACCGCATACTAGCTCATTATGAAATACTTACCTTAGAACGAGGAGTCGGTATCTCACCTGGTCCACGCAGAGGGAGCTGACATGTTGCCTCGGCGTGTCTTCCGGGTATCGCGGCTCCAGCGCTGTGAGTGGCTAGAGCCGCGATGTTGTCACTCCCGCGCATCCACGCGGGAGACTTCTTTCCGGCAAGTTTAGGCATCTGCCGGGCTTTCAGCCGAGAATCCCCTGTGCGCATGTGCCGCTGAAGTCAGCGGCTCATTGCAAGGGGAATATCTCCTAAACCGTACAGGTTTAGGAGATATTCTTTTTACCTACAGGTAAGCCTTATTATAGGCTTACCTGTAGGTAAAAGTTAAAAAATTTACAATACAACCACTTTAACTTAACCCAGTAACAATCGCTCTCAGGCTGCTGGCACCTAGATTGTGGGCCCATCTGCTGGAAAATCTTTGTGCAGGATGCAGCTGAGAGTAGCATTGTTACGTACGGGACAGTGTGGTGTGAGATTGGCCAGTCCTTTGTCACAAGTTGGTGATAAGAGGTCTGACATCTGCGTTCATCACAGGTGGAGCTTGTTGGGCCCCTTCCACAGCTCTTCTCTCTGCACAGGCTATTTGCAGCACAGCGATAATGTCACTGCTGCTTCTACAAAGTGCTATCAAGGTTTGCAAAGGCATTTGGTGGAAATTTGAGGAACTTTTTTTTTTTGCACTCAGGGTTGGGCATTAATTGTGGTCTTATCCCCATTGTGAAGCTTTTAAATAAAACGTGTTTTTAATTCTCTTGTTATCCTGTCTGATGCTTGTCTTACAGGAAGTGAGGTGAACGCAGACAGTAATAAAATCCTGACAAGGGGTTATATACCATCCTCACTACTACAGTGCCTTGAAAAAGTATTCATACCCCATGAAATCTTCCACATTTTGTCATGTTACAACCAAAAACGTAAATGTATTTTATTAGGATTTTATGTTATAGACCAAGAAAAAGTGTCACATAATTGCGAAGTCAATACTTTGTAGAACCTCCTTTCACTGCAATTACAGCGGCGAGTATTTTTGGGGATGTCTCTACCAGCTTTGCACATCTAGAGATTGACATTGTTGCACATTCTTCTTTACAAATAGCTCAAGCTCTGTCAGATTGGCTGGAGAGCGTCTGTGAACAGCAATTTTCAAGTCTTGACACAGATTCTCAATTGGATTTAGGTCGGGACTTTGACTGGGCCATTCTAACACATGAATATCCTTTGATCTAAACCATTTCATTGTAGCTCTGGCTGTATGTTTAGGGTCATTGTGCTGCTGGAAGGTGAACCTCCGCCCCAGTCTCAAGTCTTTTGCAGACTCTGACAGGTTTTCTTCTAAGATTGCCCTGTATTTGGCTCCATCCATCTTCCCTTCAACTCTGACCTGTCCCTGCTGAAGAAAAGCATCCCCTCAACATGATGATGGCACCACCATGTTTCACGGTGAGGATGGTGTGTCCAGGGTGATGTGCAGTGTTAGTTTTCCACCACACATAACTTTTAGGCCAAAAAGTTCAATTTTGGTCTCATCTGACCAGAGCACCTTCTTCCACAGGTTTGCTGTGTCCCCCACATGGCTTCTCGTAACCTGCAAACAGGACTTCTTATGGCTTTCTTTCAACAATGGCTTTCTTCTTGCCACTCTTCCATAAAGACCAGATTTGTGGAGTGCACGACTAATAGTTGTCCTGTGCACAGATTCTCCCACCTGAGCTGTGGATCTCTGCAGCTCCTCCAGAGTTACCATGGGCCTCTTGGCTGCTTCTCTGATGAATGCTCTCCTTGCCCGGCCTGTCAGTTTAGGTGGACGCTATCTCTTTGTAGGTTTGCAGTTGTGCCATACTCTTTCCATTTTCGGATGATGGATTGAACAGAGCTCTGTGAGATGTTCAAAGCTTGGGATAATTTTTTTTGTTTCAATCTTTTTTTATTATTAATAAGTCACAATATACATGAAATGAAGCATACAATGACAATTCAAAGAGTATGTACTTATCAAGGCATGAAATAAATCAAGCAATATACATGCATCAGTACAACAAGATATGCCATATAACAATCTACCAAATATAACAATAAATACTTTATTGTTTAACAAACCGAAAGGGGAGAGGGGATAAATAGTATATAAAAAAAAAAAAGAAAGTTCGTCTTCATCATCATTCTATCCTTCCCTGACCCTCCCCTATCTACCCACCCCCCCCCCCCCCCCCGAAGTCTATAAGAAAGAAAAAGTAGTAATAATGGGTCTACCTAGTAATAATGGGTCTACCCCAAAGAGGGGAGGGAATGAAAAGCAGGGGGTAAGAGAAAGGTACTTCAAAACACTTTTCAAACAAGACTAGGAGTAGTTCCTGCAGGGCAGGGATAGTGTAAAACAAGTTAAACCATCTATATCACGTTCTTATGTGGAATGAGAAAGAGAGTGGAATTCCGCAGAATTTATGAAATGAAGCCAGCAAGCCCATAGTTCAGTAAACTTTTTTGGGGAGTCCCTGGATTGCTGGATCAGATCTTCCATTTCAGCAATTTTTTTAACCCTCAAAAGCCATTCGGAAATACTGGGAGGTGAAGTGTCTTTCCAGTGGACCGAAATGCAAAGCTTAGCTGCATTGATGAGATGCAGGATTATAGTTTTTTTGTATGTTGACTGTGAGAGAGAAGTATGATGAAATAAAAATTGTGCTGCAGTAAAATCCAGAGTATAAGATGTGATAAGAGAAATGAGGCGGTGGATTTCTCTCCAAAAAGGTTGTAAACGGGGACAATCCCACCAAATGTGAAGTAGTGTTCCCTGTTCGTTCTCACACCGCCAACACACAGGAAGAACACTGGGATTGAATTTATTTATAATAATAGGCGTTCTATACCACCTCGAATATAGTTTAAAGCCATTTTCTTGTGCAAGGACGTTTAACCACTTCCCGCCCAGTCAATAGCATATTGACGTCCGGGAAGTGGTTCTGTTATCCACACTGGACGTCATATGACGTCCTGCGGGATAACAGCCGCCGCGCGCCCGGGGGGCGCGCATCGCGGCGAAGCGGTGGGTCAGTCTGACCCACCGCTACACTGATCTCGGTAAAAAGCCTCAGTCGGAGGCTTTTTACCATGTGATCAGCCGTGTCGAATCATGGCTGATCAGGAAGTAAACAGGAAGAGCCGTTGATCGGCTCTTCCTCACTCGCGTTTGACAGACGCGAGTAGAGGAGAGCCGATCGGCGGCTCTCCTGACAGGGGGGGTTCGCGCTGATTGTTTATCAGCGCAGCCCCCCCTCGGATACCCACACTGGACCACCAGGGAAGCCCCCAAGGACCACCAGGAAAGCCCTAAGCATGTGGATGGCCCCCATGGCCATCCACATGTAGTAAAAAAAAAATATATGTAAAAAAAAAACATAAAAAAATATGCCAATCAGTGCCCACACATGGGCACTGACTGGCACGATCATGCCAAGCAAATAATGTGTGGTGGCTGGCATTGCTAGGCAGCAGTGTCACCAGTGCCACCTACTAGTGTCCATCAGTGCCACCTATCAGTGCCCATCCGTGCCCATCTGTGCCCATAAGTGCCCACCTATCAGTGCCCATCTGTGCCACCTATCAGTGCCACCCATAAGTGCCCATTAGTGCCGCCTAAAAGTGCCCGTTAGTGCCGCCTATGAGTGCCCATCAGTGCCGCCTATGAGTGCCAATCAGTGCCGCCTATGAGTGCCAATCAGTGCCACCTATGAGTGCCCATCAGTGCTGCATACCAGTGCCACATATCAGTGCCCATCAGTGCCGCCTATCAGTGCCCATCATCAGTGCCCATCAGTGCCACCTCATCAGTGCCACCTCATTGGTGCCACCTCATCGGTGCCCATCAGTGTCGCCTTATCAGTGCCCTTCAGTGCCGCCTTATCAGTACCCGTCATTGAAGTAGAAAAGGTACTTATTTACAAAAAAAATTAACAGAAACAAAGAAAAACATAGTTTTTTTAAAAAATTTCGCTCTTTTTTTATTTGTTGCGCAAAAAATAAAAATCGCAGAGGCGATCAAATACCACCGAAAGAGAGCTCTATTTGTGGGAACAAAATGATAAAAAATTTGTTTGGGTACAGTGTAGCATGACCGCGCAATTGTCATCCAAATTGCGACAGCGCTGAAAGCTCAAAATTGGCTTGGGCAGGAAGCTGTATAAGTGCATGGTATTGAAGTGGTTAAAGAACCCTTATGCATGTAAAAAAAAAAAAAAATTCCAGTCATTTTGAGAAAAATCCATATCAAGATCGTTTTCCCATTTTTTACAAATCTCGTCCTTTTTCGGATCAAGAGCTGCAAATAAAAGAGTATATATACTAGAGATTACATGTCTTTGGGGTTCTAGTTTGACACATAAGTTTTCAAAGGCGGTCTTTTTCCTGTACCATAAGGAAGATGGGCTGGAGGAAAGTAAAATTGATTTAATCTTACCAAAATCTAAGGGAGAGATATCACAATTAGGGTATTTGAGAAGAAAATCATTAAAACTGATGAAATTCCCATCTTTGAATTTTTTTTCCGCTCTAATAGAGGGAAAGGGAGAACCGCCAGGGGTATTATACGTGGAGGCGATTTTAGGAAAATCTGGGTTGTGATTAATAGGGATAATGGGACTGGGGGATGATGAGATGTGAAATTTGTTACAAAGTGATTTGAAAATTTGTAATGTAGGCCCAGTGAGAGGGTGTTGACTAACGTTACGAGGTATTTTACGAGAATTGATCCAGGGTAAGTGCTGTAATGGGAATTTTGAGGTAGTCCCTTCCAATTCAATCCAGGCCTTTGCTTTGGCATGTACGTTCCAGTCAATTATGCAGGTTAGATGACAGGACCAATAATATTTCCTTAGATCAGGTAAACCGATGCCCCCGAGCAATTTAGGAGTAAGTAGTTTGTCCCATTTTACTCTGGGTTGTTTAGATGCCCATAAGAATTTAGAACACATTGTTTTGTACGTATTAAAAAAGGAAGCTGGCAAGTTGATTGGGATGGTTTGCATTATAGCCGCCCTCCCGAACCAGGAGAAGAGGTTCTTGTCCCACCGTAAGAGATCATTTTGTATAGTCTTAAAAATAGGTGGGAAATTTTTAGAATATAGGTTTTGAAGTTTCAGAGGAATACGAATACCCAAGTATGTCAGGGCTTGGTCTTCCCAACCAAAAGGGAAATTATGTTTGCATAGAGAAACAGTTTTGGAGGTGAGGGAGATATTAAGCGCTCTGGATTTTGAAAAGTTGATTTGTAAATTTGAGATTAGTTTAAAGAAAGAAAAATCTTTTAGCAGGTTGGGTATTGTGACAATAGGATCAGTGAGGAAAAGTAAAATGTCATCTGCGTACGCAGCCAATTTACAGTGTTTATTTTTAATTTCAATGCCTTTAATGTCCGGATTTTCTCTAATTCTACGAAGGATGGGTTCTAAAGTAAGTATAAAGATAATGGGGGAGAGGGGGCACCCCTGACGGGTGCCATTCGAGATGGAGAAGGCGTCCGACAGGCAACCATTTATTTTGATTCTCGCAGTCGGTGCGGAATAGAGTGTAAGGATAAATTGAAGCATCCGATCCTTGATCCCAATCGCTTTCAAAGCTTCTGACATATAGTCCCAAGCCACCCTGTCGAATGCCTTCTCCGCATCGAGAGAAAGAAAGAAACCCGGGGTGGAGGCATTAGACAACCAGTGATGAATGTTAATGGCTTTCAAAGTGTTATCCCTAGCTTCCCTCCCAGGGACAAATCCAACCTGATCCAAAGAAATTAAGCCGGGGATAAAAGGAAGTAATCGGTTAGCAAGGATTTTTGCGTATAATTTTATATCAACATTGAGGAGTGAAATGGGTCTATAATTAGAGACTAGGGAGGTATCCTTACCCGGTTTTGGGATCATAGAGATATGTGCTTCAAGAAGGTCTCTATTATTTTGGGAAGGTGTAGGAATAGTATTGAAAGTTTTCAAAAAATATTGGATGATAGCATCTGTGAAGGATTTATAATAGCTCACAGATAGGCCATCAGGTCCAGGACATTTGCCTGTTTTCAATTGTTTAAGGGCCTTAAGTGTTTCATCCAATACTATTGGAGTTTCCAAACTGTCGGCGTCTGATTGGGAAATAGGGTTTGGGCTATATTGTGATAAGAAATTTTTTATTAGCTATTTTCTGTGATTGGGATGATCTATAGGGGTTGTTGTATTCAAATTGTATAATTTGGAGTAGAAGTTTTTAAATTCTTTTGCAATATCAGACGATGTGCAAAGTTTATTACCCGAGGGATTTGATATGGAATGAATAGTTGATTCAGCCTTCTTAGATTGAAGAGCTCTAGCTAATAATTTTCCTGATTTATTGCCAAATTCATAGAAGAGTTTGCTTGACAATGCAAATGACCGTCTGGTTCTTTTTCCTAATTCGTCAAGTAGTGAATCTCTTGCTTTTTCAAGTTCTGTAAAGGTTCCCGTAGCTAGTGATTGTTTATGTTTACTCTCAAGAGAATGGATCTGGTCCAAAAGATTTGCTATACGTGCTTGTCTGGCTTTTTTCCTTTTGGAAGCCATGGAGATAAATTCCCCCCTGATCACAAATTTATGCGCTGACCATAGGGTTAAAGGATGGATTTCAGGGGATTCATTCTCTTGAAAATAATGTTGCAAACAAGAATTTATTGATTTCACATTAGCCGGGTCCGTAAGAAGGGAATTATCAAGCCTCCAAATTGGGGATCTGGTGGGCATGGAAGAAAATGTAAGGGTGATTGAGATAGGGTGGTGATCTGAGAGGATCATGGGGTCTATAGTCTCCATAACCAGAGAGTCAAGGTCCGCCTGTGTTAAAAAGAAATAATCGATCCTTGAGTATCTGTTATGGAGAAAAAAGTGAAATCTCTAACGTTAGGGTGTAAAGTGCGCCATGTGTCGTGAAGGGTCATTCCAGTAAGCATATTTTTAACCGCACAAAGTGCAGTGTAAGGTAATGAAGAAGAGCCTGAGGAAGTGTCAATTAAGGGAGAGAGAGCTAAATTAAAGTCCCCACCTAGGATAAGTAAACCAGATTGAAAGGAAGTGAGAAGTTGAGTGACGTTTCTTAAGAAGGGAATTTGTTGTGTATTTGGAACGTAAATATTAGCTAACGTAATTGGTTTATTGTATAAAGTGCCCTTCAAAAAAATGTATCGTCCATCATCGTCAATCAAGGTAGATAGTACTTTAATAGGGCAATTTTTTGAAATGAGTATTGAGACACCTTTTGATTCAGAATCAGGGTTGGTAGCGTGGTAAGTTATAGGGAACAATTTATTGCTTATTTTTGGAATACTATTTGTTTTAAAATGGGTTTCTTGGAGAAAAACTATGTCAGTTTTGGCTTTACGCAAAAGTAGAAGTAATTTAGACCTTTTTTCGGGTACGTTTAGTCCTTTTATATTCAGAGAATACATTTTGACCTGGGGAGGGGGAAGTGCGCTGTTCAGGGAAGGCATTCAGAAAGCAGTTACACCTATAAACAATAAACAAAACCCTAAAAAAAAAATAAAAAAAAAAACCTTCAAGGAGATAAAATCTCCTTAAGAAATGACCGAGAAGAACTGGGACCTGCCCTTTCTTCAATATATGTAAAGGACGGCCAGGTATAGAGGAAAAACAGAGGTCAATCACCCAAAAGAGACTAACCACTATCTTTCACTACTATGTGGGGGTTGGAAAAAATCCCAACCGGAAGAAGGAAAAAAGTGTCATGACACCCCGCCGCTACAGACCGACTAATATAAATGAAGTAGCGGAATTTAAAGGAGAGTGTACCAAAATGCCATATTGTTTTCTTCTCTTTGTCCCTTTATTTACCTTTTTCTCAGTTTTACTCCCTTTTTCCATCCTTCCCTCCTTCTTCTCTTTTTTCCTTTTTGCTTTTCTCCCTTTCACCCCTTTAAATGGGATGAAGAAGGACAAAATTGGTCATTCATATATGAATCACAGCAAGAGTATAATTTGAACTATTTTACTATTTTAGTAGTAATAAAAGAGGGAGGAAGATTCATAGCTGTAGATTTAGTAAGGAATCAAACAGCTGACCTAACGTGACCATAAATGGTTTATGTCAGAATGCAATGTATCATGTCAGTAAATGAAGACTAACTATAACAAATTGTAAAAATACTGTTGAGTATAGTAAGTCAGTGACAACAAAAGTAAAGGGAGATAAAGTTTTAACCTGCTAAGCATACGTGTGGAAACACTGAACAGTCATTTGAATTGAATGTCTCCCATTAAAAGGCAGAAGAACACATCAAAAAAACATAACAAATATGTTTAAACTAAAGGTACCTTACAACCAGTGCCCATCAGTGGGCTGTTAGAAGAGAAGGGTGTAAAACGATGCAATCAAGTCTGATGGTGTTAAATAACTAATATTATAATGATAAAGATATGTTAGTAGGTACAACCAGAAATGTTCAGTTCAGATGGTAAGTTCTGAGTCTATTAGTAATCTCTTCGGAATCTTCTAGAGCGATGGGCCTCCAATGGGCTCGATCCATCCTGAGATCCATTGGGTGCGATATGTGATCTGTCTTCAGAAGAAGAATGCCGTCTGCGAAAGCTGGTCATTTGAGCATCCATAGGTTCCTCAGTTTCTTGTTCTCTTTTTCTAGTCGTGTGACGGAACGCTGCGTACCAGTTTGGGACCTCAATCACCGGTGTGCCTAGAGTGTCACAAAACGGTTTAATATCCTCCGGTACCCTCAGCAATGCTGAACGACCTTGAGTAGTGGCTAGGAGGCCAAAGGGGAATTTCCACCTGTAAATAATGTTTTTATCCCGTAGGACATCTAACAAAGGTTTGAGATCTCTTCTATGTTGCAATGTTATGTTAGAGAAATCTTGATAAATGTGAATATCAGAGCCTCCATGGGAAATGTTGATTCTGCTTCTGGCTTTTCTAATGATCTCTTCCTTTCATTTAAAATCAACTAAGCAACATATTACATCCCTAGGGGGATCAGTGGCTCTCCCCCTAGGTCTAAGGGCGCGATGTATACGTTCCATTTCTATGACTGACTGTGAGGGTTTATCCAATAGATCATTGAATATGCCAGTAATGGCAGCAGTAAGCTGGTTCACATCCACTGATTCAGGTAGGCCTCTAACTCTAAGGTTGTGGCGGCGTCCTCTATTATCGAGTTCTTCTAAATGTCTATGTTGGTCTCTGAGTTGTAATGTGTGGGCATCTACCTTACGGGTCACTCGGCGGAGGACCGTTCCTTGTCGTTCAGTAATTTTCTCCACATCTTGTACCCTGTCAGCAATGGCGCGGATGTCTATGCGCAATTCAGCAATAGCAGCTGACAGGGTGTCCTTAATGTCAGCTGCCACCGAACGGAGGTCGAATAGGCTGGGGTGCTGTTGCCTCTGTGTCGAATTTCCCTCCGGTTCAGGCGTGGGTACATGAGGGGTCGTCTCCGCCATGTTTAGCATCGAATTCTGTGAGGGGCCTTGTCGTGACGCCGCCATATTGCGTCTCTGAGACCTAGATGCGCGGGGAGTGTATTGGTCACTACCGTTCGGGTATCTGCGCGGAGACCGGGAACGTGAGGCAGAAGAATTCCGTGATGCCGTCCCCATATTCTGTCAACCGTACAAGCGGTAAAGGGCTCTCCTTTAGGCTGAGAGGAACTGCAGCGGCGGGAGCTCCGGAGTTATGCTGCCATCTTCCAGTGAGGTCAGACCACGCCCGGGATAATTTTTTTTAACCTAACCCTGCTTTAAACTTCTGCACAATTTATCCCTGACCTGGCTGGTGTGTTCCTTGGCCTTCATGATGCTGTTTGTTCACTAAGGTTCTCTAATAAACCTGTGAGGACTTCACAAAACAGCTGTATTTATACTGAGATTAAATTACCCACAGATGGACTCTATTTACTAATTAGGTGACTTCTGAAAGCAATTGGTTCCACTAGATTTTAGTTAGGGGTATCATAGTAAAGGGGGCTGATTACAAATGCACGCCACACTTTTCACATATTTATTTGTAAAAATTTTGGAAAAATTTTCCTTCCACTTCACAATTATGTGCCACTTTGTGTTGGTCTATCTATCAGATAAAATCCCAGAAAAATACATTTACGTTTTTAGTTGTAATATGACAAATGGTGTAGAAAATTTCAAGGGGTATGAATACCTTTTCAAGGCACCGTAAATTGTATTTTATTTGCTGCTTGAGTCCTTCCCTGTTCCTTCTGACACCCATCAATTGATACAGGGAAAGCTGACAAATTGCTTTCCCACTTTATCCTAATGTAGCGCAACCCTGAAGGAGCAGCTGGCTCTAATTGTCCCTTTGCCCCAAATTTTGTGCACACACAGCATCTTCATCCTTCTCATTGGCTCAAATAAACAGTCTAGAGGTGTCTTTTGTATTTTTATTGCTGGATTACACTTGGATGGGTGCAGGGGGAACATGAAGGAACTGAATTTACCAAGAACACGTCTCTTATCTTCTCACTATTCTAGCATAGAGCTCCTGCACAGTTCACTATTGGCTGGGAAAACTTTTGTAAAACTGAAAGCTGCACTCAGTTACCAGGGCACAGAATGTAGGTCAGTACTCACAGAATCGTCTGTTTCCTCCTCCTAAATATCCACCCTGCACCCTTTACTTACTCACAATACCCCAGGACAGCTGGACACTCTTTTCCCCAACCTCCATTGGGTATGCTCCAGTGAGCTGTTCAGACCATAAGAAGAATCCCAGACTTTAAAATTAGGCTCACAGCTTAGACTATAGCTAGGACCTTGTGACCTTCATGCCACTTCTCCAGCAGGCTGCCCTTAGGGACAAAGCCCCTTAGACATGGGGCTGCTCTGGCAGGACTGGACCCAGGATCCATACACTCTGCTCCAGGCCTCAAACTATGTATAAGTTCTCCAGCCACCTCCTGGACACACCTTCCTTGGGATTGGCTGGATCTCCCTAAACATGAAGGCTGCCTTTCTATTCTTCCTCCCACTGTGCTTCTAGAATCCTCTACAAGGCACGGGGAAGCAATCAGACCAGCAGCCTATAAATAGACATGTGCAGGACAGAATTTGTTTTTTTGTTTTGGATAGATTTGTTAAGTTACTAATGTGGCAAAGTCTTTAGCCTCTTCCAGTCTAATCTGTAAGTAGTGGGTTGTGAGGCAAAGTGGGTGCAAGGTGTAAGTTATTGAGCGCCAGACACTTCTTGAATGCAAAAGAGATGTTTATTTATTTTACAGTCTTTCTTTTATGAGGGAAAGAGGGTTAGGGCCAGGACACCCTTAAGCAGTTGCAATTTCAATTGGCAGACTCATAGGCTTCAATAGGAGGACAAACGTGAGGGAAAAGCCGCAGCAAGGTGCCACGTCTGTACGTGCAGGATTGCTGTCTCCTATGGTAACAGTCTTTAACAGTTCCTAACACAAATCGTAACAGTTCTCTCAGCTTCACTACAACTTCTAGTTGTAGTTCTTCAGCCCCTTGAGCTCCTGGTCTCTCACTGGACCCTCTGATTCACTGACTCTGAATCCCTGAAGCTCCACAAAGATTTGCTGTGGTATCTCCCTCAAGCGTCACCCACGCTTCCCTGCTGGGTCCCTAGGTTGGCACTCAAGATACTTCTCAAGCTTCACCACTGCTAAACGGCCTGGTCCCTGGCCTGCCTTCCCATATCTAGTACCATTAAGTACCCGGCCACCTAGCAGTAGAAGAGAAAAGTGCAAGAAGGCCAAACCTAGGGAGAAATTAATAGATCTCTATCAATTAACCAGGATAACTACTCCTGGCAAGTAAATTTGTGAGGAGCTCCCTGCTTAAACTACAGAGTGCTACACTAATTTTGAGTCATTGATTCGTTTCAGAATTTGCTTATTTTGTTTCGTTTATAATTTTTTTGTGGAGAATAGCTGGTTTTTAAGGAGCAGGCTGGGAAGCCGATTTTAACAATCAATGATTCATCAGCTGTCAGCGGGCTTCTCCGCAGAGAGCTGAAATGTAAACAAAATAATGCCAGCAATAGAAAATTTAGGGGAGAAAAATGGCGTGGGGTCCCCCCAAATCCAAACCACACACTTATCTGAGCATTTAGCCAAGCAGGCCAGGAAAGGTGGGGGAAGACAGATGACGAGCAAGTGTCCCTCCCCTCCTGAACCACACCAGGCCACGTACCCTCGACATAGGAGGGTTGCTTTGAGGCAGGGGGGGTCTCTGCCCCCTCACCCTAAAGCACTTTGTCCCCATGTTGATGGGGATAAGGGCTTCTTCCCCACAACCCTGGGTGGTGGTTGTGGTGGTCTACGGGAGGGAGGGGGCTTATCGGAATCTGGAAGCCCCCTTTAACAAGAAAGTTTGGAAACCCCTGAATTTGAGTCTTAAAGTGGAATTCCTAGCTGACACTAACTAGCCTTAGAAATGTTCCCTTCCCCCTTCTGCTACCTATGTTGACTAACCTGTCTCAGAATGATCTGTATACTTACCTATTTTCAGCCCACTCCACTCCACTTGATCCCCTGTGTCAGCCAGCAGCCGCTGCAGGGAAGACAGCGCTTGACAATGGCTTTAAAATCTGGAAGCAGTGACTAGGTCCATAGCTCCCATGCGCCCCCTCTTTTCCTTTGCAGCCACCTCTGGCTGATGCAGGGGAGCCAGATCATGTGACCGGACTGGAGCAGGGGGAAAATAGGTAAGTATCATTTTTTAGGTGGAGGTGGCATATTTAAGGCTATGTTATAAAATAATACTAATGCGCTACTATGTGTAAAATTGTGGATAAAATCAAACCAAATAGGATAACCAAATAGTGACAGCTGCAACCAATCAAGGAAATCTGTGATCCTGAACGTGTAAGTGAATAAATATATTGGTGTGCTGAGACCAACCCTATTTTGTGGCACAAATCAATAAATGTGTACTAACACAATAAATCCACGAATAAAGTGCTATAAGTAAAGTGATACTGTGCTATTAATGCAAAAAAATAAAAGTGCAAACTGAATCCTGAATGGATGTTGCTCCATGCATAAATGAAATAGCAGCAATAGGCTTACATACAGTGCAAAGGTAGCAATAAGCCGTTCTCACAAACATCAATAGGCAATAATGGCAAACATAAATACAAATCCGAAAGGAAAAAAGTTCATGAAAGTCTACTTATGGTGCTGATTGTAATTTCAAAGGCTTCCACCGGAGGCACTAATCCGTCATGCAGGAATAATGGTGCTAGTTAGTTGTTAATCCATATGTGGAGTAAACACATTGAAACAAAAGAGAACAATCATAGTGCAGCATATTAAGGAATATTGATCCAAGCAGACTAAGCTAGTATATCACTCACATGTGACCATTAGACAAATGCGCATAGCACAGCTCAGCAGAGCGATCTCCTCATTCAGTGTTAGGGTGACCACATTTCCAAACTACCATTCAGGGACATCCTCCTTCCCAAAAATCAGCTTGTGCTGAAACGAATCACAGCACAGTGTTTGGACACAAGAGGCGGGATTTATGATTTCTCCAATCACAAGCAGGGGGCGGGGATTGTGCTCCTCCAGGCATTCCCGGCCAGGACAAGTACTGTCAGTGAGTAAAGCAGTGATGTGGCAGCCTTTTTTGGGAGCATCAGATTGGCCCGGGGGTGGGGTGGGTTGGGTGGCTGTGTCAGTTTCATTCTGGGACACTGTATTTTCCTGGAATGAAGGTGCCCGGGACAGACCTGCAAAATTCGGGACTGTCCCGGGCAATCCGGGACACATGGTCACCCTATTCAGTGTCTGTGTATGACAGACTACTGCTGACAGCTTCACTCGGTTCCTCCCTACGCGTTACATCAGAGTCACCAGACTTAATCATGGGTAACCATGTGATGTGGCAGCTGGTTTATTTATACTGTTGGGCACGTACTGAATGTCACTAAACAGGAGGGGATTTTTTTCATCATTGCTGGTATTTGTAATAACACAAAATAAAGCACAAGCTAACAATTTTAATATAAAATGTTTAGTTAACAGAAAAAGCAGATCGATTTAATAGATAAAAATAGATAAAAACTGACCCATCAGCTATATAATATAGCTGTATAAACCACAATGCTAGGGTCCGTGTGCCATCCAGTGGCCAACCATGATATTGCAGTTAGCAAATATATTTAACCCATATAATGATGCACATATAGAACAGTACGCATCCATAGATTTCTAACAAAACCATTGGTCCTCTTCCGAGTTCCTCAGAAATTGATGATACAATAAAAACCATAAAATATGTATAAAAATGTATAAAATATATATATATAACAAAATTCATATATATAAAAAAATTCATATATATAAAAAAAATTGATACATAAAATATAAAAAGAGGAGGAGCATAAGCAATGCTACTCCACGGTATTAGGAAAGGGAGGGGAGTTAAATCAAATATCTGAAATAAAACAATTTAAATCAAAGTCAATGTTCAAACCATTTGGCGTGAGACTCATCATCTCATGTATCCATTTTGATTCACATCGACTTAAATTTCTAACTTTGTGACTCCCTCTCCAGTGGGGTTTGTATTTATCAATAGCCCAGAACTTTAATTACGAGGGGTTTTCATTATGGCAAAGTGCAAAGTGGCGAGATACATTGTGTTTTGGAAAACCATTTTTGATGTTCTGTACATGCTCTCTTATCCGTTTCCATAATGGTCTTTTCGTTCCCCTTCAGTCCTATAAGTAATGAGATCCTTTATTGAATATTCTTTATGTGTTACATTAGATGTAAATTTGGAACACTTTTGTCCATTCTGTTTGGTTTCTCTACAGGCGTAACATCCTTTACAGGGAAAAAAACCTTTTCCCTGGAAGAAGGTAAGACCATTTGCTCTTAATGGAGGATCCGGAACGTTCTTTGCCATGAGATCCCTCAATGTAGGGGTTCTGCGATATATTACCCGTGGGATATCTGGCAGGATACTCTGTAGTTGTTGATCCGCTTTAAGGATTGGCCAATGTTTTTTGAATATCAATTCAATCTATCTATGTTGAGTATTAAAATTCATAATAATTGGTAGCTCTTGAAATTCGGATGATTTCTTCGTATCTGTATCCTCTATAAGTTTTTCCCTTGGAATTTCATACACCTCTTTGATTTTATCTTCAATAAACTGTTCATTGTATCCTTTCATAATAAATGTATTTCCGATCATTTCAGCCTGTTGTAAATATACCTGTGATTCAGTACAGTTTCGTCAAAGCCTGATTAGCTGCCCTTTTGGAATATTAATGAGCCACGGATCAAAGTGGCAGCTATCCACTGGGATATAACTATTTCTCTCCACCGGTTTAAAATACGTTTTGGTACAGATTTTGTCATTTGCCAGTTCTATTTCCAAATCCAAAAACTGAATCATCTTGTCACTGATTATATACATTAATTTTATGTCTTTCTGGTTTTCATTGAGTTTATCAAGGAATTGGACAAGGGTGCTTTTGTCACCTTTCCAGATCAATATACAATCATCAATAAATCTTTTGT
Source organism: Rana muscosa (assembly GCA_029206835.1). Taxonomy (NCBI): domain Eukaryota; kingdom Metazoa; phylum Chordata; class Amphibia; order Anura; family Ranidae; genus Rana; species Rana muscosa. Next base: position 77,806,263 of record CM055116.1, on the reverse strand, counting down.
AAAGTATCAATTGATCTGGCTCGTTGGTATATATGGCTTATTCTTCCCATTCAGACATGAATATATTAGCCACACTAGGTGCGTATTTAGTTCCCAGGCCTATCCCATTAAGCTATCTGTAATAATCAGTCCTATACCAAAAATAGCTATGCTGCAGGCCAAAAGAAAGACTTCTTAATACAAATCTTTTTTGTTTCGAAACCAAGTTACTAAATTCATTCAAGGCCCATTTGGAGGCCTTAATCGCTTGTTGGTGATCTATTATTGTGTAAAGCGCTGCTACATCTGCCGTAGCTAGCAAATAATTCTGATGTGAATCAATTTTTATAGTATCCAGAATCTGGATTAGATGTTTGGTATCTCTTAGATAGGCCCGTGTTTTCGGTACCAGCGGCTGTATAAATTTACCGACATATTCTCCCAATCTAGAGGTTATTGATTGAATTCCATTAATTATGAGTCTCCCTGGAATATTTTGTAGATCCTTGTGTACCTTGGGTACCGTATAGATCAGGGATATGCAATTAGCGGACCTCCAGCTGTTGCCAAACTACAAGTCCCATGAGGCATAGCGAGACTCTGACAGCATCAAGCATGACACCCAGAGCCAGAGGCATGATGGGACTTGTAGTTTGGCAACAGCTGGAGGTCCGCTAATTGCATATCCCTGGTATAGATAATAGGTACCCTACATGCATCAGGAACAAGGTATTTGGTTTCTCTTTTATTCAATATATTCTTCATGATACCCATCAAGATTAATTCTGTTAATTCTTCCTTATATTCCATAGTGGGATTACTTCCTAATTTAATATAGGTACTTGTATCATTCAATTGGCTCAATAGTTAGTTATGATAATACTCTTTGGATAAAACAACAATGGCTCCTCCTTTATCCGCAGGTCTGATGACCACTTTTTTATTCTCCTCCAACTCTCTATGTCCTTTGTGTATAGGTATGGGGTTATTCAATTTTTTTACTTTAAGGCCCCTTTCACACTGAGGCGCTTTGCAGGCGCTATTACGCTAAAAATAGCGCCTTCAATGCGCCCCAAAAAAGCCGCTCAATTGTATCCAATGTGAAAGCCTGAGGGCTTTCACACTGGAGCGTTGCGCTTGCAGGAGGGTCAAAAAACTCCTGCAAGCCGCATCTTTGAGGCGCAATAGGAGCGGTAAAAATACTGCTCCTATAGCGCCCCTGCCCATTGAAATCAATGGGGTAGCACCTCCAAAAAGCCCGCAAAACGCCCGAAAGAGGCGTTATTGCGGGCGTTTTTAACCCATTTTCGGACGCTAAAAATAGCGCCGCTATACCGCCAGAGCATCCCGCGCCTCAGTGTGAAAGTAGCCTTAGTCTTTCAAGGTCTCGCAATACCATTTTGTTAAACACTTCCACATGTTGGTTGTCATGCACTTGTGGATTAAAAAGAGATTTATTTCTCAATTCACTGTGTACAACTCTTCCTGGGATATTTGAGCTATTTTTCTTTTCCATTTGTGTGTTGTTCAACATATACTTTTTAATATTGAGCCTCCCTGTATACCTTTGTATATCTACGTATGCATCAAATTTATTTAGACTCCTTTTCGGTGCATACTTCAGTCCCTTATCCAATATAATGAATTCAGTTCTAGTCAATTCGATACCGCTAATTTTGATTATACCATCCCCTACTTTACTCTTCTTCTTTTGGACCTTGTATCCTCCTTGTGATCCCCTCTTCCGTTTGGACTTCTCATATTTGGCATTTGTTCGTATCTGGGTGGAGTCCTCTCGCTCCTGCGTTGGTCTAAAAAAGAAGACCGTGGGCCATCATCTTCCCTTTGACTATTTAATATTTAAGGCTAATTAGTGTTAGGCAGAAATTCTACTTTAACCACTTAAGCTCTGGACCATTTTGGCTGGTTAAAGACCAAAAATAGAGCGATAATTGTGAAAAGAATGCAATATTTTTTACTTTTTGCTATAATAAATATCCCCCAAAAATATATATAAAAAAATAATTTTTTCCTCAGTTTAGGCTGATACGAATTCTTCTACATATTTTTGGTAAAAAAAAAATTGCAATCAGCGTTTATGGATTGGTTTGCACAAAAGTTATAGCGTTTACAAAATAGGGGATAGTTTTATGGCATTTTTATTATTATTTTTTTACTAGTAATGGCGGCGATCAGTGATTGTTTTCATAACTGCGATATTATGGCGGACACATCGGACACTTTTGACACATTTTTGGGACCATTGTCATTTTTACAGCGATCAGTGCTATAAAAATGCACTGATTACTGTAAAAATGACACTGGCAGTGAAGGGGTTAACCACTAGGTGGCGCTGTAGGGGTTAAGTGTTCCCTGCATTGTGTTTCTAACTGTAGGGGGGATGGGCTCTGTGTCACATGACACCGATCTCCACTCTGAGTACACGGAGCCGAGATCCGTGTCATTGTCACTAGGCAGAGCGGGGAGATGATTGTTTACACAAGCATCTCCCTGCTCTATAACTCCGTGAGACGATCGCGGGGATCCCCGCGGCGATCGAGTCCGCGGGACACGCGGTCCGACTCACGGGAAGGCAGCAGGGTCGCGAGCGTGACCACACGTCAGGCAGTTAAAGGGCAACATACAGGTACGTGGATGTGCCTGTACGTGCCATTCTACCGACGTATAAGTACAGGAGGCGGTCGGCAAGTGGTTAAAGTGGTACTATGAAAATTTTAACCACTTTCAGCAGCTGATTTAATCACTTACTAAGTATGCAGCTTCTTTATCTTTTACCCTAGGTTCACATCTATGCGGTTGCATTATTTGCGGTTTTCAGACGCGTTTTGCGTTTTAAAAATGTGCATGCAGTTTTTATGTGTTTGGGTTTTTTCTCTTTAACACACTGTGAATAGCTGGTTGTTAAGGAGAGGGTCGGGAGGCCGGCTGCTGCGTCCTTAACAACCAGATTTGCCAGTGTTGTGGCGAGAAATGCCCCCGTCTAATAATGCACGCCTGGTACTGCGCAGTACGGAGCCGCCAAAAGTGTCCGAACATTGTAATTTAGGATCAGCTATACACGGCGCCTGCGCACAAAAGACAACTTTGTGCCACACGCTCCTGTACGCTCCGATGCTTGTGCAACTCTGCAAGGGGCGGATGTATTCATGATGGGAGCGTGTGAGGGGCGGATGGCAACAGAAGGGGGCGTATTTTGTAATGACGGGCAGTGCTGTTAAGATTGGGGCGGAATTTGTCACGATACTCAAACACATCTTCTAAATAAATATATCTCTGCAATTCTTCCTACACGTGTTGCCCTTAACTCGTGTAGGAAGAATAGCAGAGATATATTTGTTAGGAGATGTGTTTGAGTTTCATGACAAATTCCGCCCCAATCTTAACAGCACTGCCCATCATTACAAAATACGCCCCCTTCTATTGCCATCCACCCCTCACAAGCTCCCATCATGAACTAGTCCGCCCCTTAAAAACATGCATGAGGATCAGCAGCGTATTCCAATGTTCGGCGGCTTTCGGTGGCTCCGTACCACGCAAGCGCTGCGCTTGCGCAATACAGGGTGGGCATTATTCAACAAGGGTAATTTCTCATCAGAACACCAGCAATAAAAACAATCTGGAAAAAAAAATGCCCCCCAATCTATACCAGGCCCTCAGGGTCTGGTATGGATTTTGAAAGGAATCCCACACCAAAAAAAAAAAAAAGGCGTGGGGTCTGACAGCTGATTACTCATCGGTTGCTAGGGAAGCGGCCCCCTCCTTATCAACCAGCTATACACAGTTTGTTATGAAGAAGAAAAAAAATGTGAAACGCATGTATAAACGCATCAACAACGAAACAGTTGAATTTTTGGTGCTGGTCCATTGATGTCTATTTCATGCAAAACGCAGCCTGCTGTGGGGAAAAAAATCCCTGACCCCTTCCAAAAACACACCGGCTGAAAAACGCATAGATGTGTACCATAGGAACCCATATTAAATGGTCTGTAGTGCGTTTCTGCAAAACACACTCAAAAACGCATAGGTGTAAACCTAGACTTAATCCTTGCCTATGATCCAGTTTAAGCTGGTGCCATAATCGCTGCCCCAGGTTTTGTTTCAGGGTGGCTCCTTTCTCTTGGAGCATCCTATAGACTAGAGCCACCCTTGCCTTCATAGACTAGAATTGTGTCTTCCTACACCAATCAATAGAAGCACACAACCCCATAGCCTATCAAGGCAAGGCACTCCCCTACACCCCCCCCCTTCTAACAGAGACTGCACTGTCCACTGTTAACTGTTTCCTCTCAAGACCAGAAGTTCAGAGAAGCAGCACTGAGAGAGCAGGAGCCAGCAATATTGAAAGTTGTAAAATGCCGGGATAAGAATTTTACCAAATATTTTACTAGGGAATGTTTATTTTATTGTGCTTAAAGCGGAGCTCCACCCAGATTTTTTACTAACAGTGTAGCTGCTGACTTTTAATAAGGACTCTTACCTGTCCTACTCGCCCGCGATGTCGGTCCCCCGACGGCGATCGTTTGCTGCTGGCAGGTCCCGGCTCCTCCATCCTGACTAAGGGAAACATGCAGTGAAGCCTTACGGCTTCACTGCCCATTTCCAACTGCGTATGCGCCACTCGCACGGCGCTTTGTGAATGGGCGGCTTGCATCCTGGGATACACACAGTTCCCAGAAGGCAGCGCGCCCCATTCACAAGAAGAGGAAACGGAAGTTCTCAATCCGAGGATAAGGAAGAGGCACATTAGAGGCAGATTAGGGGACTTCCACATAGCAACGGGCATTTCGGGTGAGTATAAATTATTATTTTTTTTCTATTAATTTTTTTCTTTTTTTTAAATGAATTTTAGTGTAAAATTTAATTTAATGTGTTAATCTAAAAAACATTGAGGGTTTAATATTACTTTAATGTTCTAAGCTGTTCTAATATGTGGCTATGCCAAAGTACGGATTTTGATAAGCATTGAAATATATTTACCTAATTTTATTTTAGATTTTAAACAGCTAAAAGGAGGGAAACTGACTAGTAACAGATCCGACGTCCTCCCGCTAATCTGCTCTTGAAAATGAATATTTTATTGTCTTGGCTTTGCAGAAAATAATACTCCCCATGACAAAATAAATTGATAATGGCACAAGTGGGCACATTGCCGCCGTACTAAATGACTTTTAAAAATGTGGAATTGTCAGGAATGGATAAGTGCCTAATGAGAACTAAGTCAGTAATGAGATCCCCAGCTTCCCGGGTCTTTCACAATCGCCAAGGCACAGGCTTTAATGAGGTCATTGGAAGTTGCCTCTCATACTGCAGAGTGAAGGATTAAAGAACGATAATAGCTTGCTATCCCCATGAAATTCACTTCATATTGTATTCAAATGGTTATATTTTCAGCATTTTCTGTTGGATAGACCAAACATACAACTAATCTGACTTAACTGCCTATTAACATCACTTTTCGAATTATGAGAAACAAAATAATAATACATTCAATTTATTAAATAATTTAATATTACAGACAAACCTTTATATTTCTTTCTATTATCTTAAATAATAAATCAACCATTTTCAACAATTGTTTTCCATGACATTATTTTGAAAAACTTTAAAAGTAGAACTGCAGGCAAAACTTGTTCCTGTTTTGGCCCAACTCCAGCAGAAAGCTTTTATTTTGTTTTGGACAGGGTGGAATAGTAAGTGAATAAAAAATACAATGGGGACACATACAGAAGTAAAAACAATTTTTTTGTGAAGTAGGGAAGGGCTTGAACTTCTGACAATGTTTTTTTTTCTTTTATAAAACTGTATTTAAAGAAGAACCACAGCCAGAAAGCTAGATACAAATGAATAGCCCATTAGCCCTTTCGCTGCCAGAGCTGTTTTTGTTTTTTGCACACATGCTAAAAAATTATTTTAGCCCTGAATATTACATACAACCCCCAAACATTAGACATTTCCTGAAAGCAGACACCCTAGAGAATAAAATTGTGGTAGTTCCAATTTTTTTTATGTCACACATTATTACTGCAAAATTTCAATAGAAAATACACCAAAGTAAATTTTAGGGCACACCAATGCAATAAATTGCCAGAAAGAATTGTTACTCTACATGAAGATGGTCTAAGCTATAAGAAGATTGCCAAGATGGCCAAGACCCTGAAACTGAGCTGCAGCACAGTAGCCAAGACCATACAGCGGTTTAACAGGACAGGTTCCACTCAGAACAGGCCTCGCCATGGTCGACCAAAGTAGTTGAGTGCACGTGCTCAGCGTCATATCCAGAGGTTGTCTTTGGGAAATAGATGTATGAGTGCTGCCAGCCTGTCAGTGCTCAGACCATACGCCGCACACTGCATCAAATTGGTCTGCATGACTGTCATTCCAGAAGGAAGCCTCTTCTAAAGATGATGCACAAGAAAGCCCGCAAACAGTTTGCTGAAGACAAGCAGACTAAGGACATGGATTACTGGAACCATGTCCTGTGGTCTGATGAGAAGTTATTTGGTTCAGATGGTGTCAAGCGTGTGTGGCGGCAACCAGGTGAGGAGTACAAAGACAAGTGTGTCTTGCCTACTGTCAAGCATGGTGGTGGGATTTACAGTTCATTGAGGGAACCATGAATGGCAACATGTACTGTGACATACTGAAGCAGAGCATGATCCCCTCCCTTCGGAGACTGGGCCCATGGACAGTATTCCAACATGATAAAGACCCCAAACACACCACCAAGATGACCACTGTCTTGCTAGAGGCTATTACAGCCACTAGCGATAATCGCATGTAAAATCCGGCACACTGGTTGTACCCAAATTGTTCAATCGATCAATCAGCTTGGGTATGTTCAGCCTTCCCATACATGGTTCGAATCTCGTCCGATCCCTGCTAAACTGGCCGAGATTCAAACCGTCTATGGCTGACCTAGGGTAGTATCTAACTTTCACTTCAACGAGGACATCATTTTTCTGTACCACTGTACAGATATAGTTCAACAATAAGAGATTTCCCTACCTTTTACCTCTCAGCCACTGCGTCTTTCAGTAAGAGTGATTCCCTTTTCATCATCCCGTAAGTTCCTTATAAGGGTTCACCAGTTCTTGTTCCACCATCTCTACATGATTCAACAGACCATTATCCAAACCAATGGTCTCAAGGTTTGGATTCCACACTTTCCTGTCAAGGTGAACTCTACTACATCTATGAATGTTTTTGGGTTTTTCATTATCAGGTAACTGTTTCCCAGAATTGTAAGGCTACCTCTGTCTACACACATTCTAATTTCTACCAGGTGGATGTTCACACTTTATCTGCTGTACCTTCAGGTGTAAGGCATATTTGGCTCTTTGAGTTGCAGAGAGTCCTTAGTTTTGTTATTTTTTTGGGGTCTCTTAGCATTTGTTTACTGTGTTGTCCACCTATTGGACTGCTTTTGGACATCTATGTTAAAAAAGGCCAGCACTGTTAAGCTTTGTGGACAGGTCCTAGGGAGGTGATAGCAGTGGCCTGTCATTAGCAAAAGAGGAGTAGGATTAAAAGGGCACATTAACAACACTGCAGACAACTAACTGTTGTGCATCTGGGAGTAGTAAGAAGCTTTCTCAGCCACTTCACTCCCACATGATGAGACTCTGGCGGTGTGAAAAAAAAGCAACTCCCCAGAACCATTTCCTTATGCCATAATAACATTGGAGGAAGAAGAGGTGAAGAAAGAGGAGAAGAAGTAAAAGGAGAAGGAGGTGAAGGAGGAAGAGGTAAGGAAGGATGGGGAGAAGGAATAGAGGGTGCTGCAGATAGATTAAAAAAAATCAAATAACACATCCAAAGTCTGCGATGCAAGAATATAGTGTCACTGACATTGTCCTTGAAAATTGTACAGTTCCATAACACCACATGCAGCTTAAAGGCATCTTTTAAACATGTAATTTAGTGAATTGGAATTTGGTGGTTTCCCTATGTCACCCTTAAAGTTACAATAAACGACCCTCTGTCCACTGTTCACTATGTTTGCTAAATGTTCCCCATGTCATTGCCTAGTGCCCCATGACCCTTTTTGACACTAGCATGCATATTAGCTTTACACATGGCCATAATTCAGTATCAAAATTCACCCCCATAGACTTCAATGGGGTTCACTGCTAAGTTTGTGTTACAAGAAGGATGCAAGGAGCCCCTCATGATTCTATTCTGGGCAGATTTATGTATCCTTAATTCTCACCAATGACCGCCTCTGTACGTGTGAACTGATAAATATGTTCAATACCCAACTTTAAATGTCACAGACGTCAAAAGTATGCATCCATTATCATCAATCTCAGCTGCATTCAGGTAGCCGAGTCTCAGACTTATCCACCGACCTCTCTCTATTCTTACCTCCAACTGTCAACTGACTTCCTCTGAGCAAGCTGTGCTTTAATTTTGTTGTGTGGCTCCATACATTAGGATTACATTTTCCCCATTACCTGAGCAGCACGGGTAGATTTTTTTAAGTAGAATTTCGGCCACATGTAGTGTGATATTTCGGGTATCCAGATCAATAGCCAGTCTTTATTTTTCAAAAAAGGCAAACAAAACAGCTTATTTGTCAGCATAAAAAAACTACACAGCCCATCAATCCCTGGAACAAAACTTCGGCTCACCGCCAGCATCAACTTATCCCTTGACAGGGTTCAAAGTCCCTGCTTGCTCCAGGAGTCCAAAGAAAAGGCCAACACAGCTCAGCAGTAGACATGTGTGGTTCGTTTTGTTACAAATTGAAATTCGGACAAATTTTTGTTATTTGGAAATTCGGATGTATCTGAATTTCCGAATTACAATTGTAACAAATTTGAAAAAATCCGAGATAGCGAATCAAAAATTCAGGTAGAAATTTGAATTAGAATAGTTTTCTAATTGAATTTGAATAGTTTTCTAATTAAATTTGAATAGTTTTCTAATTGAATTTGAATAGTTTTCTAATTGAATTTGAATAGTTTTCGAATTGAATTCAAATAATTTTCAAATCGTTTGGAATTTCCGAAGAGAATAAAAAAAAAAAAATAGAAAATAAAGGAATAAAATAAAAAAAGAATACAATTGAATAGAAAAGAATAGAAAATAAAATAATAGCATATAATACAGTAAAACAGAACAGATTACAAAGTAAAAGAATAAAAAAATATATATATAATGAAAAAAAAAGGGATAGAATAAAAAATAAAGGAATAGAATAAAAAATAAAATAGAATATAATAAAATTGAATATAACCACCTTCTATAATTCGAATTTCAAATAGAATAAATTGAATATAATAGAATAGAAAGGAATAGAATAGAAAAGAAAAAAATATAACTATTTCCTACAATTTGAATAAAATAAATTAGAATTTGAATAGAATAGAAAATAATAGATTCAAATAGAATAGACAATAAAAGAACAGAGTAGAAAAAAAACAATAGAATAGAAAAGTACTTGTATGAAAAAGCACCCAGTTATTTTTGTATTGCTTCCTTTGTGTGAAATCCCTGGTGTTCCTGCCAGTCCCTCAGCTTTCCTATTAACAACTCACCACACTATGCAGGAGAGCACAGCATGGTCAATTCTGTAGCCTGCTCTCCTGCAATTATTAGACTTGTCCTGACACACCCCCCCCTGCCGAGCCTTTAACTGGGAAGCTCAGTGTCCTACTGTTTCTCCTCCCCCAACTCGTATGCAGCTGAAAATGGAGATTATGTGATCACTTATAAAAATGGGGAAAAAAGGTATTTATATTGTTTGTTTTTTTTTGTATACACAACTGTTTTGCTATTCATTTCTATTTTAACCACCTCCTGCCCGCCGTATTGAAAAATGATGGGCGCAAGATGGCTCTCTCATTCTGGGACAACGTCATACGTCAACGTCGAGGAAATGCTGGTTATCGGCATTCCTTTCCTCACAGTGACAGAGTGTGAAAAGAGGAAAGTCGATCAGCAGCATTTCCTCACAGGGGAGATCTGCACAGGTAATCAGTGCCCTGATCATCAGTGCAGCCCCAAAAGTGACCATCAGTGATGCCAATCAGTTCCCAGCATTGATGCAAATCAGTGCCCATTAGTGATGCCAATCAGTGATGCCAGTTAGTGCTGCCTTTCAGTGCCCATCAGTGTATGCTCATCAGTGCCACAAATTAGTGCTCATCAGTGTAGCCTATCCGTTCCACTTATCAGTGCAGCTTTTCAGTGCCCATTAGAGCCACCTATCAGTGCCCATCAGTGCTGTCTATCAGTACTCATCAGTGTTGCCTATCAGTGCTAATCAGTGCCATCTATCAGTGCCCCTCACTGCTTCAGATTAGTGCCTCCTTATCAGTGCCACCTCATCAGTGCCCATTAGTGCCACCTCATCAGTGCCATCAGTGAAGGAGTAAAATTACTTATTTATAACAGAAACTACGAAAATTTATTTTTTTTCTCAAATTTTGCTTTGAGAACTGGAACAGTCAAATGTTTTGTCAGGTTGTATGGGTATGGGTCCTGAGGAATATTATCTTTCCGTAGCGCCCTGCTCCCAATGAGTGGGCGCTATATGGTAAAATTATAGTTTGTCTGAGCAATAGTTTGGCTCAGAAGGATTGTTTTACAAATTGTATTCTGTTTCAGTTCAGCTGGCTGCGTGATTTTCCTCCTGACAGTGGGTGTCGCTGTCACCACTGGTCAGGGTAGGAAAGGCAGCAGGCTGGACATATTGGGTATCTCTTTCCCAGCAGCAGCTCAGGGGCGTGGTCAACCTGATGTGCATGCTGGGAGGGGGTATTTAAGGGACAGACGCCATTTTTAGGGAGGAGTCTCTCTCTGGAGAGTTGGGGGTCGCCATCCATTGGTGGTGGGCACCACCCGCCCGACCCCGACCTCAGGGCCCTTATGGCCTCAGGGAAAAGTTGGCAGTTTTCGCCTCAGGGCCATGTTGGCCTGAGGCTCCGTTACTGAAGAGTAGGCCCAGGAGTTACTGGGGGCCTACTGATCCAGGGATGATCCTGTGTCGCCTTGCCTGCTGGAAGGGACCAAGCAATTGAGAACTCATTTGAAGGATGCATCCGGGTTATAATCCACCACACAGTGCTGCCGGAATGGCTGGAAGATCCTGGCGCTGAGAGCTGTGTTCACAATTCAGAAGGTAACCCAGTAAAGGGCTACACCAAGTCTGTGGCAGAGACTGTTCTATTTGTACCAAGTCTATGGCAGAGACTGTTCTATTTGCACCAAGTCTGTGGCAGAGACTATAGGTGATCGAGCTGTACATCAGTGTTTGCTGAGTCCAGCATGGAGACAGTTGTTCCTCTGGACCTAGGAAAATTCCTGTGATCCACAACTAAGATACCTGAGTCCTCCCCATCCCTTCAATCCCCTCTGTTGGAAACTTTATTCAATAAAACCCTTGAAAGAGACTTTATGTTGGTGAAAACTTCTTCTGGACACTTCTTCAAGGAGAACCCCTGAGACGAGCATATGGAACAGTGTGGTAACAGCAGGCCCAAATTTAAACCAGCAGCTCCTAGGAGGGTATCACTACATTTCTATAGAGAATGTTCTGGTGAATTTTTAACCTGGTCCAATGGCACAGTCCCTTCACACTCCACCGCTCTATTCTCTTTAGTAGGTTTTATTCATTTTCCATTTTCTTTTAACCACTTTCAGATTGGCAGTGATGTCCTAATTAAATTACAGTATGCAGATTTCTTTCTAAGCTGATGAATCTTTTTACACATCAAGTCAGTGATCCCTATGCCCTCTTGATAAGCATCTCTACCCTACTAAACTTGTACCAATGAGCAGGGCTGTTTGAAGGAATTTGAGGGCCCCAAGCAAAATGGACATGGAGCCCCCCCCCCCCCCCCAAACTCACGCAAAGCCTACAGGAACCACAGCATAGCGATACAGTTTAAGCTCACCCACACTTTATATAAATAAAAAAGGTTTACAGTGCAAATACTGCTGTTGCATATAATCCAACATACTTAACCACTTCAATACCATGCACTTATACACTTTCCTGCCCAAGCCAATTTTGAGCTTTCAGCGCTGTCGCAATTTGAATGACAATTGCGCGGTCATGCAACACTGTACCAAAACAATTTTTTTATCATTTTGTTCCCACAAATAGAGCTTTCTTTCGGTGGTATTTGATCGCCTCTGCGATTTTTATTTTTTGCACAACAAATAAAAAAAGAGCGAACATTTTGAAAAAAACTACGTTTTTCTTTGTTTCTGTAATTTTTTTTCGTAAATAAGTACCTTTTCTACTTCAATGACGGGCACTGATGAGGCGGCACTGACGGGCACTGATAAGGCGACACTGATGGGCACCGATGAGGTGGCACCAATGAGGTGGCACTGATGAGGTGGCACTGGTGATAGGCACTGATGATAGGCGGCACTGATGGGCACTGATAGGCGGCACTGATATGTGGCACTGGTATGCGGCACTGATGGGCACTCATAGGCGGCACTGATGGGCACTCATAGGCAGCACTGATGGGCACTCATAGGCGGCACTGATGAGCACTTATGGGTGGCACTGATAGGTGGCACAGACGGGCACTGATAGGTGGGCACTTATGGGCACAGATGGGCACTGATAGGTGGCACGGATGGGCACTGGTAGGTGGCACTGTTGACACTGGTAGGTGGCACTGTTGACACTGGTGGCTGGCATTGCTGGGCATTGCACATTGTGGTGGTGCCAGTCAGTGCAAATTTGTGGGCACTGATTGGCATATGTTTTTTGAGTATTTGTGCATGTGGATGGCCATGGGGTCCTTACCTGGCCATCCACATGCTTGGGGCTTCCCTGGTGGTCCTGGGGGGCTTCCCTGGTGGTCCAGTGTGGGTATCCGAGGGGGGGCTGTGCTGATAAACAATCAGCGCGAAACCCCCCTGTCAGGAGAGCCGCCGATCGGCTATCCTCTACTCGCGTCTGTCAGACGCGAGTGAGGAAGAGCCGATCAACGGCTCTTCCTGTTTACATCGTGATCAGCCGTGATTGGACACGGCTGATCACGTGGCAAAAAGCCTCCGCCGGAGGCTCTTTACCGAGATCAGTGTAGCGGTGTGTCAGACTGACACACCGCTCCACCGATCACCGCGATGCGCGCCCCCCCGGGCGCGCGGCGGCTGTTATCCTGCAGGACGTCATATGACGTCCAGTGTGGATAACACAACCACTTCCCGGACGTCAATATGCTATTGACTGGGCGGGAAGTGGTTAAAACACATACACACTCACATTAAGATGCTTTTTAGGACTGTTTATGGACCGTGGGATGGACAGGGGGACCGTGGGATGGACAGGAGCACCGTGGGATGGACAGGGGCACCGTGGGATGGACAGGGGGACCGTGGGATGGACAGGGGGACTCCGCACTGTAATATCCACATCATCTCCCCCACTTTAATATCCACATCATCTCCCCCACTGAAATATCCACATCATCTCCCCCACTGTAATGTCCAGATCTCCCCCCTGTAATGTCTACATCTGACCCCTGGAATGTCCACATCTCACCCCTGTAATGTCCACATCTCCAATCCCCACATCTCACCTCGGCCGCTGCCGCCGGGTGTACCAAGATGGCCGCCGCTCCAGAGCTAGGCCGAAGCCGCGGCCTTTCTTATGGCCGCAATCCGTGGATCGGCTCAGGGCGGAAATCCAGGACAGTGACAGGCAGCAGGCAGGCACCCTAGGCTGGGGCCCCAGGCCAGCTCGGGGCCCCAAGCAATTGCTTGTTTTGCCTGTCCTGTTCCGACGGCCCTGCCAATGAGGGAAAGCAGTGCATCCACATTGGTGTTACTCTGTCCAGGGTGATATTTAATTTGGTAGTCAAATTCGACTAATCAAGAAACCCACCTCCAAACCTCTTAACTTAGCTAGCTGCAAATATGCCAAAGGATTGCTGTCTGTAAAATTTCAACCTTTTTCCCTGTTAAATATTCATCAAAACAGAGTACTTTATCTCCAGTATTCAATTGGGTTATCTGAGGTTCTTTAAAATTACCCTTCTGGTGAGATTTCTGCTGTGTTAGAATTTCCTGTATTTCTATGTTTCTCCATTACATGGATGAGCTGAGCTTTCCTCCCACCCTCCCTTCCTACAAATAATAATGTTAATGTAGCGGCTAGTGATGAGCCGAACACCCCCGGGTTCGGTTCGCACCAGAACCCGCGAACGGACCGAAAGTTCGAACGAACATTAGAACCCTATTAAATACAATGGATGCGAACGTTCGAATTCTAAAGTGCTAATTATAACAACTATTATGCATGTTATTGTCATAAATAGGGTTTGGGAACCCGGGTTGTGCACCAGGGGACATGTATCAATGCAAAAAAGAAGTTTTAAAAACGGTCGTTTTTCGGGAGCAGTCATTTTAATGATGCATAAAGTGAAAAAAAAAAAGTCAAATATTCCTTTAAATATCGTACCTGGGGGGTGTCTAAAGTATGCCTGTGAAGTGCCACGTGTTTCCCGTGTTTAGAACTGTCCCTGCACAAAATGACACTTCTAAAGGAAAAAAAAGCCATTTAAAACTGCTTGCGGCTTTAATGTAATGTCTGGTCCCGGTAATATGGATGAAATTCTTTAAGAAAAATGGCATAGCTACCCCATGACCCCCCCCCCCTACCCCAGCCCATTACCAGCCCCTTTGGGTCTTGTATGGATATTAAGGGGAACCCCGCACATAAAATAAAAAAGGCCCTATATACTCTGAACAGCCGTATACAGGCGGTGCATACAAGACAGGGACTGTAGGTTTGTTCTTATGTAGAATCTGTTTGTAATTTTGAACAGGTACATTGTTGAAGTGTAGCTCCAGCCCAAAAATCTATTTTTAAACTTTTTGGGAAACATAGGTAAGGGTTATCACCCCTGTAACATTTGTTTTGCTGTCTGTGCCCCTGTTCAGAACATTTCACCTCACTTTCCGTCCCAATGACAACTGTTTTTGAAATGTGGTGTTTTTCTTGAAACAAGGATTGCTGATAAAGCATCAGTACAGATGAGACCCCTTTCTCCCATATTTATTCTTACAGGAGAGAATTTTCCTTTCTAGGGGTAGATTTCCTCTCACTTCCTGTTGTCTTCTTTCGTTTGCAAGTAGGAGTCGTTTGTAAGTTGGATGTTTGAAAGTAGGGACCTGCCGTATATACTCTGCAGAAATAGGCCCCTTAGTTGTTGGTGTTGGCACAACACTGTAAGCACTCAGTTACTCTTGGTTGGTGCTGGAACGCCCTGCTGTCAACTATTATATCAGGAATTTTAATTACATATAATTGTTGAACAGTGGTAGTAAAAATTGGGGCTTTGATGGTGGTGCTGGTGCCACAACACTGTAAGCCCTGACAGTTACTCTTGGTGGGTGCAGCAATGGGCCCTGCTGTGAATTATTAGATCAAGAATTGTAATTACATGCCCCTTTTGAACAGGGGCTGAAAAATTGGGCCTTTCGTGGTGGTGGTGGTGGTGGCGTTGCCACAAGACTGTAAGCCCTCAGAGTTACTCTTGGTGGGTGCAGCAATGGACCCTGCTGTGAATTATTAGATCAAGAATTGTAATTGCATGCCCCTGTTGAACAGGGGCTGAAAAATTGGGCCTTAGGCACTGGTGCCACAACACTCCAACCCCTCACAGATACTGTACTTGGAGCACAGCAATGAGCCCTATGGCAAATTATTGCTAAAAAAATTGTAATTACACGCCCCTGTAAAACAGGGGCTGAAAAATTGGGCCTTAGCCACTGGTGGCGGCACCCATAAACAAAAATGATCTTCCAAGCTATCATCATCAATCGTATCATTGAGGACTCGGAGGAGGAGGATAGCCAGTCAACATAACAGCACAGGCACTCAGCATCAGCATCAGTCTTGAAGGGATGTGACATGTTAAAATCAATTAGTCTGTTATATCAGCATCAGGTGTGTGGTAGCTGGTGGTGATCCAAGACTGGTTCATCTTGATGAAAGTCAGTCGATCAACCGAGTCGGTGGACAGGCGCACCCTGTGATCCGTGACAAATCCTCCAGCAGCACTGAATGTGCGTTCCGAAAGAACGCTGGATGCAGGACAGGCCAGTAGCTCAATTGCATACTGTGCAAGCTCTGGCCAGTGATCCATCCTCAAGACCCAGTAAGCCAGAGGATTTTCGGTGGGGAAGGTGTCCAAGTCTGACCTTGCCCCTAGATATTCCTGCACCATGTTTATCAGACGCTGGCGATGGTTGCTGGAACCGATCATACTTTGGGGCTGCGGACTAAAGAATTGTCTGAACGCATCGGTCAGACGGCCACCTTCCCCACCGCTCCTTCTTTGACTGGCCGAAGCCTCAGCAACTCGTTGTCCAGGACCAGGAGTTTGTAACCTCCCAGTCTCTGGGAACGCGTTGCACAGACCTTTCTGCAAGGCCTCCCGGAGTTGTCTCATCCTCTGCTCCCTCTGCGACGGTAACATAAGGTCCGCAACCTTACCCTTGTACCGTGGATCAAGGAGAGTGGCCAGCCAGTAATGGTCCCTCTCCTTGATCCGAAGAATACGAGGATCCTTCCGCAGACTTTGCAGGATCAGGGAGGCCATGCAGCGTAGGTTTGCTGAGGCATTCGCTCCGGAGTCCTCTGGGTCACTAAGGACGACATGATCCGCAGCCACCTCCTCCCAGCCACGTACAAGTCCACTGGTTTCTTGGGACTGTAAATCATCCCTAAAAGACTGCTGCTGATGATGCTGAGTGCCAGCCTCCACCTCCATGCTGACACAATCCTCCTCCTCCTCCTCCTCCTCCTCTTCCTGTGCGATGGGTGGGACAGAAGGAACACTGTCTGGGTAAAGGGGGCCTTGAGAGGCAAGGAAGTCCTCCTCTTCCTGCCTCTGTTCTGCCTCAAGTGCCCTGTCCATTATTCCACGCAGCGTGTGCTCCAACAGGTGGACAAGAGGTACAGTGTCACTGATGCATGCACTGTCACTGCTCACCATCCTCGTGGCCTCCTCAAATGGTGCCAGGACAGTGCATGCATCCCTGATCATGCCCCACTGGCGTGGAGAAAAAAAACCAAGCTCCCCTGACCCTGTCCTGGTGCCGTAGTCGCACAGGTACTCATTGATGGCCCTCTGCTGCGTGTGCAGCCGCTGCAGCATGGCCAACGTTGAGTTCCACCTGGTGGGCATGTCACATATAAGGCGGTTCTTGGGCAGGTTCAACTCCTTTTGCAGCTCAGCCAGGCGAGCACTGGCATTATAAGATCTGCGGAAATGCACACAGACTTTCCTGGCCTGCCTCAGGACATCCTGTAAGCCCGGGTACCTGCCCAAGAACCGCTGCACCACCAGGTTAAGGACGTGAGCCACACAGGGCACATGGGTCAGTTGTCCCTGTCGGAGGGCGGAGAGGAGGTTGGTGCCATTGTCGCAAACCACCATTCCTGGCTTAAGCTGGCGTGGCGTCAACCACCTCTCGGCCTGGCCCTGCAGAGCAGACAGGACCTCTGCCCCAGTGTGGCTTCTGTCCCCCAAACACACCAGCGCAAGCACGGCATGGCATATTTTTGCCTGCGTACTTGCGTAGCCCCGTGAACGGCTACGGAGCACCGCTGGTTCATAGGACAAACCACAGGAAGAGGCCATGGAGGAAGAAGAAGAGGAGGGGGTGGAGGAGAGAGGTGTGTCACAACCAGTAGTAGCATTTTGGAGGCGTGGCGGTGGGACAACCTCCAACACTACTGCACCTTGTCCTGCATCCTTCCCAGCTGCCAAAAGAGTGACCCAATGGGCCGTGAAAGAAAGGTAACGTCCCTGTCCATGCCTGCTGGACCATGAGTCAGCGGTAATATGCACCTTACCGCTGACCGCCCTGTCCAGCGAGGCCAAGACATTGCCTTCCACATGCCGGTAGAGAGCCGGAATAGCCTTCCGTGAGAAAAAGTGGCGTTTGGGAACCTGCCACTGAGGAACCGCACATTGCACAAACTCACGGAAGGGGGCCGAGTCTACCAACTGAAAAGGCAGCAGTTGAAGCGCTAGCAATTTAGCCAAGCTAGCATTCAACCGCTGGGCATGTGGATGGCTGGGAGTGAACTTCTTTCGACGGTCCAGCAGCTGGGGCAGGGAAATTTGCCTGCTAGAATCGGACGTCGGTGTACTGCTAGCAGAGTGGGCGCAAGTACTTGGCTGTGACACACCTAATTCTACACCTTCATTCCTCTCAGTGCATGTTTCAGAGAGGACTGAAGTTATAGTGGGGTTGGAGATCCCAGCTGATGCGGTGCAAGGAGAGGTCCGCTTTGTTCTTTGGTGTGGGTCTTTGAGGTAGGCTTGCCAACGAGCTGCATGGCAGGTCAACATATGTCTGGTCAGGCATGTGGTACCCAAGCGGCTGATGTTTTGGCCACGCGATATACGCTTGAGACATATGTTGCAAACAGCAGCTGTGCGATCTGATGCACTAGCCTCAAAAAAGGCCCACACCAAAGAACTTTTTGAATGACGGGCAGAGGCAGCGCCCTGCACAGGCGGAGCTCTGCGGTGTGATTCCGTCGGTGTACTGCCCTTACGCTGGCCACCAAAGGGCATCCTGCCTCGTTGGAGATGTGCCTCCTCCTCATCCTCCTCCTCCTCCTCTCTCCTATTAGGCACCCACGTGGAGTCAGTGACCTCATCATCACCTCCCTCCTCATCACTGGAGGCAATCTGGCAGTATGCTGCAGCTGCTGGAACATGACTGCCAGATTGGTGTCCTTCTTGAGCATCCCCTCTGTCTGCTCTCACGCTACTGCCTTCCTCTAGCTGGGTTTCATCATCAGACCCTTCGAAACGCTGGGCATCCTCCTGGAGCATGTACCCAACACTGTGCTGAAACAGTTCGGGGGACTCCTCAGGAGGAGGACATGGTGGGTCTAGGGAAGGAGTGACTGATGATGAGTCTGACATTGATACCAGGGAAGAGGACGCTTTGGCAGCTGCTTTTCCAGTACCCTGAGCCTGGGTGAGAGAGGATGAGGAGGAGGAGGAGGGCTTGGTCATCCACTCTACCAAGTCTTCGGCATGATGTGGCTCAACATGTCCAGCTGCCGAAAACAAGGACAAGCGTGTCCCATGGCCATGTGCTGATGACAATGCACCGCGTCCACGACCAGCACTGTTGCCCCCAGACACAGAGCCTGCTTGCCCTCTTTTATTGCCTCCTGACTGTCTGCCTCTCCTTGTTTGCCTTCCAGACATTCTAATAGATGGCCTGCAGGGAGATGGGAAAAAAGCAATAAGGGCTACCTTCAGGTGTCCTTCTCTGTCCCTTGAAACAAGGACTTTGACAGTGAAAGAAACTGACACACTCTCCCTACCTACAGTTTTCTGTCCCTAGAAAAAATGTTTTTTTTAAGCACAATTTAGCACAAGGAGAATTACCTCACTGTCCTTCCAGGTCCCTGGAAACAAGGACTTTGACAGTGAAAGAAACTGACACACTCTCCCTACCTACAGTTTTCTGTCCCTAGAAAAAATGTTTTTTTTAAGCACAATTTAGCACAAGGAGAATTACCTCACTGTCCTTCCAGGTCCCTGGAAACAAGGACTTTGACAGTGAAAGAAACTGACACACTCTCCCTACCTACAGTTTTCTGTCCCTAGAAAAAATGTTTTTTTTTAAGCACAATTTAGCACAAGGAGAATTACCTCACTGTCCTTCCAGGTCCCTGGAAACAAGGACTTTGACAGTGAAAGAAACTGACACACTCTCCCTACCTACAGTTTTCTGTCCCTAGAAAAAATGTTTTTTTTAAGCACAATTTAGCACAAGGAGAATTACCTCACTGTCCTTCCAGGTCCCTGGAAACAAGGACTTTGACAGTGAAAGAAACTGACACACTCTCCCTACCTACAGTTTTCTGTCCCTAGAAAAAATGTTTTTTTTAAGCACAATTTAGCACAAGGAGAATTACCTCACTGTCCTTCCAGGTCCCTGGAAACAAGGACTTTGACAGTGAAAGAAACTGACACACTCTCCCTACCTACAGTTTTCTGTCCCTAGAAAAAATGTTTTTTTTAAGCACAATTTAGCACAAGGAGAATTACCTCACTGTCCTTCCAGGTCCCTGGAAACAAGGACTTTGACAGTGAAAGAAACTGACACACTCTCCCTACCTACAGTTTTCTGTCCCTAGAAAAAATGTTTTTTTTAAGCACAATATAGCACAAGGAGAATTCACTCACTGTCCTTCCAGGTCCCTGGAAACAAGGACTTTGACAGTGAAAGAAACTGACACACTCTCCCTACCTACAGTTTTCTGTCCCTAGAAAAAATGTTTTTTTTAAGCACAATTTAGCACAAGGAGAATTACCTCACTGTCCTTCCAGGTCCCTGGAAACAAGGACTTTGACAGTGAAAGAAACTGACACACTCTCCCTACCTACAGTTTTCTGTCCCTAGAAAAAATGTTTTTTTTAAGCACAATTTAGCACAAGGAGAATTACCTCACTGTCCTTCCAGGTCCCTGGAAACAAGGACTTTGACAGTGAAAGAAACTGACACACTCTCCCTACCTACAGTTTTCTGTCCCTAGAAAAAATGTTTTTTTTAAGCACAATTTAGCACAAGGAGAATTACCTCACTGTCCTTCCAGGTCCCTGGAAACAAGGACTTTGACAGTGAAAGAAACTGACACACTCTCCCTACCTACAGTTTTCTGTCCCTAGAAAAAATGTTTTTTTTAAGCACAATTTAGCACAAGGAGAATTACCTCACTGTCCTTCCAGGTCCCTGGAAACAAGGACTTTGACAGTGAAAGAAACTGACACACTCTCCCTACCTACAGTTTTCTGTCCCTAGAAAAAATGTTTTTTTTTAAGCACAATTTAGCACAAGGAGAATTACCTCACTGTCCTTCCAGGTCCCTGGAAACAAGGACTTTGACAGTGAAAGAAACTGACACACTCTCCCTACCTACAGTTTTCTGTCCCTAGAAAAAATGTTTTTTTTAAGCACAATTTAGCACAAGGAGAATTACCTCACTGTCCTTCCAGGTCCCTGGAAACAAGGACTTTGACAGTGAAAGAAACTGACACACTCTCCCTACCTACAGTTTTCTGTCCCTAGAAAAAATGTTTTTTTTAAGCACAATTTAGCACAAGGAGAATTACCTCACTGTCCTTCCAGGTCCCTGGAAACAAGGACTTTGACAGTGAAAGAAACTGACACACTCTCCCTACCTACAGTTTTCTGTCCCTAGAAAAAATGTTTTTTTTAAGCACAATTTAGCACAAGGAGAATTACCTCACTGTCCTTCCAGGTCCCTGGAAACAAGGACTTTGACAGTGAAAGAAACTGACACACTCTCCCTACCTACAGTTTTCTGTCCCTAGAAAAAATGTTTTTTTTAAGCACAATATAGCACAAGGAGAATTCACTCACTGTCCTTCCAGGTCCCTGGAAACAAGGACTTTGACAGTGAAAGAAACTGACACACTCTCCCTACCTACAGTTTTCTGTCCCTAGAAAAAATGTTTTTTTTAAGCACAATTTAGCACAAGGAGAATTACCTCACTGTCCTTCCAGGTCCCTGGAAACAAGGACTTTGACAGTGAAAGAAACTGACACACTCTCCCTACCTACAGTTTTCTGTCCCTAGAAAAAATGTTTTTTTTAAGCACAATTTAGCACAAGGAGAATTACCTCACTGTCCTTCCAGGTCCCTGGAAACAAGGACTTTGACAGTGAAAGAAACTGACACACTCTCCCTACCTACAGTTTTCTGTCCCTAGAAAAAATGTTTTTTTTAAGCACAATTTAGCACAAGGAGAATTACCTCACTGTCCTTCCAGGTCCCTGGAAACAAGGACTTTGACAGTGAAAGAAACTGACACACTCTCCCTACCTACAGTTTTCTGTCCCTAGAAAAAATGTTTTTTTTAAGCACAATATAGCACAAGGAGAATTCACTCACTGTCCTTCCAGGTCCCTGGAAACAAGGACTTTGACAGTGAAAGAAACTGACACACTCTCCCTACCTACAGTTTTCTGTCCCTAGAAAAAATGTTTTTTTTAAGCACAATTTAGCACAAGGAGAATTACCTCACTGTCCTTCCAGGTCCCTGGAAACAAGGACTTTGACAGTGAAAGAAACTGACACACTCTCCCTACCTACAGTTTTCTGTCCCTAGAAAAAATGTTTTTTTTAAGCACAATTTAGCACAAGGAGAATTACCTCACTGTCCTTCCAGGTCCCTGGAAACAAGGACTTTGACAGTGAAAGAAACTGACACACTCTCCCTACCTACAGTTTTCTGTCCCTAGAAAAAATGTTTTTTTTAAGCACAATTTAGCACAAGGAGAATTACCTCACTGTCCTTCCAGGTCCCTGGAAACAAGGACTTTGACAGTGAAAGAAACTGACACACTCTCCCTACCTACAGTTTTCTGTCCCTAGAAAAAATGTTTTTTTTAAGCACAATTTAGCACAAGGAGAATTACCTCACTGTCCTTCCAGGTCCCTGGAAACAAGGACTTTGACAGTGAAAGAAACTGACACACTCTCCCTACCTACAGTTTTCTGTCCCTAGAAAAAATGTTTTTTTTAAGCACAATATAGTGTGAGGGGGTTAGCTCGGCAGCGGGTGTGTGTGACCCCCGGGATGAGCTCCCCACACAAAACAGGCCCAGCAAACGGAGGTTGTGGTTTTCAAAATCAAAAAAAAGTGCGGTTTATTTTCTATTTACAGTGACAAAACACAGCAAAGCAAAAGAAACATAACCAAAATAAATCCTGGTCAAGTTGACCTCTGACTAAACATACAGGTTTCCTAACTAACAACTGGGATCAGCCTAGTGCTGTCCTAGTCCCTAAGTCCCTGGTTTAGTAAAAGTCCAAACAAATAGCCACACAGGCTTTGCCTCACCGCACAGGGGTTCACTCTCCCTAGACAGTCCACACAGGTCTGGTTCCAGGCATGAGCTAACACCTAATGAATCTGGGAGTTTTTATAGAGGCCTTAAACGAACTGACAGGCTTCAGCTGGCCTCATCAACTCCCTGCCTGCACGACGCCCAGCCCTCTCCCTAGAGGTATGAGTCATCCATGAGCCCACTAGCCTTAGCTGGGCTTATACAACTCTCCACCTAGTTGTATAAGTCGGCGTAAAGCCTGAATCTGGGCGAAATATATCTACCCCCCTGGATGCAACCAGGTGACTTTACCTTCCTGCTGTCACATACCCCCCCCTCTTGTTTTAACCTCGGGGTTGGAACACCAGCAATCAGGCATTCATGTACTCGAGACAAAGCATCCACATTCCCCATTTGAACGCCAGGGCGATGCTTTACTGTGAAGTTGAATTCCTGGAGGGCCAGGAACCACCTATTCACTCTTCTATTTGTTTCCTTGTTTTGAGCCATCCACTTTAACGGAGCGTGATCCGTAACCATGTCAAAGTGCCTACCTAGCAGGTAGTACCGAAGGGAATCTAGAGCCCACTTCACCTCTAAACACTCCTTTTCAACGGTGGCGTAATTTACCTCATGGGACTTCAACTTCCTGCTGAGGTAAATGACTGGGTGCTCTTCCCCGTTCCAGACCTGGGACAATACTGCTCCTAACCCCACATCTGACGCATCACTTTGTACGACAAAGTCTTTAGAGAAGTCGGGTGAGTACAACACTGGCTGGCTACATAAGGCTTGTTTCAAGAATTGGAATGCTGCCTCAGCCTCGGGGGTCCATTTAATCATGACCGACCCTTTCCCCTTCGTCAGGTTGGTTAGGGGCACAGCCTTAGAAGCAAAGTGGGGAATGAATCGCCGATAATACCCAGCGATTCCCAGAAAGGCTCGTACCTGCTTCTTGCTGTTGGGACGTGGCCAACTCTGGATGGCCTCGACTTTGTTGAGTTGGGGTTTTATTACTCCCCTCCCAATGGTGTACCCAAGATATTTGGCCTCCTCCTGCCCAATGGTACACTTCTTGGGGTTAGCCGTAAACCCCGCTTCCCGAACAGAGTCCAGGACTGCTTGCACTTTTGGCAGATGTGAGGCCCAATCTGTGCTATGGACAATTACGTCATCCAGGTAAGCCGCAGCATACTTCCGATGGGGCCTCAGCATCTGGTCCATTTTCCGCTGGAATGTGGCCGGCGCATTCTGTAACCCGAACGGCATTCTTTTATATTGGAACGCCCCGTCTGGGGTTACAAATGCGGTTTTCTCTTTGGCCGACTTGGCCAGGGGGATTTGCCAATACCCTTTTGTGAGGTCAAGAGTCGTCATGTATCGGGCTGTTCCCAGCCGGTCGATCAACTCATCTATACGTGGCATGGGGTAGGTGTCAAATTTTGTAACTTTGTTCAACTGACGAAAATCGTTACAAAATCGCCAGCTCCCATCCGGTTTAGGCACCAACACGATGGTACTAGACCAATCACTTTGGGACTCCTCTATCACCCCTAAGTTCAGCATTTTCTGTACTTCCTCCCGTATTGCCTCCCGTCGAGCCTCTGGGATCCGATAGGGTTTTAACTTCACCCTTTCACCGGGCGGGGTAATGATGTCATGCTCTACCCCAGATGTTTGTCCCGGCAGCTCAGAGAATACCTCCTTGTTGCGAAGCACAAACTCCTTAACCTCCTGTTGTTGGGGTTGTGACAAGGTGGCTGCTATTCCAACCTCAGGAATCACGCAACCAGTTTGAGCTGGTGACCAAGTGTCTGCGACTAGGGACTCTCTATCCCTCCAGGCTTTCAACAGATTAACGTGATAGATCTGTTCGGGCTTTCGCCTTCCTGGTTGTCTGACCTTGTAATTCACTTCGCTCACTTTTTCCATTATCTCGTAGGGGCCTTGCCATTTGGCAAGGAATTTACTTTCAACTGTAGGGACAAGTACCAATATCCTATCCCCCGGGGAAAAGGTACGGGTCTTGGCTCCACGGTTGTACACTCTCTGCTGTGCCAACTGCGCTTGGGCCAAATGTTCCTTCACGATGGGCATTACCTGTGCAATTCGATCTTGCATCAGGGCGACATGCTCAATCACACTCCTGTGGGGAGAACTCTGACTTTCCCAAGTTTCCTTGGCAATATCCAACAGCCCTCTTGGGTGTCTCCCATACAGTAACTCAAAGGGGGAGAATCCCGTAGAGGATTGGGGCACCTCCCTAATAGCAAACATCAAATAAGGAAGTAAACAGTCCCAATCCTTTCCATCTCTATCCACCACTTTCTTCAACATTTGTTTTAGGGTTTTGTTGAATCTTTCAACCAGCCCATCGGTTTGGGGGTGATACACAGACGTACGCAATTGCGTCACTTTGAACAATTTACACAGCTCTTTCATAACCCGGGACATAAAGGGTGTACCTTGGTCCGTAAGCAGTTCTTTACAAATACCCACCCGGCTAAAAACAAGAGATAGCTCTTTGGCTATGGTTTTGGCCGAGGTATTTCGGAGAGGGATCGCTTCTGGATAACGGGTGGCATAGTCCATTATAACTAATATGTACTGGTGCCCCCTAGCGGACTTGATTATAGGACCTACCAAATCCATGGCGATCCTCTCAAACGGGACCTCAATGATGGGTAGAGGGACCAGCGGGCTACGGAAATGTGGCATCGGGGCCAACCTCTGACACACAGGGCAGGAGGAACAATAATTTTCTACGTCCTTCATCACCCCCGGCCAATAGAATCTCTGTAATACCCTCTCTCGGGTTTTCTCTGTCCCCAGATGACCTCCAAGAATGTGCCCATGGGCCAACTCCAACACCAACTTCCTGTAAGGTTTGGGCACCACAAGCTGCTCAACGGTTTCTTCTGCCCTTTTTGCCACCCGATACAGTAGGTCCTTCTCTACGCTGAAGTATGGGTAAGTGCAGGTATTATCTGGGTTCACTAACTCGCCATCTATTTTCACTACGTTTTCCCGTGCCTTTATTAGGGCGGGGTCTTTCAACTGTTCTGTGGCAAAGTTTTCCCTGTGAACCTCAAGATCAGAAAACTCCACAGACGGTAGGTTTTCGTCTGAGGAGGTGGGCTCCTCTCCAGTTTCTTGAGTCTCCCCTGCCAATACTGATAAGGGAAATTCCGGAGAGTCCTCACCACTCTCAGGGGAGTTCTGGCTATCACATTCCTGGTACATAGGGGCACCAGTGAGGGGCTCAGGATCATCCCACAGTTCCCAGAACTTCGGAAAATCCCTTCCCACAATGGCGTCATGCGGTAACTGAGATACTAAGCCCACTGGATGAGAGAGGGTACCTTTGGGGGTCTCGAAACACACTGTAGTCACTGGATACTCTCGGGTGTCCCCATGCACACAAATAACAGCTACCTTGCTATTCCCAGAGACCTCTGTTTTAACTAACTCAGCCTTTATCAGGGTCACAAGGCTACCTGAATCCAGCAATACCACAACATTTCTACCATTAACACACATTTTGCATAAATGTTTCTCAGTTCCTCGAATGGCAGTGCATGCGACTGTCGCACACAGCGACTGACGTCTGCCCGTCAGAAAGTCACACTGCATGGGTTCCTCCACAACCGGGCAATTTGCTGCAATATGTCCCGCTTGCCGGCAGCGGTAGCAAACGATCCTTCTTGCCGCCTCTTGAGCCGCTGATTTCCCAGGCTGTTCTCGCCAAACTTGGGGTAGAGCTCCCACCCTCTCACTCTCTCCACCCTCACCCCTTGGAATCCTCTTATCCGCCCCTGGGGATGGTCTGGTCTTAGGGTGGAAAGTCCGAGTGTCTCTGGAAGAGGCCGTCAGGTTCTCTGTAGCCAAGTATTTCTCCACACGATCCACAAGACCATCGGCCGTCTCTGGGTCTCCATGGCTTACCCACTTTTGGATGGCAGTAGGAAGAGCTCTCAAAAACCGATCCATTACAACACGTTCCACAATCTTTGGTGCGGACAAAGTCTCTGGCTGTAGCCACTTTCTGCTCAGGTGAATGAGATCATACATTTGAGACCTGGGGGGTTTTCCAAGCTGGAAAGTCCAGTTATGCACACGCTGAGCCCGGACAGCCTGGGTGACACCCAGCCTTGCCAATATTTCAGCTTTTAGCATCACATAGTCTTTTGCTTGGTTAGGCTCTAGGTCATAGTAAGCTTTCTGCGATTCACCAGTTAACAGAGGAGCCACCAGTCCAGCCCACTGCTCCTCAGGCCACTTTTCTCTTTCAGCGGTCCTTTCAAATGTGGTCAAAAATACCTCTGGATCATCCTCTCCAGTCATTTTTGTCAATAAACGACTCACCCCAAAGGACGCGGTATTAGTGGGACGGCTTTCCTCACTGGTCTGCGGACGTTGCTGCATTACTGCTTCCATCTGTTGTTGTAGTCTCTGCTCTTGCTTCTGCAACAGGTCTATGAAGCGGGCCTCAGATTGCTGCTGGGCTCGTTGCTGAGCCTCCAGACTCTGTTGCAAAGTTGCGTTTGTCTGCTGCTGGGCTGCAAGGCTCCTTTGCAAACCTGCATTTGTCTGCTGTTGATTGGCATTTGCTAGAGCCAGCTGCTTCAGTATCTCCTCCATGCTGGCTTAAAAAAAAACTGCCACTGGTTCTCCACCAACTGTGAGGGGGTTAGCTCGGCAGCGGGTGTATGTGACCCCCGGGATGAGCTCCCCACACAAAACAGGCCCAGCAAACGGAGGTTGTGGTTTTCAAAATCAAAAAAAAGGTGCGGTTTATTTTCTATTTACAGTGACAAAACACAGCAAAGCAAAAGAAACATAACCAAAATAAATCCTGGTCAAGTTGACCTCTGACTAAACATACAGGTTTCCTAACTAACAACTGGGATCAGCCTAGTGCTGTCCTAGTCCCTAAGTCCCTGGTTTAGTAAAAGTCCAAACAAATAGCCACACAGGCTTTGCCTCACCGCACAGGGGTTCACTCTCCCTAGACAGTCCACACAGGTCTGGTTCCAGGCATGAGCTAACACCTAATGAATCTGGGAGTTTTTATAGAGGCCTTAAACGAACTGACAGGCTTCAGCTGGCCTCATCAACTCCCTGCCTGCACGACGCCCAGCCCTCTCCCTAGAGGTATGAGTCATCCATGAGCCCACTAGCCTTAGCTGGGCTTATACAACTCTCCACCTAGTTGTATAAGTCGGCGTAAAGCCTGAATCTGGGCGAAATATATCTACCCCCCTGGATGCAACCAGGTGACTTTACCTTCCTGCTGTCACAATAGCACAAGGAGAATTCACTCACTGTCCTTCCAGGTCCCTGGAAACAAGGACTTTGACAGTGAAAGAAACTGACACACTCTCCCTACCTACAGTTTTCTGTCCCTAGAAAAAATGTTTTTTTTAAGCACAATTTAGCACAAGGAGAATTACCTCACTGTCCTTCCAGGTCCCTGGAAACAAGGACTTTGACAGTGAAAGAAACTGACACACTCTCCCTACCTACAGTTTTCTGTCCCTAGAAAAAATGTTTTTTTTAAGCACAATTTAGCACAAGGAGAATTACCTCACTGTCCTTCCAGGTCCCTGGAAACAAGGACTTTGACAGTGAAAGAAACTGACACACTCTCCCTACCTACAGTTTTCTGTCCCTAGAAAAAATGTTTTTTTTAAGCACAATTTAGCACAAGGAGAATTACCTCACTGTCCTTCCAGGTCCCTGGAAACAAGGACTTTGACAGTGAAAGAAACTGACACACTCTCCCTACCTACAGTTTTCTGTCCCTAGAAAAAATGTTTTTTTTAAGCACAATATAGCACAAGGAGAATTCACTCACTGTCCTTCCAGGTCCCTGGAAACAAGGACTTTGACAGTGAAAGAAACTGACACACTCTCCCTACCTACAGTTTTCTGTCCCTAGAAAAAATGTTTTTTTTAAGCACAATTTAGCACAAGGAGAATTACCTCACTGTCCTTCCAGGTCCCTGGAAACAAGGACTTTGACAGTGAAAGAAACTGACACACTCTCCCTACCTACAGTTTTCTGTCCCTAGAAAAAATGTTTTTTTTAAGCACAATTTAGCACAAGGAGAATTACCTCACTGTCCTTCCAGGTCCCTGGAAACAAGGACTTTAACAGTGAAAGAAACTGACACACTCTCCCTACCTACAGTTTTCTGTCCCTAGAAAAAATGTTTTTTTTAAGCACAATATAGCACAAGGAGAATTCACTCACTGTCCTTCCAGGTCCCTGGAAACAAGGACTTTGACAGTGAAAGAAACTGACACACTCTCCCTACCTACAGTTTTCTGTCCCTAGAAAAAATGTTTTTTTTAAGCACAATTTAGCACAAGGAGAATTACCTCACTGTCCTTCCAGGTCCCTGGAAACAAGGACTTTGACAGTGAAAGAAACTGACACACTCTCCCTACCTACAGTTTTCTGTCCCTAGAAAAAATGTTTTTTTTAAGCACAATATAGCACAAGGAGAATTCACTCACTGTCCTTCCAGGTCCCTGGAAACAAGGACTTTGACAGTGAAAGAAACTGACACACTCTCCCTACCTACAGTTTTCTGTCCCTAGAAAAAATGTTTTTTTTAAGCACAATTTAGCACAAGGAGAATTACCTCACTGTCCTTCCAGGTCCCTGGAAACAAGGACTTTGACAGTGAAAGAAACTGACACACTCTCCCTACCTACAGTTTTCTGTCCCTAGAAAAAATGTTTTTTTTAAGCACAATTTAGCACAAGGAGAATTACCTCACTGTCCTTCCAGGTCCCTGGAAACAAGGACTTTGACAGTGAAAGAAACTGACACACTCTCCCTACCTACAGTTTTCTGTCCCTAGAAAAAATGTTTTTTTTAAGCACAATATAGCACAAGGAGAATTCACTCACTGTCCTTCCAGGTCCCTGGAAACAAGGACTTTGACAGTGAAAGAAACTGACACACTCTCCCTACCTACAGTTTTCTGTCCCTAGAAAAAATGTTTTTTTTAAGCACAATTTAGCACAAGGAGAATTACCTCACTGTCCTTCCAGGTCCCTGGAAACAAGGACTTTGACAGTGAAAGAAACTGACACACTCTCCCTACCTACAGTTTTCTGTCCCTAGAAAAAATGTTTTTTTTAAGCACAATTTAGCACAAGGAGAATTACCTCACTGTCCTTCCAGGTCCCTGGAAACAAGGACTTTGACAGTGAAAGAAACTGACACACTCTCCCTACCTACAGTTTTCTGTCCCTAGAAAAAATGTTTTTTTTAAGCACAATATAGCACAAGCACAAAACACACTGACACTCTCCCTACCTATCCTTCTCTTTCCCTAAACTAAAGGAATCCAGGTTAAGCAAGAAAGAAATAAAAGTCACTGTCCCTGCCTATGCTGCTCTATCCCTGCTCCGGAACACACTACACTAGGCCGCCGTGCTGGCGGCCTTTTATAGTGTGGGGCGTGTACTAAACCCCCTCAGCAATAATTGGCCACAGGCATCCTGCCTGTGGCCAATCATTGCTCTCCTCGCTGCCGGCGCTGTGATTGGCCAAGCATGCGGGGTCACAGTGCATGCTTGGCCAATCACAGCGCCTGGATGACACTGCGATGGCGTAGTGCATTGTGGGCCGTTCGCGTCACTCGAATTTGGCGCGAACGGCCCAAATCGTTCGATCTTCGTCGAACGATCGAACAGCCGATGTTCGAGTCGAACGTATGTTCGACTCGAACACGAAGCTCATCCCTAGTAGCGGCCTCTCTCTCTCTCATATCGGTTGTTTGTGGCTGTTGTCTAGGGGTACTCTGGAGGAGAGGGTGCAGGACACTACGCCAAGCTCTCACCCTCCGTGTATGTGTGGTTTGAGCAAAGTCTTTTTTAAATTACCTTTGGGTCTGCATCCTGCATATGGAGCCTCTGCTTCTTCTGTGGAGGTGTATCTGCCAGTAATAGAGCCCCACACCATTAAAAGTTCAACACTCCTTTATTTTTCAATGCCAGAATGAACATAATCAGTTGAACTTCCATAACAGACAGACAGGGGTGTGGATACGAGTAGGCCCAGGCACAATAAACTCTCCTATCCCTTACTCATGCAGATAGGCCTGGCGCACGGTCTCTGCCACCGACCGTGAAGTTGGTAGCTGCCACCTACCGGGTGAACTGTTTGGAGCCCCTGTCACGGGCCTAAGTAACGGTCTCTGTCACGACCTTAGAGTAACGGTCTCTGCCACTGACCTCAGAACATGGACCACCTTCCGTGTGAATATGGCCCCTGTTTGGCGAGGACATCCATCCCGACGGTCTCCGGAGGCCCTGTCCCGGCACTGGCAATCTGCTGCACCAGATCTACGGGAAGGTCACCTGCGCGGTCCCTTACGCCTGGATTCAGACATCCGATCCGTTGGGTGCCTTAGATGGTTCCTCCCGGGCGGATCCCAGTGGAAGAAGCTGGGCCCCAGGCCTGAACGATGCACCTCACCCCAGACTGAGGGTGTCTGGGGTGACTCCCGAACTCCACGTGTCCAGGCCTAGGCCGCCTGGACACTGACCGCTGGACAGCAGCCCTCAGGCTAAAGGTGCCTGGGACTCGGACCTCGTGGCGAAGATGTCCGCCCCCTTTATAGTCTCTCCCTGCTAGCACAGCGGGTTCCCCGCCCCGCCGTACAACCGCTGTGAGAGACCAAAAAGGGTACGGCACTCCAGCGATGGTTCAACCCCGGCCCAAAGTGACAGCGCCACCTGCTGGGCCGCAGGGAACTGGACATCACTAATGTCTCCACCCGAATCAACATACTGAAAAGTACCTACCCGCTACATTAATAAGTTATGACAGCAGTTGTACAGGTTCCGCTGTCACATGGATGAGCTGAGATTGCTTCTTACCCTCCCCTTTTTTTTTTTCTAATAAATTTATTTATTTTTTATTCCACATTATTTTAAGTTTTTCCAATAAACAAAGATTTCTATACAAAGAAAAATATTCTAACTCCGATTGTTGTGAAGCGACTTATCCCTTGTGAGACCTCTATGTCTGGCCTGTATACGCAGATATGATCACTGAGGACAATTCCTTATCAGATAGCTTGAACTCACCAATATCGATACTATTCACAGAAGTGCTTTAATCCAAAACATCAGAATACATCAGATGACAGGTTACAGCAGATGAACAGGTTGTAGTATTGTGCGGTCAAAAGATGATACTTGTCTGTAGCTTACAATGCAGAATACATGTGCCCATGTTACATGAGGCCTGTGAAGAAGTCTCCATTAGACAGGAAATAGAAAAACTCAAGAAGAAGAGTGGAGCACTGTACAGAAAGGAAGTGTGTCATAGATCAGACAAATAAAAACAGAGAATATATGCATTACCACAAAAGGTCACAAGATGGCAGCATTTAAACTAAAACATAAACGTCCATAGAAAATGGTTATGAGATACAATATATATATACTGTAAATATAACAAATCTATGCCCATTGGGCGGCACAAAAAGAAAAAATATACATTCCACAAATATAAGTCCATCCCTTACCCCCAAACCCTTGTTACCCCCCCCCCCCCCTGACCCACCACCAATTCTCATTTGAGGTCAAAACATTTCCGAAAAATATACTTTTCTAAACGTTTATGCTCTCTGGTGTCAAACCTGGAGTTTCTACGAATTTGTTCCATATTTTTTTCAAATCTACCTCTGTCTCCCCTTCTCATATAGGCCAATCTCTCTGTTGTTATTGTATTGTTAACCAATCTCTGCCACTCCGTTATTTATGGTGGTTTGGGGTCTAAATATTTCCAGGTAATCGCCATTCTAGCTTGATACAGACATCTCTGCTATTCTCGTGGTCCCAGATCCCACACTCTGCTCCAAGTATTCCAGTAAGCATGTTAGCGGTTCCTGGCGTACATTTGTACCAAAGACTAAATTTATTTTATACACCACCTCCTTCCAATATCTGTGTAACTTGGGGCACCTCCAGAGCATATGGATCAGATCTTCCATCACACCTCCACATCTGGGACAAGATGCATCCGGAAGTCCCCCAAACAAAAACAATCTTTTTCAGAGTATAATATGCCCTGTGAACAATGTAAAGCTGGGTGAGCTTCTGGGGTGATGAGAGAGATAGCTGGTCTATTGAGGCCACAATCCCCCTCCATTGCACATCTGACAATTTTCCCACATCCTCCTCCCATTTTACTCTACTTGCCAGTTGGGAATCTTTTTCTAATACCTTCAAAAATATATTTAGGTATAATTTTGAGGTTAGCCCCTTTAAGGAAGTAGCATTCAGGAAGGTTGCAAATAAAGGCATATTGCTCCATTCCAGTCTCTCTTCCTTGACCACTTCAGCCCTGGAAAAATGTACCCCCTTCCTGACCAGAGCACTTTTTGCGATTCGGCACTGCGTCGCTTTAACTGACAATTGCGTGGTCATGCGACGTTGCACCCAAACAAAATTGACGTCCTTTTTTTCCCACAAATAGAGCTTTCTTTTGGTGGTATTTGATCACCTCTGCACTTTTTTTTGCGCTATAAACAAAAAAAGAGCGACAATTTGGAAAAAAAACAATATTTTTTACTTTTTGCTATAATAAATATCCCCCAAAAATATATATATAAAAAAAAACGAATTTCTTTCTCAGTTTAGGCCGATATGTATTCTTCTACATATTTTTGGTAAAAAAACATAAATACGCGTATGTAGTGATGTGATCATTTCTTTGCCCATTTACCAAGTGTATACTCTTGTTATGCAGTGTTTGTTTGCCCTTTTCCAATATAGTTGCTATGCTCTCTGTCTCACCAAGGATGAGGTCATCAAGAAGAGCAGAGCATGGCAAGGGGTTTTGTGGGTAAGTGGGTGGAGAGATACATGTGGGGAGACAGACATGTGGATAGAACAGTAATGGCTGCTAAGAGAACACAGTAAGTGCTGCTGCTGCAAATTCACCTCACCGAGAGGTACATACAGAGACTGTTAATGATTTCATGTTCCTGTTTGGAAAATACTTTATGTTGGATGGTTCACTGAATGTTATTTCTTCAATACATGGACTTTCAAATACAATGCTGTGTGGATTACTGTCTATGTGAAGATATATTTCTCAATTGGGATTTCACTTGCTATTCACAAGCCCCAATTGAGTGCAGGCACTGTACTTGTTAGAGATCCTGTCCTGATCACACAGATTATGAAGACTCTTCTCCTAAAATACTATACAGTGGCGCCATCATACCTCAGTAGCCGCAGAGAGAGAAAAGAATAGTGCTACATTTGGAGGCACTGCTGAGATAAATATCTTGGATCAGGACATTAACCACTTAACGACCGCTCACTGTATATATACGTCGGCAGAATGGCACCGACAGGCACAATCACGTAGAGTGTACGTGATTGCCTTTGTACAGTTGGGGGGTCCAATCGGACCCCCCTTCTGTACAGTGAGTGGTGGCTAAGTGTCCGGGAGCATTCCGGGATGAGGGGGCAGCCATTCGTTTCTGGCCACCCCCTCGCGATCGCTCCCGGCGAATGGAAATGCCCCCTCTGTCTGTGTCAGACAGAGGGAGCAGGAGGAAGTGATGTCATCTCTGGTGCGGCGCTCACATATACCGAGCGCCGTACAAGAGAAGACATCAGGTCAGTGCACACAACACTACACTGACACCAGGACACATAGGCACATAAATCGCCCCCCCAGGCCCCCCCAGACACCCCAGATCACCCCCCAGATCACCCCCCCCAGCCCCCAGTCACAGTGTCACTGATTGCAGTGACCATTTATTTAGTGATCACTGCAATCAGTGACATTTGTGACTGTAAAAGTGTCACCAAAGTTTAGTCTTAGGTCCAGTGTAGCCCCCTAACCCCCCCTAATAAAGGTTTAACCCCCTGATCACCCCCCAGATAACCCTTTCACCCCCTATCACCACTGTCGCTAAGCGATCATTTTTCTGATCGCTGTCTTAGCGTCAGTGATGCTGATCGGCAGCCAGTAATTTTTTTTAGGTTTGCCGCATGTTTTTATCGCGTCAGGTACCCCAATATATTATCTAATAAAGGTTTAACCCCCTTGATCGCCCCCCAGGTAACCCTTTCACCCCCTATCACCACTGTCACTAAGCGATCGTTTTTCTAAACGCTGTCTTAGTGTCTGTGATGCAGATCGGTAGCCGGTAATTTTTTTTAGGTTCACCACAGGTTTTTATAGCGTCAGGTACCCCAATATATTATCTAATAAAGGTTTAACCCCCTTGATCGCCCCCCAGGTAACCCTTTCACCCCCTATCACCACTGTCGCTAAGCAATTGTTTTTCTAAACGCTGTCTTAGTGTCGGTGATGCAGATCGGTAGCCAGTATTTTTTTTTAGGTTCGCCGCATGTTTTTATAGCGTCAGGTACCCCAATATATTATCTAATAAAGGTTTAACCCCCTTGATCGCCCCCCAGGTAACCCTTTCACCCCCATCACCACTGTCACTAAGCGATCGTTTTTCTAAACGCTGTCTTAGTGTCGGTGATGCAGATCGGTAGCTGGTAATTTTTTTTAGGTTCGCCGCAGGTTTTTATAGCGTCAGGTACCCCCATATATTATCTAATAAAGGTTTTAACCCCCTGATTGCCCCTAGTTAACCCTTTCACCAGTGATCACCATATAAGTGTTACGGGTGACGCTGGTTAGTTAGTTTGCTTTTTATAGTGTCAGGGCACCCGCCGTGTATATAACCCAATAAAGGTTTAACCCCCTGATCGCCCGGCGGGTGATATCAATTAGGTTTTAGCGTCAGAGAGGGTCTGCGTCACACCCCAGGCAGCGTCAGGTTAGTGCCAGTAACGCTAACACCCACGCGTGAAGCATACACCCCCCTTAGTGGTATAGTATCTGAACAGATCAATATCTGATCTGATCAGATCTATACTAGCGTCCCCAGCAGTTTAGGGTTCCCAAAAACGCAGTATTAGCGGGATCAGCCCAGATACCTGCTAGCACCTGCGTTTTGCCCCTCCGTCCAGCCCAGGCCACCCAAGTGCAGTATCGATCGATCACTGTCACTTACAAAACAAAAACACACATAACTGCAGCGTTCGCAGAGACAGGCCTGATCCCTGCGACTCCAGTGCTGTAGGAGGTGATTTCACCACCACAGTTAAAAAAAAAAGCAAATATGCCGAAGCATTGGGGCAGCAGGGGCGGAGGAGCGATTTTGCTCCTAATGCCGCGTACATACGGTCGAAATTCCGACGGAGGCTTGCCCGTGGAAAAGTCCGACCGTGTGTGCGGCATAACTTTTTTGCGGGAGGATGCCCCCATGCTTCGGCATATATAAATGGTGCGTGTATGCCCATCATTGGAAGTGGGTGGATGAAGGGCGGTATTCTAATGGTGGGCATACCCACCGATCAATCTCTTTTTTCGTTCAGCCAACTGGCTGCATGAAAAAAAAAGATTACAATACATGTCCAACAAGGACCAGCAACGTACTGGTATGCTGCTGGACTTTGAATGTTTATACCAGAATGATGCCTGCGGGTTTAGGTATCATCTTGGTATCATTCTTTTCAGCCTGCGGCCGGCTTTCATGTAAAAGCAATCCTAGCGGCTAAT
The DNA here is from genome assembly GCA_029206835.1 of Rana muscosa. NCBI lineage: Eukaryota > Metazoa > Chordata > Amphibia > Anura > Ranidae > Rana > Rana muscosa. The sequence goes on along the minus strand of CM055116.1, from coordinate 77,769,767 downwards.
TAGCCTCTGGACTGCTTTTACAAGCAGTGGGAGGGAATGCCCCCCCCGGATATAAAAAGCGCCATTGGGAAATTGGGAAAGCATTTTATCACACCGATCTTGGTGTGGTCAGATGCTTTGAGGGCAGAGGAAAAATCTAGGGTCTAGAAGACCCCAGTTTTTTCAAAAAAAGAGTACCTGTCACTACCTATTGCTATCATAGGGGATATTTACATTCCCTGAGATAACAATAAAAATGATAAAAAAAAAAATACTTGGAAGGAACAATTTAAAAATAAAATAAAAAAGCAAAATTAATAATAAAAAAAAAAAGAAAACAAAAAAAAGCACCCCTGTCCTGCCCTGCTCTTGCCCAATGGCGAACGCAAGCGTCGGTCTGGCGTCATATGTAAACAGCAATTGCACCATGCATGTGAGGTATCACCGCGAAGGTCAGATCGAGGGCAATCATTTTAGCAGTAGACCTCCTCTGTAAATCTACTGGGGTAACCTGTAAAGGCTTTTAAAAATGTATGTAGTTTGTCGCCAATGCGCGTTTGTGTGAAATTTTAAAGCATGTCGTGTTTGGTATCTATGTACTCGGCCTAAGATCATCTTTTTTATTTCATCAAACATTTGGGCAATATAGTGTGTTTTAGTGCATTAAAATTAAAAAAAGTGTATTTTTTAACCCAAAAAATGCATTTGAAAAATCGCTGTGCAAATACTGTGTAGAAAAAAAAAATGCAACACCCACCATTTTAATCTGTAGGGCCTTTGCTTTAAAAATATATATAATGTTTGGGGGTTCAACATAATTTTCTTGCAAAAAAAAAAATGTTTTCATGTAAACAAAAATAGTCAAAAAGGGCTTTGTCTTCAAGTGGTTAGAAGAGTGGATGTAAGCTTCCTAATGTTGTGTATAAAATGCCAGAACAGTTCAAAACCCCCCCAAATGACCCCATTTTGGAAAGTAGACACCCCAAGCTATATACTGAGAGGCATGTCGAGTCCATGGAATATTTTATATGTTGACACAAGTTGCGGAAAAACGACAATTTTTTTTTTTTTTTTGCACAAAGTTGTCACTAAATGATATATTGCTCAAACATGTCATGGGCATATGTGGAATTACACCCCAAAATACATTCTGTTGCTTCTCCTGAGTACGGGGATACCACACGTGTGAGACTTTTTGGGAGCCTAGCCACGTACGGGACCCCAAAAACTAAGCACCGCCTTCAGGCTTTCTAAGGGTGTAAATTTTTGATTTCACTTCTCACTGCCTATCACAGTTTCGGAGGCCATGGAATGCCCAGATAGCACAAAACCCCCCCAAATGACCCCATTTTGAAAAGTAGACACCCCAAGCTATTTGCTGAGAGGTATTGTGAGTATTTTTCAGAACTCGCTTTTTGTCACAAAGTTTTGAAAATTGAAAAAAAAAATATATATATATATATATATTTTCTTTCTTCATTTTCAAAAACAAATTAGAGCTGTAAAATACTCGGCATGCCTCTCAGCAAATAGCTTGGGGTGTCTATATTCCAAAATGGGGTCATTTTGGGGGGTTTTGTGCGATTTTGGCATTTTATGGCCTTCGAAACTGTGATAGGTAGTGAGGAGTGAAATCAAAAATTTGTGCCTAGAAATCCTGAAGGCGGTGCTTGGTTTTCGGGGTCCCGTACGCGGCTAGGCTCCTAAAAAGTCCCACACATGTGGTATCCCCGTACTCAGGAGAAGCAGAAAAATGTATTTTGGGGTGAAATTCCACATATAACCATGGCATGTGTGAGCAATATATCATTTAGTGACAACTTTTTGTAATTTTTTATTTTATTTTATTTTTTTAGTCATTATTCAATCACTTGGGACAAAAAAAAAAAAAATTCAATGGGCTCAACATGCCTCTCAGCAATTTCCTTGGGGTGTCTACTTTCCAAAATAGGGTCATTTGGGGGGGTTTTGTACTGCCCTGTCATTTTAGCACCTCAAGAAATGAGATAGGCAGTCATAAATTTAAAGCTGTGTAAATTTCAGAAAATGTACCCTAGTTTGTAAACTCTATAACTTTTGCGCAAACCAATAAATATAGCTTATTGACATTTTTTTTTACTAAAAACATGTGGCTGAATACATTTTGGCCTAAATGTATGACTACAATTGAGTTTATTCGATTTTTCTTATAACAAAAAGTAGAAAATATCATTTTTTTTCAAAATTTTCGGTCTTTTTCCGTTTATATCACAAAAAATAAAAATCGCAGAGGCAATCAAATACCATTAAAAGAAAGCTCTATTTGTGGGAAGAAAAGGACGCAAATTTCGTTTGGGTACAACATTGCATGTCCGCACAATTCACAGTTAAAGCAGCGCAGTGCAAAATTCTGAATTCACCTCTGGTCCTTTAGCTACCAAATGGTCCGGGGCTTAATTGGTTAAGGAACAACCATGTCACTGTTATCAACATAAGCTGTGAGGCAGTGGGCCCTGGAAGAGGGACTTCCACCTAAAAGGACATTTGCTATTTTGTGTGTACCTATCACTGTGAGCACCCATAGACTGCAGGAGGCATTGCAAGCAAATGAAACTTTGCAACCTGCCTCTCTTGTGGATAAAAGAGAGTGTAGTGGTACCCCCAGTTAAGAGGGCTGCCTTGTTTGTTTTGGGCCCTGTAGTGCACCGCTGTCAACCCCTGGCAATCGGCCCTAACCTCTCGTGGCACAGTTAGTAAAGGGGATGATAGAATTGCAATCACTCTAATATTCTATATGACTCAATCCCACAATATGGTATAGCACAGTAAATGACACTGACAACCAATATACTTAACTCTATTATTTTTACTGTTGGTAAAAGTTAAAAGGATAAAACAGTATGCAATGTCACATGCAGAGCCCTGCAATATGAGTATAATTATTAAAACACTAACGTTCAGCAATGTGATAGGCAGTTTACAGACCCCGCTGCAGCTATCCTCCCTCGTGAGAAAAAAAATGGTGCCCAGCAATGTCCTATACTACCCCATCAGGCCTGACTATGCTTTGGGTATAGTCCTGTGGAAGAAATCTTCGCTAGCAAAACACGGTGGTGCACTTTCAGAAACAAATTGTAATCCAACAAAGAAATGATGATCGGTAACTTTGTAATGCCAGGGAGACTAATAACTCAGTTCAGCAGATAGTCTCCCTAGAGTGTAACTGAAATCACTGCGATGGCCCTTGATAAAGTTAAGGGGCCTAAAGATACTGTGGTGTAGCTCTGAGCAGGTGCTCTCTCACCCGACCGGACCAGTCCTCGTCCGCTACTTCCGTTATTGTGACTCGCTTCACAATGTCCACAACACCCGGGTCTTCGGTCCTCCTGATGACAGCTCTCGGCAACAGGATCAGACGCCCCGCAGGTTCTTCGGTGGAGCGGAAGGCTCTTTGGAAAGACACAAGGCCCAGGCTTCAGGCCTTGTACACACAGCAGGGCAGCACAGGGATCCTCTTGCTGGGAGGGCGGTGTCCAAAGAGAAAGAACCAGCCCCCGCCTCACCCTTATAAAGTCCACCCCAGCAGTCCTTGCGCGGGGAAATGCACCCTGGGTGCCTTAAAGCGTACTGGGAACTGTAGTCTCTTTAGGAAAAATTATACCCCGCTACAAGAGGAAAATGAGAGTTATGAACTGTATACCCATTATCTCTGTCTTAGTGAGGTGGATTTAAATCCAGTTAAAGGACCCTTTTGCATATATTCAAAGGGGGCTGAAGTATTTGGTTGTGCTGTAGTATTTCCAGTAATTTCACCTCCAGTAAGGCGGAAGTTACCAGCCCTGATGCAAAGTGTGAACCATTGAATACAACTGCTTCATCATGAGGAACTCTATTGTTGACTGCTACAGCCGCTAAGCAAAAAAAAATGCAGCATCTGCTGCTAAAAGTCACTGAAGTCATTGCTCAGAATTTACTAGACATGTGCACACTGAAATATTTTGTTTCGGAATTTTTCGTCCGAAAAATAAATTTATTTAGTTACTCCCGGAATTCTTTTTTATTTATTTCGTTTTTCGTTAGCAATTGCATTCGTCCGAAAATCTGAATTAATTAAGGTCGAATCTGTCATTGAAGGCTTATGGTGTCTGTCGAATGTTCAAAGAAGATTCGACGGAGCAGCGAAACTGTACGACGCTGCAATCATACATTTCCGGTTGATTGTTCCGCCTACAAGCTATAGTAGAATTCTAATGTTGTATGACTAGTAATAATTATATTTATTAATTACTATTACTAGTCAACCAACATTAGAATTCTTCTATAGCCTATGGGCAGATGCATTTGAACGGAAATGTACGATTGCGGCGTCGTACAGTTTCGCTGCACCGTCGAATCTTCGAACTTTCGACAGACACCATGAGCCTTCAATGACAGATTCGATGTTTGTATGTTTTTCGATGCTTTGTCGAATCTTCGTCGTTCATGTTGAATTGTCAAGTTAGTTCTAGCTATTTTACTGCTGCTCCTCTTTGGTTACAATCAGCCAATAACATTCATCATCATCATTATTTTTATTTTACTTCCCCCACCCAATTCCAGCAGCGATCTTTTCTCTTTATAATGTCAAATCTTTTCTCTCTATAATGTCAAATCTTTTCTCTCTATGTCGAATCTTTTCTCTCTATAATGTCGAATCTTTTCTCTCTATGTCGAATCTTTTCTCTCTATAATGTCGAATCTTTTCTCTCTATAATGTCGAATCTTTTCTCTCTATGTCGAATCTTTTCTCTCCTATGTCAAATCTTTTCTCTCTATAATGTCGAATCTTTTCTCTCTATGTAGAATAATCTTGGACTAATAGAGTTAGGTTAGGCACATTCGACCGCAGGTTCGATAGACACAGATTGTTATTGTCAGCGTCATGTCGAATCTCCTATCTATATCGAACTGTTGTTGCAACGAAAACTAAAATAAAGCATTTGTTTATGTCGGATCTTTCGGTTTTCGGATTCTGTGCTTTCGTTTTCGTTTGTTAAAACGATAACGAAAATACCTGAAATTCGGACGAAAATGCATTCGGACGAAAACGAATGCACATGTCTAGAATTTACATGTTAATTCTTATCGCAAATTAAAGGCTTTTTCAGGGGTGCTCCCTGTCCCCGCTGGTGAAGAAAGCTTTGAGGTGTGGAAAGATTTTGCACAACAAGTGATAGAGGAATGGACCTGCTCAGAGGAAAAGAAAAAACAGTGCATCATGGAAAGTTTAAGACCACCAGCATCCATTATCATTAGAGCTTACAAGGACACTCATGTGAGTACCAGTGTTCAAGAATATATTGATGTTTTGACAGATGCTTATGGACTGCACCATGACCCTGATCAGATGCTTACTGATTTTAAACAGACAAAGCATAAAGAGGACAAGATGCAGGGCCGGCCCTACCATGGGACCCGATGGGACCATTGTCCCAGGCGGCAGATTCTGAGGGGCGGCACATTGACGCCCATAAATACAGTAATCCCGCCCAATCGGGCTCCGCTACGCCCACCCGCTCCGCTCTTCATCCCACTATGTGGATGGCCCAGCGCCGCTGCTATTAGAAGTATTGGCAGACCTTTCTCTGCCATAACCACACAGCTGGCCGCCCGCCCATCCTCTCCACGGCTCCCCCCCCCCCATGCTGCTGACGAGAAAGTCAGCTGACGAACAACAGCGTAAAGGGGGAGGAGCTTTCGGCTGAGCAGAGACCCCATGATGGAAGAGGGATCGCTATAGGCGCGGCTGACACTGAGAGAAAGTAAGTGTCACTAATCCTATCTCCACCACCCCTGCCTGTGTCTAACCCCCCCTACCACCCCTGCCTGTGTCTAATCCCCCTACCACCCCTGCCTGTGTCTAACCCCCCCTACCACCCCTGCCTGTGTCTAATCCCCCCCTACCACCCCTGCCTGTGTCTAACCCCCCCTACCACCCCTGCCTGTGTCTAACCCCCCCTACCACCCCTGCCTGTGTCTAATCCCCCCCTACCACCCCTGCCTGTGTCTAACCCCCCCTACCACCCCTGCCTGTGTCTAACCCCCCCTACCACCCCTGCCTGTGTCTAACCCCCCCCTACCACCCCTGCCTGTGTCTAATCCCCCCCTACCACCCCTGCCTGTGTCTAACCCCCCCTACCACCCCTGCCTGTGTCTAACCCCCCCTACCACCCCTGCCTGTGTCTAACCCCCCCTACCACCCCTGCCTGTGTCTAACCCCCCCCTACCACCCCTGCCTGTGTCTAATCCCCCCCTACCACCCCTGCCTGTGTCTAATCCCCCTACCACCCCTGCCTGTGTCTAACCCCCCCTACCACCCCTGCCTGTGTCTAATCCCCCTACCACCCCTGCCTGTGTCTAATCCCCCTACCACCCCTGCCTGTGTCTAACCCCCCCTACCACCCCTGCCTGTGTCTAATCCCCCTACCACCCCTGCCTGTGTCTAACCCCCCCTACCACCCCTGCCTGTGTCTAATCCCCCTACCACCCCTGCCTGTGTCTAATCCCCCTACCACCCCTGCCTGTGTCTAACCCCCCCTACCACCCCTGCCTGTGTCTATCCCCCCCTACCACCCCTGCCTGTGTCTAACCCCCCCTACCACCCCTGCCTGTGTCTAACCCCCCCTACCACCCCTGCCTGTGTCTAAACCCCCTACCACCCCTGTCAGTATCTAAACTCCCTACCACCCCTGCCTGTGTCTAACCTCCCCTACCACCCCTGCTTGTGTCTAATCCCCCCTACCACCCCTACCTGTGCCTGACCTCCCCTACCCCCCCTGCCTGTGTCTAATCTCCTCTACCACCCCTGCCTGTGTCTAACCCCCCTGCCTGTGTCTAACCTCCCCTCCCCCCTCACCACAACCGCCGCTGCCTCTGTCTGAACCCCACCACCACTATTACGTGGAAATCTGACTTCCTAATAAATGTAATTTTGTTTTTTATTGTCATAATATAAAATAATAAATGTGGGGGCCTTTTGGTGGGCGTGATTATTATTATTTAATTTTTTGGGGGGGGGCGGTAGGGAGGAGAGGGGCAGCATTTTGATCCTGGGCCCAGGCAGCACAATGTCTTGGGCTGGCCCTGACAAGATGTTTCTGTGTTTGTGAGAAGGCTTGAAGTGCTTCTAGGGATATTGCTCACTGAAAAGGTAATCTCTCCTACGGATGTTGACAAATTAAGGACTGCTCAAATATAAAGGGGCTACTGCCACATCACCCAATGTCACCAGTCCTAAGAGTTGTTTTGAGAGAGAGAAACTTTACTTTCACTGAAACTATGACTGAAGTAAAGAAACAGGAATCTGATATCCGTTTTAGTACCCCTTCTAAGAGCAAAATTAAACAGAGTTCTTTGGTTGAGCACAAAATTGAGACTGTTGCTAAAAACAATGAAGTGGATAGACACCCACAGCCTAGAGCTCATTTTGCTGATAAAACCTCCAGTGACAAGCCTCTCTTCCACATCAAATGTTTCCGCTGTGGACAAGCAGGCCACACAGTTTGTCAGTGTCCACTGCTGGCTAATAGTTATGAAATTCACAGTAAAGCTGGACATGTGTACCAAAGAAAACAGGGAAAATCTAGAAAACAAATGTTTACCAAACTACCTGGGCTGGGATAGGCCGCAGATGTACTTTCAATTTGTTTGTTAATGATATACCCACTACTGCTCTGTTTGATACTGGTTCTCAGCTGACTATCATATACAGGCCCTTCTATCAGCAACACTTAAACCACCTCCCTTTGCAACCTATGGACACTATGCCTGTTTATGGTGTGGCAGAAAATCCTGTATTTATGGATGGTTGTCTAGAAGTTGAGCTTTGCATTCCTGGTGTGATAGCTGATGAGGATCCCCCACTTAAAGTCATTGATTATGTGAGCCCTCCACCTGGGGGTAACGAGTATGCTCCTATGATTGTGGGTTCCAATGTGGAAGCCATTGAGGCTGCCTTCATACGGTTTCTTCAGCCCCAACAGGGAACTCCTCTACCTTTACTGCCTGTTGCTCCAGAGCTTCAAAATATCTACCAAACCTTTGCTCCTGATCTTCCTGGAGGGTGTGTGGGAAATCCATGGCATCCCATAGAGCTTCCAGCCGGGGAAGTGAGAGTGATGCGGGTTTATGTGGAAATTTCACCAAGTGCAACCGGTAGCTTTTTCCTGCTGGAGACTGATACAAAAGAGGCTGCAAAGAATGGCTGGGAGATATTACCAGAAAGGAAAGACTATCATTTAAAATGTCCAAGAATGGATGTTGTTACTGTTCGGAACATTACCACATACCCAGTTATAATACCAGCCTGGAAAGAGGCCTATTGTTACCCAGTGGAAACCATTAGCTTCTACCCTACAAATGTCGAGGAGAAAGAAACCAAATTAGACTTTCACCTGAATGATGCTGATAGTCCTGCAGAGCACAAACAAGCGCTAGGAGAGCACCTAATGGAATACGAAGATGTTTTCTCAACTGATGACATGGATGGTGTGCTGAAAGTATTCAGCACAGTATTCGCCTAACAGATAGCACCCCATTTAGAGAAAGACCCAGGCGCATACCTCTTAAAGATCTGGATGATGTTCGAGAGTGCTTGCACAAAATGAAAGATAAAAACATCATTGTTGAGTCTAAAAGCCTGTATGCATCCCCAATAGTGGTGGTCAGAAAGAAAAATGGTGGAGTACGAATATGTGTTGATTATAGGACTCTAAATCGGCGAACGGTCCCAGATCAATACACGCTACCTCGCATTGAGGAAACTCTTGATGTCCTGCAAGGTAGCAAATGGTTCACAGTAATGGACTTAAGATCCGGTTATTACCAAGTACCAATGAGTGAGGAAGATCAAGAATAGACAGCTTTTATCTGCCCCCTGGGGTTTCTCCAGTTTGCCCGCATGCCTCCGGGCATTAGTGGTGCACCTGCAACCTTCCAGCGTCTAATGGATCGGACACTGGAAGACCTTTGTCCCACTTAATGTATTGTCTACCTAGATGACATAATTGTTTTTGGCTCCACTCTGGAGGAGCATGACCAGAGACTGTTTAAAGTGCTAGATCGTCTGAGGAAAGAAGGTCTGAAACGCTCCCTGGACAAATGTAAGTTTGCTCGCTCTTCAGTAAACTTTGTGGGTCACATAGTATCTGCAGAAGGGGTAGCAACTGATCCTGCTAAAGTGGAGGCTGTGGTAACCTGGGAGGCTGTGGTAAATCTGAAAGAACTGAGGTCCTTCTTGGGGTTTTGAGGCTATTCCAAGACTGCTCGGCCTCTTAATGACTTGCTCAAACAAACCCCTGGCATTGAAACAACCAGCAAAACTCCTTTCAGTAAGAGGTGGATTTCTGCTTGTGAGGACGCTTTTCTACAGCTTAAGAAAAGTCTTACAGAAGCGCCAGTGTTGGCCTATGCAGACCCACAAAAGCCATACATTTTGCATGTAGATGCCAGCTATGATGGATTAGGAGGAGTCCTACATCAGGAGTACCCAGGGGGACTAAGGTCTAAGCCCAGCAGAAAGAAATTATCCTGTTCACAAACTGGAATTTCTTGCCCTGAAGTGGGCTATTGTTGAAAAGCTGCATGATTACTTGTATGGAGCTCAGTTTGAGGTAAGAACTGACAACAACCCCCTCACTTATGTTTTGACTACAGCTAAGCTGGATGCCACTGGTCATAGGTGGCTTTCTGCCTTGTCTAATTACCAATTCACTCTCAAGTACAAGCCAGGGCCCAAAAATATTGGGGCTGATGCTCTTTCTAGGCACCCTGGGTTGCCAGTGAACTTAGAAGAAAGTGAATAGGAGGAAGTACCTGGGCCTGTTGTGGCTGCCTACTGTGCTACAGCGGCTGTAAAAGGAGACAATATTGTTTTCTCTGACTTACAAGTTATTGACTCCTTGGGAGCAGGTGAAGAGTGTATCCCAAACATGTATTGCTGCCCCACCGCTTTAGGGGTACCAGAAAACATCCTACTGCAAGAGGAGGATATGATCCTTCTACAAAAGAGAGATCCAGTAATCAGACATGTTAGAGAATCTGTTTTCTGCAAAGATCCTAATTACATGAGAAAAACCCTACCTGAGCAGAGTACCTCCTATCTTAAAGAATGGGATAAACTCAAAATAATGGACTTTTATACAGGGTACATTTGTTCCATAATCATTCTGGAAGGAGACAGCTAGTGCTCCCTCAAGTCTACAGAAAATCTGTTTTGAGAAGTTTGCATGACCAACATGGACATCTAGAAGTTGAAAAAACCTACGGACTAATCCAAGACCGTTTCTTTTGGCCACGAATGAGGGAATCCGTTGTTGACTATTGCCGCCGTTGTGTGAGATGTCTACAAAGGAAAACTTTGCCTACTCGAGCTGCTCCTATGGAACACTTGAAAAGTCCTGGTCCAATGGTTTTAGTGTGCATGGACTTTTTGTGTATTCACAATGACAGCAGTGGTGTAGGAAATGTTTGGATTGTGACTGATCACTATACTCGATATGCTCAAGCCTATCCCACCAAACATCAGAAAGCAGTAACTGTAGCTAAAGTGTTGTGGGAGAAGTTTTTTGTTCATTATAGATTGCCAAATCGACTTCACTCTGACCAGGGGCGGGACATTGAAAGTCGCCTAATTAAAGAGATGTTAAAATTGCTTAACATTGACAAGAGCCACACCACACCTTATCATCCAGAGGGTGATGCTCTCCCTGAACGTTTCAATCGCACCTTGTTGAACATGTTGGGTACCCTCCCTAATGATGCTAAGCAAACCTGGAGCTGACATGTTGGAGCTATGGTACATGCCTACAATTTTCCCAGACATGAATCAACTGGTTCATATAACAAAAATGTCACTGCCCCAATCTATGACTGGTCTTCACAGCAAGGAGCACTGGATGGGTGGACGCATGTCAATAAAAAACACACACAGAATGTCCAAGCTCAACTTACCAACCAATCAGCAAGAAAACGAATTCACCTGTCTAACAGTACGTTTAAAAACAGGGGTTTAGTTGCACGCATTTGCAAATACATGTGTAAGCTGCAGGCCCCGTCAAGGCTCCCTGTATGCTGCAGTCCTAACTCTAAAATTTAAGGTCTCCTCAATGGAAGCACATGTATGCTGATGGATAGATAAAGGGCAGATGACTGGGGGAGCCCACCCTCCATTAAAGGGGCAGGAGCACACTAAACACCCAGCACATGGAAGCAAAGGTGCTAGTGCGTTGCCTGACCACAATGACACCAATACATATAACAAAAATGTCACTGCCCCAATCTATGACTGGTCTTCACAGCAAGGAGCACTGGATGGGCGGACGCATGTCAATAAAAAAACACACACAGAATGTCCAAGCTCAACTTACCAACCAATCAGCAAGAAAACGAATTCACCTGTCTAACAGTACGTTTAAAAACAGGGGTTTAGTTGCACGCATTTGCAAATACATGTGTAAGCTGCAGGCCCCGTCAAGGCTCCCTGTATGCTGCAGTCCTAACTCTAAAATTTAAGGTCTCCTCAATGGAAGCACATGTATGCTGATGGATAGATAAAGGGCAGATGACTGGGGGAGCCCACCCTCCATTAAAGGGGCAGGAGCACACTAAACACCCAGCACATGGAAGCAAAGGTGCTAGTGCGTTGCCTGACCACAATGACACCAATACATATAACAAAAATGTCACTGCCCCAATCTATGACTGGTCTTCACAGCAAGGAGCACTGGATGGGCGGACGCATGTCAATAAAAAACACACACAGAATGTCCAAGCTCAACTTACCAACCAATCAGCAAGAAAACGAATTCACCTGTCTAACAGTACGTTTAAAAACAGGGGTTTAGTTGCACGCATTTGCAAATACACGTGTAAGCTGCAGGCCCCGTCAAGGCTCCCTGTATGCTGCAGTCCTAACTCTAAAATTTAAGGTCTCCTCAATGGAAGCACATGTATGCTGATGGATAGATAAAGGGCAGATGACTGGGGGAGCCCACCCTCCATTAAAGGGGCAGGAGCACACTAAACACCCAGCACATGGAAGCAAAGGTGCTAGTGCGTTGCCTGACCACAATGACACCAATACATATAACAAAAATGTCACTGCCCCAATCTATGACTGGTCTTCACAGCAAGGAGCACTGGATGGGCGGACGCATGTCAATAAAAGACACACACAGAATGTCCAAGCTCAACTTACCAACCAATCAGCAAGAAAACGAATTCACCTGTCTAACAGTACGTTTAAAAACAGGGGTTTAGTTGCACGCATTTGCAAATACATGTGTAAGCTGCAGGCCCCGTCAAGGCTCCCTGTATGCTGCAGTCCTAACTCTAAAATTTAAGGTCTCTATAATGGAAGCACATGTATGCTGATGGATAGATAAAGGGCAGATAACTGGGGGAGCCCACCCTCCATTAAAGGGGCAGGAGCACACTAAACACCCAGCACATGGAAGCAAAGGTGCTAGTGCGTTGCCTGACCACAATGACACCAATACATGAATCAACTGGTTGCTCTCCTTATTTTCTCATGTTTGGGAGAGAAGCCCGTCTCCCTATTGACATTCAGTTGGGTGTGTCTACTGGGGGAGTGAAAAATAGAAATCACTACAAGTATGTGGAACGATTTAAACAGAGTTTAAAAGAGGCCTATCAAATGGCTGAGGAAAATCCTGCTAAAATAAATGCTGCCAATAAAAGGCGTTTTGATGCCAAAGTTCGTTACAAAGACATACAACCTGGTGATAAAGTGCTTCTCTGCAATTTGGGACCTTCAGCCAAACATAAATTAGCTGATCTCTGGCGAAATGAGTTGTTTGAAGTTATCGAAAAAACTGCCTAGAATTCCAGTCTACAAGATTCGAGGACCTGAGGGTAAGATCAAAGCCTGGCACAGGAATCACTTGCTTCCAGTACCACAAGTTAATACTGCTGATGAGGACCCACAATCTGATATTGTTACAGATTCTAATGATGTGCCTTGAGCAGATCGTGGAGACCAGAGTGATGACACTAACTGGTTTACACCTCCACCAGAGTCTTCTGTACAGGTTCCTTCACTTATTACTGATCGGGGCCTTCCTCAGAGGGGAGGTCTGAACCCAGCTACTCCTGTTTTTGAACCAACAGCCCAAAACTTTGTGCCTACAGTTCCCAGCATGGTTGGAGCACCAAGTTTTCCCACTAATGCTGTCCCAGAGTTACCTGGACTAATGCCTGAGGGCTTGAGGAGAGGAGATTGTGTTCGACTACCTCCACCAACATTTACTTATGACACCTTGGGAAGACCCTGCTATGCTGTATAGAACTATGTACAACCTCATGTTCTGATGGACATGATTGCAGCTCATTCTAGACTGGTTAGCATGATGCCTATTTGTTACTAACCATATTTCATTTGCAGCTAATCTCTGTAATAGATTGCTTCTGGAGAAGTGGTCTGCAGAAGGCGATGTAGCGGCCTCACCCCTCTCACCCCTCCTTCTTCTTCTCGGCTTGTTGTCTTGTCTAGGGGGATCAGGGAGGAGGGATGCGGTACACTACGGCCTATGTTCTCTAATGTGTAGAGGTGAAAGCCAACACCTGTTTACCTTCGGGCTGTGTGCATAACCCAGAGCCAAGTCTGTTCTGCACACTACTGAAAAGGTCCAACTCTTATTTATTCTCTAAAATACAGTCATAAAAAAAACTTATATCAAAAGTTCAGAATAAAACTGCAGCAGCGCTACGGACAAAATGTTCATATGTGCGTCTTCTATATACTTGATAATATAGGTGGTGTGGATAGTGAACTGTGAGTCTGGTTATAATTGATTCAAATCCTAGTTCCAGTGCTTCTTTCACCAAGGTGTGATTCACCACATGGGGGGTAAAGAGTCCCCCTATGGGGATGCACTCACCAGAGTCCTGTGTGCTGCACGTGTGTTGGAGCGGCACCATAGACATAGGATTGTGGTAAAGACGACAGTTACACTGAAGGAGGATGGTTTATCTATGCCCATATTGATTAAACATCTGGTGAATTGAACTTCATTTTCTCGGCTTGTCGTAGTGTTGTACGTCACCGCGTTTTTGACGGGCGAAAGTTCCGAGAACTTTTGTGTGATCGTGTGTATGCAAGCCAAGCTTGAACGTAATTCCATCGGAAAAACCATCCAAGGCTTTTCCGATGGAAAATCTGATCGTGTGTACGCGGCATTACATTTATACCCAGGTATTTAAAGCTCTCCACTACCTGTAGGTGTCTAATGTTCTCTGGTAGCCCGTGGGCTATCCTATCAATCGGGAGGAGAACAGATTCCCCCCAGTTGGAAGGAAGCCCAGAGAACAAACCAAATCTTTTTATGATATCCATTGCTACTTTCAATGGATTGTCTCATATCTCCCAAAAACAAAAGGATATATCATCCACCGCCAGGGTGAAAAGCAGGGGCGATAAATGACACCCCTGCCTTGTCCCCCGAGCCAGCGGAAAGTATAAAGAGACTCCTAATACATTTCTTAATGTTCATAAGTAGGGATGCTATTTGGGTTTGGGTCAAATGTGAGTTGGTCTTGAACCCAGCCTGATCACAGCTTCCTGAACTGCCAAATAAATTGGCCTTAAAGCGGAGTTCCACCCAAAAGTGGAACTTCCGCTTTAAGCACTCCTCACCCCCTTACATGCCACATTTGGCATGTCATTTTTTTTGGGGGGGAGTGGGGTCTTCGGTAGGAGTGGGACTTCCTGTCCCACTTCCTCCTTCCACCTAGGGACCGCCTCGGCAACTCCTCCTCCCGCCTTAGGTGGCCCCTCCCTCCAGGCGATCCACGTGACAGGTCCCAGGAGATCGCCTGTTCACGCAGAAAGCGCAGCGCCACTCGCGCATGCGCAGTGCATGCCCGGCCGTGAAGCCAAAAGCTGTCACGGCCGGGTGCCCACAATGTGAATGGATGCACCGGCGGAGAGGGGGGGAGAGGAGCGACGCTCCGGGCGGCCGCATCGCTGGACCGTGGAGCAGGTAAGTGTCTGTTTATTAAAAGTCAGCAGCTACACTTTTTGTAGCTGCTGACTTTTATTAAACATAAAAAGGCTGGAACTCCCCTTTAATAGCCAAGTTCACACATTCAAACCTGTGCCTTTAATAGCCAAGTTCACACATTCAAACCTGTGGCTGCTACAATGTAAACAAACTACTGTAGCACCCCCCTGCCCTCCAGGATGATTGCACCCCCAGAGACAGGCTGACATTACACCTCAGGCTGTAGATTATTTAGGCAATAGTGGGATGTGAACAGATGGGCACCAGTCAGTTTAAGGTGTAACAAAAAGGAGTTTATTAGCCCACTTGGAAACTCCAATGAGAGAAGGTAAGGGCACAGGATACCAACAAACTAGCACAAACTAGCAAACTCTGAAAAGGGGAACAAAAGTACTTAGTCTTCACAGAAAGAGAACACTAAAGTCAACCTGTCAGAGAGGAATCTTGGGGATGAAGCAGAAATAGGCAGTGGTGAGGCACAGGGGCGTAACTAGAAATCACAGGACCCCATAGCAAAATGTTGTATGGGCCCCTCCCCCCACAAAAAAATGGCGGACTTAAATTAAATAGTGGGCGTGGTTCGAGTCTGAGATGAAAGAAAGAAAGAAAGAACCCAGATCCTACACCACAATAGCAATATATGTATTCCAGAAAGTTTAATCAACAGATAAAGATACTCCAAACACCTGGTGTTAGCGCTTCAATAATCCTCACCTGTGCCCAATGCAGCGTGGTCTGCCCGTGCCCAATACTGCCTCACCTGTGCCCACTTGTGCCCAATGCAGCGTGTCTAGTGCCCAATGCAGCCTCACCTGTGCCCAATGCAGTATGGCCTGTGCCCAATTCAGCCTCACCTGTGCCCAATGCAGTGTGGCCTGTGCCCAACACAGCCTCAACTGTGCCCAATGCAGCGTAGCCTGCCCATGCCCAATGCAGCCTCACCTGTGCCCAATGCAGCCTCACCTGTGCCCAATACAGCCTCACCTGTGCCCAATGCAGCATGACCCGTGCACAATGTAGCCTCACCTGTGCAGTGGAAGAGGCGAGCCAGTGGCGGAACTACCGGGGAGGATGAGGAATGCATACTGCAGCCCTCAAATGGCTATTGGCGAGCATGGGGCTGCCTCAGAGTGGGGGGGCGAGCACCGCCCGCACGGTCCCCCAGCCAGGGGAAGTGAGGAGAGGAAGAGGCGCGCTGTGCGTACAAGCAGAGAGCTGTAATAGCTTTCATTTGAATGTCCTGCGTTCCCGGGGCTCACCGTCACATAGCCCCACCTCTTGGCCCGGCGCCTTTGATGACGTCACATGTCCCGCATTGGACCGGCGTTCTGTCTATCAAAGGCGCCGGGCCAAGAGGTGGGGCTATGTGACGGTGAGCCCCGGGAACACATGACAAGGACATTCAAATGAAAGCTATTACAGCTCTCTGCTTGTATGCACAGCTCGCCTCCCCCCCCCTACTTCCCCTGGCTGGGGGACCGTGCGGGCGGTGCTCGCCCCCGGCAGTATGCATTCCTCCTCCTCCCCACGGGCCCCTCCCGGTTGCGGGCCCCATAGCGGCCGCGTGTGTCGCTATGGCGGTAGTTCCGCCACTGGTGAGGCACCCTAATCAACAGTCAGTCCAACAGTAGTGGTGATGACTGTAGGAGACTCAGGTGCAGCGATGGCAATGTACTTGACCCAGTCCACATGCAATGCCTGAGGCGCTAAGGCTGACTATACTACCTTCAGTAGTAGCTTTCCACAATGCCACATCAGGTGTATTCTGTCCAGTTCTGGTCACCAGTCCTTAGATGGGATGTGCTGGAACTTGAGAGGGTCCAAAGAAGGGCAACAAAATGAATAAGGGGACTGGAGAATTGACGCTTGAGAGGAGATATATTAGCGATTTTACAAATACCTCAATGGTGATACCAGCATAGGTAAAAACTATTCAGTCTCAAGGAATGTAAGAGGACACGGGGACACACAATGAGATTGGAGGAGAAGCGGTAAAACCTTAAACTGCGCAGGTTTTTTTTTACTGTCGGGGCAATAAGGATGTTCAACTCTCTTCCACAATTGGTGGTGGCTGTGGGGAGTACAGTGGAACCTCGGATTACGAGCATAATCCATTCCAGGAGAATGCTCGCAATCCAAAGTACTCGCATGTCAAAGCGAGTTTCCCCATTGAAGTCAATGGAAACTAAAATAATTTGATCTGCATTGACTTCAATGGCATGCATTACTGCATGCAACCAGAGGTGGGGGGGCGACGGAGAGCTTTGGAAACGGCCGGAAATCCCCGAGGACACCTCGGCAAACCTCGGAAAGACTCGGAAACTGAGTATTTTCGTGTCTTTCTGTGTCTTTCCGAGCTCTGGCTCTGCTCCAGCGCCCCCCCACCTCAGGCCAAACGCGGTACTGCATACCGCTTTGGCCTAAATCCTGCTCGTTTTGCGAGACAACACTCGCAAACCGAGTTAGGATTTTTTCAAATACAGTGCTCGTATTGCAAAACGCTCGTTAACTGCGTTACTCGCAATCCGAGGTTCTACTGTATTGGCATTTTTAAGAGACTCTTGGATGTGCATCTTAAAGAACACAACATACAGGGATATGGGAAATAATTATAGACACTGACACACGTGCACCTACACAGGTTGAACTGGATGGACTATTGTCTTTATTCAACCTTACCTACTATGAATGCCAAATATGTCCAGTTTCTTTGTCCATTCGCCAAACTGCAAACAGGCTGGGTTCAACTAGAACCCAAAGCTTATCCTTATTAAGGACCCTGTCTCAGATATGGCTCCCCTCTTTAGTGTGGTCTAGCTGGAATGACCCATTATTATTATTATTGGTATCAGACCTATATGCTGTTATGCCGCGTACACACGATCGGTTTTTCTGATGAAAAAAGACCGATGGACCTTTTTCATCGGACAAACCAATCGCGTGTGGGCCCCATCGGTCTTTTTTCCATCGGTATAAAAAAAAAAAGAACCTGTTTTAAATCTTACCGATATAAAAAAAAAACAATAGCAAATTACGATCGTCTGTGTGGAACTCCATCGGAGAAAAAACCCACGCATGCTCAGAATCAAGTCGACGCATGCTCAGAAGCATTGAACTTAATTTTTCTCGGCTTGTCGGAGTGTTTTACGTCACCGCGTTTTGGACGGTCTGAATTTTGACTGATGGTGTGTAGGCAAGACTGATGGAAGTCAGCTTCATCGGATTTCCGATGGAAAAATCCATCGGATTTTATTCCATCGGAAATCCGATTGTGTGTACAGGGCATAAGTGTAATCACCCCCGAGGTAGTGTGGCTTCTGCAGATAACAGTGTTTTCGGACACACAATTGTTTTATACATTAGGGGGCCTTCATCCTTATTTTGTTCAAAATGTTTCGTAATTGTTCTGATATGTCCATTTAACCTCAGAGTCTGTTAAGCACACTTAAGATATCTAGCTTTTCCTTATAGTATAGGAAGTCTTCACTTTTCAAGCTGCAATATATATCCTGTGCCATAGATAATAATGGTGGGTAGAAATTCTCTCTTTTGTATAGTGCTGTGAATTAACAAGCTCTCGCTGCATTACTGATCCACTAGATGGCACTTGTAAGTTTGGTTTGTCAGCCATAATATTTAAATTTCTCGCTGCCGCTTGAGAGCGATAATTTAATACACTTTTTGTAATTTCTTGCACAAAAACCCAGTAAAATGATCACAAAGCACACATTGATTTATCCAATGATAGTTATGCATTAAATACTTTTCATGCAAGAGGCAGATTTTTAGAGTACACATAAAATGTAATGGTGGCTTTATTGTGTCTTTGAAAACAGGCAAAAAAATGGCTTTCATTTATTATCAATTCTCAAATGCAATTTCCCAGATAGCTCTTTTTCCTTTATGTAAAAAAAAAAAGACAACTGAATATGAAGCATTTTTATAATGCTGATATTTTCTGACTTTTTAAAGAATTGTCCTGAACATACGGCTACAATGTACAATTGAGATATTATATAGAATGTTCGCTCCTTTTTTTTATCTTCAGCATACAGTCTTTTCTATGTTTAAGAGAATAGTGACCCATCATTAGGGATGAGCTTCGTGTTCGAGTCGAACATACGTTCGACTCGAACATCGGCTGTTCGATCGTTCGACGAAGATCGAACGATTTGGGCCGTTCGCGCCAAATTCGAGTGACGCGAACGGCCCACAATGCACTACGCCATCGCAGTGTCATCCAGGCGCTGTGATTGGCCAAGCATGCACTGTGACCCCGCATGCTTGGCCAATCACAGCGCCGGCAGCGAGGAGAGCAATGATTGGCCACAGGCAGGATGCCTGTGGCCAATTATTGCTGAGGGTGTTTAGTACACGCCCCACACTATAAAAGGCCGCCAGCACGGCGGCCTAGTGTAGTGTGTTCCGGAGCAGGGATAGAGCAGCATAGGCAGGGACAGTGACTGTTATTTCTTTCTTGCTTAACCTGGATTCCTTTAGTTTAGGGAAAGAGAAGGATAGGTAGGGAGAGTGTCAGTGTGTTTTGTGCTTGTGCTATAGTGTGCTTAAAAAAAACATTTATTCTAGGGACAGAAAACTGTAGGTAGGGACAGTGTCAGTTTCTTTCACTCTGCAAGTCCTTGTTTCCAGGGACCTGGAAGGACAGTGAGTGAATTGTCCTTGTGCTATATTGTGCTTAAAAAAACATTTATTCTAGGGACAGAAAACTGTAGGTAGGGAGAGTGTCAGTTTCTTTCACTCTGCAAGTCCTTGTTTCCAGGGACCTGGAAGGACAGTGAGTGAATTGTCCTTGTGCTATATTGTGCTTAAAAAAAACATTTATTCTAGGGACAGAAAACTGTAGGTAGGGAGAGTGTCAGTTTATTTCACTCTGCAAGTCCTTGTTTCCAGGGACCTGGAAGGACAGTGACTGAATTGTCCTTGTGCTATATTGTGATTAAAAAAAACATTTATTCTAGGGACAGAAAACTGTAGGTAGGGAGAGTGTCAGTTTATTTCACTCTGCAAGTCCTTGTTTCCAGGGACCTGGAAGGACAGTGACTGAATTGTCCTTGTGCTATATTGTGATTAAAAAAAACATTTATTCTAGGGACAGAAAACTGTAGGTAGGGAGAGTGTCAGTTTATTTCACTCTGCAAGTCCTTGTTTCCAGGGACCTGGAAGGACAGTGACTGAATTGTCCTTGTGCTATATTGTGATTAAAAAAAACATTTATTCTAGGGACAGAAAACTGTAGGTAGGGAGAGTGTCAGTTTATTTCACTCTGCAAGTCCTTGTTTCCAGGGACCTGGAAGGACAGTGACTGAATTGTCCTTGTGCTATATTGTGATTAAAAAAAACATTTATTCTAGGGACAGAAAACTGTAGGTAGGGAGAGTGTCAGTTTATTTCACTCTGCAAGTCCTTGTTTCCAGGGACCTGGAAGGACAGTGACTGAATTGTCCTTGTGCTATATTGTGATTAAAAAAAACATTTATTCTAGGGACAGAAAACTGTAGGTAGGGAGAGTGTCAGTTTATTTCACTCTGCAAGTCCTTGTTTCCAGGGACCTGGAAGGACAGTGACTGAATTGTCCTTGTGCTATATTGTGATTAAAAAAAACATTTATTCTAGGGACAGAAAACTGTAGGTAGGGAGAGTGTCAGTTTATTTCACTCTGCAAGTCCTTGTTTCCAGGGACCTGGAAGGACAGTGACTGAATTGTCCTTGTGCTATATTGTGATTAAAAAAAACATTTATTCTAGGGACAGAAAACTGTAGGTAGGGAGAGTGTCAGTTTATTTCACTCTGCAAGTCCTTGTTTCCAGGGACCTGGAAGGACAGTGAGTGAATTGTCCTTGTGTTATATTGTGATTAAAAAAAAAAAAATTTCTAGGGACAGAAAACTGTAGGTAGGGAGAGTGTTTTTTTTCTTTCACTCTGCAAGTCCTTGTTTCCAGGGACCTGTAAGGACAGTGAGTGAATTGTCCTTGTGCTATATTGTGCTTAAAAAAAACATTTATTCTAGGGACAGAAAACTGTAGGTAGGGAGAGTGTCAGTTTATTTCACTCTGCAAGTCCTTGTTTCCAGGGACCTGGAAGGACAGTGACTGAATTGTCCTTGTGCTATATTGTGATTAAAAAAAACATTTATTCTAGGGACAGAAAACTGTAGGTAGGGAGAGTGTCAGTTTATTTCACTCTGCAAGTCCTTGTTTCCAGGGACCTGGAAGGACAGTGACTGAATTGTCCTTGTGCTATATTGTGCTTAAAAAAAACATTTATTCTAGGGACAGAAAACTGTAGGTAGGGAGAGTGTCAGTTTATTTCACTCTGCAAGTCCTTGTTTCCAGGGACCTGGAAGGACAGTGAGTGAATTGTCCTTGTGTTATATTGTGATTAAAAAAAACATTTTTTCTAGGGACAGAAAACTGTAGGTAGGGAGAGTGTTTTTTTTCTTTCACTCTGCAAGTCCTTGTTTCCAGGGACCTGTAAGGACAGTGAGTGAATTGTCCTTGTGCTATATTGTGCTTAAAAAAAACATTTATTCTAGGGACAGAAAACTGTAGGTAGGGAGAGTGTCAGTTTATTTCACTCTGCAAGTCCTTGTTTCCAGGGACCTGGAAGGACAGTGACTGAATTGTCCTTGTGCTATATTGTGATTAAAAAAAACATTTATTCTAGGGACAGAAAACTGTAGGTAGGGAGAGTGTCAGTTTATTTCACTCTGCAAGTCCTTGTTTCCAGGGACCTGGAAGGACAGTGACTGAATTGTCCTTGTGCTATATTGTGATTAAAAAAAACATTTATTCTAGGGACAGAAAACTGTAGGTAGGGAGAGTGTCAGTTTATTTCACTCTGCAAGTCCTTGTTTCCAGGGACCTGGAAGGACAGTGACTGAATTGTCCTTGTGCTATATTGTGATTAAAAAAAACATTTATTCTAGGGACAGAAAACTGTAGGTAGGGAGAGTGTCAGTTTATTTCACTCTGCAAGTCCTTGTTTCCAGGGACCTGGAAGGACAGTGACTGAATTGTCCTTGTGCTATATTGTGATTAAAAAAAACATTTATTCTAGGGACAGAAAACTGTAGGTAGGGAGAGTGTCAGTTTATTTCACTCTGCAAGTCCTTGTTTCCAGGGACCTGGAAGGACAGTGAGTGAATTGTCCTTGTGTTATATTGTGATTAAAAAAAACATTTTTTCTAGGGACAGAAAACTGTAGGTAGGGAGAGTGTTTTTTTTCTTTCACTCTGCAAGTCCTTGTTTCCAGGGACCTGTAAGGACAGTGAGTGAATTGTCCTTGTGCTATATTGTGCTTAAAAAAAACATTTATTCTAGGGACAGAAAACTGTAGGTAGGGAGAGTGTCAGTTTATTTCACTCTGCAAGTCCTTGTTTCCAGGGACCTGGAAGGACAGTGAGTGAATTGTCCTTGTGTTATATTGTGATTAAAAAAAACATTTTTTCTAGGGACAGAAAACTGTAGGTAGGGAGAGTGTTTTTTTTCTTTCACTCTGCAAGTCCTTGTTTCCAGGGACCTGTAAGGACAGTGAGTGAATTGTCCTTGTGCTATATTGTGCTTAAAAAAAACATTTATTCTAGGGACAGAAAACTGTAGGTAGGGAGAGTGTCAGTTTATTTCACTCTGCAAGTCCTTGTTTCCAGGGACCTGGAAGGACAGTGACTGAATTGTCCTTGTGCTATATTGTGATTAAAAAAAACATTTATTCTAGGGACAGAAAACTGTAGGTAGGGAGAGTGTCAGTTTATTTCACTCTGCAAGTCCTTGTTTCAAGGGACAGAGAAGGACACCTGAAGGTAGCCCTTATTGCTTTTTTCCCATCTCCCTGCAGGCCATCTATTAGAATGTCTGGAAGGCAAACAAGGAGAGGCAGACAGTCAGGAGGCAATAAAAGAGGGCAAGCAGGCTCTGTGTCTGGGGGCAACAGTGCTGGTCGTGGACGCGGTGCATTGTCATCAGCACATGGCCATGGGACACGCTTGTCCTTCTTTTCGGCAGCTGGACATGTTGAGCCACATCATGCCGAAGACTTGGTAGAGTGGATGACCAAGCCCTCCTCCTCCTCCTCATCCTCTCTCACCCAGGCTCAGGGTACTGGAAAAGCAGCTGCCAAAGCGTCGTCTTCCCTGGTATCAATGTCAGACAAATCATCAGTCACTCCTTCCCTAGACCCACCATGTCCTCCTCCTGAGGAGTCCCCCGAACTGTTTCAGCACAGTGTTGGGTACATGCTCCAGGAGGATGCCCAGCGTTTCGAAGGGTCTGATGATGAAACCCAGCTAGAGGAAGGCAGTAGCGTGAGAGCAGACAGAGGGGATGCTCAAGAAGGACACCAATCTGGCAGTCATGTTCCAGCAGCTGCAGCATACTGCCAGATTGGCTCCAGTGATGAGGAGGGAGGGGATGATGAGGTCACTGACTCCACGTGGGTGCCTAATAGGAGAGAGGAGGAGGAGGAGGATGAGGAGGAGGCACATCTCCAACGAGGCAGGATGCCCTTTGGTGGCCAGCGTAAGGGCAGTACACCGACGGAATCACACCGCAGAGCTCCGCCTGTGCAGGGCGCTGCCTCTGCCCGTCATTCAAAAAGTTCTTTGGTGTGGGCCTTTTTTGAGGCTAGTGCATCAGATCGCACAGCTGCTGTTTGCAACATATGTCTCAAGCGTATATCGCGTGGCCAAAACATCAGCCGCTTGGGTACCACATGCCTGACCAGACATATGTTGACCTGCCATGCAGCTCGTTGGCAAGCCTACCTCAAAGACCCACACCAAAGAACAAAGCGGACCTCTCCTTGCACCGCATCAGCTGGGATCTCCAACCCCACTATAACTTCAGTCCTCTCTGAAACATGCACTGAGAGGAATGAAGGTGTAGAATTAGGTGTGTCACAGCCAAGTACTTGCGCCCACTCTGCTAGCAGTACACCGACGTCCGATTCTAGCAGGCAAATTTCCCTGCCCCAGCTGCTGGACCGTCGAAAGAAGTTCACTCCCAGCCATCCACATGCCCAGCGGTTGAATGCTAGCTTGGCTAAATTGCTAGCGCTTCAACTGCTGCCTTTTCAGTTGGTAGACTCGGCCCCCTTCCGTGAGTTTGTGCAATGTGCAGTTCCTCAGTGGCAGGTTCCCAAACGCCACTTTTTCTCACGGAAGGCTATTCCGGCTCTCTACCGGCATGTGGAAGGCAATGTCTTGGCCTCGCTGGACAGGGCGGTCAGCGGTAAGGTGCATATTACCGCTGACTCATGGTCCAGCAGGCATGGACAGGGACGTTACCTTTCTTTCACGGCCCATTGGGTCACTCTTTTGGCAGCTGGGAAGGATTCAGGACAAGGTGCAGTAGTGTTGGAGGTTTACCCACCGCCACGCCTCCAAAATGCTACTACTGGTTGTGACACACCTCTCTCCTCCACCCCCTCCTCTTCTTCTTCCTCCATGGCCTCTTCCTGTGGTTTGTCCTATGAACCAGCGGTGCTCCGTAGCCGTTCACGGGGCTACGCAAGTACGCAGGCAAAAAGATGCCATGCCGTGCTTGCGCTGGTGTGTTTGGGGGACAGAAGCCACACTGGGGCAGAGGTCCTGTCTGCTCTGCAGGGCCAGGCCGAGAGGTGGTTGACGCCACGCCAGCTTAAGCCAGGAATGGTGGTTTGCGACAATGGCACCAACCTCCTCTCCGCCCTCCGACAGGGACAACTGACCCATGTGCCCTGTGTGGCTCACGTCCTTAACCTGGTGGTGCAGCGCTTCTTGGGCAGGTACCCGGGCTTACAGGATGTCCTGAGGCAGGCCAGGAAAGTCTGTGTGCATTTCCGCAGATCTTATAATGCCAGTGCTCGCCTGGCTGAGCTGCAAAAGGAGTTGAACCTGCCCAAGAACCGCCTTATATGTGACATGCCCACCAGGTGGAACTCAACGTTGGCCATGCTGCAGCGGCTGCACACGCAGCAGAGGGCCATCAATGAGTACCTGTGTGACTACGGCACCAGGACAGGGTCAGGGGAGCTTGGTTTTTTTTCTCCACGCCAGTGGGGCATGATCAGGGATGCATGCACTGTCCTGGCACCATTTGAGGAGGCCACGAGGATGGTGAGCAGTGACAGTGCATGCATCAGTGACACTGTACCTCTTGTCCACCTGTTGGAGCACACGCTGCGTGGAATAATGGACAGGGCACTTGAGGCAGAACAGAGGCAGGAAGAGGAGGACTTCCTTGCCTCTCAAGGCCCCCTTTACCCAGACAGTGTTCCTTCTGTCCCACCCATCGCACAGGAAGAGGAGGAGGAGGAGGAGGAGGAGGAGGAGGAGGAGGATTGTGTCAGCATGGAGGTGGAGGCTGGCACTCAGCATCATCAGCAGCAGTCTTTTAGGGATGATGTACAGTCCCAAGAAACCAGTGGACTTGTACGTGGCTGGGAGGAGGTGGCTGCGGATCATGTCGTCCTTAGTGACCCAGAGGACTCCGGAGCGAATGCCTCAGCAAACCTACGCTGCATGGCCTCCCTGATCCTGCAAAGTCTGCGGAAGGATCCTCGTATTCTTCGGATCAAGGAGAGGGACCATTACTGGCTGGCCACTCTCCTT
Organism: Rana muscosa; assembly: GCA_029206835.1. Classification (NCBI taxonomy): domain Eukaryota; kingdom Metazoa; phylum Chordata; class Amphibia; order Anura; family Ranidae; genus Rana; species Rana muscosa. Next base: position 77,744,144 of record CM055116.1, on the reverse strand, counting down.
GATCCACGGTACAAGGGTAAGGTTGCGGACCTTATGTTACCGTCGCAGAGGGAGCAGAGGATGAGACAACTCCGGGAGGCCTTGCAGAAAGGTCTGTGCAACGCGTTCCCAGAGACTGGGAGGTTGCAAACTCCTGGTCCTGGACAACGAGTTGCTGAGGCTTCGGCCAGTCAAAGAAGGAGCGGTGGGGAAGGTGGCCGTCTGACCGATGCGTTCAGACAATTCTTTAGTCCGCAGCCCCAAAGTATGATCGGTTCCAGCAACCATCGCCAGCGTCTGATAAACATGGTGCAGGAATATCTAGGGGCAAGGTCAGACTTGGACACCTTCCCCACCGAAAATCCTCTGGCTTACTGGGTCTTGAGGATGGATCACTGGCCAGAGCTTGCACAGTATGCAATTGAGCTACTGGCCTGTCCTGCATCCAGCGTTCTTTCGGAACGCACATTCAGTGCTGCTGGAGGATTTGTCACGGATCACAGGGTGCGCCTGTCCACCGACTCGGTTGATCGACTGACTTTCATCAAGATGAACCAGTCTTGGATCACCACCAGCTACCACACACCTGATGCTGATATAACAGACTAATTGATTTTAACATGTCACATCCCTTCAAGACTGATGCTGATGCTGAGTGCCTGTGCTGTTATGTTGACTGGCTATCCTCCTCCTCCGAGTCCTCAATGATACGATTGATGATGATAGCTTGTAAGATCATTTTTGTTTATGGGTGCCGCCACCAGTGCCTAACGCCCAATTTTTCAGCCCCTGTTTAACAGGGGCGTGTAATTACAATTTTTGAAGCAATACTTTGCAACAGGGCTCATTGCTGTGCTCCAAGTACAGTATCTGTGAGGAGTTGCAGTGTTGTGCCACCAGTGCCTAACGCCCAATTTTTCAGCCCCTGTTTAACAGGGGCGTGTAATTACAATTTTTGAAGCAATACTTTGCAACATGGCTCATTGCTGTGCTCCAAGTACAGTATCTGTGAGGAGTTGCAGTGTTGTGCCACCAGTGCCTAAGGCCCAATTTTTCAGCCCCTGTTTAACAGGGGCGTGTCATTACAATTTTTGAAGCAATACTTTGCAACAGGGCTCATTGGTGTGCTCCAAGTACAGTATCTGTGAGGAGTTGCAGTGTTGTGCCACCAGTGCCTAAGGCCCAATTTTTCAGCCCCTGTTTAACAGGGGCGTGTCATTACAATTTTTGAAGCAATACTTTGCAACAGGGCTCATTGCTGTGCTCCAAGTACAGTTGCTGTGAGGGGTTGCAGTGTTGTGCCACCAGTGCCTAAGGCCCAATTTTTCAGCCCCTGTTCAACAGGGGCATGTAATTACAATTCTTGATCTAATAATTCACAGCAGGGCCCATTGCTGCACCCACCAAGAGTAACTGTCAGGGCTTACAGTGTTGTGGCACCAGCACCACCATCAAAGGCCCAATTTTTACTACCACTGTTCAACAATTATATGTAATTAAAATTCCTGATATAATAGTTGACAGCAGGGCGTTCCAGCACCAACCAAGAGTAACTGTGAGTGCTTACAGTGTTGTGCCAACACCAACAACTAAGGGGCCTATTTCTGCAGAGTATATACGGCAGGTCCCTACTTTCAAACATCCAACTTACAAACGACTCCTACTTGCAAACGCAAGAAGACAACAGGAAGTGAGAGGAAATCTACCACTAGGAAGGAAAATTCTCTCCTGTAAGAATAAATATGGGAGAAAGGTGTCTCCTCTGTACTGATGCTTTATCAGCAATCCTTGTTTCAAGAAAAACACCACATTTCAAAAACAGTTGTCATTGGGACGGAAAGTGAGGTGAAATGTTCTGAACAGGGGCACAGACAGCAAAACAAATGTTACAGGGGTGATAACCCTTACCTATGTTTTCCAAAAAGTTTAAAAATAGATTTTTGGGCTGGAGCTACACTTCAACAATGTACCTGTTCAAAATTACAAACAGACTCTACATAAGAACAAACCTACAGTCCCTGTCTTGTATGCACCGCCTGTATAGGGCTGTTCAGAGTATATAGGGCCTTTTTTATTTTGTGTGCGGGGTTCCCCTTAATATCCATACAAGACCCAAAGGGGCTGGTAATGGGCTGGGGTAGGGGGGGGTCATGGGGTAGCTATGCCATTTTTCTTAAAGAATTTCATCCATATTACCGGGACCAGACATTACATTAAAGCCGCAAGCAGTTTTAAATGGCTTTTTTTTCCTTTAGAAGTGTCATTTTGTGCAGGGACAGTTCTAAACACGGGAAACACGTGGCACTTCACAGGCATACTTTAGACACCCCCCAGGTACGATATTTAAAGGAATATTTGACTTTTTTTTTTTCACTTTATGCATCATTAAAATGACTGCTCCCGAAAAACGACCGTTTTTAAAACTTCTTTTTGCATTGATACATGTCCCCTGGTGCAGAACCCGGGTTCCCAAACCCTTTTTAGGACAATAACATGCATAATAGTTGTTATAATTAGCACTTTAGAATTCGAACGTTCGCATCCATTGTATTTAATAGGGTTCTAATGTTCGTTCGAACTTTCGGTCCGTTCGCGGGTTCTGGTGCGAACCGAACCCGGGGGTGTTCGGCTCATCACTACCCATCATAGTATTTTTTATCTCACAGGGACAGGTAATAAGGAAACCATCCCCAGCATAACTGCCAACTATTCCTCATTCGGTGGGACTGTCTTTATTTGCTTCTCAGTTTGTCCCTCAATTTTTGTTTAAAAAAATAAACCTCTTGAAAAAAAAAATGTTCTATTTTCCTGTTTAAAATGTTCTTTTTAAGCTTAATATTATCCCAAGTATTTCATCCAGCCCTTATATTATATACAGTCAGGTCCATAAATATTGGGACATCGACACAATTCTAATCTTTTTGGCTCTATACACCACCACAATGGATTTGAAATAAAACGAACAAGATGTGATTTAACTGCAGACTTTCAGCTTTAATTTGAGGGTATTTACATCCAAATCAGGTGAACGGTGTAGGAATTACAACAGTTTGTATATGTGACTCCCACTTTTTAAGGGACCAAAAGTAATGGGACAATTGGCTGCTCAGCTGTTCCATGGCCAGGTGTGTGTTATTCCCTCATTATCCCATTTACAAGGAGCAGATAAAAGGTCCAGAGTTCATTTCAAGTGTGCTATTTGCATTTGGAATCTGTTGCTGTCAACTCTCAATATGAGATCCAAAGAGCTGTCTCTATCAGTGAAGCATTAGGCTGAAAAAACAAAACAAACCCATCAGAGAGATAGCAAAAACATTAGGTGTGGCCAAATCAACTGTTTGGAACATCCTTAAAAAGAAAGAACGCACCGGTGAGCTCAGCAACACCAAAAGACCCAGAAGACCACAGAAAACAACTGTGGTGGATGACCAAAGAATTTTTTCCCTGGTGAAGAAAACTCCCTTCACAACAGTTGGCCAGATGAAGAACACTCTCCAGGAGGTAGGTGTATGTGTGTCAAAGTCAGCAATCAAGAGAAGACTTCACCAGAGTGAATACAGGGGGTTCACCACAAGATGTAAACCATTGGTGAGCCTCAAAAACAGAGAAGAGTATGGAGAAGGAAAGGAACTGCTCATGATCCAAAGCATACCACCTCATCAGTGAAGCATGGTGGTGATAGTGTCATGGCGTGTATGGCTGCCAATGGAACTGGTTCTCTTGTATTTATTGATGATGTGACTGCTGACAAGAGCAGCAGGATGAATTCTGAAGTGTTTCTGGCAATATTATTATCGGCTCATATTCAGCCAAATGCTTCAGAACTCATTGTACGGCGCTTCACAGTGCAGATGGACAATGACCCGAAGCATACTGCGAAAGCAACCAAAGAGTTTTTTAAGGGAAAGAAGTGGAATGTTATGCAATGGCCAAGTCAATCACCTGACCTGAATCCGATTGAGCATGAATTTCACTTGCTGAAGACAAAACTGAAGGGAAAATGCCCCAAGAACAAGCAGGAACTGAAGACAGTTGCAGTAGAGGCCTGGCAGAGCATTACTAGGGATGAAACCCAGCGTCTGGTGATGTCTATGCGTTCCAGACTTCAGGCTGTAATTGACTGCAAAGGATTTGCAACCAAGTATTAAAAAGTGAAAGTTTGATTTATGATTGTTAATCTGTCCCATTACTTTTGGTCCCTTAAAAAGTGGGAGGCACATATACAAACTGTTGTAATTCCCACACCATTCACCTGATTTGGATGTAAATACCCTGAAAGTAAAGCTGAAAGTCTGCAGTTAAAGCACATCTTGTTCAATTCATTTCAAATCCATTGTGGTGGTGTATAGAGCCAAAAAGATTAGAATTGTGTCGATGTCCCAATATTTATGGACCTGACTGTAATTTGCTATTTTGAGAATCCGTTACAAAGAAAAATAACTGGAAATATACACTCACCAGCCACTTTATTAGGTACACCTTTCTAGAACCAGGTTGGACCCCCTTTTGCCTTAAGAACTGCCTTCATTCTTCATGGTATAGATTCAACAAAGTGTTGGAAACATTCATCAGAGATTTTGGTCCATAGTGACATGTGACATGATAGCATCACGCAGTTGCTGCAGATTTGTCGGCTGCACATCCATGATTCAAATCTCCTGTTCCACCACATCCCAAATGTGCTCTCTTGGATTGAGATCAGGTGTCTGTGGAGGCCATTGGAGTGCAGTGACCTCATTGTCATGTTCAAGAAACCAGTGGTGAGATGATCTGAGCTTTGTGCATTATCCTGCTGGAAGGAGCCATCAGAAGATGAGTACACTGTGGTCATAAAGGGATGGACATGATCAGTAACAATACTCAGGTAGGCCGTGGCATTTAAACAATACTTAATTGGTACTAAGTGTGCCAAGAACATATCCCCCACACCATTACACCACCACCACCAGTCTGAACCACTGATACAAGGCAGGATGGATCCATGCTTTCATGTTGTTTACGCCAAATTCTGACCCTACCATCTGAATGTTGCAGCTGAAATAGAGACTCATCAGAGCAGGCAACGTTTTTTCCAATCTTCTATTGTCCAATAGAACCAGCTTCTCACCAAAAAAGGCATGCCATTCGGCATGTCAGGGGGTCACCTACACTTAAAGCGGAAGTTCCATTTTTGGGCGGAACTCCACTTTAATGTTGTTTTTTCCAGTATGATTACCAGGACAGGCCTTGTCAGCATCTGGTTTGGTAGCCAAAGGGGGGGCACTTCTGGGCTCCCAAAATGCATTGGGACTTTTTGGCAGTGGTGTGGTGCTTCAATTTCAGTTTTTGTTATATTATACTACAAGCCAAGGAGAATGAGGAGATCCTCTGGGGTGTAGAAGCTGCTTGCCCAGGAACCAGATAACCCTAAGGGTCCAGTGCTATTTTTCCACTTTCCTCAAAAGAAATAACAATTTTACTAATATCTTATCTCTTCTCCACCCAAACTTAACATGTTCTTGCCAGAGCTTAGCTTAAAAGCATATCTAAACCCATGAACAAAAAAATAATATATCACAGCTGCCCAGTCCTTAATACTGGGCACTTTTACCCCATTCCTGCCCAGGCTATTTTTCAACTTTCAGCACTGTCGCACTTTTTCATAATTTGTTATAAATTTTTTCAAACAGGTAATTTTTCTCCTTCACTAATTTGCGCTGATGAGGCTGCACTGATGAGGCGGCATTGATGGACACTGATAGGTTGCACTGATGAGGCGGCACTGGTGGGCACTGATGAGGCTGCACTGATAGGCGGCACTGATAGGTTGCACTGATGGGCATTGATGAGGCAGAATTGATGGGCACTGATAGGTTGCACTGGTGGGCACTGATGAGGCTGCACTGATAGGTGGCACTGATGGGCGGCACTGATGGGTGGCACTGTTATGTGACACTGATGAGGAGGCACTGATGGGCACTTATTGGCAGCACTTATTGGCAGAACTGGTGGGCACTGATTGGCAGCACTGGTGGGCACAGATTGGCAGCACTGGTGGGCACAGATTGGCAGCACTGGTGGGCAGTGTTGGGACTGCACTGGTAATCAGGACACTGATAATCAATGCCCTAATTATCATTGAACATGTCCCTTTTTAGAGAAGCCAGTTATTGGCTCTCTTCTCCTCTCCTAATGCTGTCAGCATAAGGGAAAGGAGTGGCTTCTGTTTACATCCGTGATCAGCTGTGATATGAGACAGCTGATCTCGTGGTAAAGAGCCGCTGATTGTTTTTTTTAGCTCAATCTTTGATCAGCAGTGTCTTCCAGCGTCCCATAACTAGCCGGCCACGTTGTAGCTGTCATTTGGCTCTAGCACGGTCGACAAGTGGTTAAAGTGGTTGTAAACCCTTACATATACCCATTGAAGTGACTGGCCTCAGGTGGCACACAGAGATGAAACAAATCCTCCTACATAAGTTGTACCAGTTTATATGTAGTCTTCTCTTCTCTACATCCATTGAAAGTCCAGAATTTTATAATGCTTGTCTGAGCTTCCAGAAAGCAGGAGGCAGAGAGCTGAAATTACACACGGCAGAGCTTGGTAAAGAGAGCAGGGAGCTGATTGGAGGGAAGGGACACCCCCCTCTGCACACAGGAACAGAGCTGTCAGGGAACTATCCGCAGAAGGACTAGCAGGTCCATCAATGTCCAGCAGAATCACGGATCAACAAACGCAATGTGCATGCGCGCGCGCACACGGGCAAGAACGGTCAGGAATCTACGTTCTCCAGTTCACGTGCGCCAGAGCGCACGCAATACGTGAGTGACTCTAGACGCCAGTGGCCTATTTAAAGCCTGCTGCAGCAGTCAGTAACTGCTGCATGATCTTCAGCCTTCCTGTGTGTTCCTGAGTTCCTGTCCCTACTATCTTGAATTACAGTTATCGACCCGGCTTGCCTGACCAGTCTTCTCTGTGCACGACCCCGGCATGGCCCTTGGCTTGTTCCTGTATCCTGCTTCTGTCTGCTGATCCAGTGTATGGCCCTGGCTTGTCCTTTGACCTGCTCCAGTGAATCTACCTTTGCTTGCTACCCTGTGTATGACTTCCGGCTTGGCTCTTGACTCCGCCTTTGGTTCTCTCTGTTGCACTACCTCATCTGGTACCTCCAAGGGATCCCTGCCAAGCATCCTACCCTGCTCACCAGCTGATCTCCAGTGGACATCTCTTCATCATCTCAGCTTGTCGCAGCTGGCAACCCCTGCCCCTTTGAGTATAGCACTCCCTGTGCCACCTTCAGGGGGCGCTCTGCCCTTTAGTAGCAAGGGAAGCCCTCCCAGCACTTTGGCCTCAAGTAAGGTACGTGACAAGAGCTGAGGCTGTCAGCCACAGGCTGTGTGCTGGAGCTTCCTCCCCATCACCTTTTTACCTTTTGGTTTCAGGAAAACTTGTCAGAAGTGACTCCTGCAGATAGCAGAGGAACGAGGCAGCAAACTTCACAATAGTGCTCTTGACTGAGACAAATACACACTATAGAGGGATATGCTTTGTTCATATTTCATGTTTTAGGTTTACACCCACTTTAAGGGGGGTGGCTGCATTATTTTTTGTTCTCAGGATTTTGTTATTTTACCTTCACCTGCCAATCCTGCCAGTAGCCCCCTCCCTGTCCAAGCTTGATGATGCTTCTGGTTTGGATGACACAAATCTTTAAAATAGCATTCTGGATGCGCTAAGAAACCTGGTGATAGTGAGCAGAGTCGGAGTCTGTAGCAGCAAACAAAGAATGAGCCTATTCAATGGGGATAACTGCAGCAGATGCTTGAATGGCATAGCCTAGCCACTGGCCAATGCAGAATAGAACCTTGAAGAGTTCTGCTCTACCGCGTTTCCCCAAAAATAAGACCTAGGGCTATTTTCCAGGAGAGCTGCAATATAAGCCCTACCCTGAAAATAAGCCCTAGTTTAAAATGCTTGTTAAATCCTATAATCCACTCTATAACAGTAGTAAATAATGTACAATGTGTGTGCTTCTGTAATATAGTTGCGGGGAAGAGAGCTCCGGAGGGTCACAGAAGCGCAGAGCGGCGCTATAACAAAGGTATTTGGCACAATTATATTACAGAAACAAACACATGGTACATTATATACTACTGTAATAGAGTGGATTATAGGATTTTACAAGCATTTAAACTCTGTTCACACTGGGGATTTCTGACAGGCAGGGAGAGAGTGGGGAAGAGAAGACATCACATTACATGGTAAGACCTACCCCGAAAATAAGCCCTACTGTGCCTTTTGTTGCCAAAATGAATATAAGACACGGGCTTATTTTCGGGGAAACACGGTACACTCTGCAAGCCGTCGATGTACCTTATACACTAAAAAATTGTGAGTGTAGTTTAACTCTATGAATAAATAAACAAATATTTACTATACTATGATGGTTTGCACTGCTTTACTTTCTTTTATGTTTTTACAGTATCTGGAGTCATGGGCGTCCGCTCCATAGGGCAAGGGGGGTCAATTGCCCCCCCCTGGAATCGGAAGTCAGAATGAAGACACTTGCCCCCTGTGTTGCAATGGCCACCTCTGCAGCAGCTGTGGACATTTTTTTCTAAGTCTGCTGCTGGCCTGGGGGCTGGGGCTGCTCTGTCTTTTCCGACTACACATCCGTCCCTCACTCCTTACCCCCGGCCCGAACATCGGATTGGCTCAGCCCCGGCCGTCCGTGACTCGGCTGTTCTGTGATTGGCTGCTGCCTCAGCCTGCCTCTGAATGTGTAAATGTATGCGCCGGCTCCTCCCACAGGTGATTGGCGTGCAGTGGCCGAAACGAGAGAATACGCTGCTAGTGCCTGCCCCGGGCCTATCGCTGAAGAACTACAGGTAACAGCAGTGCCTGTGCCATGCCACGACACTACTTTTTGTATTTACCGTTATCGGTAAAGCGACGCTAGTTTTAGGGTTAAATGCAACTGTGTATCGCCGCTGCCGAAGCAGCGATTCGGCAGCGGTGCCCATTTACCAGTATTTCAATGGGCAGGGGCGGTGGAGGAGTGGTTTATACGGCGCTGTTCCACTGCCCCAAAGATGCATGGATGACCCTAAAATTATGCCCCCCCCCCCCCTGAAAAAATTTCAGCGGACGCCCATGTCTGGAGTAATCTATTAGTGGTAATATTTGAATCCAGCACCTAGTCTTCGAGAATAACATTGAGCCATGACTGCTTTCTGTTCTTGGAAACTTTTTTACTTTGGTTATAATTTGTCCTTGACTTTGTGTTTTATTATTTTGTTACTGCCCTTCTTGACATGAGTAGGATAGCCTTAACAAAAACAGGTTCTATTAGTGTCACTTCCTCCTAGCCAAAGTGCCTCTCTGAGTGCTGTACAACATTTTATGGATGTTATTTTTCTTATTGTAGTGTTACCCTCAACTAAGAGGGCCGCAGATTTGGTCTGGGCCCTGAGTACAGCTCCGCCAGCCCCCGGCAATCTACTCGACCCTTTCTGGCACAGTTAGTCTAGGGGTATACACATTTAATACTTATACTTTATGAGAGACTCAGACACGGACTAGTTATAAAGGAATAACAGATTTTTTACTTTCAGCTATGCAAAGGGAATGAACAGTGATAACAACTTGACCATTAGAATATTCACAGAGCCCTGCAATATTACAATATCAGTCACACTACACCATGGAGAAGGGGGGGGGGTGAATAAGGAGACGCCACGTGGGGCGACTGTTAGCTAGGCGCCCTGTGGCGCAATAACTAAACTAGGTCCCTAATGAATCAGGCCTGATTCCTAATTCTAGAACTCAGTCCTGTATGAATGATGGATTCTTCACCGGCATCTGTAGAGGTGGTGCTGTTAAGAATAAACAACAATTATAATCCAGGAAAAGGGAAAGTTGATAACTGACAACACTTCACTGGAGATCCTCTGGATCAGTCCTGCTGTGGATCTCCAGTGAGAGTCTTTAACATGAGGTAGTAGGCCTCGGCAGTTTATAGGCACAGTACTAGCAAACAGGTTAGGGAATGAGCTTACGCTCGCTCACCCGCCGGACACGATCTCCGTCCGGGACTTCCACCGGCTGTGACTTCACTCGCCCACAGCGGTTGCTGCGATCGGGTCCCTGATCCAATCTAGGCTGTAAGTAGAGATGTCGGATGCCACCCAGGCTCGCAGTGGGGTGGAAGGCTCTTTGGTCGGCTGCGGAAGGCCCCAGGCTTCAGGCCTTACCCAGCACAGGTCCGCACAGGTGTATCAGTCTCTGCCGTCCCGTGTCCAAAGAGGCCGAGCCAGGCCTCCCCCTTCCTTATATATCCGCACCCATGAGTCTCTGGGGCAGAAGCAAAACATCCTGGGAACCAGTGGGGTTCTGGGAACAGTAGTTCGAGAGCATTTAAAGGAACCCCGCTACACACTCCCCCCACTTAAACTCTTTGGTCCCCAAAGATAAACTTCAACAATTACGGTTTACCATTTTGGACAGTGTCGAGTATGATGTTGGCATAGGGAATTCCCACCAAAACTTTGGGATGGAACTCTCTTGCCCACAGGTCACACTACCATGAGTGGCCTGCCTAACTGTGCCAGAGAGTGAGCTGGGGTTGCCCCCCACCAAATGGACAGTGGAGGGATCAGGTTGCTCAACACTTCTCCTAGCCGTTACAACAGAGTCCTCTGAGCTCGTCCCCATTTGGGGGTAAGTTAGTTTCTTGGGAGGCCTGATGACTCTGCGAGCCCACAGTCTCTTCTTCAGAAGTAAGTTCAGGTAACATTGCTGGTTCTGGAACCTCTGATTCAGAAGTCGACTGATGTATGGAATCTCTAGGGTCCTCCTCTGCGCAAGTGTCAGGAACATCTTCCCAGTAATCAGCTGAGGGACTGAAGGGTATGAATTCAGTAGCCTCCGGATTCAGCGTTGCATCTGGGGTATCCCCTCCATTTGGGAGATCTATGGCGGACGTTCCCAGAGTCGAGGGAGGCCACAGCCAGTCCAGTTCTCCACCTTCATCTGTACTCAATTGAGAGGCCTCCCCATCTTCAGCTCGAGAGGTCTGGGACCGAGTGCTCGGCCTAGGAGTATCCAGGATAGAGGCCGGTTCAGGGGAGTCTCTCACGGGAGGTATTCTGACTGCCTCAGCAAGTGGGAGCAGGTGGTTTCGATGCCACGTCTTCAGTGGACCCACCTTTCCTTCTGGCTTTAGTTTGTAGACAGGCAAACCGGGCAACTTCCTACAGACGACATAGGGTTCAGATCTCCATCTGTCGGCAAGCTTGTGTTTTCCAGGGACCCCCAGATTGCGTAGCAGTACTCGGTCCCCGGGCTGCAGATCTTGCACTCGAACCTTCAGATCGAAATTTCTCTTGTTGCGGGCTCCCCTTTGATCCGAAGCCGCCTGGGCTTGTTCATAGGCCACCTGCAAGCTACGTCTAAGTCTGTCAACGTATCCCTTGTGGGATGTAGCTGAGGTATTGTCTACAGAAGTGCCAAAGGCCAGGTCCACGGGTAGCCTTGCTTCTCTCCCAAACATAAGTCGATAAGGGGAGTAGCCAGTGGCGTCACTTGTGGTACAGTTATAGGCATGTACTAGGGCTGATATGTGTTGACTCCAGTGTTGCTTCTTCTCTGTTTCTAAGGTTCCCAACATGTTGAGCAGGGTCCGGTTAAATCTCTCCGGCTGAGCATCTCCTTGTGGGTGGTAAGGCGTGGTTCTGGTCTTCTTTATTCCCAATGAATCCAAAAGTCTTCGGATTAACCGACTCTCAAAGTCCCTTCCTTGATTTGAGTGGAGTCTCTGTGGTAGTCCGTAATGGACAAAATACTTCTCCATAAGTATCTTGGCCATGGTGGATGCCTTTTGATCTTTGGTTGGGAAAGCTTGAGCATAGCGGGTGAAATGGTCGGTTATTACCAGAACATTCCCCAATCCACTCAGGTCGGGTTTGAGGCAGAGAAAGTCAATGCATACCAGATCCATTGGGCCTTGACTCTGTAAGTGGCCCATTGGGGCAGCTTGATGGGGTAGGGTCTTTCTCTGAATGCATCGTGCACAGGAATGGCAATACTCCTCTACTTCTGCCCTCATGCAGGGCCAATAGAACCGATTTCTGACAAGCTGGAAGGTCCTTTCTGCCCCTAGGTGACCATGATGGTCATGCAGGGAAATTAGTACAGTCTCTCAGTGCTTCTCTGGAAGGAATAACTGCCACTAATCTTCTGAGTCATCAGAGGGGCCCCTTCGGTAGACCACTCCCTGATGCACCTGCAGCCTGTCCAATTCCTTCCTCAACAGGCGAGCCTCCTTTGAGGGGTGATGTAGGAGTTTGTTGGGATCCTGATTCTCCAGGGCTTCGAGGACCAATCTCCAAATGGGGTCTTCCAATTGGTCACACCTCAACTCCTTCTTGGACAGTCTCGGTAGGTTGTCTTCCTCCAGTTGAGTTACTCCACAATAGTGTTTGGGGACTCCTACCATGGTAACCCCTATTTCTTCTGCTCTGGAGCCTCCTCTGGCTTGGAATTCAGCCCCTTGACAAAGGGCCCGCACCCCGTCCGGTGCCACTTGGGTCCAATCTTCCCAGTCATTTGTCGTGGCTTGAGACCTCCGGGACAGGGCATCTGCATCCCTATTTCCAGCTCCTGGTCTGTACTTCAGACTGAAGTTGAATCCAGACAATGCGGCCAACCACCTGTGTCCGGTGGCATCTAGTTTTGCGGTGGTGAAGAGGTAGGTCAGGGCCATACAGGTAGTCTTTTAGCTTGTCTACTACCGCCCATTTGAGGGCCAGGAATTCCAGCTTATGAGTGGGGTAGTTCTTTTCTGAGGGGGTCAGGCTCCTGCTCACATAGGCCACTGGTCGCAGTTGTCCTTCATGTTCTTGGTAGAGCACACCGCCTAGACCCTCATGGCTGGCATCCACATGTAATTCATAAGGTCTGGTAGGGTCGGCGTAGGCCAGGACTAGGGCAGTGGTTAAGCTCCTCTTCAGGGCCTGGAAGGCCTCTTCACACCTTGGGTTCCACTGATCTTGAACTGACTCACCAGGCCTCCTGGGCCCTGAGTCATCCTCTTCCCCTTCTGCCTTTAGCAATTCATTCAACGGGCGGGCAATCCGAGCAAACCCCTCCACAAACCTCCTATAATAGGAGCAGAACCCCAGGAAGGATCTGAGCTCTGTTACTGTGGTGGGTCGTGGCCAGGAGGTGACTGCTTCCAAGTTCTCAGGATCTGTGGCCACCCCTTCTTCAGACACTATGTGCCCCAGATAGTTCACAGAAGACTGGTAGAACCGACACTTCTCGGGGGAAAGCTTAAGTCCCTCTTCGCTGAGTCTTCTCAATACTTTCTCCAGCCTGGCTTCATGTTCTTCCAAGGTTCTCCCGAAGACAATGACATCGTCCAAGTACACAAGGACTTCTATAAGATTCATGTCTCCAACAGTCTTCTCCATAAGGCGTTGAAAGGTGGCAGGAGCTCCAGACAGACCCTGAGGCATCCTATTGAATTCGAAGAATCCCACCGGGGTTATGAAGGCTGTCTTCTCCCTGTCTTCTGGGTGCATAGGGATTTGATAGTACCCACTCTTGAGGTCCATCACACTGAACCATTTGGCTCCAGACAAACTTTGTAAGGCATCTTCTATCCTTGGCGTGGTGTATTGGTCAGGGATGGTTCTCCTGTTGAGAGTCATGTAATCGATACAAAGCCTCAACGATCCATTCTTCTTTCTGACCACCACGATTGGGGAGGCATAGGGGCTTCTAGACTCCCGGATCACACCAGTCTTCTTTAGTTCTGCAAGTTGTTCCCTCAAATCCTCCAGATCTGCCAGGGGGACCCGCCTGACCCTCTCTCGGAAGGGCTTATCTTCTTGGAGGCGGATCCGATGGGTGGCACTTCTTGCACACCCCACATCGAATTCATCTTCGGAAAAGATCCTCTCCCATCTGGTCAGCTGGGCCTTGGCTCTTTCTTTCCAAGCCCTGGGTAGGTTCGGGTTTTCCACGGACAGCTTCTCCCAAACGTTTCCTCCGTCACCCGTCCCCTTGACTTCCGACCAAGTGACCGGGGCAGCAGGGCTCACCTGGCCCAGCAACACTCTGGCAGGAATCTCCATGGGCCCTCCCGTAGTGTTCCTAACACTCACCGAAACTCTGCCATGGGCCTTCTTCAGGGCCTTGAACGGAATCACTTCTGGTATCACTTCCAGGCCTGAGGACTCTTCCCTTGGGTCGGATTCCAGCATGACAAAGGGGCCAGGTTGTTCCCACGTAAGCTTCACAGTGGCCCTAAGACAGGTTACTTCTCCGGGCTGTAGCACTACTCCTTCTCTGCCAAGTCTCCACACCTTCCCTATCCACTATCCCGGGGTCTTCTGCTCTAAGACCAGTCGTTGGTAGGCCGTCTTTAGCATGGGATGGATTTTGGTGGCTGAATGGTTTCTTTCTTTCACTAGAGGGGTCAGGAGTCTCCTGACTAGATCCGTGTTTGTCCCAATGATCAGGGAAATCTTGCTGGCTCCAGGCAGCCGAGGACACACAACTGCCAGGGTGTCAAACACTTCAGCCTTCCCAGCCACGGATGGGTCGAAAGTCATCTTTATGGGCAGGTACCCATCGTAAGGGAAACTCTGGGTTCCAAGTCCCCATATCTCCAGCTCTTCTATCTTCTGGATAGGCAGATGACTCAAGTGCCTATCATAGAAGTCCCGGTATAGTAAAGTCACCTGTGCTCCGGTGTCCAGAAGAGCTTTAGTATAGACTCCTTCCACTTGAATGGGCACAGTAGGAGACGGGCCCACCAGTTCCTCTGGGTATGGCCAGACTGGGGTCACCTTCCTCTTTGGGCTTTTCCTTGCCCTGCTCCTTTTGGACTTTAATTTTCCCTAAGCCTGGCATGCATTGACCTTCTCCCTCTCAATGGGGGCACAAACCCGCTGAGGGATGTTATTGTTCCTCTTAGGTGGATGTTCCTTCTTCGGGGTGCTGTATTTCCACTGAGGGGTCTTGCCCTCTCCCTCTGGGGTACATCTTGGTGGGGGGGTACTATACCTCCTCCTAGGAGTTTTGTCTCCTCCATTCTTGGCCTTTTTTTTTCAGTTTGGAGCGCACTGAAGATGATGGGCACCCGGTTGACTCCTTCACCGGGGCCCTTTGGAGTTTCCCACCGGCTTGCAATTATCTGTTCTCTTCTTCTTTGGGCTGGAGCATACGTTAGCAAAGTAGCCACTCCCTCCGCAGTTATAGCAAATCACCTCTTCTCGGTCCTGTAGGGAGGCCGGTGCTGAGGTGTTCGGAAACAACTCCTTTCTTGGGCTTGGTTTCTCTGGTCTTCTTTGATCTTTCTCCATCAAAGAGGTCAGCATCTCCAACACTTGGGCCATTTGCGATTTCAAAGTGTCAACCTCCGCATCTCTTTCCGGGCTCTTGACCGAATGGACCAACACTGGTACAGGTGTGACATTCGCCTTGGCCACCTGCTGATCTTCCTGCAGCGCCTCTTCGTCCCTAATAATTTTTATTAGATCAGAGTAGGTTAGTGACATTCCTCCTCCTGAGGTTTTCAGGTGCAGCCAGACCGGGTCTGAGCGCCGCGCTCCCCTCATGATCTGCTTCATGCGTGCTTCATCTGCATCTTTGGGCAGCATTCCCTTCTTCAGTACAATCTTGCATAACTGCCTGTTCAGCCTTCTAACATATTCTGACAGTTTCTCATTCGGCTGTTGGAGAGTGTGTTCAAATTGATAGATCATCTCTGACACTTTCTCCAGCTGACCAAACTCTTCCTGCAGCATGGCCAGGCAATCTTGAGCTGTACAGTTTTCATTTCCAAACCGGAAGCTCTTCACCGCTTCTGCCGCGGCACCTTTCAGACTTTCCAAGACTCGCTGTCTCTTCTGTGCCTCAGGCACCTCCCATGCCTCTACTGCCTGTAATGCCTGTTCCACCCAAGTGTCAAAATCTTCCTCCCCCGCAGGGATGGGAAGCTTCCCAGAGAATGCCTTTAGTCTCCGGTAGCTAGTCTCTACGTGCACCGTGCTTGCCTTCTGACAGTTTGTTAGTAGGTCCCCTAACACCTTTATCAGTTCGGGTGATATGGCCGTGGCAGGTGCAGGCGTCACCGGAGGTGTCGCTCCATCTCTCCTCTCTGGTGAGGTACGGGCCGCAGTCTGCGGTGGTCCCGTTAGGGGTGGCTCCTTCTTGATAGCATGCGCCAGACTATAAGATCTGTTATCCGACGTCTGCGTATATTTGCGCTTGCAAACTTCTGGCTTCCCATCTGAATACTCCACTAGTGCATACTGGTGTGAGGTGTCTGGGTCTAACTTTGTTCCCATCACCCACGGTGTACCATCTGGGGTCACTGACTTCATTAATCCTTCCACCGTCTCGGTCGACCATTCCTGACCGGGCATGTTAATGACCACTGACTGGCTTGGATCTGTCTTAGCTACTCCACACCACGTTCTGATGTCTTTCGGGTCCATGCCGGTACCTCTTGGCTGGTTTTCTGCTCTATCAGGATCCCGGACGAGAACCCCCACGTGTAGCGTTACCCTCAACTAGGAGGGCCGCAGATTTGGTCTGGGCCCTGAGTACAGCTCCGCCAACCCCCGGCAATATACTCGACCCTTTCTGGCACAGTTAGTCTAGGGGTATACACATTTAATACTTATACTTTATGAGAGACTCAGACACGGAGTAGTTATAAAGGAATAACAGATTTTTTACTTTCAGCTATGCAAAGGGAATGAACAGTGATAACAACTTGACCATTAGAATATTCACAGAGCCCTGCAATATTACAATATCAGTCACACTACACCATGGAGAAGGGGGGGGGGTGAATAAGGAGACGCCACGTGGGGCGACTGTTAACTAGGCGCCCTGTGGCACAATAACTAAACTAGGTCCCTAATGAATCAGGCCTGATTCCTAATTCTAGAACTCAGTCCTGTATGAATGATGGATTCTTCACCGGCATTTGTAGAGGTGGTGCACTTAAGAATAAACAACAATTGTAATCCAGGAAAAGGGAAGGTTGATAACTGACAACACTTCACTGGAGATCCTCTGGATCAGTCCTGCTGTGGATCTCCAGTGAGAGTCTTTAACATGAGGTAGTAGGCCTCAGCAGTTTATAGGCACAGTACTAGCAAACAGGTTAGGGAATGAGCTTATGCTCGCTCACCCGCCGGACACGATCTCCGTCCGGGACTTCCACCGGCTGTGACTTCACTCGCCCACAGCGGTTGCTGCGATCGGGTCCCTGATCCAATCTAGGCTGTAAGTAGAGATGTCGGATGCCACCCAGGCTCGCAGTGGGGCGGAAGGCTCTTTGGTCAGCTCCGGAAGGCCCCCCAGGCTTCAGGCCTTACCCAGCGCAGGTCCGCACAGGTGTATCAGTCTCTGCCGTCCCGTGTCCAAAGAGGCCGAGCCAGGCCTCGCCCCTTCCTTATATATCCCCACCCATGAGTCTCTGGGGCAGAAGCAAAACATCCTGGGAACCAGTGGGGTTCTGGGAACAGTAGTTCGAGAGCATTTAAAGGAACCCCGCTACATTATTATTCTACTTATTTTATTAAAAGCATTGCTCTGCCTACAATATGTTTTCTTTGGCCAGTGCTGAGTCACCTGGGTCAAAATCCTCATCATAGCCATCATACACACATATTCTATTATTTCCTAATGTTATACAAAACAAAGTCACTGAGCAAATTGTCTTCTCTGTGCCTCTCTACACAACCCAAATCAGAAACATTTTGGATCCACACTCACCCTTACTTTGCTGTTAGCAGCAAGGGATTTCAAATATGTTTTTCTCATTTTAAAAATGTTTACATTCTTTAAATTTTATTTTTATTTACATTTTTTAACTGCCCTGTTGGGGGGCCTTCGGTGAAATATTAGGTGTCTAAACAGTCTCCTGTTGTCTCACATTTGAGAACAGAAAAATTGACAGATTTATTTGTTCTTTTGCCTGTAGCCCTCCCAGGCTTCCTGTTCATTCACAAACTGAAGCATAGAAAGCACAGTTTACTATGCTTCGGCAGTGAATGGACACAGGAGCCATCGGTACTGATCGCTCACTGTCTTCATTTAGGAAGGGAAAGGATTGGTAAATAGGACATTTCCATCCTGAAACAATCCCCCTGTGTGTCCGAAGTAGCTGACAGCGGGAGAGGAAAGGAGGGAAGCCAGCAGAGCTGAAGGGGGGCACAAAGGGGGCTCTTGATAGTATGGGGGTGCAGATACAGATCCTCCTGCAGCGCAGCCAGATGGAGAAAAAAAAGTGGCAAAGCTGGCAGCGCTGTAGGGGTAGCCACAAGAGTCGGAAATAAGGCAGTACAGATGGTCTTCCTGCCCAGACCCCACTTTTGAACTGATGGGGCCCGGGCCCAGTACGGAAGGACTGTCTGCACTGTCTTATCAGCAAATCTGGTTAGTAGGTTGAGGTTGACCACAGTTAGGTGGTATAAATCTTCCATTTACATTGCCACAGTAGTTAGCAGAGATACCTTCTAGTTCTAGATGTTTCCCCTTCCTCAATTAAAATAGTTCCCAATATCAAGGAATGTCAGAGTGCCTTGTTACTGAAATGATTATTCTTTTCTTTGACTTACAAGAAGAACATTTCTGGTCACTGGTGAGCTAGTTTGTTCCTAGTGCCCAAAAATAATACCCAGCTGAAACAACTGGACCAACATTGGGGATATGATTATGCATATGAAGTGTTTTCTGTTTATTTTTTTTTCTATTGGTTGAATTAGATGGACTGGATGTCTTTTTTTCAACCTGATTAATTATGTAACTGTTACCATAAAAAAAAACATACACACTCATCTATGTGGATGCAGCATTGGCGTGACGCTGCAGCGGTTCCCTGATAGCTCTAAGACTGAGAACTGAGCGATCACATGACCACTGATTGCTCAGTTCTCAGTCTTCACGGCACCAATGCTCAAAGCAAGGTCCATAAAGACATGGATGAGCGAGTTTGGGGTGGAGGAACTTGACTGGCCTGCACAGAGTCCTGACCTCAACCCGATAGAACACCTTTGGGACAGGGGCGGATACAGAGTCTTTTCTGGGGAGGGGCACTGCCAAAAAATATGTTTTTTTGTGGGAAATTTATCGGGGAAATGGCTGGTGTCGGCGCTTCAATCAACCCGGCGCCATGGTTGTTATGGTGTCAGGATGATTGAAGCGCATTATTTTTATTATTACATTGTAATATAAAATTAAATAGTTCAATGCAGAATCAGTGGGAGCCCCGAGTGTGTCACTTGCCACCATCGCCTGCAATTAGTGGGAGCTCTGAGCGTGTCACTTGCCACACGTTGCGGATTGTCACTTGCCTTGTCACTTGCCACACCTTGTGGATTGTCACTTGCCACACCTTGTGGATTGTCACTTCCCACATCACCTGCCACACCTTGTGGATTGTCACTAGCCACACCTTGCGGATTGTCACTTGCCACATCACCTTCCACACCTTGCTGATTGTCACTTGCCTGCCACCAGATGCAGATTGTCATTTGCCACGTCGCCTGCCACACCTTGCGGATTGTCACTAACTTGCCTGCTAAGGTGTAGTTTTGGTTGTCTCTTGCTGTGTCCCAGAGTCAGGCAGCAGAGAGATAATGTAATCTCTCTGCTGCCTGCACAGTGAGGGCGGAAGTCACTGCAGGAATGCAGGGCAGGCACGGGCGGTGAGAGATGAGCCTGCTCTCTCACTCTCACCTGCGCTGCCAACACACTGAGCAGCACGGTCTGCCCACGAACCACGCCGCCCGCCCACAAACCGCGCCACAAGCAGAGCCGCCCGCTTTCTTACCCGTCTGTGGAGCCGCACGCTATCGCACCTGCCCGCAGAGCGGCCCGGCGTGACTCAATGACGTCACTCATTGCTAGACGCCAAGCAGCCCAGGCGTTAGCAACGAGTGCAGGGAAGAGGCTCCACCCACCTCCTTCTCCGCTCCTGGTATCGTTTCAGTGCGCCGCGTAACTACATTAGACGAGTCTCTCTCTCGGCGCCGCTAATCAGCTGATGTGAGGAACTGAGAGAGAGGCAGCGGCAGCTGCAGAACAAGTACTGTATATACTCGAGTATAAGCCGAGGCACCTAATTTTACCACAAAAAAAATGGGAAAACATATTGACTCGCGTATAAGCCTAGGATGTCCATCTGCATGCCTCACTTTGCCTCACTGTGTCCATGCTTCACTGTGCACATGACTAGACTGATGTTTAACATGGGAGTCTATGGAAGGGGTGCCTGGCTTTGAAAAATCGGTTCTCCCCGGCCGTAGGTCTCCCAGACACCAAACTTTGCACACTTATAGGGGAGACATGGGGCTACATATGTGCCAAGTTTGGGGTCCAGGGGACCTATGGCCGGCCAGTACTGGGTCTCCAAACTCCGGGAGATCAGGCGCAAAAAAAAAAAAAAAACAGCAAGCGAGTGTGACAGATGGTCTCGGGGGGGGGCACTTGCCCTGTTGCCCCCCCTGAATCCGCCCCTCATTTGGGATGAATTCAAGCGGAGACTGTGAGCCAGGCTTTCTCATCCAACATCAGTGCCTGACCTCACAAATGCGCTTCCTGAAGAATGGTCAAACATTCCCATAGACACACTCCTAACCTTGTGGACAGCCTTCCCAGAAGAGTTGAAGCTGTTATAGCTGCAAAGGGAGGGCCAACTGAATATTGAACCCTATGGACTAAGACTGGGATGCCATTAAAGTTCATGTGCGTGTAAAGGCAGGTGTCCCAATACTTTTGACAATATAACGTATTTGTCGCTCTGGGGCATTCTTCATTGCCCCCTTTCAGAATGGTATCCGGACTGTCACCGTCAGCTCACGGTCAACTACTGACGATCGGGAACTGGTAGGATAGGCTCACGATTACATGAGCCCTGTGTGACCAATTGCAGTGCTGCATTATTGAGAGCCCCTTCTAGTGTCCTTAAGCAACTCCGGGGGGAAAGTGGTTAGGCAATTACTCTGCCACATCATTCACTTTGAAATATATTTTTTATTTCAATAACCGATTTGATCAAACAGAATTCTGCTCTTTTCCAGCTTTGGGAACTGTTCACATTCCGAGATGTGTCAGTGTTTCTGTTTTTTTCCTTTCAACACACAATCTTAATTATATAATCATTTTGGGAAGTCAATTTGTCTCACAGGGGAAGGCTGATTGAAAGTGCGTCACTTGCAAAAGGTTAGTGCATAATTACGTTTTGTGATTTTTAACATGTTGTTACAACATGCAATAAAAATAATTGTGGAATAATGCACAATATAATTTGCTCCATGGAAACAAAAATGAAATGGTGACATGCTAAATATTTTGCAGCTCTAAAACAGACTATTTCTGTAATTAACATACGCCAGTGTAGATATAACTAAAGTTCATAGACGTTTAATGGAATGTGTCCGTGAAAAAAAAAAACTGCTTTAGGAGGAACATTATCTGTAAATATGATGAATTTAGACGCAAATTTAAAGGGTAACCTTTACTTTTTTGGAAAAAAATATAGAAAACAAATAATAATAATAATAACATATGCAATTGCTAGACAAACATTATTTTAATTCAATGTTAAAAATGACCTTTTCTTTTCAATCTACAGCCAGTTATTTTCTGTAAAATTCTGTGGCAGCCTGGAGGCATTTTGTACAGCATTGGTACAGTATATGGAAATGTAATTTTCTGCTTGTGTGATTGACTCTCTCATTTTCCCAGAAGTCTGTACTAAGATACAAGTCAAATATTAGGCATCCCCTGCAATAGGAATTTCCCAGTCAGAATCAGGACATGGAGAAACAAACAGCTATTTCTTTAGAGCAGAAAAAGGTAGGAATCTGGTTTATTCTTGCTATTGGCTGCAAGTAAATTAAGAGTTAAGCCCTGTACACACGATCGGTTTGACCGATGAAAACAGTCCGATGGACTGTTTTCATCGGACAAACCGATCGTGTATGGGCCCCATCGGTCTTTTTTCCATCGGTGTGAAAAAATAGAACATGTTTTAAATTTTTTCCGATGGATAAAAAAACGATAGCAAATTCCGATCGTCTATGGGCAAGTCCATCGGTTAAAAAACCCACGCATGCTCAGACTGAATTATGAGACAGGAGCGCTAGTTCTGGTAAAACTAGCGTTCGTAATGGAGATAGCACATTCGTCATGCTGTAACGGACTGAAAAGCACAGAGACTGAAAAGCGCGAATCGTCTCTCACCAAACTTTTACTAACACGCGGTAACACGAAATCAGCAAAAGCAGCCCAAAGGGAGGCGCCATTAGATTTGAACTTCCCCTTTTATAGTGTCGTCGTACGTGGTGTACGTCACGTCATTTTGGTGCAGTTGGTTTTTTGACTGATGGTGTGTGGGCAAGACTGATGGAAAACAGTTTCATCGGATTTCTGATGGAAAAATCCATCGGATTAGAATCCATAGGATATCCGATCGTGTGTACAGGGCTTTAGTGTTTAAAAGTGGGTGAACTTCTGCTTTGAATCTGACACTAGACTCAGGACACTGGACTCAGGGACACTGGATTCAGGACACTTGTAAGGATAGGGGTGGTGGATGTTCATCACGTCCTCCGTGTTTACCTCCTCGTTGGGCACCAAGCAAGGGTTACATGAGATGCCTACCCAGGAGTGAGTTCTTCTGGGCTACATTAGACACTTTGTTACAGGGTCACTCTACACTCACATGGGGTACCTTTACTTTGTGTTGTTCTTTCAATACATTGCAACAAGGCTGAGGCTGCTGTGGGGGAATACTTAACGTTAAGACGGACCTCTACACTCAAGATAAACATACACCATGTACATTGCACTGCAACTGTTCTCCAGCTAACTCTTGGTTCTTTTGACAATGTGCACAATGCACTTCCTCTATAACTTGTATTTCAAAGGGCCACGCTAAGCCAATATCCACAGCCACCTATCCAGCATTTTCCACTACTACCCCCAAGTAGCAGAGTGGGCCCTGCTGTGTTTTCCACGTGAGCTCCACACATGCACTCAACTTAACTTTTGAAGTTCCGTACCTCTGTACAGGTTGTGGAACCTCTGAGGTCAAATGGGCTCCCGTTGCTATGGGAGACAGACCGCTGTCGTAAGGGGGTGCCGACAACATCTCCCTCGCTGCTAGAGGCCATGCCATCTATAATATCTACTTGCTATCGACAGGCAGCATGTTACACTTCTGTTACTCTTGGAAATCACGTGTCTTCACATTACGATGATGTCTTCATTCCCCAATGTGTTAAAGACCCACTCAGTGAACTATGTGTGTCAGTTACTTACGATACACCTCTTTAATGACTTCAGACCAGGCAATGACAAAGTTTCAAACGCTTTACTTAATAAAGGTGCAAAAGGTACATTTTACAGTCCAACAAGTGAAACGTGATACTTCTCTAGTTCCCTAACTATCGCTACAGGCTGGTGTGCTACCCCGGCATACCTAAAAAAGTGCATTTCGGTGTCCATAGTCTTTTACAGGTTTTCTCATGCAAGTGTAGTTCCTTCGGAGGCATAGTCCAGAGCTGGTATTTTCAGGCCAAACCCCAATTTATGAGTCTCTGTTGCAGGCCATAACAGAGGAAATTCTCCTACTCCTGCGGGTCTGTTCTTTCAAATCCATCCCTTTAGGGTCTCATAACCCAAGGCTGTACTGTGCTCACAACTGTCTTCTATGGAACCACTGTTGACTTCCTTTTTTTGAATCAAAAAGGTTTTTATTGAACACCAGATAAATCACAACAGTTTCCATTGTACAAAGAATAGCAAAGGTTTCCCTCTGCCCGCGATCTTTTAGACGACACATAAGTACATCACCACAATCTTGCATTGATAAGTACATCAGTCCTTGGCCACGTAGTTTCAAATTTATTGTAAAAGTCGGGACAACACTAGCTCCCTGGGGCTCAGGCCAGGGGTATCCAACCATTGGGACCAAATTCTCTCAAACCTACCCGGGCTGCCTCTGTGTTGGTATATGTATTTTTCCATTATTAGAGTATTCCCTATGTGTGCTACCCATGAGGCGGTGGTGGGCGGTGAGACCGACTTCCAACCCATCAAAATAAGCTTCCTGGCCTGAAATAGGGCCCTAGAGACCGCGATCCTGGTCAACTCCCCAGGAATCGCTTCCTCCAAGACCCCCAGCAGGCAACACTTAGGATCCACAGGGAGCGCTGTCTGAAACACTCCATTCAGTGTACCCACCACCTCAGTCCAATACCTGTGAAGCTTAGGGCATCTCCACAGGAGATGGATGAGATCTCCATTGTGCCTCTGGCATCTACCACACACAGGGTCCTCGAGCTTACCCATATTATGTAATTTTGTCGGGGTGTAATGTGCCCTCAATAGTATATATAACTGTGACACTTTCTGCGCCACATTTAAAGAGCAAGTGGTGACTGACTGCCACGCCTCCTCCCATTGGTCCCCTGTCAGTGAACCTATGTCCCTCTCCCACATGGATTCCGCCCTGCTCGGGAATGCCCGTAGGTGACTTGCCAGTAACATCTGGTAGCATTGGGAGATAAACCCTTTTGTTTCATTGCTAGCTTGCAACACTCGGAACACGGGGGCGGGTGACTGAACCCATTCCACCGCATCCCCGTGTGCAGCAACCGCATGCTGGAGCTGCATATAGTAATAATGCATGTGGGCTGGGAGGCCAAATCTGGCCCGCAGTTCAGGGAAAGTGAGAAGCCTACCGTTAGCGAAGATGTGGAATAGCAGAGCCACATCATGGGCGCGCCATCTGGGCCCCTGCTGCAGCTTCACCAACTCCACATATGACCTATTGTCCCAAATCGGGCTGTATTCCGTGAATCCCCGCACTCCCTGTAGTTGTCGGCCCTTGTTCCATACCTTTTGAATAAGTGAGAGCGTCGGGGTCTGCTTGTTGGATTTTAGGAACATTTGCGCCTCCAGCCCCATCGGGATAGTCTTAGCGCCAGTGGCCGATAGCATCAGCCGTGCCGCCGAGCTCCCCAGTTCCTGGGACATAGAGCCAATCAAATGCTGCAACTGGGCTGCTATGTAGTACAGCCAAGGGTTGGGAACCGCCAACCCCCCACTGTCCTTGGCTCGCTGCAAGTGCTCCAGTCTAATCCGAGGGGGCTTAGTATGCCATAGCAGCTGTCGGAAGAGAGTGTTCACTATTCAAAAGATGTTCAAATGTATCACTACAGGTGAGTTATGTAGAAAGTAAAGTAGTTGTGGCATTAAGATCATTTTGATCAGATTGGCTTTACCTGCAAGTGACATTTTCAAGGTGTTCCAGGTGTTAATTTTATCCCTAAACCGGGACAGCAGTGGGTGCACATTAAGGGAGCAGTAATCCCCCAACCTGGGCGACACCTGCACCCCCAAATATTTGAAGCTAGACACAACTGGGACGGGGCAAGAGTCCGGCAGGGCAACCCCACCATCCTCATCCAACAGCATCAGGGCGGATTTCGACCAGTTAATGGGCAACCCCGAGTAGTGACCGAATTGCTTGATTATCGACATAACCCCGGGGATGGAGTGCGTGGGGTCCCCCAGAAACAGGAGCATGTCACCTGCATACAACATGATTTTTTCCTGCAGCGTGCCATATTGGAATCCCCGAACACGGGTACTAGCCCGTACCAGGGCCGCCAACGGCTCTATGGCGATCGCGAAGAGCAGGGGGGACAGGGGGCAGCTCTGCCTCATCCCCCTACCCAAAGCAAAAGCTGGTGACATCCTATCCGCGACCCTAATGGTCGCCTGGGGGGACGCGTATAGCAACCTGATCCCTTCTATGAATTTGTCCCCAAAGCCAAACTTGGCCAACGCCGCCCAGAGGAACCTCCAACTGACACTATCAAATGCCTTGTTGGCATCAAGGGATAAGAGCGCCCTGTGGCCCCCATTGTCCGCCTGCACGTGCATGTTCAGGAACATGCGCCTCAAATTGGTGGCAGTGGACTTCTGCGGCATGAAACCAGCCTGGTCTGGGTGGATAATAGATGTGATTATCCCGTTGACCCTGAGCGCCAAGACCTTTGCCAGGATTTTCACATCACTCTGCAGTAACGATATGGGTCTATAGGAGCCAGGATCAACCGGATCCTTCCCCGGCTTCAATAGTAAAATGACATTTGCCCTGGCCATGGAGCCAGGTAGCCGACCACCCTCAAGTGCGGCGTTAAAGACCTTTAACAGTTCAAGTAACAGGTGCCCCCAAATTGAGTGTACACCTCCATGGGCAGGCCATCCTCCCCGGGGGCTTTACATGTAGGAAAAGAGCCTGCTGCCAGTTGCAGCTCGCCCAAGGTAATGGGGGCATCTAATTGTTCTCTGGCTGATGTGGAAAGAGCGGGTAAATCAATGCTAGCCATGTAGGCCTCAAGGTCCTCATCCGAGTAGGCATCCCTCGACCCATAGAGGCCCTCATAGAAGGATGCTAGCTCGGATACAATGGCCTCAGGGGAGTCAACCACTATACCTGTAGAGGCACGTATAGCACTAATGGCCGGGGACTGTGTTTGAGACCTTGCTATCTTGGCCAATTATCGCCCAGTTTGTTCCCCTTTCTCATAAAATGCAAGTTTTGTAAAGAATCTCTTCCGCTCTGCCGTTGAGGATCGCAGACGGTCCAGAGAGTCCTGGGCCGACATCCAAGCCTCCCGGGCCGAGTCAGTAGGGCTAGTTACATAAGCACAATGCGGAGGAGTTGTTCCTGACAATATTTATTTCCTCAATAAATACCCCTCTAAGATAGGCTTTCAGAGTGTCCCATTTTAGCAGTGGGTCTAGGTAGTGCTCGTGCACCCGTAGAAAGACTTCAATCTTGGTTTCTATACGGTCAGGGGATGTAAACAGTTTGAGCCAATAGGCATTCAGTTTCCATGGGGCCCTGGGTAGAGAGCTAGACAGTTGAGTAACCAGCCAAAGTACTAGCGGAGAGTGGTCCGAGACCCCCCTTGGGAAATATTCCACCTTAGAGGTGCAGCTAACTATGTTGGGAGTGCCCAGACAAAGGTCTATACAGGAGAGGGAACCATGCGTCTTGGATAAACAGGAGAATTGTTTGCATTTGGGATTCCGGACCCGCCAGATGTCAACCCACCCCACCTCTTCCATCAGGCGGCCAAGAGCCGTTCCCCCGTTGCCCTTAGGGGGCACCACCGGGGGGTGTCTATCCAATCTGGGATCTAAGTAGCAATTAAAGTCCCCTAGCAGCAGAAGTAGAACATCAGGCTTGTTTGCCAGGTAAGACAGCAGCAACTGCAGCACCTCTCTAGAGAAAGGTGGAGGCACATATACAAAAGCTAGAATCATAGTAACGGTAAACAGTTTGCAATTAGGGATGGGCCCGGTGCTCGATTCGAACCCATGTTCGAATCGAGCACCGGGCGTTCGCTCGCTCGTCGAGCCCAGAACTATTTGGGCCGTTCGCATCACATTCGTGTGATGCGAGCGGCCCCGCAATGCATTGCGGCCGGCGCAGTGCATTGCTGGCTGATGATTGGCCAAGCATGCACTGTGACCCCGCATGCTTGGCCAATCACAGTGCCCGAAACTCGGAGAGCAATAATTGGCTACAGGCAGGACGCCTGTAGCCAATTACAGCTCAGGGGCTTTAGTACACGCCCCACCATTTAAAAGGCCGCCACGCCATCGGCCCCGGTCACATGAGTTCCGGCTTTAGGAGAGATTAGTCTGCTGATTCTGTCTTTGCTTGATACTGAAAGATTTGCTCTTCTTTGCTAAACCATTGGCTATTTCTTTGCTAAACCATTGCTACCTAAGTCATTGATCGTTCATTGCTGCTGATTGCACAGTTAGTGTGTTATTAGCTGCTGCTGGGGATTAGTCTGGTGCGTGCTTACTGTTAGTACAGTATTGCAGTAGTACCAACCGCAGTGCTGTTAGCACAGCATTGCACCCCAACAGCACCCATAGGACTTCTAGTGTGTTAGTGGCAGCAAACAGAGCTCCTATATTTTCTTCTCAGCAGCACCCATAGGACTTCTAGTGTGTTAGTGGCAGCAAACAGAGCTCCTATATTTTCTTCTCAGCAGCACCCATAGGACTTCTAGTGTGTTAGTGGCATCACACAGAGCTCCTATATTTTCTTCTCAGCAGCACCCATAGGACTTCTAGTGTGTTAGTGGCAGCAAACAGAGCTCCTATATTTTCTTCTCAGCAGCACCCATAGGACTTCTAGTGTGTTAGTGGCATCACACAGAGCTCCTATATTTTCTTCTCAGCAGCACCCATAGGACTTCTAGTGTGTTAGTGGCAGCAAACAGAGCTCCTATATTTTCTTCTCAGCAGCACCCATAGGACTTCTAATGTGTTAGTGGCATCACACAGAGTTCCTATATTTTCATCTCAGAAGCACCCATAGGACTTCTAGTGTGTTAGTGGCATCACACAGAGCTCCTATATTTTCATCTCAGAAGCACCCATAGGACTTCTAGTGTGTTAGTGGCAGCAAACAGAGCTCCTATATTTTCTTCTCAGCAGCACCCATAGGACTTCTAATGTGTTAGTGGCATCACACAGAGTTCCTATATTTTCATCTCAGAAGCACCCATAGGACTTCTAGTGTGTTAGTGGCATCACACAGAGCTCCTATATTTTCTTCTCAGAAGCACCCATAGGACTTCTAGTGTGTTAGTGGCAGCAAACAGAGCTCCTATATTTTCTTCTTAGCAGCAACCATAGGACTTCTAATGTGTTAGTGGCATCACACAGAGTTCCTATATTTTCATCTCAGAAGCACCCATAGGACTTCTAGTGTGTTAGTGGCATCACACAGAGCTCCTATATTTTCTTCTCAGAAGCACCCATAGGACTTCTAGTGTGTTAGTGGCAGCAAACAGAGCTCCTATATTTTCTTCTCAGCAGCACCCATAGGACTTCTAGTGTGTTAGTGGCATCACACAGAGCTCCTATATTTTCTTCTCAGCAGCACCCATAGGACTTCTAGTGTGTTAGTGGCATCACACAGAGTTCCTATATTTTCATCTCAGAAGCACCCATAGGACTTCTAGTGTGTTAGTGGCATCACACAGAGCTCCTATATTTTCTTCTCAGCAGCACCCATAGGACTTCTAGTGTGTTAGTGGCATCACACAGAGCTCCTATATTTTCTTCTCAGCAGCACCCATAGGACTTCTAGTGTGTTAGTGGCATCACACAGAGCTCCTATATTTTCTTCTCAGCAGCACCCATAGGACTTCTAGTGTGTTAGTGGCAGCAAACAGAGCTCCTATATTTTCTTCTCAGCAGCACCCATAGGACTTCTAATGTGTTAGTGGCATCACACAGAGTTCCTATATTTTCATCTCAGAAGCACCCATAGGACTTCTAGTGTGTTAGTGGCATCACACAGAGCTCCTATATTTTCTTCTCAGCAGCACCCATAGGACTTCTAGTGTGTTAGTGGCATCACACAGAGTTCCTATATTTTCATCTCAGAAGCACCCATAGGACTTCTAGTGTGTTAGTGGCATCACACAGAGCTCCTATATTTTCTTCTCAGAAGCACCCATAGGACTTCTAGTGTGTTAGTGGCAGCAAACAGAGCTCCTATATTTTCTTCTTAGCAGCACCCATAGGACTTCTAATGTGTTAGTGGCATCACACAGAGTTCCTATATTTTCATCTCAGAAGCACCCATAGGACTTCTAGTGTGTTAGTGGCATCACACAGAGCTCCTATATTTTCTTCTCAGAAGCACCCATAGGACTTCTAGTGTGTTAGTGGCAGCAAACAGAGCTCCTATATTTTCTTCTCAGCAGCACCCATAGGACTTCTAATGTGTTAGTGGCATCACACAGAGTTCCTATATTTTCATCTCAGAAGCACCCATAGGACTTCTAGTGTGTTAGTGGCATCACACAGAGCTCCTATATTTTCTTCTCAGAAGCACCCATAGGACTTCTAGTGTGTTAGTGGCAGCAAACAGAGCTCCTATATTTTCTTCTTAGCAGCACCCATAGGACTTCTAATGTGTTAGTGGCATCACACAGAGTTCCTATATTTTCATCTCAGAAGCACCCATAGGACTTCTAGTGTGTTAGTGGCATCACACAGAGCTCCTATATTTTCTTCTCAGAAGCACCCATAGGACTTCTAGTGTGTTAGTGGCAGCAAACAGAGCTCCTATATTTTCTTCTCAGCACAGCAGCACCCATAGGACTTCTAATGTGTTAGTGGCATCACACAGAGTTCCTATATTTTCATCTCAGAAGCACCCATAGGACTTCTAGTGTGTTAGTGGCATCACACAGAGCTCCTATATTTTCTTCTCAGAAGCACCCATAGGACTTCTAGTGTGTTAGTGGCAGCAAACAGAGCTCCTATATTTTCTTCTTAGCAGCACCCATAGGACTTCTAATGTGTTAGTGGCATCACACAGAGTTCCTATATTTTCATCTCAGAAGCACCCATAGGACTTCTAGTGTGTTAGTGGCATCACACAGAGCTCCTATATTTTCTTCTCAGAAGCACCCATAGGACTTCTAGTGTGTTAGTGGCAGCAAACAGAGCTCCTATATTTTCTTCTCAGCAGCACCCATAGGACTTCTAGTGTGTTAGTGGCATCACACAGAGTTCCTATATTTTCATCTCAGAAGCACCCATAGGACTTCTAGTGTGTTAGTGGCATCACACAGAGCTCCTATATTTTCTTCTCAGCAGCACCCATAGGACTTCTAGTGTGTTAGTGGCAGCAAACAGAGCTCCTATATTTTCTTGTCAGCAGCACACATAGTACCTATAGTGTGTTAGTGTCAGCACCCATAGGACCTACAGTGTGTTGTGAGCACACATAGGAGTTCTATTTTTTATACTATATACACTACCGACTACAATGGCTGGAAGACCGCCAAGGAGAGGCAGAGCGTGCCGAGGCAAGAACACAGGGCAGGCAGGCTCTGTTTCTAGAGACAACAGTGCTGGCCGTGGACGTGGTCGTGCATCGTCATCAGCACGTGGCCATGGGACACGCTTGTCTTTGTTTTCGGCAGCTGGACATGTGGAGCCGCATCATGCCGAAGGCTTGGTAGAATGGATGACCAAGCCCTCCTCATCCTCCTCATCCTCTCTCACCCAGGCTCAGGGTACTGGCAGAGCAGCTGCCAACGCGTACTCAATGGCATCATCAGCCACCCCTTCCCTAGACCCACCATGTCCTCCTGAGGAGTTCCCCGAACTGTTTGAGCACAGTGTTGGGTACATGCTCCAGGAGGATGCCCAACGATTCGAAGGCTCGGATGATGATACCCAGCTTGAGGAAGTCAGTAGTGTGCGCGCAGAGAGAGGGGATGCTGAAGGACAGCAATCTGGCAGTAGTGTTCCACCAGCTGCAGCTTACTGCCAGGTTTGCTCTAGTGGTGAAGAGGGAGGGGATGATGAGGTCACTGACTCCACGTGGGTGCCTGAAGGGAGAGAGGAGGAGGAGGAGGAGGATGCAGCGTCACATGTCCAACGAGGCAGGATGCCCCCTGGAGGCCAGCTAGAGGCCAGCACAGCAACTGTACCACACCGCAGAGCTCCGCCTGTGCAGGGCGCTGCCTCTGCACGTTATCACAAAAGTTCTTTGGTGTGGGCCTTTTTTGAGACGAGTGCATCAGATCGCACCACTGCTATTTGCAATATTTGTCTCAAGCGTATCTCGCGTGGCCAAAACATCAGCCGCTTGGGCACCACAAGCATGAGCAGACATATGTCGACCTGCCATGCAGCTCGTTGGCAAGCACACATAAAAGACCCACACCAAAGAACAAAGCGGACCTCTCCTTGCTCCTCATCAGCTGGGATCTCCATCCCCACTATATCTTCAGTCCTCTCTGAAAGCTGCTCTGAGAGGACTGAAGGTGTAGAATTAGGTGTGTCACAACCAAGTACTTGCAGTACACCGACGTCCGATTGTAGCAGGCAAATTTCCCTGCCCCAGCTGCTGGACCGTCGAAAGAAGTATACTCCCAGCCATCCACATGCCCAGCGGTTGAATGCTAGCTTGGCTAAATTGCTAGCACTTCAACTGCTGCCTTTTCAGTTGATAGACTCGGCCCCCTTCCGTGAGTTTGTTCAATGTGCGGTTCCTCAGTGGCAGGTTCCCAAACGCCACTTTTTCTCACGGAAGGCGATTCCGTCTCTCTACTGGCATGTGGAAGGCAATGTCCATGCCTCGCTGGACAGGGCGGTCAGCGGTAAGGTGCATATTACCGCTGACTCATGGTCCAGCAGGCATGGACAGGGACGTTATCTTTCTTTCACGGCCCATTGGGTCACTCTATTGGCAGCTGGGAGGGATGCAGGACAAGGTGCAGTAGTGTTGGAGGTTGTTCCGCCACCACGCCTCCAAAATGCTACTACTGGTTGTGACACACCTCTCTCCTCCACCCCCTCCTCTTCTTCTTCCTCCATGTCCTCTTCGAGTGCTCTGTCCTCGGAACCAGCGGTGCTCCGTAGGCGTACAAGGGGCTACGCGAGTACGCAGGCAAAAAGATGCCATGCCGTGCTTGCGCTGGTGTGTTTGGGGGACAGGAGCCACACTGGGCCAGAGGTTCTGGCAGCTCTGCAGGGGCAGGCCGAGAGGTGGTTGACGCCACGCCAGCTTAAGCCAGGAATGGTCGTTTCTGATAATGGCACCAACCTCCTCTCCGCCCTGCGACAGGGGCAGCTCACCCATGTGCCCTGTATGGCTCACGTCCTCAACCTGGTGGTGCAGCGGTTCTTGGGCAGGTTCCCAGGCTTACAGGATGTCCTGAGGCAGGCCAGGAAAGTCTGTGTGCATTTCCGCCGATCTTATAATGCCAGTGCTCGGCTGACTGAGCTGCAAAAGGAGCTGAACCTGCCCAAGAACCGCCTAATATGTGACATGCCCACCAGGTGGAACTCAACGTTGGCCATGCTGCAGCGACTGCACACGCAGCAGAGGGCCATCAATGAGTACCTTTGCGACTACGGCACCAGGACAGGGTCAGGGGAGCTTGGCTTTTTTTCCCCACGCCAGTGGAGCATGATCAGGGATGCATGCACTGTCCTCTCACCATTTGAGGAGGCCACGAGGATGGTGAGCAGTGACAGTGCATGCATCAGTGACACTGTACCTCTTGTCCACCTGTTGGAGCATACGCTGCGTGGGATAATGGACAGGGCACTTGAGGCAGAACAGAGGCAGGAAGAGGAGGACTTCCTTGTCTCTCAAGGCCCCCTTTATCCAGACAATGTTCCTTCTGTCCCACCCATCACACAGGAAGAGGAGGAGGAGGAGGAGGAGGAGGAGGATTGTGTGAGCATGGAGGTGGAGCCTGGCACTCAGCATCAGCAGCAGCAGTCTTTTAGGGATGATGTACAGTCCCAACAAACCAGTGGACTTGTACGTGGCTGGGAGGAGGTGGCTGGCGATCATGTCATCCTCAGTGACCCAGAAGACTCCGGACCGAATGCCTCAGCTAACCTACGCTGCATGGCCTCCCTGATCCTGCAAAGCCTGCGGAAGGATCCTCGTGTTCTTCGGATCAAGGAGAGTGACCATTACTGGCTGGCCACTCTCCTTGATCCACGGTACAAGGGTAAGGTTGCGGACCTTATCTTGCCGTCGCAGAGGGAGCAGAGGATGAGACATCTCAGGGAGGCCTTGCAGAAAGGTCTGTGCAACGCGTTCCCAGAAACTGGGAGGTTACAAACTCCTGGTCCTGGACGACGAGTTGCTGAGGCTTCGGTCAGTAGCAGAAGGAGCGGTGGGGAAGGTGGACGTCTGACCGATGCGTTCAGACAATTTTTTAGTCCGCAGCCCCAAGGTATGATCGGTTCCAGCAACCATCGCCAGCGTCTGATATACATGGTGCAGGAATACCTAGGGGCAAGGTCAGACTTGGACACCTTTCCCACCGAAAATCCTCTGGCTTACTGGGTCCTGAGGATGGATCACTGGCCAGAGCTTGCACAGTATGCAATTGAGCTACTGGCCTGTCCTGCATCCAGCGTTCTTTCCGAACGCACATTCAGTGCTGCTGGAGGATTTGTCACCGATCATAGGGTGCGCCTGTCCACCGACTCGGTTGATCGACTGACCTTCATAAAAATGAATCAGTCTTGGATCACCACCAGCTACCAGACACCTGAAGCGGATATAACGGAATAATTTATAATGTCACATCCCTTCAAGACTGCCTATGCTGATGCTGAGTGACTGTCCTGTTATGTTCACTGACTATCCTCTTCCTCCTCCTCAATGATCCATGCCACCACACCAGTGCCTAAGGCACAATTTTTCAGCCCCTGTATAACAGGGGCGTGTAATTACAATTTTTTAAAAAGATGCTTCGCAACAGGTGTGACTGCTGTGCTCAGAGTACAGTATCTGTGAGGGGTTGCAGTGTTGTGGCACCAGCACCAGTGCCTAAGGCACAATTTTTCAGCCCCTGTTGGGGCGTGTAATTACAATTTTTAGGCAATGCTTTGCAACAGGTCTCATTGCTGTGCTCAGAGTACAGTATCTGTGAGGGGTTGCAGTGTTGTGGCACCAGCACCAGTGCCTAAGGCACAATTTTTCAGCCCCTGTATAACAGGGGCGTGTAATTACAATTTTTTAAAAAGATGCTTCGCAACAGGTGTGACTGCTGTGCTCCAAGTACAGTATCTGTGAGGGGTTGCAGTGTTGTGGCACCAGCACCAATGCCTAAGGCACAATTTTTCAGCCCCTGTTTAACAGGGGCGTGTAATTACAAATCTTGATCTAATAGTTCACAGCAGGGCCCATTCCTGCGCCCACCAAGAGTAACTATGAGGGCCTACAGTCTTGTGGCAACACCGTCCACCACCACCACCACCACCAAAGGCCCAATTTTTCTGCCCTGTTCAACAGGTGCATGCAATTACAAATCTTGATCTAATAACTCACAGCAGGGCCCATTCCTGCACCCACCAAGAGTAACTATGAGGGCCTACAGTCTTGTGGCAACACCGTCCACCACCACCACCACCACCAAAGGCCCAATTTTTCTGCCCTGTTCAACAGGTGCATGCAATTACAAATCTTGATCTAATAACTCACAGCAGGGCCCATTCCTGCACCCACCAAGAGTAACTGTGAGGGCTTACAGTCTTGTGGCAACACCGTCCACCACCACCACCACCACCACCAAAGGCCCAATTTTTCTGCCCGGTTCAACAGGTGCATGCAAGTACAAATCTTGATCTATTAACTCACAGCAGGGCCCATTCCTGTGCCCACCAGTCTTGTGGCTACACCAACATCTAATAGGGCAAATTTCTGCAGAGTATATACGGCAGGCCCCTACTTTCAAACATCCAACTTACAAACGACTCCTACTTGCAAACGGCAAGAGAAAACAGGAAGTGAGAGGAAATCTACCCCTAGGAAGGAAAATTCTATCCTGTTAGATTTAATTTGGGAAAAAGGTATCTCCTCTCTACTGATGCTTTATCACCAATCCTTGTTTCAATTAAAACCCCACTTTTCCAAAAACATTTGTCATTGGGACGGAAAGTGAGGTGACATGTTCTGAACAGATGTGCAAAGACAGCAAATGTTACAGGGGTGATAACCCCTCCCTATGTTCTCCAAAAAGCTTAAAAATTGATTTTTTTGGGATGTAGCTACACTTCATAATGTACCTGTTCAGATTCTACTTAAGAACAAACCTACAGTCCATGTCTTGTTTGCACCACCTATATACTGCTGTTCAGAGTATATAGGGTTGTAGGTATAGGGTTTTATTTTGGGTGCGGGGTCCCCCTTAGTATCCATACAAGACCCAAAGGGGCTGGGGTGGGGGGGGGGGGTGATGGGGTAGCCATGCCATTTTTCTCAAGGATTTTCAGCCATATGGCGGCCAGGACAAGACATGACATTAAAGCCGCAAGTGGTTTTAAATGGCTTCTTTTTTTCCTTTACAAATGTAATTTTGTGCAAGGACAGTTCTAAACACGGGAAACACATGCCACTTCACAGGCATACTTTAGACACCCCCCAGGTACCATATTTAAAGGAAAATTTCACTTTTTTTTTTTTCACTTTATGCATCATTAAAATGACTGCTCCCGAAAAAACTTTAGTTTTTAAAATTTCTTTTTGCATTGATATATGTCCCCTGGGGCAGGACCCGGGTCCCCAAACCTGTTTTATGACATTAACATGCATATTGGCCGTTGTAATTAGCAATTTTGATTTCGAACGTTCGCGTCCATTATAACGAATAGGGTTCGAAAATTCGCGCGAACTTTCGGTCCGTTCGAAGGTTCTGGTGCGAACCGAACCCGGGGGTGTTCGGCTCATCCCTATTTGCAATATAAAAATACAAATCTACCAGATATATTAATAAGCGAGTCTAACTCCTGGTATGCCAGTGCCTTGTGAATCAATACACTCACTCCGCGTGAGAAGGCGGAGTGAGTGGAGTGATAGGCCTGTCCCACCCATGCATATCCCAAGAAACTCGTTGTGTCTTTCAATAGGTGAGTCTCCTGCAAGCCAATTATGGCCGGATGAAATTTGCGCAATACAGTAGATATCATGGTCCTTTTCAAAGGATCATTTACCCCTCGGACAGTCCACGACACTATGGGTGTAGAAGACATGGTGAGCATATACAAAATGTCTTGTCTGAATGGGGGGAGTACCCAAAAGGCAGCAGCAGCCTTGTATCCCACCATCCAGTTGGCAAAAAATGGCCCTTTGGTTCAAACATTTTAGATTGTGGTGAATCAGTTAGTACAGTACAGTATCTTGTGCAAAGAAAAATCCTGCGGAAACTGTGGCAAAAATTCCTGCGCAACGGCGCTGTGTTATCAGCACAATGAAAAAAATGGTACAAAAAATAAGAAAAATAAGAAAAATAAGAAAAATAAGAAAAATAAAACATATCTGCATCCGCCGGTGGTTCGTGGACTGCCAACAGGGCGTCACTGGGGATGTCCCACCGGTGTAAGGTGTTACCGTCAGGGGCCTTCCAAGTACCAACAGGGCACAAAAACATGAGCCATGTCCACCATAGCAGCAGACAGCACATAGGGGGGTGTAGACGCACACTCCACCTATAACCTCAGCTCAGCAAAAGAAACAGAAAAATTAGTGGAAAACTATTCGCTGGTATCTACAACTAGGTATCGGTCCTCTTATGGCAACATCAACTCAATAGCATCAGTCATTTGCCCGGTCTGCCCTTGATAAAGAAAGGACCATCCGCATCATCCTTCACCATTCTCCGGTCCCCTCCTGCGGATACCTTGTTCGTTGCGGTCCAGCCATTCAGCAGCATCCTGTGCGGTTTAAAAAAAGTGGGTCTGGTCTCTGGCTGTTATGCGAAGCTTGGCCGGGTATAACATGGCGTACGGTAGCTGGAGCCTCTGCAGCCTTTTCTTAACATCTACAAATTTTGATCTTCTGTGTTGCACTTCTGCAGAGAAATCAGGATAAAAGGATATCCAGGCACCATTAAAGTGTACGGCCCCCCTTTCTCTGGCCATTCAAAGTATCGCTTCCCGGTCCCTGTAGTTAAGGAGTCTAACAAGCATGGATCTCGGGGGATTGCCAGGGGGGAGGGGGCGGGGTGGCACCCTATGCGCCCGTTCCACCGTGTAAATCGGAGAGAAGGCCTCTTTACCAAAGACCTCCAGCAGCCAGCCTTCTATGAACGTAGTGGGGTCCGTGCCCTCCACCTTTTCTGGGAGCCCCACAATGCAAACGTTGTTGCGTCTCAAGCGATTTTCGATCTCATCATGGCGATCAAAGGCCTGGCGTGCCTGCTGAGCAACGACTCTCACCTCCCGGGTCATATGAGGCATCTGATCCTCTATGTCACTGACTCTGCCCTCCACGGCCGTGGTCCTCTCCCTGACCTTCTGTATATCATGTCTCAGGAGATTAACTTTCTCCTCCAGTCCCCCAAACCTCTCCTTCAGGGCATCCACAGAGGCAGTGCACCTGTGTACAGCATACAGGATTTCACTGAGCGTGGGCTGGGGACTGTCCTCTGTCTGCTGGTCAAGCATGGCTGGTATAGGATCAGGGACTGACTCCATTCCTTCATCCTCAGCTTCCTGCATGTCAGTGTGTTCCTGTTCAGCATGTTCTGTGGGCACTGCGTGGCTTTGTGCAGCAGTCTGCGGGGAATCATCCGGGTCTGTCAGTTTTTTGGCAT
Organism: Rana muscosa; assembly: GCA_029206835.1. Taxonomy (NCBI): domain Eukaryota; kingdom Metazoa; phylum Chordata; class Amphibia; order Anura; family Ranidae; genus Rana; species Rana muscosa. Next base: position 77,705,966 of record CM055116.1, on the reverse strand, counting down.
AGTATAACATGTCCCTTGTCTGGTCTTTCCCTTTAGGGGCTTTGTTGGACTTACCTCCCTGCTCCGTTTTCTTCTCCTGCCCTCGTGGAGTCCTGGGAGGCAGAGACTGAGACATCCAGGCGCCATCTTGGAAGTCCTGGGAGGCCGCAGCCGCGGCGTCTCCTTTGTTTCCCCGGGTCATCATGCCGGGATTATCGAGCACCGCTGGAACCGGGGACCGCTGGGGGTCTTTAGGCACTGGTTTTTGGCAAAATCTGGCTTAGTAGGTGGCGAGGAAAGGATCACAAGCAGGATCTACAGCGGGAGCTCCGTCGAACAGGTCTGTTCACATGCCGCGTCAGGCCACGCCCCCCCACTGTTGACTTCCTGGACTTTCAAAGGGGACTCCCTCAGGGGAACTCTCTCGGACCAGACCACTGCCCCATTTTTATCACACAGGCAAGTGGGCTGGACCTAGACAGAAAAACCCACCAAAAGACCAGAAGAGTGGGCAAAGCATTTATCCCAACTCTTCCAACCGGGACAGCACCCAGTCACTGTTCCAACCTGCTTACACACTGGAATCAAGACGCTGGATACTGGAGACAGGTCTCTGCACAATGGATTCAGGCCACTGGTCTCTGGACACTGGATTCAAGACACTGGACTCGGGACACTGGATTCAGCACGCTGGACACAGTACTATGGGCGCAACACACAGGACACAGAGCTTTGGACAATGGGCTCAGTACTTTGGACTCAGCACTCTGTACACAGGACTATGGCCTTAGGACACAGGACTATTGACTTGGGACACAGGACTCTGCAACTCACAATGTCTGTCCTATGTTTTTTCCTCTTGATTCCAGATCAAAACAGCTAAAGGATGAGGAAGGCATATCACTTTGCCAGACATTGACAGTACTGGTTGCAGTGGCTACAGACTTAGTATTGGGAAAAGCAACCATATATGATTTAGTGACCCTGCAGAATGGTTGAAGTCCCTGACTCCCCATTGCCACAACAGCCACCCCTCAATTCTCACTTAACTTACCCCTGGGGTACGCTTACCTCGGGTTGGCAACCACTGATCCAAGGGCTATCATAATTGTCTGTATCACTATCAGACACAAGATTTTAATAACGTTTTGATATTTTTCATCAGTTTTACCAGTCCAACGTTGACCTTTTATTTAACAGTCTAATCTCTCCTTATAAACCTTTAAAAGCTTTTCCGTTCAACAATGACAGCCCCCCATATTTCCTTCCACACAATATCCCTTTCAAATGAACTAATATTGCTCCAATATATGGATGGATGTGTACAGTATGTGGATTTGATGACATTAGCACTTTTTGTTTCTCAACAAATCTCAGTATTCGAGAAAAATGTTCCGAGACATGTAATGGAGATATTAAGAGCTTGGTTTTGCCTGCCAAAAAATAAGATCAATAGTGTCTCATGCTCACAGATATACTTTGTTTTCCCCCAGTTTCTAACACTTTGCTTGATGAGCTGAAGAAATTGCTTTGATTTGTTTCCAGCCATTCTATGTCTTTTGTAAATTTGTCTAATTCTAAAATCGGTGTGTGATGTGGCAGTGATGGGTTATGGATGATCTTCTTTGCTATAACTCTACATCTTTACTTACTCGATACTGTCATACTCTGAATAAATGCAATTTAATAAACTGAACAACACCACAAAATGCAGAAATGTAGCGGTGTAAGCAGGAAGAATGGGCTCTGGGTCCACACTGTGAGATCCTGGCATGAAAAACTCTGCAGCATTGAAGTTTTGTATGCTAAAGGAAATGCACTTCTATACATCCATTAAAGACATGTAGCTATGTCTTACCTTGAACTTAAAGTGGCCCTGTTATTAAATCTTTCTACACTCATATTTGTCAAATAACGCTGTAAATGCTAATTTGTCTGCTGCCTGCACTGTTAAACGTATCTCGGCTCAGAAGCAATCTTATTCTGAAGTCCACAAATAAGCCTGCACTTCAATGAACGTTGGTCACCTGCAGCTCTCACTGGTTCCTCCCACTGACATCCACTCATAACATTCATACAGGTGCGATCAAGCGTGTGCGAGTTTCCGCATGTTTTCCATGTGTTCCTGCGCATTGTGTGTAGAGCAGCCCATTCATTTTAATGGGCGGAAAAGAATTGACAGACCATTAAAAAAATAAAAATAAATGCACCACATTGAACCACGTGGTGCTGCGAAACCTTTTGCACACGTTAGCAGAATGAACAATTAAGGGCACCTTCGTGCATCTGCTAAAGGGCAGTGTGTTTCTGTGCGTGTTGGAAAATCGCACGATTTTGCTCCTGTTTCCAACTCAGTCTTACAGTAGGCATGTAATTTAATTTGTTTATCTTAGCCACAGCCTCTTAACCACTTCCGCGCCATAGCCGAAAGATGGCTACAGCATGGCTCTCTTATTCCGGGAGGTGTCCATGGATCCATGGTGTTCATGGATCCCTGGGTCACGCATCTGGCGCACTCTGTGATCATGGTGTCCTTTGGACACAGCTAGATACAGATCAGGGTAAAGGGGCAATCACAGCGGCCCTTTACCACGTGATCAGCTGTGTCCAATCACAGCTGATCACAATGTAAACAGGGTTGCCAGTTATCGGCTCTCCTTTCCTCATGCACTGTCATAGAGTGAGGAGAGGAGAGCCAGCAACCAACAATCCTGACAGGGGACATATACACAGACAATCAGGGCACTGATTATCAGTGCCAATTAGTGCCCATTAGACATGTGCATTCGTTTTCGTCCGAATGCATTTTCGTCCGAATTTTGGGTATTTTCGTTATCGTTTTAACAAACGATAACGAAAGTGCAGAATCCAAAAGATCCGACAAAAACAAATGCTTTATTTTCGTTTTCGTTGCTACAACAGTTCGATGTAGATAGGAGATTCGACATGACGCTGACAATAACGATTTGTGTCAATCGAACCTGTGGTCGAATGTGCCTAACCTTAACTCTATTAGTCCAAGATTATTCTACATAGAGAGAAAAGATTTGACATAGAGAGAAAATATTCGACATTATAGAGAGAAAAGATTCGACATTATAGAGAGAAAAGATTCAACATTATATAGACATGATGATTCGACGAAGCAGCTAAAAACATACGATTGCCACGAGCGGTCATTTATGGTCAAATGCTCGGCCTATAGGCTATAGAAGAATTCTAATGTTGGCTGACTAGTAATAATAATAATTAATAAATATAATTATTACTAGTCATTTAACATTAGCATTCTACTATAGCTTGTAGGCGGAACATTCGACCGGAAATGTACAATTGCGGCGTTGTACAGTTTAGCTGCTCCGTCGAATCTTCTTAGAACTGTAGTGGGGATACACTTTCCTTGTGTATTTAAACTGGCAGAGACACCAGTGATGTGCAGTTCCCTGCAGCTCAGCGGGTGGCGCTGTCGCCTTGGGCTGGGGTTGAACCATTGCTGTGTGCCGTACCCCTTTTTTGTCCTCCCTTGGCAGTGGTATGGTGGGGCGGGGAACCCGCCGTGCCTGCTGGGAGAGGGTATAAAGGGGCGGCTATCTTTGTCACGGGGTGGAGTCCCAGGCACCTTCAGCCTGAGGGCGGTGGTTCGTGTCGGTCCTCAAGGCGGCCTAGGCCTGGAGGACGTTCGGAGGTCGTGTTCCATCCCAGGCACCTTTTGCCTGGGGTGAGGTACTCGGATGGAGGTCTGGAGCTCAGTGCCCACCACTGAGTTCCGCGAGGGAAGGAGATCCTAGGGGACCCCGGGAGTGGGTACCCGAATCCCAGAGGCGTAATGGACCGGGAGGGGGTACTCGCTTGAAGACCTGGTGCAGCATATCACCAGTGACGGGTGAGCCTCCACCGGAGACCGCCTGAAGGATATTCCCCCTCGATTGGAGACCGCAACCCACTTTCAGAAAGGAAAGTGGAGAGTTCATTGTGTCTGGGCCTATTCGTATCCACACCCCCTCTGTCTGTTCTACTTGTTGAGGGAGTCCAACTGTCTGTGCATTACTCTGTTATCGGAAGAATAAAGGAGTGTTGGACTTTATTGGTGTGGGGCTCATTTTCTGGCAGACATTGTTTGAGAAACCACCAGGAGGAGGCTCCAGATGCAGAACACCGACCCGAAGGTAAAAGAGGATTTTTTTCTCACTGCACATACATCTGCCGGAGGACTTGGCATGGTGACCCCGCACTCTCTCCTTCAGAGTACCCCTAGACAAAAGCCAGAGCCAGAAGAACTGATTGAAAGAGGGAGAGAGTGGAGGCCGCTACAGAACATTCGACAGACACCATAAGCCTTCAATGACAGATTCGACATTAATTAATTTGGATTTTCGGACTAATGCATATTTTAACAAAACAAAATAAATAAAAACGAATTTCGGGAGTAACTAAATTAATTTATTTTTGGGACGAAAACTAAATTCCGAAACCAAAATATTTCAGTGTGCACATGTCTAGTGCCCATCAGTGCTGCCTATTAGTGCCAGCAGTGCTACATATCAGTTCCCATCAGTGCCGCCTATCAGTGTCCATCAGTGCCCTTCATGCCACCTCATCAGTGCAGCCTATCATCTGTGCCCTTCAATGCCGCCTCATCAGTGCCCATCAGTGCAGCCTCATCAGCGCACATCAGTGAAGTAGAAAAAATACTTATTTGCAAAATCTTTTGTAGCGGGGTGTACAATTTAGGGGAGTGTCTGAGTGGTAGTTGGGCTCAGACACACTATTGTTAGGGTTAAGGGACCATTTGTGTGCCATGGGAATTGGTATTGGTGTGTAGTTCTCTGGGACCTACAGGTGGCGCTGTCGCCCTGGGTCCGGGTTGAACCGCAATACAGGGTTGCGCCTTTTCTTGTCCCCTTTCGGCAGCAGTACGGCGGGGCGGGGAACCTGCTGTGCCTGTCGGGAGAGGGTATAAAAAGGGGCGGCCATCTTCCATGTGGGTCGTCCACGCCCAGGCACCTTCGGCCTGGGTGTGTGGGTTGTGTTTGTCCGCGCCCAGGCACCTTCGGCCTGGGTGTGTGGGTTTGTTATCTCCGGGTGCCCTAGGCCTGAGGGCCGAGTTCCTGTTCCATCCCAGACACCTTCAGTCTGGGGTGAGGTACTAATTTGGAGGCCTGGGGCCCAGCACCTTCGACTGGGTTCCGCCGGGGATCGAGGACTCCCAGGGTGCTGCCTTGGGAGGGGACCCGGATCTGGGATGAGGAGGCCAGAGAGGTTACCTGTACCGAAGACCCAGCGCAGAGCTGTGGTGACGGTGAGGACCTCTGGTAACTCTCCGGAGGGATGTCTTCTCCTCTACACGGGCCAAGTACTCTCTAGAAGGAAGTTCTCTAAAAGGTCAGTGGCAGTGGCCTAATAGGGCCGTGCCCTATTCACCCGGTCAGTGGCAGTGACCCGTTCTCCAAGTCAGTGGCAGTGACTTTCTATTCAACTGGTCTGTGGCAGAGACCAACCTCACGGTCTGTGGCAGAGATCATGCGCCATAACTGTTTGTGAAATCTAAACAGTAAGAGAACATGATTCAAGTTTGTGCCTGGACCTCCTCCCACCTAAGCTGTCCTGTGTCTTGTCCCAACCTGTCTGCTTTCAAAGAGGCATATTTATTATCCGTGTGAAATAAATATAGAAGTTGGACTTTCAGTTGGTGTGGACAGTTATATTCCTGGGGAAACATAAGGACTTGCATCCATCTAAGGTAGAGGTGAGAATCTTCCTCGGGAGGATTCAACTCCAGCCGCAGGCAGGCCCGAAAAGTAACACCGCTCAACCTCCTTACTCAGGAGGGTACGGGCTTGTGGTGCGGTGTGCCTCTCCCCTCTCTGCGAGGAGCCAAAAACACATACAAAAGGGCAGGTAGGGGGAGAGGTGAGGGCGCTTATAACACTTATAACAGAAACTAAAAAAAAAATTGTTGTTTTTTTAAAAATGTCCGTATTTTTGTTTGTTTAGCAAAAAAAATTAAAACCCAGTGGAGAATAAATACCACAAAAAGAAAGCTCTATCTATCTCAAAAAAATAACAAAAATTTCACATGAGTACAGTGTTGCATGACTGCGCAATTGTCATTCAAGGTGCAATAGCACTGAAAGCTGAAAATTGGCCTGGGCAGGAAGGAGGTATAAGTGCCCAGCAAGCAAGTGGTTAAAGCCTGCCCCAGCATCTTTTTAAACAGTTCAGAATACCTGGAGGGTGGGACAGATCGGCAATCATGTGACCACTGTCATGGCGGTCACATGATTTGAAGCTGGTCCCGCTGACTTTAGTACAAACTTTGTGCTGGGAACACACAGTGAGCACGCTTTCAGCGTATAGGCATCAGTCAGCCAGCGACGCATTTGTGTGGCATGGGAGCATTAAAGCCCAGCCTTTTGCTGCCACAGATTTGTGTTAGGCAGTCGTTAAGCGGTTAAAGGTATTCTGTCACTTTTGCTCAATCAGGACAGGTTCCCCTGACAGAACCCACCCATTAGTGTTTAACCCCCACTCCCCCATGCTCTGTAAATACCCAGTGTTTGTGGGTATTGGGAGCACTTACCCTTCTCCCAAAATTCAGTGCCCTTGCAGTGGCAGTCAGTTCTCTGGCCTAAACACTGTCACACCAAAAAGCAGAGGAAGTCAATAATGTACAGTATATGACAGGAAAAAAAAAAAGAAAAACTAAAACCACACACTTACGGTTGCCCCCTGTCCGGAATTGATGCGGACAGTCCAGGTTTTGAATCGTGTGTCCGGGTTTCAGACCGCTTGAAACCCGGACACATTATTCAGAATGGACTGCAGTTCTCCACCAAGTAGCACAACCACCGTGTACATAGGTGTGTACACGAGCCCCACCCCTATATATGGACAGGAGAGGAGAGAGGGCTCAATCAGCTCCTCCACCTCCCACTGTGACCCCTCTGTCTGCCCACCCACACTTGAATCGCTGGTGTTCTGTGCCTGAGGAAAGGGATGGGTGCAGGGCCGGATTTCCCACAAGGCCAGGCCTCCGGGCGGCAGTGAGAGCAGGGGCCATGCCGCGCGGCGAAGGAGACAAGTAATTTCAGCGGTGCGTGCGGCGGTGGGGGAGAAAGATTACATGATCTCTCATTGCCTGCACTGCTGTTCCGCCCTTACTTGCAGGGCCGCGAAGGCTGCTCGTCACAGAGGAGAGAGAATGACGTCATCTCTCACCGCCCGCCCTCACTCTCATCTCTCACTCGCATGTGCCTCTGTTTACCCACGCGGGAGAGGAGAGGCTGACAGCGTTGTACCTGGCTGCAAGTACTCTGCAATGCTGGGAGGGGGAGGCTTGATTTTACATGCAATTAGTGACAAACTACTACTTTTTGGGTGGCAGCCAGGTAACTGTGGCAATCCCCAATCTGCTAGCAGGCAGCGTGGCAAGTGACATCCCCATCTGGTGGCAGGCAGCATGGCAAGTGCCATCCCATCTGGTCGCAGGCAGAGTGGTAAGTGACATTCCCATCTGGTGGCAGGCAGCATGGCAAGTGACATCCCCATCTGGTCGCAGGCAGAGTGGTAAGTGACATCCCCATCTGGTGGCATGTGGCAAGCGACGGTGGCAAGTGACATACTCGGGGCTCCCACTCATTCTGCTTTATGGTGAGTTGAACTATTTAATTTTATATTACAATGTAATGATAGAAATAGTGCATTTCAATCATCCTGACACCATAACAACCATGGTGCCGGAATGATTGAAGCACTAACACCAGTCATTGTCTGCGAAAAATCGCTTACCCCCCCCACGCGTGTGGGGGGGGGGGCATTGAAGGACCCGGCCTTGGGGCGGAAAAGGGAGTAAATCTGGGCCTGGATGGGTGAGCTAGAAATTTGAGGCTCAGCATCTGGCAGATACATGGTGGATGAAAGGTGTTGCCTGAGCCTCCATCCTCAGGTTAGTGAGCGCACCATCTGATGTCTGTGACTGAAGTCTCCCCTTTCCCTCCCTTCTCTCTCCTGCCTCTAAGCGAGTGAGTACACTAAGGTAAGGGGGGCTCAGATGTAAGGGGTGTCCTGTGGACTCTCATGTAAGGGGTGCTTTGGGAACCCTGATTTAAGGGAGAATGCAGGGAACTCTAAAGTAAGTGGGAGCTTTGGTGAGAAGAAACACCCTTCCATCAGAGTCAGTGGCGGCCCGTCCATAGGGGGTGCCCGGGCGCCGCCCCCCCCTCCTGTGGTCACCAAAAAAAAAGAAATTAATAAAAATAAAAAAATAAAAACTCTTAAAGGGCCCGTTTTTTTTTTTTTGTTTTTTTATGTCTTTTTTTCACACATGGCGGCGCGACCATAGTGGGCGCAGAAGCGCCGCTACCGCTCGCTTCTGCGCCCGACCGTCACTCACAACAATACATAGGTTCATGCATTGCATGAACCTATGTATTGCTGCCGCCCACTGTTCAGATGGCCGGCCCCTTGAGCGCCGGCCATCTGAATCACAGCGTCTGATTGGCATTTAGAAGTGCCTATCAGAGCCAGCGGCTCTGATAGGCTTCCCGACTACAGCCTAAGGACTGTAATCGGCTTCTAAATATCTAATGAGAGGACGCACAGGGGTGCGTTCCCTGGCCAATCAGGTTCACCGGGTCTGGTTACCGGTAACCTGATTGGCTGAAGTGACATCGAGGGCGGGAGAAGACATCGAGGACGGAAGAAGGACGGCGCTGACTCGAGGAAGGTAAGTGCAGGGCTGGGGGGACAAACTGGCTGTATATGGGGGAGAAACTGGCTGCATTATGGGGGACAAACTGGCTGTATATGGGGGACAAACTGGCTGTATTATGGGGGAGAAACTGGCTGTATTATGGGGGAGAAACTGGCTGTATATGGGGGAGAAACTGTCTGTATTATGGGGGAGAAACTGGCTGCATATGGGGGAGAAACTGGCTGCATATGGGGGAGAAACTGGCTGTATTATGGGGGAGAAACTGGCTGTATTATGGGGGAGAAACTGGCTGTATATGGGGGAGAAACTGGCTGTATATGGGGGAGAAACTGGCTGTTTTATGGGGGAGAAACTGGCTGCATATGGGGGACAAACTGGCTGAATATGGGGGACAAACTGGCTGCATATGGGGGACAAACTGGCTGCATATGGGGGACAAACTGGCTGTATTATGGGGGAGAAACTGGCTGTATTATGGGGGAGAAACTGGCTGCATATGGGGGAGAAACTGGCTGCATATGGGGGAGAAACTGGCTGTATTATGGGGGAGAAACTGGCTGTATTATGGGGGAGAAACTGGCTGTATTATGGGGGAGAAACTGGCTGTATATGGGGGAGAAACTGGCTGTATATGGGGGAGAAACTGGCTGTATATGGGGGACAAACTGGCTGTATTATGGGGGAGAAACTGGCTGCATATGGGGGAGAAACTGGCTGCATATGGGGGAGAAACTGGCTGCATATGGGGGAGAAACTGGCTGTATTATGGGGGAGAAACTGGCTGTATTATGGGGGAGAAACTGGCTGTATTATGGGGGAGAAACTGGCTGTATATGGGGGACAAACTGGCTGTATATGGGGGACAAACTGGCTGTATATGGGGGACAAACTGGCTGCATATGGCGGACAAACTGGCTGTATTATGGGGGAGAAACTGGCTGTAATATGGGGGAGAAACTGGCTGTATTATGGGGGAGAAACTGGCTGTATTATGGGGGAGAAACTGGCTGTATTATGGGGGAGAAACTGGCTGCATATGGGGGAGAAACTGGCTGCATATGGGGGAGAAACTGGCTGCATATGGGGGACAAACTGGCTGTATTATGGGGGAGAAACTGGCTGTATTATGGGGGAGAAACTGGCTGCATATGGGGGAGAAACTGGCTGTATTATGGGGGAGAATCTGGCTGCATATGGGGGAAAAACTGGCTGCATATGGGGGGGAAACTGGCTGCATATGGGGGAGAAACTGGCTGCATATGGGGGAGAAACTGGCTGTATTATGGGGGAGAAACTGGCTGTATTATGGGGGAGAAACTGGCTGCATATGGGGGAGAAACTGGCTGTATTATGGGGGAGAAACTGGCTGCATATGGGGGAGAAACTGGCTGTATATGGGGGAGAAACTGGCTGCATATGGGGGAGAAACTGGCTGCATATGGGGGAGAAACTGGCTGCATATGGGGGGGAAACTGGCTGCATTTGGGGACAAACTAGTGGCGTTTGGGCACAGTGGCTGCGTTTAATGGGCACAGTGGCGGCAATTGATGATTTTTTTTTTTCAGTTTGTTTGCGCGCCCCCAAAAAATTTGAGCACCAGCCGCCACTGATCAGAGTTCCCCTTTATACTAAAGTGCACAGCGTTCGCCCCCTTTAAAAGAAAAATTGCTGTGTGCCTCTAAAGTGTTGAGGTTTGTCTTGAAGAAAAGGTGGCAACCCTACACACACTTCATGAAGTAGTTCATGATATCTTGTAATTTAGGAGTTTTATCTGTGTTTTATCCACTAAAGAAACATTATTACGGTGCTCTTACATGTATGTGACTAAAGAGTTTTATATTTTCTGTTTATGTGCTACTCTTATGTACAGTGAAACCTCGGATTGCGAGTAACGCGGTTAACGAGCGTTTCGCAATACAAGCATTTTTTTTTTTAAATCCTGACTCGGTTTGAGAATGTTGTCTCGCAAAACGAACAGGATCCAAGCCACAGCGCATTTTGCCAGAGCTGCGGGGGCGCCGGAGCCGAGCGGAGCCGTTCGGAGCCATTCAGAAATACTCAGAAAAACTTGAAAATACTCCGTTCCCGAGCCTTTCTGAGGTTTTCAGAGTTCAGCCGAGCTGTCCCTGAGCCTTTCCGAGTATTTCCGAGGCTCTCCAGCACCCCCCCCACCTCTTGCCACATGCGGTATTGCATGCTATAGAAGTCAATGCGGAGCAAATTATTTTAGTTTCCATTGACTTCTATGGGGAATCTCACTTTGATATGTGAGTGCTTTGGATTACGAGCATTCTCATGGAACGGATTATGCTCATAATCCAAGGTTCCACTGTATTGAATTGTACTAGACTGTTCGTATGTTGGCATGTATCCAATGTGGATGTCTGTTTACAATGTGGATGTCTGTTTACAATGTGGATGTCTGTTTATTCTTTTTCTTTAATAAAAATCTTTTTTGATAAAAAAGAAAAGCACAGAACATATCTGCAACACATGCACATTTCACCATGTTTAATCCCTTTAACCACTTTGCGCCCGTCATACGACTTATGACGGCCGCAAAGTAGTTCTATAATGCCGGGAGGCCGTCATTATATGGCCTCCGCTCTTTACGGCCACTGGGGGGCGCGCAAGTGCGTGCCCGGCGCATCACTGAGATGCCAATGCGCGTGCCTGGCGGCCGCGATGTCCGCCAGGTACCCGCGATCGGCCGGTACAGAGACAAGGACATGGATCTCTGTGTGTAAACACAGAGATCCATGTCCTGTCAGGGAGAGAGGAGACCAATGCTGTGTCCCTTGTACATAGGGACATCGATCGGTCACCTCCCCCAGTCAGTCCCCTCCCCCCACAGTAGCAATCACAGATTAGGGAACATATTAACCCCTTCCTCGCCCCCTAGTGTTAACCCCTTGTCTGCCAGTCACATTTATACAGCAATCAGTGCAGTTTTATAGAACTAATCGCTGTATAAATGTGAATGGTCCCAAAAATGTGTCAAAAGTGTCCGATGTGTCCGCCGCAATATCGCAGTCCTGACAAAAAACGCAGATCGCCGCCATTACTAGTAAAAAAAAAAAAAAAGTCAGAATTCTATCCCCTATTTTGTAGACGCTATAACTTTTGCGCAAACCAATCACTATACGCGTATTGGGATTTTTTTTAACCAAAAATATGTAGAAGAATACGTATCGGCCTAAACTGAGGAAAAAATTGTTATTTTTAAAAAAAAATGGGATATTTATTATAGCAAAAATCCAAAAATATTGTGTTTTTTTAAAAAATTGTCACTCTTTTTTGGTTTATAGCGCAAAAAATTAAAATTGCAGAGGTGATCAAATACCACCAAAAGAAAGCTCTATTTGTGGGGAAAAAAGGACGTCAATTTTGTTTGCGAGCCACGCCGCACGACCGCGCAATTGTCATTCAAAGCGACGCAGTGCCGAAAGCTGAAATTTCGCCTGGGCAGGAAGGGGGTATATGTGCCCAGTAAGCAAGGGGTTAACAACCCTACAAATACAGAAAAATATCTGGTAGTTATTGTGGGTTGATAACACAGTGGTTTTATAGAGTGGTGTCAGCTCTGCCAAATTTTCTTTTGCCAAACTCCTCAAACCTATCTACTCTCCCGTCTTCACAACATAGAGACTAATCATTCTGTAATCCAACTAGGAGGGCTAATTAGACTCCCTGGGATTACACAAGACGTGTGTGCAGAACACAGGACAGCTTTCATTTTTTTGCATGATCAACAGGTATTTTGTTTGCGCTTGAACAGATATAACAAACAGTGTTGGGCAAACGGTTCGCCGAACACCCAAATTTGCAGGGTGTTGGCCCCACAGAACAGCCTGCAATGACCTGAGCATTCTGTGCCTTGATTGGACAATGCTTTGCCCAATCAGGACGCAATGCAAGCCGGCCGTGGCGTCCTTAACAACTCATGAGTCATTAGCTGTCAATGGGTTTCCCCGCTAATAGCTGAATAAAAAAAAGGAAAACGGTGCGGGGTCGCCCTCCCCAGTCAATACCAGGCTCTTTGGGTCTGGTGTGGATTTTAATGGGAACCCCACACCAAAATTAAAATAAAAAAAACGGCATGAGGTCCCCCCAAAATCCATTCCAGACCCTTATCTGGGCGTGCAGCCTGGCAGATCAAGAAAGGGGGGGATGAGGAAGCAAAAAATAAAAACAAGAGACAAGTTTTTGACAAATCCTTTCCTTTATTTAAAAATAAAAGAAAATAGTGTCCCTCAATGTAAACCCATCGTCAGTCACGCGGCCCTTTGGGTAAGAACATTTCTCCTGTTCGGGAGTTCTGCTGTGAACCGAACAGGGGGGTGTTCAGCCCATGTCTAATAACAAAATGCTTTTAGTGGTATTTTTAAAAGCTCAAATGGGGATAGACAAGGGAAGGTTGTTATTAAGGAATACACTTTAAATCTGTGTAAACTCCCTAAATATGTCTTTTTACCTGATTGCAGATAATTCCTGTTGTTAACAGAGTTCAATATCTGCAGCTCAAATTTCACACACTAAATGAGTCAAAAGAGATGATTCTTAAAGTGGAGTTCCACCCTGAAAAAAAATGTTTTTCACCAAAAATCATCAAATTTTTTTATTTATTTTTTTATACTTACCAGAAATAGCGGTTGCTATGCGTAAGTCCCTAATCTGCCTCTTCATCCTCCTCAGTGGATCTTCTCCCTCCGTCATCCTCGCGGTGTCTTCTGGTGAATGGGGCACGCTGCTTTCTGGGAACTGTGTGTATCCCAGGAGCAGCCGGCCCATTCACAAAGAGCTGCGCGGCTCGCGCATGCGCAGTAGGAAACAAGCAGTGAAGCCGTAAGGCTTCACTGCCTGTTTCCCTTAGTGAGGATGGCGGCGCGGGACCTGCAGTGACCGAGGGATCGGCATCGGGGGGGGGGGGGGGCATCATCGCAGGCGAGTAAGACAGGTAAGTGTCCTTATTAAAAGTCAGCAGCTACAGTGTTTGTAGCTGCTGACTTTAAAAAAAAAAAAATTGCGGCTGGAATCCCGCTTTAAGCCTCATTCACACAGGTGGCTGGGAAAATGGGGTAGTAAAAACAGAGGGGTTGATTTACTAAAGGAAAATCCACTTTGCACTTGAAAGTGCACATGGAAGTGCAGTCGCTGTAGATCGCTGTAAATCTGAGGGGAAGCTCTGCTGATTTTATCATCCAATCATGTGCAAGCTAAAATGCTGTTTTTTTATTTTCCTTGCATGTCCCCCTCAGATCTACAGCATCTGCACTTCCATGTGCACTTTCAGTGCACTTTCAAGTGCAAAGTGGATTTTCCTTTAGTAAATCAACCCCCTAGTGTTGAGTTTGACTACCTACCTAAAGCCTGCAATACAGATGGAGGGGGCATTTCACATGCTGTGGCCACAATGCTTTGTGGCCCACTTGCGGCAAATTTAAAATGGTATGTCGAGTTGACAAGTGGCGCTGCATGTCAAAGTCGAATATCCAATTTAAAAGGGATGTGCTGCAACCACAATTCAAAAAGTATCATGTGGTTTGCTGCAGTATGTTTATAAATATAATGAAAGCAGTACTTTTTCCATTGTCTAGTAAGTTTTGCAGCTGGTGATGCATTTGGATGCGAAACGTGTCGGAAGATTCTACTGTTGCCACTTTTGATCATTTGATAAGCGCTGTTATACTCTTCTAAATGTAAGTGTTCCTACCTACATTAAAGTACCTTTATATACAGTATTACACTATGTGCCTTTTCTTCTCTTTTACATTATTGCAATTCATCTGGTAACACTGCCTGGCCCTAACTGGATACTGTCCGTAAGATTCATCGTATATCCGGATAGGAGCAACAACCCTTTTCCATCTTGGATTGTAGCTTGTTGTTTCCGCTTGAATTGCTGCTGAAGATTCGCTGTCTACAGTGGCTTACCAATGCCTGGTTGACCCTCTGAACGTATGTTTTTGGGGTCCACTCTTTCTGGTAAGCCTTTTCTACAACCGATTGGTGGTGGTCACTTCACGTTAAGTCTGTTGGGAGCACTATCACTTTGATTATTATCCATTAGTTTTTTCATTAAGCATTCAATTTATTTTGATAATATTAATGAATTTTATTTTTTGGGTGAATTTTTTTTATGTTATATAGTCCACACCATTGTGGATTATTCGAACTATCTTTCATCATGGTGGATTATATGAACGCTACTATACATCTGTCACTAGATGTTCTGTTGACTGCTTTAATCACAATCACTGTTATACACTGCACTTGTTCAGAGTGCAGTTCTCATTTGATTTAGCGCTACACATTTTTGTTTTGTTTGTTCTTTACCACTTTCAACTGGTTGTGTGAGCTGCTATACCACCAGGCAGCGCGGAATTTTTGTATTTGTTTTTCTGTAGTTTTTACTTATCTCTCTCCAAAGCTCTAAGTGCTGTGTCTTTCTGCTGCTCCATTTCTGACAAGTTCTACAACACATGAGACAACAGCAGCTGAAAGTTTGTGTCAGGGAGGGAGCATAGAGGTAGATAAGCAGGGAGCTTGTCTATTCAAAGAACAGCTCTGCATGTTTCTTCATTCCTCTGCCTATGTGGAGGGGTGTGTGTGTGTGCCTTTCCTCCAATCAACTCTCATCCACCTTGTATGGCCAGACCCCACACCCACTGCTGGAAGAGGGTAGAAAGATTTCTAACATGATGTGCACTTTCTAAAGAGTGTAGACAGGAAAAGACAACAGATATACAAGTAAAGATTATGTAGGGAGATATGTATTATCTCTGTGTATCATCTGAGGCGATCACTTTACTGGGTATAGGAGAGGGTTTACATCCAGTTTAAGTGGTTGTAAACCCCTCTGTGCAACTTGTACCTATAGGTAAGCCTATAATAAGACTTACCTATAGGCAGGCCTCGACAAACCCCGGGCGCCAGGTCGCCATTGCGACTAGAATTAGCGACCTGGGGCAGCACAGCTGGG
Organism: Rana muscosa; assembly: GCA_029206835.1. Taxonomy (NCBI): domain Eukaryota; kingdom Metazoa; phylum Chordata; class Amphibia; order Anura; family Ranidae; genus Rana; species Rana muscosa. Next base: position 77,690,292 of record CM055116.1, on the reverse strand, counting down.
GTATCCTGTGTCTCTGTGCCCCCCCTCCGCACCGCGGGATCGCGTCGGGCCGCGCCGGCCGGTAATTGAGGCCGCGGCTTTGCGGCCTTCTGCAGGCCTATGCTTCCTTCTGTAGTCTAGCGCCATCTTGTGGTGGCCGTTGGTATTGCAACCAGCAATGCTAATGGAGTTTCCCTGTCTGTTTTTCCCTGCCATCTCCTTCCCTCTAATTAGAACCCCCAAACATTATATATATTTTTTATTCTAACACCCTAGAGAATAAAATGGCGGTCGTTGCAATACTTTCTGTCACACCGTATTTGCGCAGCGGTCTTACAAGCGCACTTTTTTGGGAAAAAATTTAAAAAATTTAATAAAAAAATAAAACAGTAAAGTTAGCCCAGTTTTTTTTTATATTGTGAAAGATAATGTTACGCTGAGTAAATTGATACCCAACATGTCACGCTTCAAAATTGCGTCCGCTCGTGGAATGGCGACTAACTTTTACCCTTTAAAATCTCCATAGGCGACATTTCAAAAATTCTACAGGTTGCATGTTTTGAGTTACAGAGGAGGTCTAGGGCTAGAATTATTGCTCTCGCTCTACCATTCGCGGCGATACCTCACGTGTGGTTTGAACACCGCTTTCATATGCGGGCGCTACTCACGTATGCGTTCGCTTCTGCGCGCAAGCTCGGCGGGACAGGGCGCGTTCCTGGCTCCTAACTTTTTTAGCTGGCTCCTAGATTCCAAGCAAATTTGTCAAGCCCTGCCTATAGGTACTGTAAATATCTCCTAAACGTGCGCCGTTGAGGAGATATTTACCTTGTAGTGCGCCGATGATGTCATTGGCCCATGCGCTGTGAAGAAACAGCCCATTGTGCCGTTTCTTCACTAGCAAGTGCTGTGACTGATAGCTCCTGTGCAAAGATGGATGTGACCATCAGCGGGGATGGCGCTGGCTTCGTTTGCAGGTAAGTGCCACATACTGGGCTAGTATGCGATGCATACTAGCCCATTATGCTTTTACTTTGCAGGGTAAAAAAGAGGAAGTATAACCCATCAGGGTTTACTTCCTCTTTAACCACTTTAATACCGGGCATTTTCACCCCCTTCCTGCCCAGGCCAGTTTTCAGCTTTCAGCGCTGTCACGGTTTGAATGACAGTTGTCGTGCGACGTGGCTCCCAAACAAAATTGACTTAATTTTTTTCCCACAAATAGAGCTTTCTTTTGGTGGTATTTGATCACCTTTGCGGTTTAAATTTTTTGCACTATAAACAAAAAATGACTGTCAATTTTGAAAAAAACACAATATTTTTAACTTTTTGCTATAATAAATATCCCAATTTAAAAAAAAACAAAAACTTTTTTTTCTCAGTTTAGGCCGATATGTGTTCTTCTACATATTTTTGGTAAAAAAAAAAACGCAATACGCGTATAGTGATTGGTTTGCGCAAAAGTTATAGCGCCTACAAAATAGGGGATAGATTTATGGTTTTTTTTTTTACTAGTAATGGCGGTTATCTGAGATTTTTGTCAGGACTGCGATATTGCGGCGGACACATCGGACACTTTTGACACTATTTTGGGACCATTCACATTTTTACAGCGAACAGTGCTATAAATATGCATTGATTACTGTATAAATGTGACTGGCAGGGAAGGGGTTAACACTAGGGGGCGATTAAGGGGTTAAATGTGTTCCCTAGGGAGTGATTCTAACTGTGGGGGGAGGAGACTGACTGGGGGGAGGTGACCGATCTGTGTCCCTATGTACAAGGGACACACCATCAGTCTCCTCTCTATGACAGGACGTGGATCTCTGTGTTTACACACAGAGATCCACGTCACTGACTCTCGTAAATGCCAATCGTGGGTACCTGGTAGACATTGCGGCCGCATGGCACGTGCATCGGCACCCGCGTGATGCGGCGGGCACAGATTTTCCCAGATGCACGCCCGCTGCGGAGCGCAGGGAACTAGTAAACAGGATGACGTCCAGGGACGCCCTCCCAGTAATTGAGCGCCGCGCTGTAGATGTCTTTTGTCTATAGTGCGGGCGCAAAGTGGTTAAGGTCCTTTTAAAATAGGAAGGCAAAGGGAGAGACAGAGGTGTGGAGGAGCTGGACCAGCAAAGACAGTAAACTAGGCACTCTCAAAAGAGTAGAGGGCTATGGCAGAAGGAAGAGGGCCCGTGCTAGGGGACTGACATGCTTCCTGAAGAATTCAAATGTGCTTGCAAGCTCAAACGTACATTGCAAGTCAATAAATACGGCGTATGGAAAGGAAAAACTCTGCAGGCAAGAATCTAAAATAGTTGATTTTTCTGTACTTTCACCTGGGATTTATTTATTTTTTAATCAGTGAGAGGATCTCTTTTTAAAAGCGAATCAAAGCTTATCTGTGCAAAATCTTTAAAAAAAAGGGCTTTGAAATTTTTGTTCTATTTTTCCTGTACACAATAGCGGCAGACAGAAAAGACATTGAAAAAAAAAAAAAGTGCAACAAAATTAAGTTCTTCAAGGGTGCCGCTGCCAAAGAACAGTTGAGAAGCAAAGCGATAGCCAGTGAAATGTGTAATTCTGTAGCTCTGACAGAAAGCATTATGCAGAGAAAATCTGTACAGAATGGGCAGACAAGAAGGAAGATTACCATGTGAACCCAATTACAGATCTCACACCTGCCACAAGAGCAACCTTTTCCGTGTGCATCTTTTTCATTACGGTGAAAATCCCGGCTGACCCTGACAAACTGTCTACATGCTCACCGTAACAACAGCTGCCGAAATGATTATTTTTTTCCAAACTGATATTGTACTCAGTCAGTGCAAAATGCAGCATGTGCCAATGCAATACCGGCTGACATTTCCTTTTTATGTTCCCTCGCTTCAGCCTTTTTTTCTACCTTTACGATCAGGGCTCTTTTCATTTATTTTGAAGATGTGTCAGTTGTGTGCTCAATATTGCTCACCTTTGTAGTCTATACTGACATAAAACTTTTTTTTGTTTTAACTGGTTTGTTTAGTAGCAGATCTGAATAGATTTATTATTATATACCGTATTTATCGGCGTATAACACGCACCTACATTTTAAGAGGGAAGTTTCAGAAAAAAAACTTTTTAACTAAACAACTTTGAATTAAAATAACGGTCAGTGCCCATCTGCAGCCTGATCAATGCCCATCTGCAGCACATCTCACCAATGCAGCCTGATCAATGTGGCCTGATCAATGCCCATCTGCAGCACATCTCACCAATGCAGCCTGATCAATGTGGCCTGATCAATGCCCATCTCATCATGCAGCCTTATCAATGCCCATCTCATCATGCAGCCTTTATCAATGCCCATCTCATCATGCAGCCTTATCAATGCCCATCTCATCATGCAGCCTTTATCAATGCCCATCTTATCATGCAGCCTTATCAATGCCCGTCTCATCATGCAGCCTTATCAATGCCTGTCTCATCATGCAGCCTTATCAATGCCCGTCTCATCATGCAGCCTTATCAATGCCCGTCTCATCATGCAGCCTTATCAATGCCTGTCTCATCATGCAGCCTTATCAATGCCCGTCTCATCATGCAGCCTTATCAATGCCCGTCTCATCATGCAGCCTTATCAATGCCGTCTCATCATGCAGCCTTATCAATGCCCATCTCATCATGCAGCCTTATCAATGCCCGTCTCATCATGCAGCCTTATCAATGCCCGTCTCATCATGCAGCCTTATCAATGCCCGTCTCATCATGCAGCCTTATCAATGCCCGTCTCATCATGCAGCCTTATCAATGCCCGTCTCATCATGCAGCCTTATCAATGCCCGTCTCATCATGCAGCCTTATCAATGCCCGTCTCATCATGCAGCCTTATCAATGCCGTCTCATCATGCAGCCTTATCAATGCCCATCTCATCATGCAGCCTTATCAATGCCCATCTCATCATGCAGCCTTATCAATGCCGTCTCATCATGCAGCCTTATCAATGCCCATCTCATCATGCAGCCTTATCAATGCCCATCTCATCATGCAGCCTTATCAATGCCCATCTCATCATGCAGCCTTATCAATGCCCATCTCATCATGCAGCCTTATCAATGCCCATCTCATCATGCAGCCTTATCAATGCCCATCTCATCATGCAGCCTTATCAATGCCCATCTCATCATGCAGCCTTATCAATGCCCGTCTCATCATGCAGCCTTATCAATGCCCGTCTCATCATGCAGCCTTATCAATGCCCATCTCATCATGCAGCCTTATCAATGCCCATCTCATCATGCAGCCTTATCAATGCCCGTCTCATCATGCAGCCTTATCAATGCCCGTCTCATCATGCAGCCTTTTCAATGCCCATTTTTAGCCTCAATGCAATCACTATCACCATCAATGCAGCCTGGACAGTGCATGAAATCACAGAGCCATCATCTCCTGTTCGGCTCACACTCGGCACTGATAGTCACACACACACACAGTGGCGTATCCAGGGTATGGCAGACATAGCAAGTGCCATGGGCGCCGCATGAAGGGGGCGCTGGTGAGTAGCTGGCAGTCTACACACTGCTCAGATGACCCCAGCAGAACACACAGTGGGTGCTCTCCTCCTCTCCCTGGAAAGTCTGTGAAAGTGTTTTTAGTGTGTGTGTGAGGTGACGCCCCCCCTCCGGCACATCACAATGTTCTACCTGCAGGGTGGGGGCTCACTCTCCGCTCCCCGGCCGTGCAGTGTACAGGGGGGGGGGGGGGGGGGGGCGGGAGGAAGTTGCTGCATGGAAGAGCGGAGTTGTTGAACAGCTGTGCCCCCCCCCCCCCAAATGAAAACGATCCTCACGGCAATAGAGCGATTCCATGTGTGTGTGTCTCCCTTCCCCCCTCCTGTAAGCTCTCAGCTGCTGGAGGGATAGAAACACAGAGAATCGCTCTGTAATTGCTGTGCCGATCATCCATTCCTCAGTGTCGGGGCTTCTGCTTGTCATAATGACAAAAGGCAAAGCCAGCAGAACATCTCCAACCTGTACTGTGAGTGTGTGCAGAAAAGGGTTCACAGCACAGCACAGCACAGCAGTAAGACGCAGGGGGCTGCACGATGATGATTTCAGTGTCCCGACTCGACCATCACAGGGAGGAGGGGGATATATGCATCTCATCTCACTGTTAGCCAATCATACTTTGCCCATGTTGCAGCCCCTCCCTCTTCCCCTCCCACCCGCCACATTTTGACTTCAGTTCCAGGAAGAAGAAGCCAGAATCAGTCCTTAATGTGCTTCTACACATGTGAGTTTTTTCTTTCTTTGTTTACTTCAGAGAGCCTGGGGGAGAAGGAGGTTCTGCAGCAGCAGCAGCAGCAGCAGGGACACTGGGATAGTCATGGATTCATTTAGACTTTTAATGCAGCAGGTGACAGAGGAAGAGAGGAACAGGACCAGCATTTGCTTATCTATTCTTGTTGTCATGTACTTACTCTGGCACTATACCCCACCTAACCTGGCACTATACCCCCCTAACCTGACACTATACCACCCTAACCTGACACTATACCACCCTAACCTGGCACTATACCACCCTAACCTGGCACTATATTACTCTAACCTGGCACTATATTACTCTAACCTGGCACTATACCACCCTAACCTGACACTATACCACCCTAACCTGGCACTATACCACCCTAACCTGGCACTATATTACTCTAACCTGGCACTATACCACCCTAACCTGGCACTATACCCCCTAACCTGACACTATACCACCCTAACCTGGCACTATACCACCCTAACCTGGCACTATATTACTCTAACCTGGCACTATATTACTCTAACCTGGCACGCACTATACCACCCTAACATGGCACTACTGTATATCACCTAACCTGGCACTACTGTATATCACCTAACCTGGCACTATACCACCCTAACCTGGCACTACTGTATATCACCTAACCTGGCACTATACCACCCTATCCTGGCACTACTGTATATCACCTAACCTGGCACTTTATGTTGGTCTATCACATAAAATACATTTACATTTTTGGTTGTAACATGACAAAATGTGGAAAATTTCAAGGGGTATGAATACTTTTTTCAAGGCAGCGTGTGTGTGTGTGTGTATGTATGTGTGTGTGTGTGTGTGTATGTATGTATATATATATATATATATATATATATATAATTTTTATAGTTGGGGCCCCCCTACTTTTGTTCCTGTCCCCCCATGTGCCCCCCCTAAATATGAAAGCTAGAGACACCACTGTTGCACAGAAGACAGAGTGACAGCGCAGTGGCAGGAGACTCAGGGGCCACACACCTGCAGCCATGGGCCACTTGTGCAGTGATTGGTGGCACAGCACAGTCCCAGGAGTGATCGGCGGGGACGGATGGCGCTGATCGTACTGTTGCTCGGGTATCATGCAGAAAAGTGTGGGCTGTAACAAGGGACACGCTCTGTACCTGGCTCTCCTTGCCCGCAAGGAGGGCACTAAGAGGGGGCAACTCAGCAAGAAGACGGCCAAGACCAACGGATGGCACTTCGAGGGAGAGCAGAGCACCTGACCCTCCGGACTCTACATGCTGGAGGGTGCCAGCTGTGAGAGGATCCCCCCACCCATAGTGGGCAGCAGGGGCAAGGAGAGCATGGAGAAGCAGGTACCCCACCAATGTCTATATATATATATATATATATATATATATATATATATATACTGGGCTCCACTCCTGCCCAGGACACTAGCTACATGGAGTTGGCATGTTCTCCCAGCGGGGTTCCTCTTCCACTCCAAACACATGCAGGTAGGTGAATTGTACCCTGTGTATAGACTGGCAGTGTACATGGCTAATCATATTCTACACTGACCCTACAATCATAGAGGACCCTACACATATCTATGTATACTTCCATTCAGTCCTGTCCAGCTCTTGGCAGATTTTGGGCCAGCGCTCATTTTTGGATAATTTTTCAGGCATGGGGGGGTGGCATGCAGAATGTGATCGCCCATGTACATTGCCACTTCATACAGACAGGGGACTATCACCTACCAACATGGCTTTGGAGTATGCCCACACCAAGAGAACATGCAAACTACATGCAGATAGCTTCCTGGCCCAGATTCAAACCAAGTGAGGCAAGTCCCAACAACTAACCTACTGTTCTCCCTATATACCTGTATATACTGACAGTATTATCTGAAAGATGGGTTTCAAATGTTTTGACAGGGGCGCAGTTTCAGTGCTTGCCATAGGCGCCATTTTCACTAGATACGCCTCTGCACACACAGTCCCGCCTCCACCATCGGCATTGGACCAGCTCCTATGATCGACAGAACACTGGTCCAATGCCAATGGCGGAGGCGGGACTGTGTGTGTGACGTGAGAGCCGAGTGAGAGCCGAACAGAAGATGACGGCTCGTGAATTCTGGCAGTGTTCGTTCCCCTCCTTAGCTTCAAGGTACACTATCGGCGTATAACACGCACCCGCGATTTTCCCCCTATTTTCAGATAAATACGGTATGTAACCTGTCTTTAGGCACGGTTTCCACTAGTGTGACTTGGCATGCGACTTGGGACTGCAAAGTCGCATGACAAGTCGTACCCCCATGATTTCCAATGAGTACCGTTCATATCTGTGCAACTTCAAAGTAGTCCCTGCACTACTTTGGTCCCACTTTGATGTGACTTGAGGTCCATAGACCTCAAGAATACACAGGCATTGCTACATATCGCATCAAAAGTGCGGTAAAATCGCGGCAGAGAATCACGGCAAAATCGCGTGACTTTGGGGTTGCAATAGTGGAAACCTAGCCTTACCTTAAAAATTAGATCTTATTCTGTTCAATAGGGTGGGGTCTATTTATATAAAAAAATTTATAGCCATTCATCCAGCAAATCTATATGTGCGGATATACACTATATTGTCAAAAGTATTATGACGCCTGCCTTCACACGCACTTGAACTTTAATGGCATCCCAGTCTTAAGCCTCATACGCACGATTGGATTTTCTGCGGACAAAGCGTAGGACTTTTGTCCGAAGAGCGTTGGCCAGGAATATATATTGCATGCAAACGGCAAAGAATTGTCGGCCAACAAACACGAAACAACTTGTTTTTTCAGCTCTTTTGCGCCACCCTTTGGGCAACTTCTGCTAATGTTGTGTTATAGTTAGCATTGCTTCTGAGCATGCGTGTTTGTACTTTGGAGTTTTGTCCAAAGGACTTGTGTACACACGATCGGATAATCCGACAACACACATTTGTTGGCGGAATATTTTAGAGCATGCTGTCCCACAGAAAATCCGACAACAATTGTCCGATGGAGCGTACAAACGGTCGGATTTTCCGACAACAGCCTGTCATCACACAATTCCCCTTGGATAATCCGATCGTGTGTATGAGGCTTTAGTCCAATATTGAGTTGGGCCACCCTGTGCAGCTATAACAGCTTCAACTCTTCTGGGAAGGCCGTCCACAAGGTTTAGGAGTGTCTATGGAAATGTTTGACCATTCTTTCAGAAGTTCGTTTGTGAGGCCAGGACATGTTGGACAAGAAGGACTGGCTTGCAGTCTCCACTCTAATTCATCCCAAAGGTGTTCTATCGGGTTGAGGTCAGGACTCTGTGCAGTCCAGTCAAGTTCCTCCAACCCAAACTCGCTCATCCATGTCTTTATGGACCTTGCTTTGTGTACTAGTGCGCAGTCATGTTGGAACAGGAAGGGGCCATCCCCAAACTGTTCCCTCAAAGTTGGGACCATGAAATTGTCCAAAAAGTCTTGGTATGCTGACGTCTTAAGAGTTCCCTTCACTGGAACTAAGGGGCCAACCCCCAACCCCTGAAAAACAACCTCACACCATAAGCCCCCTCCACCAAATGATTTGGATCAGTGCTCAAAGCAAGGTCCATAAAGACATGGATGAGAGAGTTTGGGGTGGAGGAACTTGACTGGCCTGCACAGAGTCCTGACCTCAACCCGATAGAACATCTTTGGGATGAATTAGAGCGGAGACTGCGAGCCAGGCCTTGTCATCCCCATCAGTGCCTGACCTCACTAATGCGCTTCTGGAAGAATGGCTAAACATTCCCATAGACACACTCCTAAACCAGATGTGAAAGTGGACTGTCACGTTTTTCCCTATTTTACCCACCCTCCTAATGTGAACCTATTTTTTGCTCATGCAGGACAAAACAAAGGGATTACTTCAATGCTCCTCTCTTCAACATCTTATCCCTACCCTAAATGCAGCTACACCTAAATAGTGGTGGGTGGTGTCCACATACATTTGCAAATGCATGCAACTTAGACAATCACATTCATTATATTTAGGCAGCATAGGTGTGGGCAGCCTTTGGCATTAGGGTGTGCACCCCGAAGCTCAAACACACTCTACCGATCACTCACGATGTTCATTCAGAAATGGAAGTGGCCAGTAAATGGCATATTTACTGGCCCCTTCCCCCACTTTGCTAAAACATCCACAGCAACAACCGGTGGGAGAGGAGAGAAGACGGTAATACTGTGGGGGGAAGGAGGGGGAGCCAGGTCAGTAGGGGGAATCTGTTCTGCACATGGTGATTAGGGTGTGCTTGGGCACCACTGGCACACCCTGTGCGCACGCCTATGTCCGGAAGGTTAGAGTTATTATTATTATGTGCCATCCAGTCGATGGTGACCCCCTGGCAACCACAAGGATAGTGTTCCCTTTTTATGATCTGTCTTCTGTTTGAGTCCTGAGTATTTTTAACCACTTAAGCCCCGGACCATTTGGTAGCTAAAGGACCAGAGGTGAATTCAGAATTTTGCACTGCGCTGCTTTAACTGTAAATTGTGCGGACATGCAATGTTATACCCAAACGAAATTTGCGTCCTTTTCTTCCCACAAATAGAGCTTTCTTTTAATGGTATTTGATTGCCTCTGCGATTTTTATTTTTTGCGATATAAACGGAAAAAGACCGAAAATTTTTTAAAAAAATGATATTTTCTACTTTTTGTTATAAGAAAAATCGAATAAACTCAATTGTAGTCATACATTTAGGCCAAAATGTATTCAGCCACATGTCTTTAGTAAAAAAAATGTCAATAAGCGTATATTTATTGGTTTGCGCAAAAGTTATAGAGTTTACAAACTAGGGTACATTTTCTGAAATTTACACAGCTTTAAATTTATGACTGCCTATCTCATTTCTTGAGGTGCTAAAATGACAGGGCAGTACAAACCCCCCCCCCCCCCAAATGACCCCATTTTGGAAAGTAGACACCCCAAGGAAATTGCTGAGAGGCATGTTGAGCCCATTGATTTTTTTTTTTTTGTCTTAAGTGATTGAATAATGACAAAAAAAAAAAAAAATACAAAAAGTTGTCACTAAATGATATATTGCTCACACATGCCATGGTTATATGTGGAATTTCACCCCAAAATACATTTTGCTGCTTCTCCTGAGTACGGGGATACCACATGTGTGGGACTTTTTGGGAGCCTAGCTGCGTACAGGACCCCGAAAACCAAGCACCGCCTTCAGGATTTCTAAGGACGCAAATTTTTGATTTCACTCCTCACTACCTATCACAGTTTCGAAGGCCATAAAATGCCAAAATAGCACAAAACCCCCCCAAATTACCCCATTTTAGAAAGTAGACACCCCAAGGAAATTGCTGAGAGGCATGTTGAGCCCATTGAATATATTTTTTTTTGTCCCAAGTGATTGAATAATGACAAAAAAAAAAAAAAAAAAATTACAAAAAGTTGTCACTAAATGATATATTGCTCACACATGCCATGGTTATATGTGGAATTACACCCCAAAATACATTTTGCTGCTTCTCCTGAGTACGGGGATACCACATGTGTGGGACTTTTTAGGAGCCTAGCCGCGTACGGGACCCCGAAAACCAAGCACCGCCTTCAGGATTTCTAGGCACAAATTTTTGATTTCACTCCTCACTACCTATCACAGTTTCGAAGGTCATAAAATGCCAAAATCGCACAAAACCCCCCCAAATGAACCCATTTTGGAATATAGACACCCCAAGCTATTTGCTGAGAGGAATGGCGAGTATTTTACAGCTCTCATTTGTTTTTGAAAATGAAGAAAGAAAATATATATATATATATTTTTATTTTTTTTCAATTTTCAAAACTTTGTGACAAAAAGCGAGATCTGCAAAATACTCACAATTAGTGATGAGCCGAACACCCCCGGGTTCGGTTCGCACCAGAACCCGCGAACGGACCGAAAGTTCGCACGAACATTAGAACCCTATTAAATACAATGGATGCGAACGTTCGGATTCTAAAGTGCTAATTATAACGACTATTATCCATGTTATTGTCCGAAACAGAGTTTGGGAACCCGGCTTCTGCACCAGGGGACATGTATCAATGCAAAAAGAAGTTTTAAAAACGGACGTTTTCCGGGAGCAGTCATTTTAATGATGCATAAAGTGAAAAAAAAAAAAAGTCAAATATTCCTTTAAATATTGTACCTGGGGGGTGTCTAAAGTATGCCTGTGAAGTGCCACGTGTTTCCCGTGTTTAGAACTGTCCCTGCACAAAATAACATTTCTAAAGGGAAAAAAGTCATTTAAAACTGCTTGCGGCTTTAATGTCTGGTCCCGGTAATATGGATGAAAATCTTTAGGAAAAATGGCATAGCTACCCCATCAACCCCCCCCCCCCCACCCCAGCCCATTACCAGCCCCTTTGGGTCTTGTATGGATATTAAGGGGAACCCCGCACACAAAATAAAAAAGGACCTATATACTCTGAACAGCCGTATACAGGCGGTGCATACAAGACAGGGACTGTAGGTTTGTTCTTATGTAGAATCTGTTTGTAATTTTGAACAGCTGCATTGTTTAAGTGGAGCTCCATGGCAAATTCCTTTTTTTTAGCTTTTTGTAAAACATAGGGAACGGTTATCACCCCTGTCACATTTTTTTTGCTGTCTGTGCCCCTGTTCAGAACATTTCACCTCACTTTGCGTCCCAATGACAACTGTTTTTGAAATGTGGTGTTTTTATTGAAACAAGGATTGGTGATAAAGCATCAGTAGAGAGGAGACACCTTTCTCCCATATTAATTCTTAAAGGAGAGAATTTTCCTTCCAAGGGGTAGATTTCCTCTCACTTCCTGTTGTCTTCTTCCGTTTGCAAGTAGTAGTAGTTTGTAAGTTGGATGTTTGAAAGTAGGGACCTGCCGTATATACTCTGCAGAAATTGGCCCCTTAGGTGTTGGTGTTGGCACAACACTGAAAGCACTCACAGTTATTCTTGGTGGGTGCTGGAACGCCCTGCTGTCAACTATTATATCAGGAATTGTAATAACATATAATTGTTGATCAGTGGTAGTAAAAATTGGGCCTTTGATGGTGGTGCTGGTGCCACAACACTGTAAGGCCTGACAGTTACTCTTGGTGGGCGCAGCAATGGTCCCTGCTGTGAATTATTAGATCAATAATTATAATTGCATGCCCCTGTTGAACAGGGGCTGAAAAATTGGGCCTTTGGTGGTGGTGGTGGTGGTGATGGTGGTGCTGGTGCCACAACACTGTAAGGCCTGACAGTTACTCTTGGTGGGCGCAGCAATGGTCCCTGCTGTGAATTATTAGATCAATAATTATAATTGCATGCCCCTGTTGAACAGGGGCTGAAAAATTGGGCCTTTGGTGGTGGTGGTGGTGGTGATGGTGCCACAACACTGTAAGGCCTGACAGTTACTCTTGGTGGGCGCAGCAATGGTCCCTGCTGTGAATTATTAGATCAATAATTATAATTGCATGCCCCTGTTGAACAGGGGCTGAAAAATTGGGCCTTTGGTGGTGGTGGTGGTGGTGATGGTGGTGCTGGTGCCACAACACTGTAAGGCCTGACAGTTACTCTTGGTGGGCACAGCAATGGGCCCTGCTGTGAATTATTAGATCAATAATTATAATTGCATGCCCCTGTTGAACAGGGGCTGAAAAATTGGGCCTTTGGTGGTGGTGGTGGTGGTGATGGTGGTGCTGGTGCCACAACACTGTAAGGCCTGACAGTTACTCTTGGTGGGCGCAGCAATGGTCCCTGCTGTGAATTATTAGATCAATAATTATAATTGCATGCCCCTGTTGAACAGGGGCTGAAAAATTGGGCCTTTGGTGGTGGTGGTGGTGGTGAGGGTGGTGCTGGTGCCACAACACTGTAAGGCCTGACAGTTACTCTTGGTGGGCGCAGCAATGGGCCCTGCTGTGAATTATTAGATCAATAATTATAATTGCATGCCCCTGTTGAACAGGGGCTGAAAAATTGGGCCTTTGGTGGTGGTGGTGGTGGTGATGGTGGTGCTGGTGCCACAACACTGTAAGGCCTGACAGTTACTCTTGGTGGGCGCAGCAATGGTCCCTGCTGTGAATTATTAGATCAATAATTATAATTGCATGCCCCTGTTGAACAGGGGCTGAAAAATTGGGCCTTTGGTGGTGGTGGTGGTGGTGGTGATGGTGGTGCTGGTGCCACAACACTGTAAGGCCTGACAGTTACTCTTGGTGGGCGCAGCAATGGTCCCTGCTGTGAATTATTAGATCAATAATTATAATTGCATGGCCCTGTTGAACAGGGGCTGAAAAATTGGGCCTTTGGTGGTGGTGGTGGTGGTGATGGTGGTGCTGGTGCCACAACACTGTAAGGCCTGACAGTTACTCTTGGTGGGCGCAGCAATGGGCCCTGCTGTGAATTATTAGATCAATAATTATAATTGCATGCCCCTGTTGAACAGGGGCTGAAAAATTGGGCCTTAGGCACTGGTGGCACAACACTGCAACCCCTCACAGATACTGTACTTGGAGCACAGCAATGAGGCCTGTTGCAAAGTATTGCATCAAAAATTGTAATTACACGCCCCTGTTAAACAGGGGCTGAAAAATTGGGCCTTAGCCACTGGTGGCGTCACCCATAAACCAAAATGATCTTCCAAGCTATCATCGTTAATCGTATCATTGAGGAGGAGGAGGAGGATAGCCAGTCAACATAACAGCACAGGCACTCAGCATCAGCATCAGTCTTGAAGGGATGTGACATTTTAAAATCAATTAGTCTGTTATATCAGCATCTGGTGTGTGGTAGCTGGTGGTGATCCAAGACTGGTTCATCTTGATGAAAGTCAGTCGATCAACCGAGTCGGTGGACAGGCGCACCCTGTGATCCGTGACAAATCCTCCAGCAGCACTGAATGTGCGTTCTGAAAGAACGCTGGATGCAGGACAGGCCAGTAGCTCAATTGCATACTGTGCAAGCTCTGGCCAGTGATCCATCCTCAAGACCCAGTAAGCCAGAGGATTTTCGGTGGGGAAGGTGTCCAAGTCTGACCTTGCCCCTAGGTATTCCTGGACTATGTATATCAGACGCTGGCGATGGTTGCTGGAACCGATCATACTTTGGGGCTGCGGACTAAAGAATTGTCTGAACGCATCGGTCAGACGGCCACCTTCCCCACCGCTCCTTCTTTGACTGCCGGAAGCCTCAGCAACTCGTTGTCCAGGACCAGGAGTTTGTAACCTCCCAGTCTCTGGGAACGCGTTGCACAGACCTTTCTGCAAGGCCTCCCGGAGTTGTCTCATCCTCTGCTCCCTCTGCGACGGTACGATAAGGTCCGCAACTTTACCCTTGTACCGTGGATCAAGGAGAGTGGCCAGCCAGTAATGGTCCCTCTCCTTGATCCGAAGAATACGAGGATCCTTCCGCAGACTTTGCAGGATCAGGGAGGCCATGCAGCGTAGGTTAGCTGAGGCATTCAGTCCGGAGTCCTCTGGGTCACTAAGGACGACATGATCCGCAGCCACCTCCTCCCAGCCACGTACAAGTCCACTGGTTTCTTGGGACTGTAAATCATCCCTAAAAGACTGCTGCTGATGATGCTGAGTGCCAGCCTCCACCTCCATGCTGACACAATCCTCCTCCTCCTCCTCCTCCTCCTCCTCTTCCTGTGCGATGGGTGGGACAGAAGGAACACTGTCTGGGTAAAGGGGGCCTTGAGAGGCAAGGAAGTCCTCCTCTTCCTGCCTCTGTTCTGCCTCAAGTGCCCTGTCCATTATTCCACGCAGCGTGTGCTCCAACAGGTGGACAAGAGGTACAGTGTCACTGATGCATGCACTGTCACTGCTCACCATCCTCGTGGCCTCCTCAAATGGTGCCAGGACAGTGCATGCATCCCTGATCATGCCCCACTGGCGTGGAGAAAAAAAACCCGAGCTCCCCTGACCCTGTCCTGGTGCCGTAGTCGCACAGGTACTCATTGATGGCCCTCTGCTGCGTGTGCAGCCGCTGCAGCATGGCCAACGTTGAGTTCCACCTGGTGGGCATGTCACATATAAGGCGGTTCTTGGGCAGGTTCAACTCCCTTTGAAGCTCAGCCAGGCGAGCACTGGCATTATAAGATCTGCGGAAATGCACACAGACTTTCCTGGCCTGCCTCAGGACATCCTGTAAGCCCGGGTACCTGCCCAAGAACCGCTGCACCACCAGGTTAAGGACGTGAGCCATACAGGGCACATGGGTCAGTTGTCCCTGTCGGAGGGCGGAGAGGAGGTTGGTGCCATTGTCGCAAACCACCATTCCTGGCTTAAGCTGGCGTGGCGTCAACCACCTCTCGGCCTGCCCCTGCAGAGCAGACAGGACCTCTGCCCCAGTGTGGCTCCTGTCCCCCAAACACACCAGCGCAAGCACGGCATGGCATCTTTTTGCCTGCGTACTTGCGTAGCCTCTTGAACGCCTACGGAGCACCGCTGGTTCCGAGGACAAACCACAGGAAGAGGCCATGGAGGAAGAAGAAGAAGAGGAGGGGGTGGAGGAGAGAGGTGTGTCACAACCAGTAGTAGCATTTTGGAGGCGTGACGGTGGAACAACCTCCAACACTACTGCACCTTGTCCTGCATCCTTCCCAGCTGCCAAAAGAGTGACCCAATGGGCCGTGAAAGAAAGGTAACGTCCCTGTCCATGCCTGCTGGACCATGAGTCAGCGGTAATATGCACCTTACCGCTGACCGCCCTGTCCAGCGAGGCCAAGACATTGCCTTCCACATGCCTGTAGAGAGCCGGAATAGCCTTCCGTGTGAAAAAGTGGCGTTTGGGAACCTGCCACTGAGGAACCGCACATTGCACAAACTCACGGAAGGGGGCCGAGTCTACCAACTGAAAAGGCAGCAGTTGAAGCGCTAGCAATTTAGCCAAGCTAGCATTCAACCGCTGGGCATGTGGATGGCTGGGAGTGAACTTCTTTCGACGGTCCAGCAGCTGGGGCAGGGAAATTTGCCTGCTAGAATCGGACGTCGGTGTACTGCTAGCAGAGTGCCCGCAAGTACTTGGCTGTGACACACCTAATTCTACACCTTCATTCCTCTCAGAGCAGGTTTTAGAGAGGACTGAAGGTATACTGGGGTTGGAGATCCCAGCTGATGCGGTGCAAGAAGAGGTCAGCTTTGTTCTTTGGTGTGGGTCTTTAAGGTAGGCTTGCCAACGAGCTGCATGGCAGGTCAACATATGTCTGATCAAGCATGTGGTGCCCAAGCGGCTGATGTTTTGGCCACGCGATATACGCTTGAGACATATGTTGCAAACAGCAGCTGTGCGATCTGATGCACTCGCCTCAAAAAAGGCCCACACCAAAGAACTTTTTGAATGATGGGCAGAGGCAGCGCCCTGCACAGGCGGAGCTCTGCGGTGTGATTCCGTCGGTGTGCTGCCCATACGCTGGCCACTCAAGGGCATCCTGCCTCGTTGGAGATGTGCCTCCTCCTCATCCTCCTCCTCCTCCTCCTCTCTCCTATTAGGCACCCACGTGGAGTCAGTGACCTCATCATCCCCTCCCTCCTCATCACTGGAGCCAATCTGGCAGTATGCTGCAGCTGCTGGAGCATGACTGCCAGATTGGTGTCCTTCTTGAGCATCCCCTCTCTCTGCTCTCACGCTGCTGCCTTCCTCTAGCTGGGTATCATCATCAGATCCTTCCAAACGCTGGGCATCCTCCTGGAGCATGTACCCAACACTGTGCTCAAACAGTTCGGGGGACTCCTCAGGAGGAGGGCATGGTGGGCCTAGGGAAGGATTGACTAATGAAGATAATGATACCAGAGAAGAGGACGCTTTGGCAGCTGCTTTGCCAGTACCCTGAGCCTGGGTGAGAGAGGATGAGGAGCATGAGGTGGGCTTGGTCATCCACTCTACCAAGTCTTCGGCATGATGTGGCTCAACATGTCCAGCTGCCGAAAACAAGGACAAGCGTGTCCCATGGCCATGTGCTGATGACAATGCACCGCGTACACGACCAGCACTGTTGCCCCCAGACACAGAGCCTGCTTGCCCTCTTTTTTTGCCTCCTGACTGTCTGCCTCTCCTTGGTTGCCTTCCAGACAGTTTAATGGATGGCCTGCAGGGAGATGGGAAAAGCAGCAATAAGGGCTACCTTCAGGTGTATATTGTGCAGGAGGCTTAGCAACAATGACACTGACACTGTCCCTTGCCTATCCTTCTCTGTCCCTAAACACAAGGATTGAAAATATGGTTCAGCAAAAAAGTTTTAGAACAGAATAGCACACTGACACTTTCCCTCACTGTCCTACTCTGTCCCTCCCTACAAACAAGATTTAGCACAGAATAGCACACTGATAATTTCTACGAGTGTCCTTCTCTGTCCCTAAACTCAAGGATTGAAAATATGGAACAGCAAAATTGGTTTAGAACAGAATAGCACACTGTCAGTTTCACTCACTGTACCTCTCTGTCCCTCAACTCAAGGATTGAAAATATGGTTCAGCAAAATAGTTTTAGAACAGAATAGCACACTGACACTTTCCCTCACTGTCCTACTCTGTCCCTCCCTACAAACAAGATTTAGCACAGAATAGCACACTGATAATTTCTACGAGTGTCCTTCTCTGTCCCTAAACTCAAGGATTGAAAATATGGAACAGCAAAATTGGTTTAGAACACAATAGCACACTGTCAGTTTCACTCACTGTACCTCTCTGTCCCTCAACTCAAGGATTGAAAATATGGAACAGCAAAATAGTTTTAGAACAGAATAGCGCACTGTCAGTTTCACTCACTGTACCTCTCTGTCCCTCAACTCAAGGATTGAAAATATTGTTCAGCAAAATAGTTTTAGAACAGAATAGCACACTGTCAGTTTCACTCACTGTACCTCTCTGTCCCTCAACTCAAGGATTGAAAATATGGAACAGCAAAATTGGTTTAGAACAGAATAGCACACTGTCAGTTTCACTCACTGTACCTCTCTGTCCCTCAACTCAAGGATTGAAAATATTGTTCAGCAAAATAGTTTTAGAACAGAATAGCACACTGTCAGTTTCACTCACTGTACCTCTCTGTCCCTCAACTCAAGGATTGAAAATATGGAACAGCAAAATTGGTTTAGAACAGAATAGCACACTGTCAGTTTCACTCACTGTACCTCTCTGTCCCTCAACTCAAGGATTGAAAATATGGAACAGCAAAATTGGTTTAGAACAGAATAGCACACTGACACTTTCCCTCACTGTACCTCTCTGTCCCTCAACTCAAGGATTGAAAATATGGAACAGCAAAATTGGTTTAGAACAGAATAGCACACTGTCAGTTTCACTCACTGTACCTCTCTGTCCCTCAACTCAAGGATTGAAAATATGGAACAGCAAAATTGGTTTAGAACAGAATAGCACACTGTCAGTTTCACTCACTGTACCTCTCTGTCCCTCAACTCAAGGATTGAAAATATGGTTCAACAAAATAGTTTTAGAACAGAATAGCACCCTGACACTTTCCCTCACTGTACCTCTCTGTCCCTACAAACAAGGATTAGCACAGAATAGCACACTGTCACTGACACTCTCCCTACCTATCCTTATTTGTCCCTAAACACAAGGAATCCAGGAATAGTAAAGGAAAAATAATGACACTGTCCCTGCCTATGCTTCTCTTTCCCTGCTCCGGAACACACTACACAAGGCCGCATCCTGCCTGTGGCCAATCATTGCTCTCCTCGCTGCCGGCGCTGTGATTGGCCAAGCATGCGGGGTCACAGTGCATGCTTGGCCAATCACAGCGCCTGGATGACACTGCGATGGCGTAGTGCATTGTGGGCCGTTCGCGTCACTCGAATTTGGCGCGAACGGCCCAAATCGTTCGATCTTCGTCGAACGATCGAACAGCCGATGTTCGAGTCGAACGTATGTTCGACTCGAACACGAAGCTCATCCCTACTCACAATACCTCTCAGCAAATAGCTTGGGGTGTCTACTTTCCAAAATGGGGTCATTTGGGGGGGTTTTGTGCTATCTGGGCATTCCATGGCCTCCGAAACTGTGATAGGCAGTGAGAAGTGAAATCAAAAATTTACACCCTTAGAAAGCCTGAAGGCGGTGCTTGGTTTTTGGTGTCCCGTACGTGGCTAGGCTCCCAAAAAGTCTCACACATGTGGTATCCCCGTACTCAGGAGAAGCAACAGAATGTATTTTGGGGTGTAATTCCACATATGCCCATGGCATGTTTGAGCAATATATCATTTAGTGACAACTTTGTGCAAAAAAAAACAATTGTCGTTTTTCCGCAACTTGTGTCAACATATAAAATATTCCATTGACTCGACATGCCTCTCAGTATATAGCTTGGGGTGTCTACTTTCCAAAATGGGGTCATTTGGGGGGGTTTTGAACTGTTCTGGCATTTTATACACAACATTAGGAAGCTTACATCCACTCTTCTAACCACTTGAAGACAAAGCCCTTTTTGATAGGCTTGTGCAATTCGTTTCGTAACGAATCAAAATTCGTCCGAATTTAGCAACTTTCGGACATTCGGAAGCATTCGAATTTCCGAACAGAGCAATTACGAATAAAACCGAATCCGAAATAAATTATACCGCAAAATAGCGAATGCCCGAAGGTCTTCGGCATAATTCGTTATGAAAAAAGTTACGAATGTACGAATCCATTCGAAGCACAATAACACTCACTCTGCTCTCTGCTTCTCCCTCACCATGCTGAACTCCCTCTCAAAATGGTGTACAGGGGCGGAGGCTATAGCCGCATGAAAAAACAAAAGTAAAATACGAGATTTCTAATCCATTCGAAGCACAATAACACTCACTCTGCTCTGCTCTCTGCTTCTCCCTCACCGTGCTGAACCCTCTCAAAATGGTGTACAGGGGCGGAGCCTATAGCCGCATGTAAAAAACGAAAGTAAAATACGAGATTTCGAATCGTTACAAATAACCGCTATGTATTTAGAAAAGTACAAATCCATTCGAAGCACATTAGGCATAATAGGCAGCGTCGTTGTGAGAGAGACACGGAAAATTACGAATCAACTAACCCAAAAAAAGTTACGAAAGTAGGAGTTGTGTCCAGAATCAACGAAAAACAACGTACTCTACCGAAAGTACGAATTATAAAGCAACAAAAAATTCAATGAAAAATGTCGCTTGCAAAAATACGAATGAGTCCGAACACGAAAAATCCCGTCTAGCAAAATTACGAATGATTACGAATCAACAGGACCGGAGAGAAACGAACCGAAACGGAACGAATTTTTCCGTTGTGCACAAGTCTACTTTTTGACACTTTTTGTTTACATGAAAACATTTTTTTTTTTGCAAGAAAATTATGTTGAACCCCCAAACATTATATATATTTTTAAAGCAAAGGCCCTACAGATTAAAATGGTGGGTGTTGCATTTTTTTTTTCTACACAGTATTTGCGCAGCGATTTTTCAAACGCATTTTTTGGGTTAAAAAATACACTTTTTTTAATTTTAATGCACTAAAACACACTATATTGCCCAAATGTTTGATGAAATAAAAAAGATGATCTTAGGCCGAGTACATAGATACCAAACACGACATGCTTTAAAATTTCGCACAAACGCGCATTGGCGACAAACTACATACATTTTTAAAAGCCTTTAAAAGCCTTTACAGGTTACCCCAGTAGATTTACAGAGGAGGTCTACTGCTAAAATGACTGCCCTCGATCTGACCTTTGCGGTGATACCTCACATGCATGGTGCAATTGCTGTTTACATATGACGCCAGACCGACGCTTGCGTTCGCCATTGGGCAAGAGCAGGGCAGGACAGGGGTGCTTTTTTTTTCTTTTTTTTTTTATTATTAATTTTGCTTTTTTATTTTATTTTTAAATTGTTCCTTCCAAGTATTTTTTTTTTTTATCATTTTTATTGTTATCTCAGGGAATGTAAATATCCCCTATGATAGCAATAGGTAGTGACAGGTACACTTTTTAAAAAAAAACTGGGGTCTTCTAGACCCTAGATTTTTCCTCTGCCCTCAAAGCATCTGACCACACCAAGATCGGTGTGATAAAATGCTTTCCCAATTTCCCAATGGCGCTTTTTATATCCGGGGGGGGGGCATTCCCTCCCACTGCTTGTAAAAGCAGTCCAGAGGCTAATTAGCCGCTAGGATTGCTTTTACATGAAAGCCGGCCGCAGGCTGAAAAGAATGATACCAAGATGATACCTAAACCCGCAGGCATCATTCTGGTATAAACATTCAAAATCCAGCAACATACCAGTACGTTGCTGGTCCTTGTTGGACATGTATTGTAATCTTTTTTTTTCATGCAGCCAGTTGGCTGAACGAAAAAAGAGATTGATCGGTGGGTATGCCCACCATTAGAATACCGCCCTTCATCCACCCACTTCCAATGATGGGCATACACGCACCATTTATATATGCCGAAGCATGGGGGCATCCTCCCGCAAAAAAGTTATGCCGCCCACACATGGTCGGACTTTTCCACGGGCAAGCCTCCGTCGGAATTTCGACCGTATGTACGCGGCATTAGGAGCAAAATCGCTCCTCCGCCCCTGCTGCCCCAATGCTTCGGCATATTTGCTTTTTTTTTTTAACTGTGGTGGTGAAATCACCTCCTACAGCACTGGAGTCGCAGGGATCAGGCCTGTCTCTGCGAACGCTGCAGTTATGTGTGTTTTTGTTTTGTAAGTGACAGTGATCGATCGATACTACACTTGGGTGGCCTGGGCTGGACGGAGGGGCAAAACGCAGGTGCCAGCAGGTATCTGGGCTGATCCCACTAACACTGCGTTTTTGGGAACCCTAAACTGCTGGGGACGCTAGTATAGATCTGATCAGATCAGATATTGATCTGTTCAGATACTATACCACTAAGGGGGTTGTATGCTTCACGCGTGGGTGTTAGCGTTACTGGCACTAACCTGACGCTGCCTGGGGTGTGACGCAGACCCTCTCTGATGCTAAAACCTAATTGATATCACCCGCCGGGCGATCAGGGGGTTAAACCTTTATTGGGTTATATACGGCGGGTGCCCTGACACTATAAAAAGCAAACTAACTAACCAGCGTCACCCGTAACACTTATATGGTGATCACTGGTGAAAGGGTTAACTAGGGGCAATCAGGGGGTTAAAACCTTTATTAGATAATATATGGGGGTACCTGACGCTATAAAAACCTGCGGCGAACCTAAAAAAAATTACCAGCTACCGATCTGCATCACCGACACTAAGACAGCGTTTAGAAAAACGATCGCTTAGCGACAGTGGTGATGGAGGTGAAAGGGTTACCTGGGGGGCGATCAAGGGGGTTAAACCTTTATTAGATAATATATTGGGGTACCTGACACTATAAAAACATGCGGCGAACCTAAAAAAAATTACTGGCTACCGATCGGCATCACCGACACTAAGACAGCGTTTAGAAAAACAATTGCTTAGCGACAGCGGTGATAGGGGGTGAAAGGGTTACCTGGGGGCGATCAAGGGGGTTAAACCTTTATTAGATAATATATTGGGGTACCTGACGCTATAAAAACCTGCGGCGAACCTAAAAAAAATTACCAGCTACCGATCTGCATCACCGACACTAAGACAGCGTTTAGAAAAACTATTGCTTAGCGACAGTGGTGATGGGGGTGAAAGGGTTACCTGGGGGGCGATCAAGGGGGTTAAACCTTTATTAGATAATATATTGGGGTACCTGACGCTATAAAAACATGCGGCGAACCTAAAAAAAATTACCGGCTACCGATCTGCATCACCGACACTAAGACAGCGTTTAGAAAAACAATTGCTTAGCGACAGTGGTAATAGGGGGTGAAAGGGTTACCCGGGGGCGATCAAGGGGGTTAAACCTTTATTAGATAATATATTGGGGTACCTAACGCTATAAAAACCTGCGGCGAACCTAAAAAAAATTACCGGCTACCGATCTGCATCACAGACACTAAGACAGCGTTTAGAAAAACGATCGCTTAGTGACAGTGGTGATAGGGGGTGAAAGGGTTACCTGGGGGGCGATCAAGGGGGTTAAACCTTTATTAGATAATATATTGGGGTACCTGACGCTATAAAAACATGCGGCAAACCTAAAAAAAATTACTGGCTGCCGATCGGCATCACTGACGCTAAGACAGCGATCAGAAAAATTATCGCTTAGCGACAGTGGTGATAGGGGGTGAAAGGGTTATCTGGGGGGTGATCAAGGGGTTAAACCTTTATTAGGGGGGGTTAGGGGGCTATACTGGACCTAAGACTAAACTTTGGTGACACTTTTACAGTCCCAAATGTCACTGATTGCAGTGATCACTAAATAAATGGTCACTGCAATCAGTGACACTGTGACTGGGGGCTGGGGGGGTGATCTGGGGGGTGATCTGGGGGGCCGATTTATGTCCCTATGTGTCCTGGTGTCAGTGTAGTGTTGTGTGCACTGACCTGATGTCATCTCTTGTACGGCGCTCGGTATATGTGAGCGCCGCACCAGAGATGACATCACTTCCTCCTGCTTCCTCTGTCTGACACAGACAGAGGGGGCATTTCCATTCGCCGGGAGCGATCGCGAGGGGGTGGCCGGAAACGAATGGCTGCCCCCTCATCCCGGAACGCTCCCGGACACTTAGCCACCGCTCACTGTATAGGAGGGGGGTCCGATTGGACCCCCCAACTATACAAAGGCAATCACGTATGCTCTACGTGATTGTGCCTGTCGGTGCCATTCTGCCGACGTACATATACAGTGAGCGGTCGTTAAGTGGTTAATAACATGCTCATAATTTCTGGGACTGTATCCATTCACCTTATTGCTATCCATTCTTTACCCCTTCAACTTTTCCGAGTATAATGATCTTTTCCTGTGAGTTGGTTCTTCTCTTAATATGTCCAACATTGGACATCTCTGGCCTGGTTACTTGGGCCTCTAATGGGCTTGATTTGTTGAAGTATACAATTGATTTTTTTCATGCTGTGTATGTCATTATATGAATTCTTTACCAACCCTAAAGTTCAAAGGCATTTATACATTTTTGTCTTGCTTCTTCATTGTTCAGCTTTCACATCCATAGAGAATGACAGAAAATACCAAAGCTTGGACAATATTGATCCTTGTACTCAGACATTGATACTTTTGAAGACGTTTTCTAGGCCTTTCATCCTTGCTCTTCCAAGGGCCAGTATACCTTATATTTCTTGTCTGCTGGATCCTTTGTTCTTAATAATTGATGCCAGGAGCATGGGCATCCGCTGACATTTTTTCAGGGGGGAGGGGGGGGGCGCTTCGGCAGCGGCGATATAGTCACATTTTACCCTTCCTTCGACCGCTAGCGGGGGTTAAAAGCGACCCCCCAACGTTAAAATGTAAAAACACCCCACTGTGCCCCCTGCATCTTTAAATATCTCTTTGTCACTACTGTGTACCCCTCTTCACAACTGCACCTCTGGACCCCTTTACATTACACAGCACCCCACAGCTCTGGACCCCTTTACATTACACAGCACCCTGCCTCACTGGACCCCTTTACATTACACAGCACCCTGCATCACTGGACCCCTTTACATTACACAGCATCCTGCATCACTGGCCCCCTTTACATTACACAGCACCCTGCCTCACTGGACCCCTTTACATTAAACAGCACCCTGCATCACTGGACCCCTTTACATTACACAGCACCCTGCATCACTGGACCCCTTTACATTACACAGCACCCTGCATCACTGGCCCCCTTTACATTACACAGCACCCTGCACCTCTGGACCCCTTTACATTACACAGCACCCTGCACCCCTTTACATTACACAGCACCATGCACCCCTTTATATTACACAGCACCCTGCATCACTGGACCCCTTTACATAACACAGCACCCTGGACCCCTTTACATTACACAGCACCCTGTATCACTGGACCCCTTTACATTACACAGCACCCTGCACCCCTTTACATTACACAGCAGCACCCTGCACCTCTGGACACTACACACACTACACTCTGACCCATAGGCGTGCGCACAGGGTGCGCCGGATGTGCCCAGGCACACCCTAATCACCCTGTCCAAAACAGATTCCCCTTTTGCCCTGGCTCCTTACTCCTTCCCTCTGCAGCACCTCCGCCTTCCCTCCTCTCCTTTCCTGCCGGCTGTTGCTGCAAGAGATGTTTTAGGGTGAGTGAGGGAAGGGGCCGGTAAATATGTATTTATTAGCCTCTTTCCTTTCTGAATGAACATGGTGAGTGATCGGTAGTGTGTGTTTAAGCTTTGAGGTGCACACCCTAATGCAATAGGCTGAGCACACCTATGCTCTGACCACTACACTGCACACTGACCACACTGACCATATGTATGATGTGTCCTATGACATCATGTCTCTGCAGTCACACACACACACACACACACGTGTTGTAGGACATCTCCTCCTCCCTCCATACCGCACACACAGCCCGGCTCTTCTTCCTTCTCACCTTCAGCAGGTCCAGCGGGTGCGTGCAGCAGGCCGCTCCGCAGGAGGCCAGGCCACCGAAGTACTACCACCACCGACTCGAGACACGCTCCGCCATCTCCCCCCGACTCTTTTTCTTCTCTCCCCGGGCACGCTGCACAGTCCAAGGGCCAGGGGGGGAGCTGGCCCGTGCCCGGGAGAATCAGAAGAGCCGGGGCCAATCGGGTCGCAGCGTGAGGCCCTGCCCAGCCAGCACTGCCAAACCACGAGACGCGGCCGCCTTAAAGCGGCGAAGGGAAGGTGTGGTGGGCCTGGAGGGGGGGGGGGGAGTACATGTACTGCGGTGCAGATCTGTGCGGGGCTGAAAGTGGGTGTAAGGGCGGCGGAGGGTGTAGAACACTGCCAATTTGGCCAACATCTTCTCGATTCCAGGGGGCGCAAACGACCCCCCTTGCCCTATGGAGCGGACGCCCATGGCCAGGAGGAGGCAGAAGCTAACCAGGTTAGTGGATTTTAAATAAGCAATGAATTCTCAGGAACCTGGCTTTAACCTGTAACTTTTTTTGAGTTAAAAAAAAAATCATACAAAACCAGAATGAAAACTTGGTGCATTATATGTAGAGAGATGACTAGCTTCAATATAAGGCAGGTTAAACCTCACGGGTATGCAGTGCATCCGGAAAGTTTTCAGAGCGCTTCACTTTTTCCACATTTTGTTATGTTACAACCTTATTCTAAAATTGATTAAATTCATTATTTTCCTCAAAATTCTACAACAATACCAAATAATGACAATGTGAAAGAAGTTTGTTTGGAATCTTTGCACATATACCGTATATACTCAAGTATAAGCCGACCTGAATATAAGCCGAGGCAGCTAATTTTACCACAAAAAACTGGGAAAACGTATTGACTCGAATAAAAGCCTAGGGTGTCTATCTGCATGCCTCACTGTGCCTCACTTTACCTCACTGTGTCCATGTGCATGCCTCGCTGTGCCCATGCCTCATTGTGTCCATGCCTCACTGTGTCCATGACTAGACTGACGTTTAACATGGGAGTCTAAGGGAAAATCGGTGCTCCCCGGCCGTAGGTCCCCCGGACAACAAACGTTGAACACTTGTAGAGAAGAAATGGGGCTACATGTGTGCCAAGTTTGGGGTCCAGGGGACCTACGACCGGCCGGTACCGGGTCCCCAATTCACCGGAGAAATGACTGTTTAACATGGGAGTCTATGGAAGGGGTGCCCGGGTTTGAAAAATCGGTGCTCCCCGGCCGTGGGTTCCCTGGACAACAAACTTTGCACACTTGTAGCGGATGAGTGGGGCTACATGTGCGCCAAGTTTGGGGTCCAGGGGATCTACGGCCGGCCGGTACCGGGTCCCCAAATTCCGGGAGATCAGGCACAAAAAGGTGACTCGAGTATAAGCCGAGGGGGGCATTTTCAGTACAAAAAAATGTGCTGGAAAACTCGGCTTATACTCGAGTATATACGGTAATTAAAAAAAAAATCCCATGTACTGTACATAAGTATTCACTGCCTTTGCTCAATAATTTGTTGAAGCACCTTTTGGCACCAATTACAGCCTCAAGTATTTTTGAGTATGATGCTACAAGCTTGGCACACCTATTTTTGGGCAGTTTCTCCCATTTCTCTTTTCAGGACCTCTCAAGCTCCATCAGGTTGGATGGGGAGCAACGGTCGGTGCACAGACATTTTCAGATCTCTCCAAAGATGTTCAATCAGGGTTAAAGTGATACTTAAAGGGGTTGTAAAGGTACAAGTTTTTGCATTCTATGCATTAAGGTGAAAAAACATCTGTGGATTAGCGGCCCCCCAGCCCCCCCGTTTACTTATCTGACCCCTCGAAAGTCCTGCGCCGTGAATGCGCTTGCTTCTCGGCCAGGCTTCTCGGCTCATTCATTGGTTGATTGAAAGCAGTGCAGCCATTGGCTCGCGCTGCTGTCAATCACATCCAATGACGCGGCGCGCCGGGGGGGCGGGGCCGAGTGATACAGTGAGCTGCTATGGCCGCCGGCTGTATCACGGAAGCGCGCCCGTAAGAACTCATCACCATGCGAGCTCGCTCGCATGAAGGTGATGAGTTCTTGCGGGGGGGAGCCGGGACAGCCGCCGAGGGACCCCAGAAGACCAGGTTCGGGGCCACTCTGTGCAAAACGAGCTGCACAGTGGAGGCAAGTATAACATGTTTGTTATTTAAAAATAAAATAAAAATTTACCTTTACATACCCTTAAAGCTTCAATTTTTTATTTTTTTTAAATAACAAACATGTCATACTTACCTCCACTGTGCAGCTTGTTTTGCACACAGTGGCCCCGATCCTCATCTTCTGGGTCCCTCGGCGGCTGTCTCGGCTCCTCCCCGCTTCTGATAACCCCCTCTGGGAAGCACTCTCCCAAGGGGGTTACCGTGCGGGTGTGCTCACGAGTCCTGTATTCGGCGTCCATAGCTGCTGACTACAGGACTCGGCCCCGCCCCCCGGCCCTCACGTCATTGGAGTTGATTTACAGCAGCGCAAGCCAATTCCTGCGCTGCTATCAATCTATCCAATGAAGAGCCGAGAAGAGCCAAGAAGACCGAGCAAAGAAAGAGCATGTTCGCGATGCAGGACTTTCCAGGGCTCAGGTAAGTAAAACGGGGGGGGGGCTGGGGGGCCAGTGATCGTAAGATGTTTTTTCACCTTAATGCATAGGATGCATTAAGGTGAAAAAACATGAACCTTTATGACCCCTTTAAGTCTGGGCTTTGGCTGGGCCACTCAAGTAGATTCACAGAGTTGTCCCGTAACCACTATTTTGTTATCTTGGCTGTGTGCTTAGGGTCTTTTTCCTGTTGAAAGATGAACCTTCACACCAGTCTGAGGTCCAGAGTAGACATGTGCAATTGGTTTAGTTCCAAATTAGTTTAACAAATTTCGACAAATTCCTTAATTTGGCAATATCCAAATTAAACGAAAACTCGTTTAACAAATTTTTCCGAAAATTAAAAAATCTGAAATAATAAAAATAGAAATAATAACTTAACTATTACTAACTATTAAATAATAGGTATTGGAATTTCCTTTCAAATTTGTCTGTTAGTGAACGTAACGAATACAAATTTATCCAAAGTTACGAATTATCCAAAATAACTAATGCTGTATTTAAACAAATGTTACGTAACAAATTAATAATAATAAATAAATATTATAATAAAAACGTTTTATTATTATTATAATTATTTATTATTAATTCGGTATTCCGTTCCATTTGTTTAGATACGACATTCGTTATTTCAGATAATTCGTAACTTCTGATAAATACGTATGCGTTACGTTGACTAACAGCCAAATTTGAAACAAAATTCCAATACCTATCATTTAATAGTTAGTTATTCTTAGTTAGTTAGTTATTCTTTCAAATTTTCAGAGTTTCTTTCTTATTTTCAGATTTATGAATTTACGGATTTACGAATTTACGAATTGCGATCATAACGAGTGACCCGAAAAAAAAACAAAAAAAAAAAAACGAATGAAACTAAAACAACAAATTTTTCGTCAGTGTACATGTCTAGTCCAGAACCTTCTGGAGCGAGTTTACATCAAGGATGTCTCTGCTGCATTCATCTTTCCCTCGATCCTGACTAGTCTCCCAGTTCCTGCCACTGAAAAACATCCCACAGCATGATGCTGCCACCACCATGCTTCACTGTAGGGATGGTATTGGACAGGTGATGAGCAGTGCCTGGTTTCCTCCAGACATAACACTTGCCATTCAGGCCAAAGAGTTCAATCTTTGTTTCATCAGACCAAAGAATTTTGTTTCTCATGGTCTGAGAGTCCTTCAGGTGCTGAGGAGTGGCGTCTGTCTGGCCACTCTACCATACAGGCCTGATTTGGTGGCGTGCTGCATAGATGGTTGTTCTTCTGGAAGGGTCTCCTCTCTCCACAGAGAAATGCTAAAGCTATATAGTTACATGCTTACATAGTTAGTCAGGTTGAAAAAAGACACAAGTCCATCCAGTTTAACCATGAAAAAGAAAAAAGAAATAATATCAAACAATCCCTTATACCCAATCCTATACCCACAGTTGATCCAGAGGAAGGCGAGCTCTGTCAGAGTGAGCATCGGGTTCTTGGTCACCTCCCTGACTAAGTCCCTTTTTACCCTGATCGCTCAGTTTGGCCGGGTGGCCCGCCCTAGGAAGAGTCCTGGTGGTTCCAAATGTCTGTGGGAACCTTATATAAACAGGTGTGTGCCTTTGCAAAATCATGACCGATCAACTGAATTTACCACAGATAATTTTTGCGTGATGCTCCCCTTAAACTGAATTCCCGATATGGACTGGGGGGGGGGCCTGACGACGACCCTACGTCGTTTTTATTGTCTTTTTTTCATCTATATTGCCGGGAGCCAGTAGTATATTACAGCCGCGAGGAAGTTCAAATTAAATTTTTTCCTTTAGAAATGTCATTATTGCTGCGGCACTGTTCTACACATCGCACAGATGCGCCACTTTATATGCATACTAAGGGGACCCCCCCCAGGCACGATATTTAACCACTTGCTTACTGGGCACTTACCCCTCTTCCTGCCAAGAACAATTTTCAGCTTTTAGCGCTGTCACTCGTTCAATGACAATTGCGCGGTCATGCAACACTGTACCCATATGAAATTTTTATAATTTTTTCACACAAATAGAGCTTTCTTTTGGTGATACTTGATCACCACTGTGTTTTTTAAAATAAAAAAAGACCAAACATTTTGAAAAAAAAACCTTTTATATTTTTTTATAAAATTTAGCAAACAGGTAATTTTGCTCCTTCATTGATGTACGCTAATGAGGCTGCACTGGTGGGCACTAATAGGCTGCACTGAATGGCATTAATAGGTGGCACTGATGGGCACCGATAGGCGGCACTGGTGGGCACTGATGAGGCGGCACTGGTGGGCACTGATGAGGCGGCACTGGTGGGCACTGATGAAGCGGCACTGGTGGGCACTGAGAGGTGGCACTGATGGGTGGCACTGAGAGGTGGCACTGATGGGTGGCACTGAGAGGTGGCACTGATGGGCATTGATAGGTGGCACTGAAGTGCATTGATAGGTGGCACTGAAAGGTGGCACTGATAGCTGGCACTGATGGGTGGCAGTGATGGGCACTGGTAGGTTACACTTATAGGCAGCACTGCTAGGTGGCACTGATTGGCACAACTGGTAGGCATTGATAGGTGGCAAAGGTGGGCATTGATAGGTGGCACTGACTGGTGGCACTGATATGCACTGGTAGGCACAGTTGAGGTGGCACTGGTGGGCACTGATGAGGCGGCACTGGTGGGCACTGATGAGGCAGCACTGGTGGGCACTGAGAGGTAGCACTGAGAGGTGGCACTGATGGGTGGCACTGAGAGGTAGCACTGATGGGCATTGATAGGTGCCACTGAAGGGCACTGAAAGGTGGCACTGAAAGGTGGCACTGATGGGTGGCAGTGATGGGCACTGGTAGGTTACACTTAGACAGCACTGCTAGGTGGCACTGATGAGGCACTGGTAGGCATTGATAGGTGGCAATGGTGGGCATTGATAGGTGGCACTGACTGGTGGCACTGATATGCACTGGTGCGCACTGGCAGGCGGCACTGGTAGGCACAGTTGAGGTGGCTGCACCTCTTCCTCTTCGGGACCAAGGTCCCTTTCACAGAAGCCGGTGATCGGCTTTTTTTTCACCTCACGCTATCAGCGGTCACCAGCGGAGACATCGGGAACATTGCGGGCTTTGTTTGCAGGTAAGTGACACATTATGGGCTAGTATGCGATGCATACTAGCCCATTATGCTTTTACTTTGCAGGGGAACAAAGAGGAAGTAAAAACCATCAGGGTTTACTTCTTCTTTAACTCCATAACACCCTCATTAACATTACATACCAGCAGAAAACTTCAGTTTTGGAGTTTTTCTAAAAAAAGCAAGTAAAATGTAGGAACAATTTTTAAATATTCATTTACGTTATGATATGTAAATGGAAACATATAACACATTTAACCCTGTGCCGACCACCCCACGTACATTCACGGTGGCTCCTGTGCGCAGAATCACAAACAGGTACGTGATTCTGCACTTCCGGGTCTGGGGCGCGCCACCGGTAACCCGCTTCTGCTGTGATTGGACACAGCGGAGCCAATCAGCAGGTCCCGCGAACCCGATGTCCGCCGAGACCTGCCGATCAATCCAGAGAGAGGCAGAACGGCGGTCTGCCTATGTAAACAAGGCATATCGCCATTCTGTGACAAAGGAAAATTGAGATTTTGTATTTCTGCTAAGCAGGAACACGGATCTCTGTCTTCCCACAAGTAAATGCACCCCCCTCACAGTTAGAAAGCACTCCCAGGGACACATTTAACACTTCGATTGCCCCTGATGGTAACCCCTTCCCTGCCAGTGTCATTAGTACAGTGACAGTAGATATTTTGTAGCATATAATTGTATTGGTGTCACTGATCCCCAAAAAAGTGTCAAAAGTGTCAGTTAGTGTCTGATTTGTCCGTTGCAATATCGCAGTCCCGCTATAAGTTGCTGATCGCCACCATTACTAATAAAAAAAATAAAACAAATAAAAATTCCATAATATCCCATAGTTTGTAGACACTATAACTTTTGCGCAAACCAATCAATATACGCTTATTGGGATTTTCTTTACTAAAAACATGTAGCAAAATACATATTGCCATAAGTTGATGAAGACATTTTTTTATTGGATATGTTTTATAGCAGAAAGTAAAAAATATTGTTTTTTTTTTTTTTTTTTTAAATTGTCTGTCTTTTTTCGTTTTTAGCACAAAAAATAAAAACCACAGAGGTTATCAAATACCACCAAAAGAAAGCTCTATTTGGGGGATAAAAAGGATATAATTTGTATTTGCATACAGCGCCGCACGTCCGCGCAATTGTCAGTTAAATTAACGCAGCGCCATATCACAAAAAATTAGACATGTGCACACTGAAATATTTTGTTTTGGAATTTCGTTTTCGTGCGAAAAATAAATTTATTTAGTTACTCCCGAAATTCATTTAAAGCGGAGGTTCCGCGGCAAATAATTTTTTTGTTTTTGGTTGCATTCAATGTATTTTTAGATCACCAATTAGTACTCACGTGTTTGGTGACTTCAAACCTCTCCTGTCTGTTTTCGGGCAAAAGATGAACTTTTAAAATCAGCTATAGAAATTTTCCATTTTGCTTGTGGGCATTGTGAAGCCCACAAGCACTGACTTCCTGGAAGCGGTGGACGGTGTTCTGCCGAAGAAGGTCCCCCCGGCGGAAAAGGACCCCCCTGTACTGCGCAGGCGCGGCACGAACCTCCAAAGGAGTTTCCGAAAGTAGCCGAACATGTAGAGCTGCGAGTTAGCTCTACACGGCGCCTGCGCAATGACTAAGAGCCGTGTAGAGCTGACTGCGCAGGCGCCGTGTAGAGCCGACTCACAGCTCTACATGTTCGGCTACTTTCGGAAACTCCGTTGAGGTTCGTGCCGCGCATGCGCAGTACAGGGGGGGGGAACCTTATCCGCCGGGGAACTTTTTCTGCAGGACATGCGAACTCCCAGATTACATTGCGGGAGAATAGAAACGCCTACTCCCGCGGGAGTGAGTACCCGGAAGCCGAAATTGACATAGCCATAATACGGTATGTACAACAGAAAAAAAAAAAAAGATTTGGCTACTGGACATGTTAGTAGTGTAAGGAGTGTGCTCGTATATAGATGTTATTTTGGGTGACACTCCGCTTTAATTTATTTAGTTTTTCGTTAAAAAATGCATTCGTCCGAAAATCCGAATTAATTAAGGTAGAATCTGTCATTGAAGGCTCATGGTGTCTATCGAATGTTCCAAGAAAATTTGACGGAGCAGCTAAACTGTACGACGCCTCAATCGTACATTTCCGTCGCATGTTCCGCCTACAAGCTATAGTATAATTCTAATGTTGTATGACTAGTAATAATTATATTTATTAATTATTATTACTAGTCAACCAACATTAGAATTCTTTTTGATGCCAAGACTTCAGACCCAACAGGCATCACTCCTTGATGCTCCTCTGACGGCTGAGGGAATTGGGGAAGCCATACAATCCTTTGCCAGAAATAAAATGCCAGGATTGGATGGATTCCCTATTGAGTGGTATATGCAATTCAAAGATCTACCCATACCTCACCTATAGGGATGAGCTTTGAGTTAGAGTCAAACTCATGTTCGACTCGAACATTGCCTGTTCGCACGTTCGCCGAACAGCGAACAATTTGGGGTGTTTGCGGCAAATTCGAAAAGCTACGGAACACCCTGTAAAAGTCTATGGGAGAAATCTAAAGTGCTAATTTTAAAGGCTTATATGCAAATTATCATAAAAAGTGTTTGGGGACCCGGGTCCTGCCCCAGGGGACATGCATCAATGCAATGACGTTTTTTCGGGAGCAGTGATTGGAATAATGCTTAAAGTGAAACAATAAAAGTGAAATATTCCTTTAAATTTTGTACCTGGGGGGGGGGGGGGTGTATAATAAAGTCATTTAAAAACACTCGCGGCTATAATGAATTGTCGGCTCCCGGCTATACAGAGAAAAGTCATTGATAAAAATAAATAAAAAATACGTGGGGGTCCCCCCAAATTCAATTTCCAGGCCCTTCAGGTCTGGTATGGATATTAAGGGAAACCCTGCATCAAATAAAAAAAAAAATGACGTAGGGTTCCCCCCAAATATCCATACCAGACCCTTTATCCGAGCACGCAACCTGGCAGGCCGCAGGAAAAGAGGAGGAACGAGAGAGCACCCCCCCTCCTGAACCGTACCAGGCCACATGCCCTCAACATGGGGAGGATGCTTTGGGGGTCTGTGACTCCTCAAAGCACCATGTCCCCATGTTGATGGGGACAAGGGCCTCATCCCCACAACCCTTGCCCGGTGGTTGTGGGGGTCTGCGGGCGGGGGGCTTATCGGAATCTGGAAGACCCCTTTAACAAAGGGGACCACCAGATCCCGCCCCCCTATGTTAATTGGTAAGGGGTACATTGTACCCCTACGATTTCACAAAGAATGTGTAAAAAATTGTAAAAAAACACACAGACACAGTTGGGAAAGTCCTTAAAAAACCAATTCCAGCGATGTAATCGAGCGATCGGACCTGATGGGGAACCAAGAGAAGGGGCGGGTCTATTCATTTATTACACTGCGGAGGAAGTTCCCCATCAGGTCCGCTCAGCCAATGACGTTTCGTGTGGAGTGGAGACTTCAGCGCTGGACATCGGATCACCGCGGGACACTGGATTACATCGCTGGAATGGGTTTTTTATTTTTTATTTTTTTATTTTTAATAAAGGACTTTCCCAACTGCGTCTGTGTGTTTTTTTAAATAATTTTTTACACTTTCTTTTTGAAATGGTAGGGGTACAATGTACCCCTTACCAATTCACATAGGGGGGGCGGGATCTGGGGGTCCCCTTTGTTAAAGGGGTCTTCCGGATTCCGATAAGTCCCCCGCCCGCAGACCCCCACAACCACCGGGCAAGGGTTGTGGGGATGAGGCCCTTGTCCCCATCAACATGGGGACATGGTGCTTTGAGAGTTCACAGACCCCCAAAGCATCCTCCCCATGTTGAGGGCATGTGGCCTGGTACGGTTCAGGAGGGGGGGGGCGCTCTCTCATCCCCCCTCTTTTCCTGCTGGCCTGCCAGGTTGCGTGCTCGGATAAAGGGTCTGGTATGGATTTTTGGGGGGAACTCCACAACATTTTTTTTTTATTTGATGCAGGGTTCCCCTTAATATCTATACCAGACCTGAAGGGCCTGGTAATGGAATTTGGGGGGACCGCCACGCTTTTTTTTTTATCAATGACTTTTCTCTGTATTGCCGGGAGCCAACAATTCATTATAGCCGCGAGTGCTTTTAAATGACTTTTTTTCCTTCAGAAATGACACTTTGTGCAGGGACAGTTCCAAGCACGGGAAACAAGCGCTGCTTTACAGGCATACTATACACCCCCCCAGGTACGAAATTTAAAGGAATATTTCACTTTTATTGTTTCACTTTAAGCATTATTAAAATCACTGCTCCCGAAAAAACGGCAGTGATACATGTCCCCTGGGGCAGGACCCGGGTCCCCAACCCCTTTTTAGGACAATAACTTGCATATTAGCCTTGATAATTAGCACTTTTGATTTCGATTGTTCGAGTCCATTGTATTTAATAGGGTACTAAAGTTTGCGCAAACTTTAGGTCTGTTCGCAGGTTCTGGTGCGAACCGAACAGGGGGTGTTCGGCTCATCCCTACTCACCTACTTAGGGTATATAATTTTGCTATGAAAACGGGACAGTTGCTGCCTTCTATGTCAGAGACGCTGATTGTCCTCATTCCCAAACCTCATAAGGATCACTTACTTTGTGAATCATATAGGCCGATCTCGCTCATTAATTCAGATGTCAAGATTCTGGCCAAGGTGCTCGCCCGGCGACTGAACACAGACATTACTACTGTTATTGGTGCAGACCAGACTGTGTTCATCTGTGGGCGATCGACCTCTATCAACTTGCGTAGACTGTTTACCAATCTGCAGGCCACTCATGATGTGATGGGATCCCGGGCCAATGACATGTTAATATACTTGTCGGATCGCCAGTCGTCTCTCCCAGCCCTGCTGGAGATTATTCAGAGGTTTGGTCACTTCTCTGGATTCCAGGTTAACTGGGACAAGTCTCTCTTGTTCATGATTGACCAAGCAACATCGCTAGTCCTACCTCCCTCTTGCCCACTAAAAGTTGTCAGCTCCTTCAGATATTTGGGAGTCATGGTACAACACCCACTATCCTCCTATATCAAAATTAACCTGGACCCTCTTATCGGACGAATGAAAACCACACGCAAAACATGGACTACTCTCCCGCTTACGTTACTGGGTAGGATAAACATTTTTAAAATGATTTTCTTACCATGATTTTTGTATATCCTGGGTAATTCACCAGTATATGTCACTAAAGTCAAATTTAAGGAAATAGACTCCATCGTTACCTCCTTTCTCTGGAGGGGGGGAACAGTCAGGATTGCCAAAAATACCTTAAAATTGCCAGTACTGGAGGGTGGGCTTGCCCTACCCTGCCTCCAGACCTATTATATTGCCTCGCAGCTGGCCCATGCACATTGGTGGTTTCATACTGAAGCCAACAATGCGGCCACTGCCTTGGAAGGAGTTATGCTTACCTCCTACGAGTCCCTGCAAAATCTGATTCACTGCATGTCCCTTGGAGGGCAGGAGGGTAAACCTGTCCTGGCAATGACTCTACGGATTTTTAGACTCACTAAACTACAATCCTCCACTGACAGTAATACGTACTCGCCAAACACTCCACTTTGGAGGAATCCGAATCTACCAGAATTCTTCCGCAGATCTGATGGGGGATACTGGTGAAAACGGGGGGTGAAAATGGGGGGTGAAAACCATTATGCATTTGTTCTCAAGCAAAATGTTTCGCCCTTTTGAGGAATTTCGTAGAGACTATAATCTACCCCGCACAGCCTACTTCCTTTATTTTCAGCTACGCCATACTGCGGCAACGCAGTTCGGCCTCCGTAATATAGTTGTTCAACTCTCTCCGCTGGAACGATTACTGACTGATTCCTCTGACGCCAAACTAGTCTCCACATACTATGGGTCCCTTTTACGCTCCACAACTCATAGGCTCAGCAGTGTGGCCAATAGCTGGAGAGCTTACATCCCTGAACTGACAGAGGACATCTGGCAGGAGGTTCTTCCCCTTTAGGTCCCCTCTGTCATTTCTTCCCGTGACAAGGTGATACAGAATAAATTGCTATACAGATCCTACTTTACACCATGCTTACTGTTCAAGCTAAATAGATTTCCCTCTGCATTATGCTCCCGATGCGGCATGGCTGATGGCACATTCTTTCACTTGATGTGGGACTGTGCTCCGATTAGAAAGTTCTTGTCAGAGTTCACTGCCTTCATTAGCTCCCTAACACAGTTACCAAATATATGTAGTCCCCTGAGGTGTTTACTGGGCTATATTGATGATGATGGTATCTCTAAAGCCCTGTACATACGATCGGATTTCCTATGGCTTCTAATCCGATGTATTTTTCCATCAGAAATCAGATGAAGCTGACTTCCATCAGTCTTGCCTACACACCATCAGTCAAAAATCCGACCGTCCCAAACGCTGTGACGTAAAACACTCCGACAAGCCGAGAACAATGAAGTTCAATGCTTCTGAGCATGCGTCAACTTGATTCTGAGCATGCGTGGGTTTTTTGTCCGATGGAGTTCCACACAGACGATCGGAATTTGCTATCGGTTTTTTTCCCATCGGATAAATTTAAAACATGTTCTATTTTGTCTCACCGATGGAAAAAAGACCGATGGGGCCCATACACGATCGGTTTGTCCGATGAGAAAAGTCCATTGGACTGTTTTCATCGGAAAAAAAACGATTGTGTGTACACAGCATAAGAATATGAAAATCTTTTTGCGGATAGTATTGTTCTATGCTAAGAAATCGATAACCTTCCATTGGAAGTCTCAATCCTCGCCCACCATAGCCCTTTGGCTTACTACCATTAACCATGCTATACCGCTATACAAGCTGACATATGAGGCTAGAGGGTGCCCGAAAAAATTCTTAAAAGGTTTGGGGCCCTTGGGTTAGCTCCGAGAGCACCATAACACCTGCTCCTTGAAATCTGCCTGAAGCCCCTGCCCCTTGGTCCTAATTGGGCAAATTGACATAGGATTTTTGGGTTGCTATGCATATCTGACATGTTTACCAGCTACCAGATCTTTTTAATGGAATGGGCAATGTTCGCTCCATGTATGTGTTTGTTTATTGCTGTATATGGTGTACTGAAAATAAATAAAATTAACCTTTAAAAAAATAAAAAATAAATAGAATTCTTCTATAGCCTATGGGCAGAGCATTTCACCATAAATGTCCGCTCGCGGCGATCGTATGTTTTTAGCTGCTTCGTCGAATCTTCATGTCTCTATAATGTCGAATCTTTTCTCTCTATGTCGAATCTTTTCTCTCTATGTAGAATAATCTTGGACTAATAAGCCCCATACACACGATCGGTTTTACCGATGAAAACAGTCCGATGGACTTTTTTCATCGGACAAACCGATCGTGTGTGGGACCCATCAGTCTTTTTTCCATCGGTTTCAAAAAATAGAACATGTTTTAAATTTTTCCGATGGATCAAAAACCGATAGTAAATTCCGATCGTCTATGGGCAAGTCCGTCCATCGGATAAAAAACCCACGCATGCTCAGAATCAAGTTGACGCATGCTCAGAAGCATTAAACTTCATCTTTCTCGGCTCATCGGAGTGTTTTACGTCACCGCGCTTGGAACGGTCGGTTTTTTGACTAATGGTGTGTAGGCAAGACTGATGGAAGTCAGCTTCATCGAATTTCCGATGGAAAAAAACATCGGATTAGAATCCATAGGATATCCGATCGTGTGTACGAGGCTATAGAGTTAAGGTTAGGCACATTCGACCGCAGGTTCGATAGACACAGATTGTTATTGTCAGCATCATGTCGAATCTCCTATCTATATCGAACTGTTGTCGCAACGAAAATAAAGCATTTGTTTATGTCGGATCTTTCGGATTTCGGTTTCTGCGCTTTCGTTATCGTTTGCTAAAACGTTAACGAAAATACCCAAAATTCGGACGAAAATGCATTCGGACGAAAACGAATGCACGTATCTGCAAAAAATGGCCTGGTCATGAAGGAGGGAAAACCTTCTGGAGCTGAAGAGGTCAAAGTAGGTGTTATCCCAATGTGGCTGCAATAGTAGGAATACATTTTAACTGCTCTTTGCATAGAATATGTTCAGGACAGTGATGATACTCCTTTTACAAGATAATATCTAGATTTTGAAAGGACATTTG
Organism: Rana muscosa; assembly: GCA_029206835.1. NCBI lineage: Eukaryota > Metazoa > Chordata > Amphibia > Anura > Ranidae > Rana > Rana muscosa. The sequence continues at coordinate 77,650,639 of CM055116.1, read as the reverse complement.
GTGCACACACACACAGTGGGTTTACATCATTTGTGGCTATTGAAGAATATATTTAAATTAAAGGTTTTGTGCCCAGAGTTCAGCTTTAAGAAGACAGCCGGATTCTTTTTTTTTTTTTTTCTTTTTACAAGCTTCAGTTTTCAAAGTGTTGTAGAATGAATATATCGCTAGCACCAACTCAAGCATTTCAATATGAATACAGGAAAAAAAGCGGAGTTTGGAGCTTAGCTCTTGCATTGTTTAACAAATCTTAGATTTTTTTTCTTTTTTAAACTTCCCCTGTATTTGTTATCTTGAAATGCACAGAATGACTTATCCTATGTGCACAAATACTACAGAGCAATGTTCTTTTAGCAGTTCCTTGAGTATAATTCTTGAGCAAAGCAGAAAAAAACATTAAGAAGCCAAAGTTATCTGAGTTTTGTTAAGCTTTATGGAACACTCTGTGATAAAGTACAATAAGGAACGGACAATAATGAGGCTTTTTAGAAATATCAACATTTTCTTAAAGTGACACTAAACAATATCTTTAACCTCCAAAAATAATCCATAAGGTCCAATGCACACAGGATGTTTTTTGCTCCCCTGGGCACTGTGTCTGGTATTAATCTTTAGGAAGAACTCCACGGCAAATAAAAAAAAAACGGCATGGGTTCCCCCTCTAGGAGCATGCCAGGCCCTTCGGTCTGGTATGGATTTTAAGGGGAACCCCTACGCCGAAAAAACGGGCGCCCCCCTCCTGAACCGTACCAGGCTGCATGCCCTAAACATGGGGGGTGGGTGCTTTGGGGCAGGAGGGCCCTGCGCCCCCCACCCCAAAGCACCGTGTCCCCATGTTGATGAAGACAAGGGCCTCTTCCCGACAACCCTGGTCGTTGGTTGTCGGGGTCTGTGGGCGGGGGGCTTATTGGAATCTGGGAGCCCCCTTTAATAAGGGGGCCCCCAGATCCTGGTCCCCCACCCTATGTGAATGAGTATGGGGTACATCGTACCCCTACCCATTCACCTGGGGAAAAAAAGTGTCAACAATAAAACACAGTACACAGGTTTTTAAAGTAATTTATTAAACAGCTCCGGGGGTCTCTTCCGACTTCTTCTGCCCTCTCCGGCTCTTCTCCGGTTCTTCTCCCTCTGTCTTGTGCCGGGTCTCCTCCGCTATCTTCTGCTCTTTTGCCTGCTCTTTTGCTAGCTCTGGCCCGGTCTTCTCCGTCATCTTCTTCCCTCTTCTCTTCTTCCGATGTTGACGCAATAATTTCTCCCGCTCTAATGCCCAGTGCACGGTGTGCCACTACCTATATAGGCAAGGCACCCCCCACGTTGAGGGCATGCGGCCTGGTACGGTTCAGGAGTGGGGGTGCGCTCGCTCATCCCCACCCCCTTTCCTGACCGGCCGGGCAGCATGCTCAGATAAGGGTCTGGTATGGACTTTCTGGGGACCCCCATGCCATTTTTTAGTCGTAGGGGGTTCCCCTTAAAATCCATACCAGACCGAAGTGCCTGGCATGCTCCTAGAGGGGGAACCCATGCTGTTTTCTTTTTTTTATTTGGCGTGGAGTTCTTCCTAAAGATTAATACCAGACACAGTGCCTGGTATTGTCGGGGATCGAAGTCGGATCCCTGTTCATTGAAGTCGGACACATTTCGGACTTCAAGTCACAGGGCAAAGTCGGATCCAAAGTAGTACGACTGTTGTGTCGTACCAGTGTAAACGCGGCCTCAAGCTGCATTGTTTCATGCTGTGCTGATGGTTGTAAAAGGGTGGTTGGATAGGAAAGCATAGATAGATAATCCAATCATCACAAATCTTTCATCAGTTCCAATATACACTATATTGCCAAAAGTATTGGGACACCTGCCTTTAAACGCACATGAACTTTAACCACTTAACGACCGCTCACTGTATATATACGTCGGCACAATGGCACCGACAGACACAATCACGTAGAGTGTACGTGATTGCCTTTGTACAGTTGGGGGGTCCAATCGGACCCCCCTTCTGTACAGTGAGCGGTCGGAATTCGTTGGGGAGCGATCCGACATGAGGGGACGGCCGTTCGATTCCGGCCACCCCCCCCCCCCCGCGATCGCTCCCGGCGAATAGAAATGCCCCCTCTGTCTGTCGAATGTACACACAGACAGAGAAAGCAGGAGGAAGTGATGTCATCTCCTGTGCGGCACATAAATCGCCCCCCAGGCCCCCCCAGATCAGCCCCCAGTCACAGTGTCACTGATTGCAGTGACCATTTATTTACTGATCACTGCAATCAGTGACATTTGTGACTGTAAAAGTGTCACTACATTTAGTTTTAGGTCCAGTGTAGCCCCCTAACCCCCCTTAATAAAGGTTTAACCACTTGATCACCCCCCAGATAACCCTTTCACCCCCTAGCACCGCTGTCGCTAAGCGATCATTTTTCTGATCGCTGTCTTAGCGTCGGTGATGCAGATCGGTACCCAGTAATTTTTTTTAGGTTCGCCGCAGGTTTTTATAGCGTCGGGTACCCCCATAAATTATCTAATAAAGGTTTAACCCCTTGATCGCCCCCCAGGTAACCCTTTCACCCCCTATCACCACTGTCGCTAAGCGATCATTTTTCTGATCGATATCTTAGCGTCGGTGATGCAGATCGGTAGCCAGTATTTTTTTTTTAGATTCGCCGCAGGTTTTTATAGCGTCGGGTACCCCCATAAATGATTTAATAAAGGTTTAACCCCCTTGATCGCCGCCCAGGTAACCCTTTCACCCCCTATCACCACTGTCGCTAAGCGATCATTTTTCTGATCGATGTCTTAGCGTCGGTGATGCAGATCGGTAGCCAGTATTTTTTTTTAGGTTCGCCGCAGGTTTTTATAGCGTCGGGTACCCCCATAAATTATCTAATAAAGGTTTAACCCCCTTGATCGCCCCCCAGGTAACCCTTTCACCCCCTATCACCACTGTCGCTAAGCGATCATTTTTCTGATCGCTGTCTTAGCGTCGGTGATGCAGATCAGTAGCCAGTATTTTTTTTTTAGGTTCGCCGCAGGTTTTTATAGCGTCAGGTACCCCCATATATTATCTAATAAAGGTTTTAACCCCCTAATTGCCCCTAGTTAACCCTTTCACCAGTGATCATCATATAAGTGTTACGGGTGACGCTGGTTAGTTAGTTTGCTTTTTATAGTGTCAGGGCACCCGCCGTATATATAACCCAATAAAGGTTTAACCCCCTGATCGCCCGGCGGGTGATATCAATTAGGTTTTAGCGTCAGAGAGGGTCTGCGTCACACCCCAGGCAGCGTCAGGTTAGTGCCAGTAACGCTAACACCCACGCGTGAAGCATACACCTCCCTTAGTGGTATAGTATCTGAACAGATCAATATCTGATCTGATCAGATCTATACTAGCGTCCCCAGCAGTTTAGGGTTCCCAAAAATGCAGTGTTAGCGGGATCAGCCCAGATACCTGCTAGCACCTGCGTTTTGCCCCTCCGTCCAGCCCAGGCCACCCAAGTGCAGTATCGATTGATCACTGTCACTTACAAAACACAACACACATAACTGCAGCGTTCGCAGAGACAGGCCTGATCCCTGCGACTCCAGTGCTGTAGGAGGTGATTTCACCACCACAGTTAAAAAAAAAAGAAGCAAATATGCCGAAGCATTGGGGCAGCAGGGGCGGAGGAGTGATTTTGCTCCTAATACCGTGTACATACGGTCGAAATTCCGACGGAGGCTTGCCCGTGGAAAAGTCCGACCATGTGTGTGCGGCATAACTTTTTTGCGGGAGGATGCCCCCATGCTTCGGCATATATAAATGGTGCATGTATGCCCATCATTAGAAGTGGGTGGATGAAGGGCGGTATTCTAATGGTGGGCATACCCACCGATCAATCTCTTTTTTCGTTCAGCCACCTGGCTGCATGAAAAAAAAAGATTACAATACATGTCCAACAAGGACCAGCAACGTACTGGTATGTTGCTGGACTTTGAATGGTTATACCAGATTGATGCCTGCGGGTTTAGGTATCATCTTGGTATCATTCTTTTCAGCCAGCGGCTGGCTTTCATGTAAAAGCAATCCTAGTGGCTAATTAGTCTCTGGACTGCTTTTACAAGCAGTGGGAGGGAATGCCCCCCCCCCCGGATATAAAAAGCGCCATTGGGAAATTGGGAAAGCATTTGATCACACCGATCTTGGTGTGGTCAGATGCTTTGAGGGCAGAGGAAAGATCTAGGGTCTAGACCCCAGTTTTTTCAAAAAAAGAGTACCTGTCACTACCTATTGCTATCATAGGGGATATTTACATTCCCTGAGATAACAATAAAAATGATAAAAAAAAAAAAAATATATGGAAGGAACAATTTAAAAATAAAAGAAAAAAGCAAAATTAATAATAAGAAAAAAAAAAGCACCCCTGTCCTGCCCTGCTCTTGCCCAATGGCGAACGCAAGCGTCGGTCTGGCGTCATATGTAAACAGCAATTGCACCATGCATGTGAGGTATCACCGCGAAGGTCAGATCGAGGGCAGTAATTTTAGCAGTAGACCTCCTCTGTAAATCTAACAGGGTAACCTGTAAAGGCTTTTAAAGGCTTTTAAAAATGTATGTAGTTTGTCGCCAATGCGCGTTTGTGCGAAATTTTAAAGCATGTCGTGTTTAGTATCTATGTACTCGGCCTAAGATCATCTTTTTTATTTCATCAAACATTTGGGCAATATAGTGTGTTTTAGTGCATTAAAATTAAAAAAAGTGTATTTTTTCCCCAAAAAATGCGTTTGAAAAATCGCTGCGCAAATACTGTGAAGAAAAAAAAAATGCGACACCCACCATTTTATTCTGTAGGGCCTTTGCTTTAAAAATATATATAATGTTTGGGGGTTCAACATAATTTTCCTGCAAAAAAAATAAATGTTTTCATGTAAACAAAAAGTGTCAAAAAGGGCTTTGTCTTCAAGTGGGTAGAAGAGTGGATGTAAGCTTCCTAATGTTGTCTATAAAATGCCAGAACAGTTCAAAACCCCCCCAAATGACCCCATTTTGGAAAGTAGACACCCCAAGCTATATACTGAGAGGCATGTCCAGTCCATGGAATATTTTATATGTTGACACAAGTTGCGGAAAAAAGACAATTTTTTTTTTTTTTGCACAAAGTTGTCACTAAATGATATATTGCTCAAACATGCCATGGGCATATGTGGAATTACACCCCAAAATACATTCTGTTGCTTCTCCTGAGTACGGGGATACCACACGTGTGAGACTTTTTGGGAGCCTAGCCGCGTACGGGACCCCAAAAACCAATCACCGCCTTCAGGCTTTCTAAGGGTGTAAATTTTTGATTTCACTTCTCACTGCCTATCACAGTTTCGGAGGCCATGGAATGCCCAGATGGCACAAAACCCCCCCAAATGACCCCATTTTGGAAAGTAGACACCCCAAGCTATTTGCTGAGAGGTATTGTGAGTGTTTTGCAGATCTCGCTTTTTGTCACAAAGTTTTGAAAATTGAAAAAAAAAAGAAAAAAAAAAAAAATTTCTTTCTTCATTTTCAAAAACAAATGAGAGCTGTAAAATACTCACCATGCCTCTCAGCAAATAGCTTGGGGTGTCTACTTTCCAAAATGGGGTCATTTGGGGGGGTTTTGTGCTATTTTGGCATTTTATGGCCTTCGAAACTTTGATAGGTAGTGAGGAGTCAAATCAAAAATTTGTGCCTAGAAATCCTGAAGGCGGTGATTGGTTTTCGGGGTCCCGTATGCGGCTAGGCTCCTAAAAAGTCCCACACATGTGGTATCCCCGTACTCAGGAGAAGCAGCAAAATGTATTTTGGGGTGCAATTCCACATATAACATGGCATGTGTGAGCAATATATCATTTAGTGACAACTTTTTGTAATTTTTTTATTTATTTTTTGTCATTATTCAATCACTTGGGACAAAAAAAAATATTCAATGGGCTCAACAGGCCTCTCAGCAATTTCCTTGGGGTGTCTACTTTCCAAAATGGGGTCATTTGGGGGGGTTTTGTGCTATTTTGGCATTTTATGGCCTTCGAAACTGTGATAGGTAGTGAGGAGTGAAATCAAAAATTTGCGCCCTTAGAAATCCTGAAGGCGGTGCTTGGTTTCCGGGGTCCTGTACGTGGCTAGGCTCCTGAAAAGTCCCACACATGTGGTATCCCCGTACTCAGGAGAAGCAGCAAAATGTATTTTGGGGTGCAATTCCACATATAACCATGGCATGTTTGAGCAATATATAATTTAGTGACAACTTTTTGTATTTTTTTTTATTTTTTTTGTCATTATTCAATCACTTGGGACAAAAAAAATAAATATTCAATGGGCTCAACATGCCTCTCAGCAATTTCCTTGGGGTGTCTACTTTCCAAAATGGGGTCATTGGGGGGGGGGGGGGTTTGTACTTCCCTGCCATTTTAGCAACTCAAGAAATGAAATAGGCAGTCATAAATTTAAAGCTGTGTAAATTCCAGAAAATGTACCCTAGTTTGTAAACGCTATAACTTTTGCGCAAACCAATAAATATACACTTATTGACATATTTTTTACTAAAGACATGTGGCTGAATACATTTTGGCCTAAATGTATGACTAAAATTGAGTTTATTCGATTTTTCTTATAACAAAAAGTAGAAAATATCATTTTTTTTCAAAATTTTCGGTCTTTTTCCGTTTATATCGCAAAAAATAAAAATCGCAGAGGCAATCAAATACCATTAAAAGAAAGCTCTATTTGTGGGAAGAAAAGGACACAAATTTCGTTTGGGTACAACATTGCATGTCCGCACAATTTACAGTTAAAGCAGCGCAGTGCAAAATTCTGAATTCACCTCTGGTCCTTTAGCTACCAAATGGTCCGGGGCTTAAGTGGTTAATGGCATCCCAGTCTTAGTCCGTAGGATTCAATATTGAGATGGCCTACCCTTTGCAGCCATAACAGCTTCAACTCTTCTGGGAAGGCTGTCCACAAGGTTTAGGAGTGTGTCTATGGAAATTTTTGACCATTCTTCAAAAAACGCATTTGTGAGGTCAGGCACTGATGTGGACGAGAAGGCCTGGCTCACAGTCTTCAGTCTAATTCATCCCAAAGGTGTTCTATTGGGTTGAGGCCAGTCAAGTTCCTCCACCCCAAACTTGCTCATCCATGTCTTTATTGACCTTGCTTTGTGCACTGGTCCAAAACATTTGGTTGAGGGGGGATTATGGTGTGGGCTTGTGTTTCAGGGGTTGGGCTTGGCTCCTCAGTTCCAGAGAAGGAAAATCCTAAGGCATCAACATACCAAGACATTTTGGACAATTTCATGCTCCCAACATTATGGGAACAGTTTGGGGATGGTCCCTTCCTTTTCCAACATGACTGCTCACCAGTGCACAAATAAGGTCCATAAAGACATGGATGAACAAGTTTTGGGTGGAGGAACTTAACTGGCCTGCAAAGAGTCCTGACCTCAACCCGATAGAACAAATTTGAGATAAATTAGAGTGGAGATGGCGAGCCAGGTCCTCTGGTCCACATTAGTGCCTGACCTCACAAATGCACTTCTGGAAGAATGGTCAAACATTGCTGTAATGCTGTCATAGATGGGGGTGACACCAGGGCCATCTTTAATAGTGATTGGACCCCCCCCCCCCCCCGGCAATTTCGCTCTGTGCTGCAACATCCCAAAGAAACAGACACACATATAGACTTAACTAAAAAAATAAATTACATTTAAACATAAAGAACTGGTCCACACTCACTAATTAGTCCAGGCTCTCTTATTGGTTGCTAGAGGTTACTGCACATTATTACTACTGACCCATTGGTTGCTCGAGGTTATTGCACATCTATACTGCCAAACAGTTGGTTGCTGGAGGTTACTGCACATCATTACCGCTCACTGATTGGATGCTAGAGGTTACTGCACATCATTATTGCTCACCGATTGGTTTCTGGTGGTTACTACACATCATTACCGCTCACCGATTGGTTGCTAGTGGTTACTACACATTACCGCTCACTGATTAGTTGCTAGAGGTTATTACACATTACCACTCACTGATTGGTTGCTAGAGGTTACCACATATTACTGCTAAGTAAATAGATTTCTATAAATATGTGTTAATCTCAAAAAAATATGCAAACTGAAAATAAAAATAAACACCCTGCTGCCCTGCTAACACGCAAAAGCAGAAAAACAAGGGGAGATGTGAAAAACTTGAATAATAGTGTGATCAATGTCCATATGACAAGTGAAAAGTCCACAAAAGTTAAATGCCCAGACAGGTCTTCTACACCAGGAGATCAAAGCTTCTTTTCCAAGAGCACCTGTGTATCTTCAATGTTAAACACCACCGTGATCCACCACTGTCTGTCATGCATGCTCACCTTAACATATGACCCATAGGATACAGACCAAATGCGCTTTTTGGTATTATCAGACTCCAGATTCCAGGCATTCCCCAGATCAGAGCTGTCCCCTTGTATGTTCATTTGGCTCAGTAAACAGTCATGAAATTGTTTTTTTTTTTTCAACCGGCCTATAGTAAGAATCAGTGGTGTATTTAGTTTTTGTGCTGCCCTTCTGACTAAATTTTAATTTTTAAGATCCGCCCTGTCATCATTGGAGGAGGACAGAGGGACTCTGCAGGAAGAGGACAGAGAGAGACACCGCAGGAGGAGTACAGAGAGGGATGTGGCATCTTTTCGTTAGGGGGGTAAGGGGATATGTTCTGGGTGCCGTGGGAGGGAAGAGGACATGTGCTAGTGGTGGGGGGTGGGATCAAACCTGAAGTTGAGATACACTAGTGTAGAGGGAAAATATGTGTTATCCCGCGCTACCAGTTTCAACTAAATCCGATACTATGTGGTAATAATGGATGGCTGCAAGCAACTCAATCGTGTTCCCACAATGTTTGTCACAAAAATATGTCCTGTTCACCATTGTCATTGAAAGTGATAGTAAAGAAAATCCGAAATTCTGGGCTGTCCCCAGAAAAGTAATAGAGGCCAAATCTTCCAATGGGGACACTAGTTCTTGCGACCTGCCCCCCCCCCCCCAAGGTATCCTCTTAATTCGCAGGGATTTCCTCTCACTTCCTGTTTAGGTATGGGACAGTAAGTGAAGATAAATCTCTGACATGAGACAGAGGTGGTAAAAAAAAAAATTGAGAGGGGTTTTAACTCTCCCTTATTGTGCAGAGAATTGAAACATGAGCTGGAAGCTTCTTATATACAGTAGAACACCTTTACTTTCATGGAGGATACTTTTATCATGGCTTTACATCATGTAGACAGAATCAGGAACAAGGAGCATACAAGTGCACTGAGCATAGACAGAATGTACATCCTGTTATTACATCACCATAGAATGTACATTATAACACTGCAGTGCCACCTGCTGGGCTGAAAGGCATAATGCACACAGTACACAGTCAGTTTATAAAAGCAACTTTACATTACATGTTGTTGTTCTTCCAACACCCCTTCTCAACAGCATGTGCTTTGTCAAATTATATTCAGCTTCTTCTGGAAATAACTATGACATTCCTTCAATACAGGCTTGGTAAGTGCATCGGTAGTCATCTCCTCTGACGGGCAGTATTGAATATCAATAACACCTTGCTCTTGGTTGTCCCAAAGTAGGTCCCATGTGTTTGGTTCTAGGGTTAACCCTTTCTGATTGTGTAAGCTTTATACAACCCTGGTTGTCTTAAAAAATGGGAATTGGGAGGCGCATGCGCGGCAGCTTCCAAGATGGCCACCGTCATCTAAAGCTCCGCTCCACCACGGCCCTATTCTGACCACCGGAGCTTACAGAGCGCTCCACTGGACCCCTTCCCGGGATAATCGCTTAGGGGACACCCCCCGGAACCCGAAACTGTCATCCTCGCTGGCCAGAAGGGACCTCTCCAGCCAGATGTCGGCCGCGCCAGGCCCCCTCAGCTATGCCAAGATGGCGGCGGCTCCACGAGGCCCGCTCCTCACAGAAAGATCTGAGGACTCCATGGCTGACCAGGATCTGGTCCCACCTCAATCCCCAGGTACCGAGTACCCCCCGCTGACCCCAGCCATCTCCCCCTCCTCCACTGAATCTTTACTGGGCAGGATGGGTGCTGCATGTCCCTCTACACCTATGCTGGATCCCCACACAGGCATGCTTCTTTCAGTCAGTGAAGCACAGGAGGAGGCCCCAACCCCCACTGACTTTACCTCCATGATGACTGCTTTCTCTCATATGCTGTCTAGGAGCCTGGCTCTAAATGCTGCACAGATTACATCCTCCATTCATGCAGACCTGCAGCAAATTGGGATCAGGATAGACACTATAGAACAGAAAGCTGATCAGGCCGTGGCAAGGATTAATCAGAATTCCTCCAGGCTGCAAGACGTGCAGGATCAATTGGAAACTGCTTTTGCAAAGATCGATGATCTCGAGAATAGATCAAGAAGATATAACTTTAGGATACGGGGACTCCCCGAATCAGAGAAAGAGGTACAATCTGCTGTGAAATCACTTCTAAAGACCCTTATCCCTGACATTACTGAACCACGTCTGGAGCTGGATAGAGCTCACAGAGCCCTTCAATCTCCTCGCTCTGATGGCCTTCCCAGAGACATCATTGTGAAACCCCACTATTACTCAGTCAAAGAAGAGGTGATGAGGAAGGCTAGGTACTCAGACAACCTCACTTTGCATGGCCACAAAATTCAAATTTTCGCTGATCTTTCTCCATACACGGTACAAAAGAGACGCTCATTTAAACCGTTATTGCAAGTGCTCATGGACAAGGAAATCGCATACAGATGGGCCTTCCCTTTACGTCTGAACTTTTCCTACAAGAACAAAAGCTTTGGCTTCTCCTCATTTGCGGAAGGGGAGCGTATCCTGACACATCTCGGATTGATCCATCTGGACCCTAGTCCGGCAACAGCTAACAGAGGGACTCCTGCCTCCACGAAGCGACCTCCGCCGGCGAGCCCGCTGCACCAAACATGGCTGAATCACGGTTCCAAGCGCACCAAAGAAAACCTTCCGCCCTGATAACTTTTTTTCCCCCCCTTTTTTCTTTGTATGACACATCTCCTTACAAATCCCCTCTCTGAACGGGGTCCTGATGTGGGACACATTCCCTGTTGCTGAAACTGTTTTGGGGATCTCCCCTCCATCTCTGGCAATTCTATACTGCCCCATACCATTTATTTTTTTATTTTTATATAATGATCTGCTATGGTTTTTATATAGTATATTTGGGGTTTATATGATATATGTGATGGAGATGGGATATCAGGTACATGGTCGAGGGAGGGGGGGGACCTTTGCCTGGCTGGCAGCCTGCTGTTTCTTCCCCCATAGGCCAACACGAAACTTTGTTACAAATCTTTATACGGTCTGGAACATGTACAAACATGTATTGCGTACCGTTACCCTGTTCAACGGACCACACAGTTCTTTTTCCTCCTGGAGTAAATAGTTTACACGGCCTGGTTGTTAAACAGCGGACACTTGGGGATCCACTTACACAATATCTGTGATCCCCCTCGGGGACCGCAGATGTTTTTCTTGGGCTGGTTTCTAGGTGGGTTCCGCCTACCTGCCTACTTCCCAACCCAGAAGGGGGGTGGGCAGGGTCTGACCGGCAATAAAGGTTTAGTTATATTACACGGTTTACTTATGTTGGTTCCTGTTGCTCTCATAGTTAGAGGACGCTCTGTAGTTAGGAAATCATAGGTTCTTTGGGACCCTCAGTCAATACTGTTATGGGAAGTTGGGGCTGTGGTGGACCCAATGCACCTCCCTAGGATCAGAGGCACATTTGGTGCATCTGGATCCATACCCGGTTTCCCTGTCACCAGGGTATACCGGTCCTTTGGGGTATTGGGGTAGGAGATGGCAAGTTCACTCCGCCCTGGGTGTGGAAAGGGGTCTGGGGATCCCTCAGTTCGGTTTTGTATACGTTCCTTGATAACAGTTTTACATCAAGTGTATAATGCAGTTCTCTTCTTCTCTACTCTTCTCCCCTTTTTCATCTCTTTTTTCCCTTCTTTTGTAGACGCACTTCGGTGCATCCACAGGCACCATGGCTGTCTCCGATCTTCCATCCCAGGCCCCGGGTCACGGCTTAGATTCACCTCAAGACATCGCAGGGAGAGTCGCTTTCACTTCACGGGTAAGTGGCGGTTCTCGCTCATAGATTCCACCTCTCTGATCCATGACTGACACACACCGACCCCCACCCTCCCTCAAAATTGTCTCACACAACACTCAGGGCCTCAACTCCCCAATTAAACGAAGGAAACTCCTTCAGCAATATAATTCTATGCATGCAGACGTTCTTTTACTGCAGGAAACCCACTTCCCTTCCTCCTTTAAGCCCACGTTCATTCATCAACGGTACCCTCAGTTCTTTTTAGCTTCGGCAGAAAACAAAACAAAAGGGGTGGCAGTCTGTTTTGCCAGGCATATAAACTTTTCTCCGCTTGACACTGTATTGGATCCTATGGGTCGCTACATTTTGGTTTCGGGCCACATCGATGGGGCACTATACACTTTTGTTTCCTACTACACTCCCAACAGGGGCCAAAAAAACTTTTTTGAATCTTTGTTACACAACCTGCAGACTTACTTTAAAGGTACGATATTCATTGGCGGCGACTCAAACACAGCATTTGATTTCTCTCTAGACAAATGTTCAAACGGTACTTCTAAACCTAAACGCCCTTCCAAACAGAGTGTTAAAATAGCAAAGCTTCTGCATACTGCAGGACTGATAGATGTTTGGAGAGAGTCCAACCCCCGCACAAAAGACTACACTCATTTTTCAGCGCCTCATAAATCTTTTGCCAGAATTGACCACATTTTCACCCGCGCCCCTACAATCCCTTTAATCAGGAACTCCAAGATTGTTGATTCCTCCCTCTCAGATCACGCCATGGTGATTGTGACTACACAGAGGCCCTCTGGGTCAGATAGCCCCCCTCGCTGGCACCTACGGGAGTCCCTATTAAGCGATCCAATTCAATGCACTCTGCTGGAAAAAGCTATTACAGAATACTTTCTTATTAACACTACGAATGATGTATCCCCTCCTACGGTATGGGCAGCTCATAAGACAGTAATTCGAGGGAAACTAATTTAAATGTCAGCTAAACTAAAAGCGGAACACAAGGCGGACACGCTGAGGCTTACTGAGGACTTTCGCAAGTTAGCGAAAGCCCACAAGAGCCATCCTACCCCTGAATCTCTTGCAAACCTAGATAATGCCCGGGCTCTACTAAACTTGTCACTGACCACAGCCGCTGAACAGCACCTTCGGTGTACAGGGGCCAAATTCTATGCCCAAGCTGATAGAATAGGTTCGAAGTTAGCCGCTAAACTGAGTCCCAAACAACGCACACTTGCATTCCCTAAAATTCTGACAGCTAATGGGGAACTGTCGCAGAACCCGTCTAAAATAATGGAAACCTACCTGAGGTTTTTTACTGAACTATATAAACCAAACCTGAATCCCCCCAAATCACTACGAGAGGAATTTTTAAATACACTTCCCCTACCTACTCTTACAAAGGATCATTGTGAACTCTTGGAGAGCCCTTTTTCCCAAGAAGAAGTGCTGGACACCATTAAAAGTCTTAAACTGGGATCCTCCCCGGGTCCAGATGGTTTTTCCACAGGCTACTATAAAAAATTTGGCCCCTGCCTGGCCCCCCATTTGACACGATTTTTCAATTCTCTCAGGGATGGAGCCCCTTTGAACAAAGACTTGAACCTGGCTTACGTCGCGGTAATACCGAAACCGGGCAAGGACACCAGTGATGTGGCGAACTTTCGCCCTATTTCGCTTATCAATAATGACATAAAAATAATGACCAAAATAATGGCAAACAGACTTTCGAGTTTCATTTCTTCTTATGTTTATAAGGATCAGGTGGGCTTCATCCCTGGCAGACAGGGACCTGACCAGATTAGACGTGCCATTGACATTATCTCTCTGCTTCAATCGCAGTGGGATGGGGGCCCTCCTCAAAAAGGCTTTCTACTTTCAATAGACCTACACAAGGCCTTTGATTCAATAGACTGGGCATACCTGACTGACAGCCTGGGGAAATGGGGATTTGGACCAAACTTCCTTCAGCTTATTAACTCACTTTACTCTGACCCCTCAGCACAGATTCGTTTACTGGGCAGATATTCCGATTCATTCTTCATTGGCAGAGGGACCAGACAGGGATGCCCACTCTCCCCTCTCCTCTTTGCGGTAGCAATCGAGACTCTAGCTATTGCACTACGGTCGGACCCTGACATTAAGGGGGTCAAATGTGGTCCCCAGGAACATAAGTGTGCATTATACGCTGATGACCTCCTACTTTTCGTCACTTCCCCCCTGACCTCCACTCCTTCGATCCTCAAGACACTGCGGATATTCAGTGAGATCTCCGGTCTGAGGGTCAACATGAACAAATCACTGGCATTGAACATATCCGTCCCCCCGGACATTTTAAAGAAACTCTCCAGTGATTTTGATTTTCCCTGGGCTCCCACACTTATCCCATACTTAGGCATCAAACTTACATCTAATATAAGTACCTTGTTTAAGATGAACTACCCCCCTATGGTGCTCAAATGTAAAAATGACATGGAAAGGTGGTCCAAGAGTGGTTTATCATGGTTGGGCAGGATTCATGCTATTAAAATGATCCTCCTCCCACGCCTTTTATACCTGTTTAGATCTCTCCCAATCCCGGTCCCGAAACAATTCCTCAGTAAAACTCAGTCGGACATAATACGTTTTGTATGGGGCAGGAAGGGTTACAGATGTCCCGCGGGAATACTATTCCGTCTAAGATCTCAGGGGGGTCTGGGCCTCCCTCACCTTTGGGGCTACTATCAGGCAGCTCAATTAACACAAATCTCGGCAGCCTTCTCTAGGGGCTCGAAACCAGACTGGCTAACCATGGAAAGACAGGCTGTCCCATCGCACACCGTTGACTATCTATTAGGGTGCGAACCCAAACGCAGACCAGCGATCCTATCACCTACTCTCTCGCACTCAGTAGCACTTTGCTCCAAGCTTTTTACTCTACGCACCCTGTAATCCCCACTGAGGCCTCTAATGCATTTATTTCACAACTCTGACTTTCCCCCGGGGATGAATATTAAGGCGTTCCGATGGTGGACAGATAAAGGCCTTTATAGAATCGGACACTTTCTATCCCCAGCAGGACCGCTTTCCTTATCACACTACAGGACACAACTGGACATGCCTAATTCTGAACTTTTTAGATTCAACCAAATATCTCATTTCCTTCACTCCATTTGGACAGACAAAACGATTCCCCCCACCATTACTCCCTACGAACACTGGTGTGCCAATGCATTGGATCAAAGGGGAGGCATCTCGCTAATTTATACAGCTCTAATGTCTAAAACGGATGTACCGGCCTATGCCCGGACCTGGGAGGAAGATACGGGCGGCACGTGGGACGCAGAGGTTTGGTTCCGCACTTCACAGCAAGCTTTCAAAGGTATTCTTAATGTTTCAATTGCAGAGGCTAGCCTAAAGGTGCTGTTAAGGTGGTATTATGTCCCTTCCAGGTTGGCACGGATGTACCCAGGAACTTCACCTGTATGTTATAGAGGTTGTGAACTAGAAGGCACGATGCTCCACATTTGGTGGACCTGCCCCCGCATTAGATCCTTTTGGCGGAAAGTGTTCCGTACCATCAGCTCTCTGACAGAGGTAACAGTGACCCCACATCCCTGTACAGCACTACTCAATCATAATATTCCCAAGTTATCCACATGCTCACAGGTCTTGGCATTCTTCGTCTTATTGGGCGCCAGAATGACCATAGCCAGAGCCTGGAAGAAACCCACCATCTCCTTCCAGGGATTCAAGAGGACGGTTTCTTGGATCATGGTGCAAGAACAAATTGTGGCTAAAATGAATGACAATACTGAAAAATTTAGATCCATTTGGGAACCCTGGGCCACCTTCTGCAATATGTCTCTCATACCTGGAGTACAGCCTGGCAGCCTGTCCACACATACATCTTCTCGATAGCTGACTTACTCTTCTTTCTCTTACCTCCTTCTAACACGTTTCTCTTTTTTCCAACTTTCTGACTCCCTTCTTGGCGTCTCAGTGTCCTGATATGGTTACTGAGAATTTTTGATTACAGATCCTGAACTTTGAGGTGTTATGTTATCAATATGGTTATATGTATCCCTCACATTCCTATTTGATGTAATAATCATACAGACCGGGTGGTAGGGCTGGGCGACCCTGGCCCCTGGGATGCAGTGTGAACCCTTTTGGGGCATCCGGGGGGTCGGAGGCCTCCGAGCCATAATGGGCTTTGTCCCATGAGGTGATGGGGGATCTATGGAACTAAGGTTATGTCATTGCATTTTTGATTCTGTAATACTAGTAGTAGTATCCTGGGACACCTTATAGTAAAGTATTTAGATATGTCGACTTGTATAAGCAACTTTTGGAACGTTTTGTATGATCTCATGACATTTCACTTTAATTTTAGATATTTCTGTCATCGCAAAAATCTCTTAATAAAAATCTTTGAATTAAAAAATGGGAATTGGTTTTGATATGTCTATCCCAATGTCCACAAAAAGTTGACAAATCCATATTGCTTCTTGACATGCGTGTACTGCTGCAATGTACTCTGCTTCAGTTGAAGATAGAGCGTCAGTTACTTTCTTTCGACTAGACCAACTTATGGTTCCTTCCCCATACTGGAAGATAAATCCACTTGTGGATTTGCGGTCTGTGCGGTCCCCAGCCCAATCAGCATCCACATATCCGACCAGTTTTGAATGTGATGTTGCCAAGGCCCCTGATAGGGCAATACAACCAGCCCCGTTGTACCGGGCCCCCGGCCTGCGGGGGGGGGGCGAGCAGATTTCTAGCTAAAAAAAAACGAATTAATAACTAAATAACTTTATTAACCTGCACCTATTTGATTGGCAATGTACCTTCCTGGGCCCCATCATGTTAATAGAGGGGCCCAGGAGGTGAGAAAAGAAGAGGGACTTTTTCTCCATTTTCGGGTGGAGGCATACAATCCCTTCTCTGCATCAGTGTACCTTGTGATCACTGTATGCTTCCCTCGGCGTATGGATACAATTGAAATGCGGCTCCCTTCCCTCAGTAAGTGTCGTGCTGCAGCCTAAGGGAGAGAGACTGATCACTGAGGAGGCTGAATGAAAGAGTAATCCCGACGCTGGTCCACAGGCAAGCAATCCCCCTCCACACACATCACACTGACACATCACACAGGCTGAGGCTCAGTCCCCTGACTCCCCATTGTGTGCTCATGGTCATCATCATTATGATGATCAGAGCACAGCAAGTGTTGTATATCTCTGTCAGTGTAACATGCTGTGTGGTGATGACTTTCTTAATGTATGGCTGTAATGTGTGTTACAGACTATAACACAGCACAGCCATAACAAAGTCAGCACCCAACAGCATGTTACACTGACAGAGCCATACAGCACCTGCTGTGCTCTGATCATCATAATGACCATGAACACACAATAAGATGCTTCTTTACACATGTGATGGGAGGAAGGGATAGTAAAAACACACAGCCAAGCTGCATTGTTACCATCCCCCAAACCACTCCTCTTTGAGAATTTTTCACCTAAGCTTTGCAATCAGTAAGGATGAGCTCCAGCGTGTTTGCAAGCCCCACGTGCAGAGCCCGCCAGGAAGTCGGCACTGCGCTGCGCTAATCACAAGCAGTGAGACATTGTGCCGATGCACGGCTGCAGAGATCGGGAAATGTCTCACTGCCTGTGATTAGCGAAGCGCAGTGCCAACTTCCTGGCGGGCTCTGCACGTGGGGCTTGCGAACATACCGGAGCTCATCCTTAGCAATAAAGTTCGCCTGTCAGCTTTTCCTGTTGACCAGTGGGTACAGTAGCTGCGTATGATGGCACAGTGGCGGCAATTGATGGGCACAGTGGCTGCATTTGATGGCACAGTGGCGGCAATTGATGGGCACAGTAGCTGTGTTTGATGGCACAGTGGCAGCAATTGATGTTTTTTTTTCTGAATTTTTCAGTTTGTTTGCATCCCCCCCAAAAAATGTTGAGCACCAGACGCCACTGATGTGGACCTGATTGAAAGCTCCATGTAGGTCTACAGGAGTCCAGATATGAATTGAAAATCCTTTTCTATTTTTCCAGACCTAAATGTGACAGATCAGAGGTAGCCTGATGTAAATGGACACAAGTCTGTGGTGTATGAGGACACAAACTGAATGGGCACAGATGTCAAAACACCGACATCTCTCCCATTCAGATTCAGTTATGATTGGTGGGGTGCTGTAAAGCTTCCTGGTGGTATAGATAAGGTGGGTTCAGACTACGGACCAAACACGCCTGAGCTCATCCCAGCTAATTTGTTGTTGTCAAA
Source organism: Rana muscosa (assembly GCA_029206835.1). NCBI lineage: Eukaryota > Metazoa > Chordata > Amphibia > Anura > Ranidae > Rana > Rana muscosa. Next base: position 77,632,222 of record CM055116.1, on the reverse strand, counting down.
AAACTTTTAAAATAAGACATCTCTGGTGCTTTATGATAGTGTAAAAAGTTTAGAATATTAATGGTTATTAAAGGTTCACCTTTTGGAACATGTTACATGTTTCAGCTCCTGCCACCCTTCCCCCAGATTTCGTGACAGCATGAGGGCCAGGGGCGGAGCCAAGGGTGGGGTTGTGGTCAGGACCAAGGGGCCCTGTCAGGTATGCTGTACGGAGCCCCATGATTTCTAACAGTGGCCCTGGATGTTGCTGGTAACCGTAAATTCATCTGAATTGTTCCTTTTGAGATACTGCATCACTCTTTTTACTGCGTTCCAGTCATGCTGACAGGGAGCTGAGACTTTCCTGCATAGTATGCCCACTGCTGAGTCTATGTCTCTTGTCACAGTGGTAACATATAGCAGCTTACCAATTGCTCTGCGATACATGTCATTGTTGGGTAGCAAGTTTTCTACTTCATTGCTCTTTTTATAGCCTGGTTCCATAGGAGTTTTCACTTCCTTGGCATCTTGCATATGTAATTGTTCCAAGATTTCCAAGATTTTCTGAGATTGGTTGAAAAGATAACTTCCATCTTCTTCTCTCTCTATTTGGATTCCCAGATAGTAGCTAGTGTTTACAAGTTCTTTGATTTCAACTTTTTCTTTCAGCTTGTGATTTATGTGATTGTAATCCCCTTCTTGTTCAAAACAGGCTACAATGTCATTGAGATAGATAAAGATGTATACCCATCTGTCTTCTTGATTCTTGGAGTAGAGACAGGGATCTGCTTTACTTCTTGAGAATCCCTCTTTAGTAAGTACTTTGTTCATTTTGTCATTCCACATCCTTGCAGATTGCTTAAGACCGTAGATGCTCTTCTGAAGTTTACACACAAGGTTGTCAACCCTGGTGATTGCTCCATGTAGAGATCTTCCTTAATGACTCCATATAAGAAAGCAGTTTTAATGTCTAGGTGTTGGACTTGCATGCCCTTCCCAGCTGCAACACTAAGAAGTGCTCTGATGGTGGAGTGTTTTACGATGTTTCATCGGAATCTTCACCAAATTTCTGGGAGTAACCCTTGACAACTAGTTTGGCTTTGTATTTGTGGATATTCCCTTCTGTGTCTGACTTTATTTTGAAAGTCCACTTACTTCCTATAGTTTTGCTGTTAGGAGGGAGCTTTGTGAGTATCCAGGTTTTATTTTATTGAAGTGGCTTTAATTCTTCTTCTGCTGCCTTCCTCCATTTATTTGCTTCCCATTTTGGCAGTTTTTCTGTCTTCCCAGGATGTTGGTTCAAGTATGCTGTGTGTTATGACAGTGTGTAACAGCTTGCGGGGTGGTATCCCCTTTGTAGTCTGAGTGGATCTTCTGACCTCAGACAGTTCAGCAGGATCTGGTGGGGAACTTGATTTAGGCAATGTGAGTTCCACCTCTTGTTCTTACTCTTGCAAAGGTTCACTTTGGTTTGCCCCTTCTTCTGGTTTGCTTGGCATATTAACTTCACAGCTATCAGGGATTGGTGTTTCTGATGATGGGCTCTCATCAAAATAAACACTACAACTTATTGTCACTTTGTCATTCTTTGGCTGTAGGATTCTGTTTCCCTTAGTTTGCTTGTTGTAGCATGCTAGAATGCCCTCTATGGCTCTGTTCTCCAGCTTGGAACGCTTTTCACTTGGAATATACTGTAGGCATATGCTTTACATCCAAAAACTCTGATGTGCCCTATGCTAGGCTTTGATCCATGCCACATTTCGAATGGAGTACTTTTAATGGCTCTTAAGGGTAGTCTGTTCTGTAGGTAGTTTGCAGTCATGACTTCTCCCCAGTACTTGTTAGGTAGGTTGGCATTCGACAACATGCATTTGGCAATTTCTATAAGAGTGCGATTATTCCTTTCTGCTACAATGTGATCTGTGAGGGGTTGCAGTGTTGTGGCACCAGCACCAGTGCCTAAGGCCCAATTTTTCTTCCCCTGTTTAACAGGGGCGTGTAATTACAATTTTTGCTGTAATATTTTGCAGCAGGGCTCTTTCCTGCGCTCAACTAGAGTATCTGTGAGGGGTTGCAGTGTTGTGGCACCAGTGCCTAAGGCCCAATTTTTCTACCCCTGTTCAAAAAGGGCATGTAATTACAATTCTTGATATAATATTTCACAGCAGGGCCTGTTCATGCGCCCACCAAGAGTAACTGTGAGGGCTTACAGTGTTCTGGTACCACCAACACCTAAGGCCCATTTTTCTGCAGAGTATATAGGGCAGGCCGTATAGTATATACAGGCGGTCCCCTATTTTCAAACATCCAACTTACAAACAGAGGGAGACAACAGGAAGTGAGAGGAAATCTATCCCTGGGAAGGGAAATTCTCTCCTGTAAGAGTTAATATGAGAAAAAGGTGTCTCCACTGATGCTTTATCATCAATCCTTGTTTCCTTAAAAACCCCAAATTTTCAAAATCAAATTGTCATTGGGATAGAAAGTGAGGTGAAATCTTCTGAACGGGGCACAGACAGCAAAACAAATGTTACAGGGGTGATGATAACCCTTCCCTATGATATCCAAAAAGCTTCAAAATAGATTTTTTGGCTGGGGCTACACTTACAAAATGTACCTGTTCCAAATTACAAACAGATTCAACTTAAGAACAAACCTACAGTCCCTGTTTTTCTTGGAACCGCTTGTATACTGCTGTTCAGAGTATATAGGGCCTGAGGGCCCCACGCCTTTTCCTTTTTTTAATTTGGGTGCTGGGTTCCCCTTAATATCCATACAAGACCCAAAGGGCCTGGTAATGGGCTGGGGGGGGGAGGGGGGTACCCATGCCTTTTTTCTTAATCATTTTGATCTATATTGCCGGGACCCAACATTACATTAAAGCCGCAAGCAGTTTTAAATGACTTTTATTCCTTTAGAAATGTCATTTTGTGCAGGGACTGTTCTAAATACGGGAAACACGCGCCACTTTACATGCATACTATAGACATCCCCCAGGTACGATATTTAACCACTTAAGGACCGCTGCCTGTACATATACATCAGCAGAGCAACACGGCTGGGCATAAGCACGTACAGGTACGTTGCCCTTTAAGATCCCAGCCGTGGGTCGCGCGCCGCCGGCGTGCTCGTGACCCGGCCCGGAGCACGGTATTTTATGGCCTTCGAAACTGTGATAGGTAGTGAGGAGTGAAATCAAAAATTTGTGCCTAGAAATCCTGAAGGTGGTGCTTGGTTTTCGGGGTCCCGTACGCGGCTAGGCTCCCAAAAAGTCTCACACATGTGGTATCCCCGTACTCAGGAGAAGCAGCAAAATGTATTTTGGGGTGTAATTCCACATATGCCCATGCCGTGCTTGAGCAATATATCATTTAGTGACAACTTTGTGCAAAAAAATAAATAAATTAAAATAAATTGTCTTTTTTCCGCAACTTGTGTCAACATATAAAATACTCCATGGACTCAACATGCCTCTCAGTATATAGCTTGGGGTGTCTACTTTCCAAAATGGGGTCATTTGGGGGGGTTTTGAACTGTTCTGGCATTTTATACACAACATTAGGAAGCTTACATCCACTCTTCTAACCACTTGAAGACAAAGCCCTTTTTGACACTTTTTGTTTACATGAAAACATATTTTTTTTTTGCAAGAAAATTATGTTGAACCCCCAAACATTATATAGGATTTTAAAGCAAAGGCCCTACAGATTAAAATGGTGGGTGTTGCATTTTTTTTTTCTACACAGTATTTGCGCAGCAATTTTTCAAACGCATTTTTTGGGGAAAAAATACACTTTTTTTTAATTTTAATGCACTAAAATACACTATATTGCCCAAATGTTTGATGAAATAAAAAAGATGATCTTAGGCCGAGTACATAGATACCAAACACGACAAGCTTTAAAATTTCGCACAAACGCACATTGGCGACAAACTACATACATTTTTAAAAGCCTTTAAAAGCCTTTACAGGTTACGCCGTTAGATTTACAGAGGAGGAACGATGCTTGCGTTCGCCATTGGGCAAGAGCAGGGCAGGACAGGGGTGCTTTTTTTTTTTATTATTAATTTTGATTTTTTATTTTATTTTTAAACTGTTGCTTCCATATTTTTTTTTTTTTTTTTTATCATTTTTATTGTTAACTCAGGGAATGTAAATATCCCCTATGATAGCAATAGGTAGTGATAGGTAGGGCTGGGCGATTTTCCCCCCCAAAAAAATCTGCTATTTTTTTATAAAAAACTCGATTTACGATTCGATTTTTTTTTTAAATTATATTAATTGAAGTGCATCAACAAACAAAATTGCAAAGGAAAACCCTTTCTCTAACTACAAAGTCAGTGTGCAACTAAGATTGTTAAACATCCAAATTATTAATACTGTATTTGGATTTAGCTAATAAAACAACAAAAAATCTTGAGGTTACTCTTAGTTGAATTGAACTGTGCCCGTGCCTTACTGTGCCCGTGCCTCACTGTGCCCAATGCCTCACTGTGCCCGTGCCTCACTGTGCCCGTGGCTCACTGTGCCCAATGCCTCACTGTGCCCATGTTTCAATCACTGTGCCCATACCTGATGCAGATTTTCATGGGATACGGATTTTACTGCTACACCGGCGGCCATTCCAGTATTCAAAAGCCGTGCCTCCTCCTCGTCTGTGATAGGCGGAACACTCAATTTCCCAGCATTCAGTGTTCCGCCTATCATAGACATCCGCTCATCCTCATAACACAGACGAGGATGAGAGGATGTCCATGATAGGCTGAACACTGCCTGCTGTGAAATTGAGTGTTCCGCCTATCACAGACGATGAGGACTCGGGAGGCGCGGCTTTTGAACACTGCAATGGCCGCCGTCTGTCTGCATGACACGCTGATCAGGTAGGCAGACGGCGGCTTGCGGTTAGTTAGTGTTACATTACATCTACTAGCAGCGGCTGTGGCGAGTAGATGTAATTGGGGTAACGCCGCCCAGTGCCATTCCGGAAACGCCCCCTGCAGCCCTGCTATGGAAACTTTGAAGGAAAAAAATTTTAAAAAAATAAAAATATATATATATTTTTTAAAAAATCTAAAAAAATCGATTTTCTTCAAATCTGAATCGATTTGAACTCAAAACTCGATTCAAGATTAAAATCGATTTTTTTCCCAGCCCTAGTGACAGGTACTCTTTTTTTGAAAAAACTGGGGTCTATTGGACCCTAGATCTTTCCTCTGCCCTCACAGCATCTGACCACACCAAGATCGGTGTGATAAAATGCTTTCCCAATTTCCCAATGGCGCTTTTTATATCCGGGGGGGGGAAATTCCCTCCCACTGCTTGTAAAAGCAGTCCAGAGGCTAATTAGCCACTAGGATTGCTTTTACATGAAAGCCGGCCGCTGGCTGAAAAGAATGATACCAAGATGATACCTAAACCCGCAGGCATCATTCTGGTATAAACATTCAAAGTCCAGCAACATACCAGTACGTTGCTGGTCCTTGTTGGACATGTATTGTAATCTTTTTTTTCATGCAGCCTGTTGGCTGAAAGAAAAAAAAAGGTATGCCCACCATTAGAATACCGCCCTTCATCCACCCACTTCTAATGATGGGCATACATGCACCATTTATATATGCCGAAGCAGGGGGCATCTTCCCGCAAAAGTTATGCTGCGTACACATGGTCAGACTTTTCCACAGGCAAGCCTCCGTTGGAATTTCGACCGTATGTACGCGGCATTAGGAGCAAAATCGCTCCTCCGCTCCTCCGCCCCTGCTGCCCCAATGCTTCGGCATATGTGCTTTTTTTTTTTTTAACTGTGGTGCTGAAATCACCTCCTACAGCACTGGAGTCGCAGGGATCAGGCCTGTCTCTGCGAACGCTGCAGTTATGTGTGTTGTGTTTTGTAAGTGACAGTGATCGATCGATACTACACTTGGGTGGCCTGGGCTGGACGGAGGGGCAAAACGCAGGTGCTAGCAGGTATCTGGGCTGATCCCACTAACACTGCGTTTTTGGGAACCCTAAACTGCTGGGGACGCTAGTATAGATCTGATCAGATCAGATATTGATCTGTTCAGATACTATACCACTAAGGGAGGTGTATGCTTTACGCGTGGGTGTTAGCGCTACTGGCACTAACCTGACGCTTCCTGGGGTGTGACGCAGACCCTCTCTGACGCTAAAACCTAATTGATATCACCCGCCGGGCGATCAGGGGGTTAAACCTTTATTGGGTTATATATACCCTGACGCTATAAAAAGCAAACTAACTAACCAGCGTCACCCGTAACACTTATATGGTGATTACTGGTGAAAGGGTTAACTAGGGGCAATTAGGGGGTTAAAACCTTTATTAGGTAATATATGGGGGTACCTGACGCTATATAAAAACCTGACGGCGAGCCAAAAAAAATTACTGGCTACCTATCGGCATCACCGACACTAAGACAGCGATCAGAAAAACGATTGCTTAGTGACAGTGGTGATAGGGGGTGAAAGGGTTACCTGGGGGCGATCAAGGGGGTTAAACCTTTAGTAGATAATATATGGGGGTACCTGACGCTATAAAAACCTGCGGCGAACCTAAAAAAAATTACTGGCTACCGATCGGCATCACCGACGCTAAGACAGCGATCAGAAAAATGATCGCTTAGCGACAGTGGTGATAGGGGGTGAAAGGGTTATCTGGGGGGCGATCAGGGGGTTAAACCTTTATTAGGGGGGGTTAGGGGGCTACACTGGACCTACAACTAACTGTAGTGACACTTTTACAGTCACAAATGTCACTGATTGCAGTGATCAGTAAATAAATGGTCACTGCAATCAGTGACACTGTGACTGGGGGGTGATCTGGGGGGTGTCTGGGGGGGCGATTTATGTGCCTATGTGTCCTGGTGTCAGTGTAGTGTTTTGTGCACTAACCTGCATCTTCTCTTGTGCGGCGCTCGGTATATGTGAGCGCCGCAGGAGAGATGACATCACTTCCTCTGCCTGTGTTTACATTACACAGGCAGGGGAATGATTCGATACGCTGGGAGCTTAACGACAGCTCACTGTAAAGAAGGGGGGTCCGATCGGTCCCCCCAACTATACAAAGGCGATCACGTACATATACGTGATTCTGCCTGTCGGTGCCATTCTGCCAATGTATTTTTACAGTGGGCGGTCGTTAGGTGGTTAAAGGAATATTTCACTTAAATTTTTTCACTTTAAGCATCATTAAAATCACTGCTCCCGAAAAAACAGCCATTTTTAAAACTTTTTTTGCATTGATACATGTCCCCTGGGGCAGGACCCGGGTCCCCAAACCCTTTTTAGGACAATAACTTGCATATTAGCCTTTAAAATTCGCACTTTTGATTTCTCACGTTCAAGTCCCATAGACTTTAACGGTGTTCGAATGTTTGCGCAAACTTTCAGTCCGTTCGCATGTTCTGGATGCAAACCGAACCTGGGGATGTTCGGCCCATTTCCATTCATGCTTGTGTTTCATCAGATAAGTTGTTGTGTACCTGGAATAATCCTCAATGAAAGTCAGTAGATATCTGTTCCCGCCTGACGTGGGAGTTTTCATTGGACCACATACATCACTGTGTATAAGGCTGCAGGGGGTGGGTCATTTTTCTTTCAGATGCCTGTGGAAGGGGAGTACATGTGGCTTTTGCTTCAATACAGCACTTACATTTCATGAGCACTTTGCATGGTGCTATTGTCAAATCTTCTGATAAACCTCTTTTTATAATAGCTTCTGGACTTCTGTGCCCCAGCCGCCTGTGCCATAATTGAACATTTGCTGTGTAGGTCATTGGAGACTACATTGGCTTGCTGGTCTGTGGTAATGAGCCTGTAAAGGTGATCATCTAGTATTCCTTTTGCGAGGAATCGCTTATTATTGTGAATTGTGCATTTATCACCCTGGAACTTAACTGTTAGACCATTGTTTGCAAGACTTTTCATTGATAGAAGGCTACATCCTAGTTATGGAACATACAGCACTTTCTTTACAAGGATACTCTGCTTGCCTTGTGATGTAATGCAGTTCAGGAAGCCCTAGCCTTTACCTTCGGCAGTGATGCTTTTCCCGTTTGTTAGGAAAACTATGTAATTTGCACTGTAATCAATGTTTGTGAAGAAGGTCTCATCGCTAGTCATGTGGCTTGTCGCACCTGAGTCTATGCACCAGTCGCATGACTTGCGGCTTTGTGTTACTTTAAAGGTGCCACTCCATGATGTAGTTGCAGTTTCCTTTGTGATTGCTTTGACTTTCTTTTGTGAATAGCTCTAGCTTTCACTGCTCGGCTTTTCAGATAGAACAGTTCTTTTTTTGACCGGTCTTCTTACAGCGAAAACAAGTTCTGCTTTCTTTTTTGTGATTTATGCCTTTATACATCTTAAGAGCTTTGTCATCATGGTGCATCTTTTCTGTCCTTCTGTCATATTCATCAGTTAATTTCCCTTTGACATATTCCAGTGTCAGCTCCTGCTTGGGTCTGGTTTCTAAGGCGTTAATGAGAGCAGTATATGTTTCTGAAAGGCTGCAGAGTAGCAGGGCAACAATATGATTATCTTTGATGTCCTCTCCGATGGCACGCAGCTGCTGCTCTATGATCTCTAGCATAGCTTTCATGGGGATCCGTCATTTGCTGGCCTTCTTGTAGTCTCATCTTGTACAACTTTCTTACCAAAAACAGTTTGCTGTTTAGACTTGAATGCTCATGCAGATTTTGTAATGAAGTCCACATACCTTTGGCCATTTTCTCTGTTCTTATGTGGATAAGCTGGTCATCTTCCACTAGTAAGCTTATAATTGCTGTTGCCTGTCTGTCCTTCCTATTCCAGTCCTCCATCTCTCCCTCTGTGGGTCTGTCTGTATTCAGCACTTGCCACAAGTCATCCTTGGTGAGAAACACTTTCAGTTTAAACTTCCACAGCTGGTAATTGGCATTGTTCAGCTTTGCAATTGCAAACTTCACATCTGAACCACTTGCTATGTTTCAGTAGCTTGTATACAGTATTGACTGACTTGCTGTAGTCTCTGAGTATTCTTTCCAGTGCCTCTGGGTGCTGTTGGGTTTTCTGGGTGCCTGGGACCCATAACCTATTGTGCAGAGTATTGAAACATGAGCTGGAAACTTCTTATATACAGCAGAACACCTTTACTTTCATGGAGAATATCTTTATCATGGTGTTACATCATGAAGACAGAAACAGGAACCCCTGCTCTATCCAAAAAAAGAAAAAAGTTTTGTCTATAGTTCTAAAAATGAGTGTCCCTGGCTTAAATATAGTGCTAATGGGCTGTAGTAGCCTGAGCTCTAATTGACAGTTCTACAGTCCTTGTTTTTTCCCTAAGTTTATTGTTTTTGTTTTCTTTTGGGGAGTGTAACTGGCAATATTATGTCTTTTTATGTCTGTCTGGCCAACCACAAGGAGGTTTATTGGTAATAGTGCGTGCTGTTGTAGGGATCTGGTGCCCTCTTTGGTAATCTTGTGCAGTATGTCCGCAATCTCTGGTAATCTTGTGCAGTATGTCTGCAGTCTCTGGTAATCTCCTGCAGTATGTCCATAGTCTTTAACTGTCTCCTGCAGTTTGTCCGTAGTCTTTAACTGTCTCGTGCAGTATGTCCGCAGTCTCTGGTTGCCTCCTGCAGTATGTCCGCAGTCTCTGAACCTCTCCTGCAGTATGTCCGCAGTCTCTGAACCTCTCCTGTAGTATGTGTATTAATGTGCCGCTTTACTTGCTTAATTATTTGGGATTGCTCCACTGCTCAGTGAGTGGTAATGATGTGCATTAACCTGTAGCAACCATTTAGCGAACAGTAGTGATCTGCTTTAATCTCTAGCAACCAATCAGTAAGTGGTAATGATGTGCTGTAACCCCTAGCAACCAATCAGTGAGTGCTAATAATGTGCAGTAACCTCTATCTACCAATCGGCAAGCAGAAATTATGTGTTGTAACCTTTAGCAACCAGCCAGTGAGCGGTAAGGATATCTCTGGCAAACAATTGTAATCGCTGTGTGATCTGCTGCAGTAAACTGATTTTGAGTCTACCTTCTATTTTTTGTATGTCTCAGAATGGAGGGGAGGCCCCCAAGAAAATGTTTGCCCAGGGCCCAATCAAAGTTAAAGATGGCCCTGGCTGGAGGGTATATCCAGGGGAAACTAACAGGAATGTGGTTGCCTGGATGGGAGCACCAGGGGTAAAGACATCACTTTTGAAGAGTGTCCTGGAGAGATGGGTGGAAGTTACTGCAGATGGACATTTCTGGAAGGTCTAGTGGCTGATTGAAGTTTCTTTACAGTTTGAATAGTACAGAGTGCCAATCTGGCGTTAAGGTCCTTTATTTCCATTGAATGTGAGTGGAATTCCGAGTCTGCATTTTTGGTCATTTCAGGTATCCTGTGCCCTCTCGTCTGGCCTCTTCATTGGCCAGCGAGGGAAGAAATCACTCCTGTGAATGCGCAGGAGGCCATCATCCTGGCGCTCAGAGGCCGGCCCAGCACTGTAAGCTGAACTGCGCAATGCAGTGCCGGAGGAGACTGCAAGCAGGCAGATAGGGGCATTTTTATGCAAATGAGACAGTGTACATTATGTCCCTTCTGCAATAAAACTTTAACTATAAACTAAAATTGTATTGAATTATATGAAATTAACATTTGGCCAAGATATAATCTCACACTTCATTATTCATTCTACAGACAAACAGAAAAAGAGATAGAGAGAGAGATGCCGTGTACACACGATCGATTTTCTCGACGGTGAAAACATGTGAAATTCGTCATGAAAAACGAGGACCGGCTTGGTCCCCTACACACGGCCGGTTTTCATGAAATTTTTTCTCTTGGTCGAGAAAACCGACCGTGTGTAGGCTCCCTGGCAGTGTTTCCCTATGGGAAAACTGCCGCGGAAAAAAATGCAGTGAATCACGACGAGAAAAATTAGAGCATGTTCTAATTTTTCTCGTCGTGATTCTTGCCGTTTTTCTCGTCGGGAAAAATGCTGGAAAGCCCACACACGGGCGTTTTTCTCGTCAAAGAGAAAAAAATTCATTTTTCCCGATGAGAAAAATGGTCGTGTGTACACGGCAAGAGAGATATGACAGAGAAACAGAAAGTATAAGATAGATAGATAGATAGATAGATAGATAGATAGATAGATAGATAGATACAGTGCCTTGCGAAAGTATTCGCCCCCCTTGAACTTTTCATCCTTTTGCCACATTTCAGGCTTCAAACATAAAGATATAAAATTTTAATTTTTTGTGAAGAATCACCAACAAGTGGGACACAATTGTGAAGTGGAACGAAATCTATTGGATATTTTAAACTTTTTTAGCAAATAAAAAACTGAAAAGTGGTGCGTGCAAAATTATTCGGCCCCTTTACTTTCAGTGCAGCAAACTCACTCCAGAAGTTCAGCGAGGATCTCTTAATGATACAATGTTGTCCTAAATGACTGATGGTGATAAATAGAATCCACCTGTGTGTAATCAAGTCTCTGTATAAATGCACCTGCTCTGTGATAGTCTCAGGGTTCTGTTGAAAGCGCAGAGAGCATCATGAAGACCAAGGAACACACCAGGTAGGTCCGTAATACTGTTGTGGAGAAGTTTAAAGCCGGATTTGGATACAAAAAGATTTCCCAAGCTTTAAACATCCCAAGGAGCACTGTGCAAGCGATCATTTTGAAATGGAAGGAGTATCAGACCACTGCAAATCTACCAAGACCTGGCTGTCCCTCTAAACTTTCAGCTCAGACAAGGAGAAGACTGATCAGAGATGCAGCCAAGAGGCCCATGATCACTCTGGATGAACTGCAGAGAACTACAGCTGAGGTGGGAGAGTCTGTCCACAGGACAACAATCAGTCGTACACTGCCAAAATCTGGCCTTTATGGAAGAGTGGCAAGAAGAAAGCCATTTCTCAAAGATATCCATAAAAAGTATCGTCTAAAGTTTGCCACAAGCCACCTGGGAGACACACCAAACATGTGGAAGAAGGTGCTCTGGTCCGATGAAACCAAAATCCAACTTTTTGGCCACAATGCAAAACGCTATGTTTGGCGTAAAAGCAACACAGCTCATCACCCTCAACACACCATCCCCACTGTCAAACATGGTGGGTGGTGGCAGCATCATGGTTTGGGCCTGCTTTTCTTCAGCAGGGACAGGGAAGATGGTTAAAATTGAGGGGAAGATGGATGCAGCCAAATACAGGACCATTCTGGATGAAAACCTGTTGGAGTCTGCAAAAGACCTGAGATTGGGACGGAGATTTATCTTCCAACAAGACAATGATCCCAAACATACAGCAAAATCTACAAAGGAATGGTTCACAAATAAACGTATCCAGGTGTTAGAATGGCCAAGTCAAAGTCCAGACCTGAATCCAATCGAGAATCTGTGGAAAGAGCTGAAAACTGCTGTTCACAAACGCTCTCCATCCAACCTCACTGAGCTCAAGCTGTTTTGCAAGGAAGAATGGGCAAGAATTTCAGTCTCTCGATGTGCAAAACTGATAGAGACATACCCCAAGCGACTTGCAGCTGTAATCGCAGCAAAAGGTGGCTCTACAAAGTATTAACGCAAGGGGGCCGAATAATTTTGCACGCCCCACTTTTCATTTTTTTCTTAGTTAAAAAAGTTTCAAAAATCCAATAGATTTCGTTCCACTTCACAATTGTGTCCCACTTGTTGGTGATTCTTCACAAAAAATTTAAATTTTATATCTTTATGTTTGAAGCCTGAAATGTGAATACTTTCGCAAGGCACTGTAGATAGATAGATAGATAGATAGATAGATAGATAGATAGATAGATAGATAGATAGATGCTTTATAGCATCATTAAGCATTCAAAGAACATGCAGTTCTTTTGGTTCTTTCAGGTCTGGTAGAGTATGAGTAATTTATTACAGACATAAATTCTATCTAATCAATGAATCTAGCTTATCTTAAGGCCTTTCTACTTTTCTTCCCTGTTAATGTAAAGGGCAGATGGGAAAGCTGTGAACAGACTTTTCATTCAGCATTATTAATTCACTGTAGACCCTTTAACCCAGCGAATGTCTCTGCTCTCCTTTAAATGTCAGAACACTTGTTTGTATTGGTGCAAAATTTACAGAACATGAATCTGTTTTTTGTCCTGACTCTGAAAGCTATTTAGAGAGCGTTACTAGAATATTTATCAGGAGCAGAGGCTAAACAGTGCATGAGATTTGTGATACAAATAGGTAAAGCAATACTAAACTCAGGTTTAAGAAAAAAAATCTGTTGAAATATAAATTTTAATAATAAAAAAAAAAGGTACCTCTTATTGCTCTCATCCTCCAAATCTCCAAATTAATTAATTTTTTTTTTTTGCTGCTGTGATCCAATTTTCTTGGCCCTCCAGTTGTTCATGAACTTCAATTGCCATCACGCCTAATCATGTCTGTGATAGGGTGACCACATTTCCAAACTGCCATTCAGGGACACCCCTCAGCATGCACCGGTCGGTGACATCACAAGGGGCGGTGCCACCATGTGACATCGCTGGATGGCCCTACCCCTTACCTATTTAAGCATGTTTCATGTATGTTAGCCCAACATTGCAGGCGGCCCCTTAGTCACAGAGTTTAATTGTTCTTACAATGTTGGGCTAACATACATGAATCAAATGCTTTATATATCGAAGGCACTAAGTAAAAACTGGACATGCACTGACCTACCTGATCCCTACACTGACCTACCTGATCCCTACACTGACCACTACACTGACCTACCTGATCCCTACACTGACCTACCTGATCCCTACACTGACAACTATACTAACCTACCTGGATCCCTACACTGACCACTATACTAACCTACCTGGATCCCTACACTGACCATTAAATGCTGCCACTGTGCCCATCAATTGCAGCCTCACTGTGCCCATCAATTGAAGCCTCACTGTGCCCATCAATTGCAGCCTCACTGTGCCCATCAAACGCAGCCACTGTGCCCATCAAACGCAGCCTCATTGTGCCCATCAAACGCAGCCACTGTGCCCAAACACAGCCACTGTGCCCATCAAACGCAGCCACTGTGCCCATCAAAAGCAGCCACTGTGCCATCAAAGGTTGCCACTGTTCCATCAAATGCTGCCACTGTGCCCCCCCTGCCCGCTGTCTGATAGAGGGGGTGGCTGGAGAGAGGGGGCGGCGCTGGTGCGCCCTTATGGACACACTGCCACTGCCTCTAGTTAAACAAGACCCCCAGCTAGGAGGACTGTGTGGGGGGGTGATAAGAAGGGACCCCAATACAGGAATCCCCCTCTCTTCCCCCTCCAGTTATGAGGATTGCAGGGGGTGATATTAGGGGACTCCCGTCCAGGAAAAAAGGAACTCCCCTCCCTCCCCCACCAGTTAAAAAAGACCCCTAACTGGGAGGACTGCAGAGGGGTGATGGGGGGGACCCTGCTCAACCCCCCTAATAGAAAAAAATAGCGCTGTCCAGAAAGACTGCAGACAGCAGCCCCCCCCCCTCAGAAGGTGAATAGTGTGTGGTGACTGTGAACAGATGCAGAGAGTCATATACACACAGCAGCCCAAGGGCGGGAGGGCGGGACTTCTCTTTTACAAATTTTTTTTATTGTCATTTAAATCAACAGTACAGGTTTGCAATAGAATGTTACAGCATTCAGTATACAAAGTAGATCTGGACTCGAAAGCCCTCAACAACAGGAAGGAAGCATGGGCCGTGATCTGATGTTATATTCAAGATAAAAATAAAAAATAAATGAAAAAGTCCTCAGGACCCGATGGTCCAGAACCTGGGCCATGCCCAGATGGGTGTAAACCTGTAGAATGGGTGTATAATACACAACAATAAAACCTGAAAGTTGGCATCCACTAGAAAAGATAGAACAGTTAAGCCTCAAGTAAGAGCCTAAGAAGAAAAAAAAATAAAAATAAAAAATTGGAGAAAAAGAGAGAAAGAGAAAAGAGAAAAAGAAAAAAAGGAGGCAGGACAAGAAGAAGAGGAGAAGGAGAAGAGGGAGAAAGAGAAGCGGGAAGTAGGAGGTCCACGGGGTGCACGCAAGAGGGGTCCTACAGTGACAGCAAAGCAGTGTCGAATCTAGAAGGGTGGTAGTATGTGATCCAAGGTTGCCAGACTCTGAGAAACTTGTCATGCGTATCAGAAAGAATAGCTGTTAGTTTCTCGTTGACCATGATATCGTTCAGGCGGTTCTTGACTGCCTCAAAGCTCAATGTAGGGGTTTTCCATGCTCTCGCAATTGTCAATCTAGTTGCAGTAAAAAGATGTTGGGCTAGTTGCCGTTCTGGACGCAGAAGTTCCACGATGGGCTTACCAAGGAGAGCTACATAGGGGTCTCTTTTGATATTAATCTGAAAAAGATTGCGGAGGAGAGTATATACCCTAATCCATAGTCTGCACGCCCGCGGGCATGACCACCAAATATGTGCCATGGTGCCTTCCCGGGAACACCCCCTATAACAAAGTGGAGAATAATTTGGGATAAAGCGAGCCAATCTTGCCGGTGTGTAGTACCACCTATACAATACTTTATAGGCATTTTCCAAAATTGACACATTACGTGAGCATTTGGACAGAGTTAGTGTCATCGCCTGCCAATCCTCAGGGTCTAACTGCCTCCCCAGCTCTTTCTCCCATTGAAGGTGATAAGGCCTCAATGGGGGTCTCTTTATTGAAATCACCGCCGAGTATATCAGTGATATTAGACCCGGAGAATGGGGCCTGGCTCTGCAAAGGCTCTCAAAGGGGGTCAAGGTATAAGGGGTAGATTGAAACCTAATAAGGCTCTGAAGAAAGTGGCGAATTTGTAAATAGCGATAGTGCTCACGCAAGGGAATACCATGAGAAGAGCGCAAAGCGTCAAATGCCAAAATCCTGGTAGGCCGTAGCATTGAGTGAACATCTGTGAATCCGTTCATGGTCCACCATAGAAATTGGGAGGGATTATCACAACCTGGAGGGAACAGCGGGCAGTGTAAGAGTCGTAAGAGTGGGAGATGTGGGGAGATCAGCCCTGCAGAGTATTTTACCGAGTCCCATAGTCGCAAGGAGTGGGCCAAGCAAGGCCCCATGACCGCCGGACGATGCACAGGTGGGAGCCAGGGTAATGAGGAGATAGGAATAGGGTCGATGTCAACCAGGTCAAGCATAGCCCAGAGCGGGAGCTGATAGGTTTCATGAAGGCACGAAAGTGGGGCTATGTTAGCAGCTATGTAGTAGGCTTGTAAATTAGGAACCGAAAGGCCCCCATTGACTCGCTTAGCAAACAAGACCTGTTTGGCGATTCAAGGGCGGGACGAACCCCATATAAATTGCATAATTTTTCGCTGATGTATGCGGAGGATATGCGAAGAAACCTGAACCGGCAAGACACGGAAAAAATATAATAGTTTCGGGAGATAGGACATACGAACAGCCGTTATCCTGCCGAACCAAGACAAAGGCAAATGAGACCAAGACAACAGCATATCTGTTAGTCTCTTGAACAATGGTGGAAAGTTGGCCTGGTACAATCCGGAGTATGTGGGGGTAAGGTGGATTCCCAGATAGGGCAGCGAGGAAACCCACTGAAAGGAGAATGCCGACTGTAAATCCCTCATCAGGCCAGGAGAGAGATTAACCGACAACGCTTTCGATTTTGAGGGATTAACCCGGAGCCCCGAAAGGGAAGCAAAGGTATCCAAAAGAGTTTGCAAGTTTGGTAAAAAGCTTCTGGGGGAGGTCAAAGTGAGAAGGACATCATCGGCGAATAGGGAAATTTTATGGGGACAACCCGCTAATTCGATGCCTCGTATATCCGGATGAGAGCGAATCGCCTCTGCCAGGGGTTCCAGAGCCAATACAAAAAGAAGAGGTGATAGGGGGCACCCCTGACGGGTGCCCCTCTTAATATTAAAGAGGGGAGACTCGAATCCATAATACTTAATTTTTGCCCGGGGGGAATCATATAAAACAGATATCCAGTGCATAAAAGAAGACCCGAAGCCATAATGTCGAAGAACAGACATGAGGTAAGGCCATGACAAAGTGTCAAAGGCCTTGTTTACGTCCAGAGACAAGAGCATAGATTCTAGCGAGCGAGTATGAGCTATGTGTTGGAGTTGCAATATACGCCGAATAGCATCACCGGCCTGTCTCTGAGGTATAAAGCCGACCTGGTCCTTCCCAATTAATCGAGGAAGAAAAGAATTTAAGCGATTAGCCAGAATTTTGGTCAAAATTTTCATGTCAACGTTAATTAGGGAGATAGGCCTAAAATTAGCCCAGGAGGAATGATCGCGATCCGGTTTAGGGATCATCACTATGTTTGCCGTCAAAAGGTCCGGGGTAAAGGAGCATCCATTTTTAACAGAGTTATACATTGCCGTTAGATGCGGAGCTACCATAACTGCCAGTTTCCTATAGTAAAGCGCCGTAAAGCCATCCGGCCCCGGACGCTTTCCCACCTTAAGATCTTTTATACCTTGGAGGACCTCTGAAATTTGTATATCCCGGTCCATAAGAGTAACATGCGCCTCCGTCAGGGTCGGGAGAGGGAGACGGCCGAGGAAATCAGCAGTGTCCTGGGCGTTAAACTGCTCTGGATCAGAGTACAATTTAGTAAGGCGGAATCGAAACTCCTCCAATATACGCAACGGATTACCCGTAAGTACATTGTGTCGGTTGCGCAGAGTGATGGGGGTGAATTTAGGAGCGAAAGTCCGGAGTCTGTTGGCTAACATTCGATTAGGTTTATTCGCCCTGGTATACCACCTCTGGCGGGACCAACGTAAGACGCGTTCAGCCCCCTCGGTGAGACAAAGATCCAACTCCGAACGAACCTGTTCCAAGAGTTTACGGTTGCCAGAGGTGGGGGATTGTTTAAAAACCGCAGATAATGCCTCCAGACGGGTCTCCAGGGCTTTTTGTTTCAAACCCCTTTCCCGCTTACGGGCTGACGCTATCCGAATAATGTGGCCACGGAGTACCGCCTTATAAGCCTCCCAAAGCGTTACCGGCGACGTAACCGACCCCTGATTTTCACGGAAGTAGTCCTCTGAGGCCTTAAAAATATCTTCCCGGACCTCTTTAAGCGATAAGAGCGAATCATTCATCGCCCAGGGTGAGAATTGGGGTCTGTCCAAAACGGAGTGGCAGACCACCAAAACAGGGTCATGATCAGACCATGGAACAGCCAGGATAGAGGCCCTGACCACCATGGGAAGGTGGCGTCGTAGCATGAACATATGATCAATTCTGGAGTGAGAGTGATGAGGGTGGGAATAATGTGTAAAGTCCTTACTCTGAGGATGGCATTCCCTCCAAAGATCGACCAAATCATGTAGTTGTAAAGAGCGAGCAAATTTTTTAGCGCCAGGCGAGGGAGCGATACGCTCCGAGGGGTATTTATCCAGTGAGGGATTCAAAACTAAATTCGAATCTCCCGAAAGAAAGAGAGTACCCCTGTGATGGGATGCTAGCAGGGCGCAGACGTGAGTCAAGAAGGGTCCTGGGTTGGAATTTGGCGCATAATAAGTCATGATGGTAACCTCCTTTCCTTGGATAGTGCCTTGTAGCAATAGATATCTGCCATCTGGGTCTGCGATCTGTCTAGTGCAACTAAATGAAACCGACTTGCGGAAAGCTATGAGCACCCCCTTTTGCTTGGTTGGAGCCGTGGCCAAAAATACCTGGGGAAACTGAGCATCAAAGTATTTAGGGCAGGAAGACGCCGAAAAATGGGTTTCCTGTAAGCAGGCGATGTCAATCCGCTGCTTCCTAAGATACTTAAAAATCTTCACCCTTTTCTGAGGAGAATTCATACCCTGAACATTCAGGGACAGCCAATTAAGCGTCATATTAAGACTAGCAATCGGCAGAAGATCATTTCCCCAAGCACACACCCCGCGGACCTCGTAGAGGGAAGAAAAAGGTGAAAGACCAGAGAGTCAGGTAGGGAGACAGTGAAAGAAAACAGATAAAGGAAAACAAACAGACCGAGTAAAACTCGGAGTAAAAACATTCCAGTCATCTAGGTTGCAATTGGTAGTGGGGCTGGAATCCCACTAAAAGGTCGGAAGTTGGCCAAAACTTTTGTTCGGGCCAAGTTCCAAGCCAAGGGGGAGCAATGGTCCGTCGGACACCGCTCGGCATATTTTTAAAGTAGTCTGAACAATGAGATCAGATCGACATCAGCATAAGGTAAACAGAAAAAACATGTTCAATAGACACCACCTAAATAAGGATTAAAGCAGTCTCAATCAAAATTGTGTAACATATCAACTTAAAATTGTGAACGAATTATTGTGGGCCGTGGTAATCCTCGCGTCCCGGAGCCCCCAACCAAAGTACGGGGAGTCCAGGACACGAAGCCGACTCACCGCAAACACAAGGACAATAACATACACATACTACAGCAAAAACTGCGAAGGCCCCAAACCGTGGACCGTGATGGGCAGGGCATACCCACAACTGTAATGGGGGTGTGCAGCACAGTGCAAGGACATTCCTCTCAAGCGACAGATCAAAAGCCCTCGCCTGAGGGGAAAAAAAAAAGGGGGGGGGGACAGGGGACAAGAATCCAGGTGGGCCAAATGACCATGCGAACGTAGCCACAGCACAGAGGCCCAATGTCGCTGCCCCTCAATTGGGGCAACATCGAGCAAGGGGTCAGCCACATGACAAGGCCTCCAGGGGCAGGGAAGGAGGGAACACAATGGGGCCACCGGGCCCAGGAAAAAAAAAAAAAAAAACAGTCCAGATATCATTTTGGTTGAAAGGCAGAAATGTTCATGTACTGTAATTGGGTCCCCAGAATGGGAAGTCTAAAGGCGAAATTTAGATTTAAAGTTATAGTTCAAGGCGAGATACTGCTGACAGTTCAGAACAACAGGGTGCTGGTAGGTTAGCTCCTCAAAGTGACAAATGAGAATCGGTGCTATCATCCTTTAGGGACATCCTGGAATCGCTGTGCTTGCAGTGATCGAAGCGCCTGGGACCCCTGCTGAGACATTTGTGAGGAACCGTGGGGTGGCCTGGATGATCGTGGCTGGGCCGAAGAAGACTCCGGTTGGGAGGGAGGGAGCTCAAACTGCAGATCCTGAAAATGTCGCCGTAAGTCAGGCTGGGAGGAGGCATGAAACTGGCGGCCGAGGTGATAGAAGGAGAGCTTGAAGGGGAACCCCCATCTATAACGAATGCCCCGAGCTTGTAGAATCTGCAAATAAGGCTTCAGACTCCGCCGTTTGGCTATGGTGACCGGAGAGAGGTCCGCAAATAGCTGGAGGGGACTACCCCGGTAAGAGAGGTCCGGGACATCCCGTGCAGCCTGCAGGAGTCGCTCCTTGGTCTTATAAAAGTGAAATTTAATTATAACGTCCCTAGGGGGACCCTCGGTCGGCCTGAGAGCGAGGGACCTGTGTATGCGATCGAATTCCAAGCGCTCCAAAGGGACGTCAGGCGCCAGCTCCTGAAAGAAAGCCGTGGCCGTCCCCTGCAGGTCGGTTATGGCCTCTGGGAGCCCACGGATGCGGAGGTTATCCCTGCGAGCCCTATTCTCAGAGTCCTCTAATTTATCCTGTAGGCTCAACAGTTCAGCATTCAGCCTTTCAACTTCGTCCTCATGACCCTCTAGGACCGTTGTTGTTAGATCCATCCGCTGTTCCAGTTGGTTGGTGCGGTGGCCTATCTCCTTGAGACCCCTCACCAGTTCTGCTGAGAGCTTACGGGAGGCAACGTTTATTTCATCCCGTACTATACTGCGGAACTTCTGGAGCATGGCATCCGAGCCAGCGTCAGTGGGGCCCTCCAGGTTGGAGGGGAACTGAAGCAAGCTGTCCTCAGAATGCTGAGTGGTGTCATCCGGTTCCGGAGGCTCGGGTGCCATTTTGCTCTTCCCCTTCCCCTTCCCCACGGTGGGAGAGGCCTTCTGCTGGGAGCGGTAGCGCTGTCGGTTTCGGGAAGTATTGTGCATAGGTAATGTTAGGCGATGTCCGTCACTCAGGGAGCATGCGCGGTGGCGTCAGGGATTCAGGATGTGTCTTATTCGCCGAGACTGAGCGGTCCGACGGCGCAGAGCGGGGAGATCAAGCTGTCATTATCCCCGACTCTGTGTAGTTGCCCCCCAGGGCTGTAAGTTCAGTACATAGCAAAAGTTAGTATATATAGCTATCTGGTTTAGGGGCCATAGCCTGGCCGGCCAAAGCACCTAGGCTTCCAGGGATAACTTGTTAAATGAGAAAAGTCTGAATAATGGGCACTATGGTGCAGCAAGATGGCCGTCTATCACAGTGTTGTATCCGATCCACAACCTGCAAGCCGCAGACAGAGGGTGCCATACACAGCTTTTAGCTAGTAAAAGGGAATCCTTGCAGTGGCTGTGGGAAGAGGGAAGAGGTGGGGGCCCTGTGCAGGGAGAGCTGGGCGGCTGAGGGGTTAATGCAGGCCGTGCTTCAACTGTATAGGGGCCTTGGGTGCAGCAAAATAGCCGCCGTCTTCCGGGACTAGGCCGAAGCCGCGGACTTTCCTACGCTCGGCCGCCGTCCGGAAGAGCTCCGCTGCGTTTGGGCCACAACTTCCCCACTAAGGGCTGGCGACGGATCCCGGCCAGCGATTAGGCAGTCTATCGGCACCGGAGGTGCCGGCTGTATCACAGCAGCGCCGAGCGCCTATCACTGTACCTGAGAGGATGCAGCCGGGTCTGAAGGCCTCAAGATGTCGTCGGGTCCGCCGGATCACGGAGCTCTCCTGCGGGGGATCAGCGCTGTAAGTGGCCCCTAGGAGAGTCGCTGTATACCCACGGGGTTGTGGTGGAGAGGGGTGGAGAGTCCGAATCCCTCGCGGATCTCGGCAGGCGAGGTCGGGGATCGCCGGAGGCTCCGTAGGCCTCAAGATGGCGGCAGGCCTCGGCAGCGTCAGGCCAGCCGCAATCCCAGGACGAGTCCGACCCGGCAAAAGCCACAAAAACCGGACGGGGCTGCGGCAGGAGATGCCCAGGTACAGGTAATGTCACTTTTAATGCCTAGTGGGGTAAAATAGGCAAGGGATGGCTAAGGATTGTCCTCGTGGGTACAGAGCCCAGCACCAGCACGTCTTCCCTGCTTCACGTCCGGACATGCCCCCCCGAGGGCGGGACTTCTCACCTCGCTTCTTCTCTCTGACTGCTTACCCCAGGCCCTCCTCTCCTTGTGACCACTATAACACACCTCCCTTCTCTTCTCCTCCCCCTAATCCGGTAAGACCAGACCTTTTCAAGTGTGACAACCAGGGATGAGCCGAACACCCCCCTGTTCGGTTCGCACCAGAACCTGCGAACAGACAAAATGTTCGTGTAAACTTTAGAACCCTATTAAATACAATGGACTCGAACGTTCGAAATCTAAAGTGTAAATTATAAAGGCTAATATGCAAGTTATTGTCCTAAAAAGTGTTTGGGGACCCGGGTCCTGCCCCAGGGGACATGTATCAATGCAAAAAGAAGTTTTAAAAACGGCCGTTTTTTTGGGAGCAGTGATTTTAATAATGCTTAAAATGAAAAAATAAAAGTGAAACATTCCTTTAAATTTCGTACCTGGGGGGTGTGTATGATATGCATGTGAAGTGGCGCATGTTTCCCGTGCTTAGAACTGTCCCTGCAAAAAATGTCATTTTTGAAAGAAAAAAATGCATTTAAAACTGACTCGCGGCTATTAATGAATTGTCGGCTCCCGGCAATACATACAAAAGTCATTGATAAAAAAAAAAAAAAAAGCGTGGGTGTTCCCCAGAATTCAATTACCAGGCCCTTCAGGTCTGGAATGGATATTAAGGGGAACCCTGCCGCAAATTAAAAAAAAATTGACGTGGGGTTCCCCCAAATATCCATTCCAGGCCCTTCAGATCTGGCATGGATTTTAAGGGGAACTCCACCCCAAATTTTTAAAAAAAATGGCGTGGAGTCCCCCTAAAAATCCATACCAGACCCCTTATCCGAGCACGCAACCTGGCCGGCCGCAGGGGAAAAGGGGGGGACGAGAGAGCGTCCTGAACCATACCAGGCCACATGCCACAACATGGGGAGGATGTCCCCATGTTGATGGGGACAAGGGCCTCATCCCCACAACCCTTGCCCGGTGGTTGTGGGGGTCTGCGGGCGGGGGGCTTATCGGAATCTGGAAGACCCCTTTAACAAAGGGGACCCCCAGATCCCGGCCCCCCCCTATGTGAATTGGTAAGGGGTACATTGTACCCCTACCATTTCACGAAGAAAGCGTAAAAAAATGTTTAAAAAAACACACAAACACCTTGAAAAAGTCCTTTATTTAAAAAAAAAAAAAAAACATTCCAGCGGTGAAATCCAGTGTCCCGCGGCGATCCCGATGTCCAGCGCTGTCCTTCATTGGTTGTGCCTGAGCGGACCTGATGGGGAACTCCCTCTCAGTATTTTAAATGTATAGACCCGCCCCTTCTAAAGTTCCCCATCAGGTCCGCTCAGCGGACCAGATGCGGAACATGAGAAGGGGCGGGTCTATACATGTATTACCAAAGTGAGAGCAGTCCCCCATCAGGTCCGCCCCCTCGGTATGTCAGACCCGCCTACGTCATTGGCTTGAGCGGGGAACTTCCTTCACTATGTAAATTTAAAATTACACAGTGAAGGAAGTTCCCCGCTCAAGCCAATGACGTAGGCGGGTCCGACATACCGAGGGAGCGGACCTGATGGGGAACTTTAGAAGGGGCGGGTCTATACATTTAAAATACTGAGAGGGAGTTCCCCATCAGGTCTGCTCAGGCACAACCAATGAAGGACAGCGCTGGACATCGGGATCGCAGCGGGACACTGGATTTCACCGCTGGAATGTTTTTTTTTTTTTTTTTTTTTTAATAAAGGACTTTTTCAAGGTGTTTGTGTGTTTTTTTAAACATTTTTTTACGCTTTCTTCGTGAAATGGTAGGGGTACAACGTACCCCTTACCAATTCACATAGGGGGGGCCGGGATCTGGGGGTCCCCTTTGTTAAAGGGGTCTTCCAGATTCCGATAAGCCCCCCGCCCGCAGACCCCCACAACCACCGGGCAAGGGTTGTGGGGATGAGGCCCTTGTCCCCATCAACATGGGGACATCCTCCCCATGTTGAGGGCATGTGGCTTGGTACGGTTCAGGAGGGAGGGGGGGCCGCTCTCTCGTCCCCCCCTTTTCCCCTGCGGCCGGCCAGGTTGCGTGCTCGGATAAGGGGTCTGGTATGGATTTTTAGGGGGACTCCACGCCATTTTTTTTTTAAATTTGGGGTGGAGTTCCCCTTAAAATCCATGCCAGATCTGAAGGGCCTGGAATGGATATTTGGGGGAACCCCACGTCAATTTTTTTTAAAATTTGCGGCGGGGTTCCCCTTAATATTCATTCCAGACCTGAAGGGCCTGGTAATTGAATTCTGGGGAACCCCCACGCTTTTTTTTTTTTTTTATCAATGACTTTTGTATGTATTGCCGGGAGCCGACAATTCATTAATAGCCGCGAGTCAGTTTTAAAAGACTTTTTTTCTTTCAAAAATGTCATTTTTTGCAGGGACAGTTCTAAGCACGGGAAACATGCGCCACTTCACATGCATATCATACACACCCCCCAGGTACGAAATTTAAAGGAATATTTCACTTTTATTTTTTCATTTTAAGCATTATTAAAATCACTGCTCCCGAAAAAACGTCCGTTTTTAAAACTTCTTTTTGCATTGATACATGTCCCCTGGGGCAGGACCCCGGTCCCCAAACACTTTTTAGGACAATAACTTGCATATTAGCCTTTATAATTAACACTTTAGATTTCTCCCATAGATTTTTCGAATTTGCCGCGAACACCCCAATTTGTTCGCTGTTCGGCGAACGGGCGAACAGGCAATGTTCGAGTCGAACATGAGTTCGACTCGAACTCGAAGCTCATCCCTAGTGACAACCTCACACTTGTGCCCGCAGCCACACAAGAAAAGCCCTACGGATATCCTTCTGCAAGCCCAGGGCCCAAAGGTCAATCCCCACCGGGTTGAGATGCACCCCATCCCCTCTCAGATATCGCCAGTTGTCTAGTTCCAGTTTAAGGTGACGGACCACCACCCCACCGTGACGGATAATGAACTTGCCCACCTCCCTGTTAACTTTTATACAGGCCTTATTCAGCCTATCAATGGAACGGGCTTTCCTCCATGATGTGCGTGCCACAATATCTGACCACACCACAATCAGATCAAGGAAAGAAGCCCGTAAACGGAGGAAGTCCCACTGAATCTCCTTTATGACCTGACGCATAGGACGAATGCCAAGGTCATTGCCTCCCACGTGCAGGACCAAAATATCTGGAACCTGATCCAGCCTGGCAAAACGGTGAACCATGGGGACAACTTTTTCCCACATCATGCCGGGCACTCCTATCCACCTGATCCTGCCCTTCTCCCTAGTCATACCAAGCTGCCTCCCTTCCGGTCTAACATCCGCCTGCTTGGCCCCCCAAAAAACATAACAGTGTCCCAGTATCCAAATGAGACATCTGGGGGAACCTGAAATGACACAACAGAGAACATATACAGCGGGAGGCCCAAAAGAAAAAACAAAAACACACAACCCACAGATAAGACACACAACAGGAAAAGAGTTCACAACAAATGTGGACGAACATACAGGCGATACCTCGTAGATTCCCATCTGCCAATCCTCTTTATCGAGTCTGCAGGTAAACCCCACCGTGCTGCCTCTGTAGCAGCCCCAATGCGAAATTAATGCGCCGCATACTCCCCCGGAACTAAACCCCCTTCCTTCAAGCATTTATGGAAAACTGCCGTAAACTGAAACCTAGACAGGCATGTGTCATCAAGATGGACGAATAACGCACCGTCCCCCAGAGGGCGAAGTGAGAGGAAGTGCCACAACGCTGTGACCAGGCACATATGTGAACAATGCCCCTGAAACAATTCCAGCCACACCCCCTTACCTTGCTGATCAGTCTTTGAGTGCTGAACCAAAACCTGAACCGACGTATCCGAGCATTGAACGTCCTCAAAACGCAAACCTCCCATCACCCGCTTGGACGGCGAAACAAATTCACCAATTCTAAAGGCCCCAAAGAAGGCCATCACGAAAGCAGCCCAGAAAAGGACCTGCTCAAAATGCGACAAACATACAGTACCCTTCCCAAACTGAACAGAACCTTACCCAGGACCTCAAACGACACCTGGCGTCTGGAATCCCGGGAAGAACTATCCGACCTATATCCCCTATATTGACCTATATCCCTATATTTTTTAAATCCCCTTTGCCCGCCAACTGGAATAAAAACGCCAAAGCGCCATCTTTTTACCCATTGCAGAGCCTGATACCCCTTTCACATAGTTACTACAAACAAAACACAACACCAACCCTTGTAACTCTTCGGGGGGCCTCCGACCCACCTACCTTCTCCAGCAGAGCAAACCATTCCTGCCACATCTTGGAATACCCCTTCCAGGTTCCAGCGCTGAGTGACTGTTGAATCAATCCAGCGGCAACTCCAGCGCAATGCTCCATAAGCACGGCGGGCAGGGATCCCCCCCGTTGTTCTGCTTCCGGTACCAGAATGCGAAACTCGTCCCACTGGAAACGAGAAAAAGCATCCGCTAATTTGTTATCAACCCCAGGGATATGCACCGCATAGATAAACGCATTTATCCGCAAACAACTCAGCACCAGATATCTCAACAACCTGACCACCGGGGGGAAGACGCAGATATAGTGTTAATCGCCGACACGACCCCCATGTTGTCACAATTAAAGCGTATTTTTTTGTTCTTCAGAGTCTCACCCCACAGCTCCACTGCCAGTACAATGGGAAATAAGTACTAAATTACGAAGGAACCCCTCTTTATTCCATACCTCCGGCCAAGGTCCAGCGCTCCAACGACCCTGACAGTAGGCGCCATACCCCAAGGACCCTGCCGCATCCGTGAACAGAACCAAGTCAGCGTTACTGACCAGTCCCGAATGCCACAAAGAGCAGCCATTGAAGGATTCCAAAAACGTGTTCCAAATCTTCAAATCGTAATGCAACTCCCTGTTTAGCCAGACAAAGTGATTAGGCACCCTCACACCCGCTGTGGCCGCCGCCAGTCGCCTGCAGAAAATGCGCCCCATGGGAATTATCCTACATGCAAAATTCAGTTTCCCCAACAACGACTGCAATTCCCTCAAAACGAATCTTGCGCAGCCCGCTCACTCCGCAAGGCCACCAGCTTGTCGACCAGCAACCTACACTCCATGGCCATGGAATCAATCGTTATTCCCAGAAAAACCAACTCTGTGGCCGGGCCCTCAGTTTTTTTCCGCTGCCAGGGGAATCCCGAATCGCTCTGCCATGTACTGCACCGTCCCCAGCAATACCCCGCACCAGTGGGACTCTGGGGGACCAATGCATAGGAAGTCGTCCAAATAATGGATCACTGAGTTCGCCCCCCGTGACCTCCCTAACTGCCCACTCAAAGAAGCAACTGAAAGCCTCAAACAGGGCACAGGAAATTGAACAACCCATAGGAAGGCAACAATCTATGAAGTAAGATCCTTGCCAACAACATCCTAACAGGTGTAAACTTTGGGGATGGACTGGCAGCAGCCTGAAGGCGGATTCAACACCTGTCTTCGCCCTGAGGGCGTCCCTACCATACATTCTAACCCATGAGACAGCTGCATCAAACGATGTATAGGTAACCGCACAAATTTAAAGGGTCGATACCATCGTTCACCGAGCCGCCCTTGGGGTAAGACAGATGATGAATCATCCTAAACTGCCCCGACTCCTTTTTAGGAACCACTCCCAATGTGGAAACTATGTGGAAACTATCAAACTGCCCAACGGTGGAGTACGAAACAATCAGCGCCACTTCCTTGCTCAGCTTGGCCGACACCACCCCCTGATGGAGCAGAGCCGACCTCCTGCACCGTGCTTGGAATCTTAAAACCCTCCCGGAACCCCGCCTCCAGCAGGCCCACCGCCTCCCTATCCGGATACCTACTTAGAAAAGGCAGCATCCTTTCCAGCTTCACCGGAGTCATCCCTTTTTCCAGCGACGTCACCCGTCCGCCCCCTTCCGTGCTTGAAACATAGCGTGAGGGTGTGGGCAACTCCGCACGCACCCCGAGCATTCATGCTTGTAGCGGCACGAAGTGCCAAACTGACACATTCCTTCGTTGAACTGTCAGCAAACCCCTTTCTTTCTAAGGGCCGGTGATCCTGTGGAGGAAGCGCCGCCGGCCCCCCCTGGAAAAAACGGACTCGTAGCCCTGGACGAAGTCATCAACTTCATCCACAGACTAATATCCGTGTGATCCCATCTAATGGAGGGCCGAATGGACTTCCGCTGACGGAATTGCTCGTCATACCGAAGCCACGCAAGACCCTCCATGTGAACAAGCAAGCTATCGCTTGTGAAACGTGTCTACTATTGCCTGTATCTGTCTGATCCTGTTGACAATAAAAATGACATCAAGATAAATTGGAGTTCCAGTGTGCGACCAATTTCTTGTTTTATAAGACCCCTGTGACAGACCTAGCCGGGACAGAGGCTTTTGGAGGGGACTGAATGCAAGCCTCTTGCCTTGGGACCATGGGCCCTGGCATTTGGGGGAACGGTGCTCTTTGTGAGCTGTATGCCTGGGGACCCTTGAGGGGGTGTTACTTTGGATTCAGGTCCATGTCCCCCCAAGACACACAGACTCTGGGGACCCTGTATATGCCATATTAGAGTGACTGAGTCATACTGTTGGGACGTTCACACATTCGCTCTAAGGATATACGAATGCAATCACCTCCAGCCATCTGTCTGTCCTCTGTGCTATTTTGACCCTGCTAAATGTGTGATGTTTATACTTATGATAATGTGTATTGTATAGCACTGAGACTGGAGACGGGATGTCTACCCTGAAAGGTCATATCTATAAGTCACCTTGGCTGACTAAAGGATTTAGTTAATTAGCTCATGTTAATTTATGTTCTGGTTACACCCTCTGTTACTGTATATAAGACTTGATTTTTGGTTCTAATAAAGTCTCTCTTTGTTGGAACTTACATACAGCCTGCCTGGTGTTTGTTCTGACCGATCACAAATGGATTTGAATGGCACATAGCGGTAGTTTGAATCCTGGAGCACCGGATGATCCAATAGAGCAGAGGAGTGTCGGGAGATTGGAGCCGAGCGAGCAAAGGGGCTCGTTACATTGGTGGCAGCAGTGGGATTTGCTCTCCAGTTCCTGGGACACTCCAAACCACCACAGTGAATGACCAGCTATGCAGCCTGCAGGAAAGTCACGCTGAAAGACCTACTTGAGAGCCGAGATGGACCAGAAGAAGGGTGATGCAGGACCCCGGTCAGTTGAAGATTTGTTTCAGCAACGAGTGCGGCAGCGGTTGGCATTATATGGGGCTAACCCATCAGAGACCGCCATACAGGAAGCCATTAAAGACATCCAGCTGCAGGATGCCCGACAAGAGAGAGAACGAGAGCGACAAGAGAGAGAACGAGAGCGACAAGAGAGAGAACGAGAGCGACAAAAGAGAGAACTAGAGCGGCAACATGAGTGGAGAATGGCGGTAATACGGCAATCGGAGACAACGCCTAAAGAACCAGCCGACATGGAAGAGGAATTCGGAAGGAGGTTGCGAGAGATGCAGGGAGGAGAAGCAGGCCATCTCCCCCCCCCCAACAGTTAACTAGAGCAGATGGTGTGGGGTCCCCAGCAGAAGTGCTGGCAACAGGGCAGAGTGATACCCACCTCTGCCCAGCACCGGAAACCACTGTGGAGTTTCAGGGAGCCGGGGCAGTTGGCCCCTCTCCCCAGCAACAAGCTGAGGCAGTAAAGCTTTTACTCCCAGCTGAATCACTGGCAGCAGGGCAGAATGCTACTGGCATCGGCACACAACTGCCACAGGAGCGGATATCGGTGGATGGGACTGCGGTCTCCACTCACAGCAACCCAGCAGAAAAACTGGCAACAGAGCAGAGTGCCACGGGCCTCTGCTCTCAACTAACCGAAGAGGGAGGAATTCGGAAGGAGGTTGCGAGAGACGCAGATACAGCATAGAGGACCAGTATTAGAGGAGGTCCTGCTGGGATGGTCGGATTCGATCCGCTGTGAACTCTGGAAGAAAGTGCTAGCCCTCGAGCAGCAACACCAGGGAAAAGTTCTCCCCTCCATCCATGTAAGGTACTGGTCGCAGTATGAAGTACGAATGCTGTTATTGGGGGAACAACCAAAGCAGGAGTGGACAGCTGAGTTAAGCAGGCTGATCCGGGCAGAGATGCGGTTGGACGAGAGCTACAGAGCCCTCCGGTGGTATGTAGCCCAAGAGTGCCAGTGGTCAGCGGATGACAGCCCCACGGAAGGCTTTGACTATGATGGCCTGGGATTGTTGTATTGGAGGTTGTCCAAGGACCCTGACTTTGGGAGTGATCGGGAGTGGCGTTTGGAGAAAATAATGGAGCACAGAGAACAAAGACTGAATGTCTCGGAAGGGCACTGGGCACAGGAAGATTTGGAGTTTCTGGCCGTTCAGGAATGGGAGCTGGAGATCGCCTACAAACAGCTGCTAGACTCTGCTCAGCAGCAGGGTGGGGCTCCCTTTGCCTGGGACTATCAGGAAATACCAGTTGACAACTATGAAATCCTGGCTGAAGAATCAGCAGTGGAAAATCTGAAGATTGCCATCCCTAAAGCCGAAGTGAATGATACGGAGTTCCAGGGAGCTAGCCTGGCTGAAGAATCGGCAGTGGAAAATCTGAAGATTGCCACCCTTAAAGCCGAAGTGGATGATATGGAGTTCCAGGGAGCTAGGGCAGTTGGCTCATCTCCCCAGCCACAGATTACAGAAGGTATGGACTTAAGGGACTGTTCAGAGGATGTTAGGGATTATGCATCGCCTGCTCAAGTACTGGCAGCAGGACAGAGTACTACAGACCCCTGCTCTACACCCGTGGCAGTTTTGGAGGCCCGAGGTGAGAAGGCGATGGTTCCTCTTTCACAGTGGACTTCAGAGATGCAGGAAGGAGAAGCAGGCCATCTCCCCCCCCAACAGTTAACCAGAGCAGATGGTGTGGAGTCCCCAGAAGAAGTGCTGGCAACAGGGCAGAGTGATACCCACCTCTACCCAGCACCGGAAACCACTGTGGAGTTTCAGGGAGCCGGGGCAGTTGGCCCCTCTCCCCAGCAACAAGCTGAGGCAGTAAAGCTTTTACTCCCAGCTGAATCACTGGCAGCAGGGCAGAATGCTACTGGCATCGGCACACAACTGCCACAGGAGCGGATATCGGTGGATGGGACTGCGGTCTCCACTCACAGCAACCCAGCTGAAGAACTGGCAACAGAGCAGAGTGCCACGGGCCTTTGCTCTCAACTAACCGAAGAGGGAGGTCCTGTGGTATTGGATGGGACTTCAGTCCTCACTGACACAACCCCAGAAAATGGTGTGACACTGAGACAGGAGGATGTCAGCCTTGCTTTGCAAGCACTGGGGGATTTTCACCTACCACAAGTTGATGGGACTTCAGTCTCCACTTGTATACCCCAGGGATGCCGGGCAGTCGACCCAGATCCCCAACAGCATGACGGACTGAGCCCAGTCACCCTGTCTTCTCTCCCGCAGCTGAAAGGACCCCAGGGAGAAGGGCCAGTCCAGGCCTCTCCCCAGCGGTGGGTATGTTCTCTGAGAGAGGCAGAGGTTGGCTGGGTAAGTAATGCTCTGTTTGGAGCAATTTGTTTGGGGTACTGTGTGGATGCCGGCATTGGGGGAATGGAACTATGGACTAACTTCGGAGTCAACCCGTTTGGGGTCTCCTCCTATGTTAGTTTCCTGCCGAAAGGGGAGATGTGTGACAGACCTAGCCGGGACAGAGGCTTTTGGAGGGGACTGAATGCAAGCCTCTTGCCTTGCGACCATGGGCCCTGGCATTTGGGGGAACGGTGCTCTTTGTGAGCTGTATGCCTGGGGACCCTTGAGGGGGTGTTACTTTGGATTCAGGTCCATGTCCCCCCCAAGACACACAGACTCTGGGGACCCTGTAGATGCCATATTAGAGTGACTGAGTCATACTGTTGGGACGTTCACACATTCGCTCTAAGGATATGCGAATGCAATCACCTCCAGCCATCTGTCTGTCCTCTGTGCTATTTTGACCCTGCTAAATGTGTGATGTTTATACTTATGATAATGTGTATTGTATAGCACTGAGACCGGAGACGGGATGTCTACCCTGAAAGGTCATATCTATGAGTCACCTTGGCTGACTAAAGGATTTAGTTAATTAGCTCATGTTAATTTATGTTCTGGTTACACCCTCTGTTACTGTATATAAGACTTGATTTTTGGTTCTAATAAAGTCTCTCTTTGTTGGAACTTACATACAGCCTGCCTGGTGTTTGTTCTGACCGATCACAAATGGATTTGAGTGGCACATAGCGGTAGTTTGAATCCTGGAGCACCGGATGATCCAATAGAGCAGAGGAGTGTCAGGAGATTGGAGCCGAGCGAGCAAAGGGGCTCGTTACAACCCCCATACACCCTGTGGGTCTCACTAATGGCCTCAAGGTCGCAAAATAAAGCCGAACAGTTCTCGGGGACTTTTTCCCTGATCACGCTCGCAAATATCGCAAACGCCTGCAACCAATTTGCAAACGTCCGCGGTATAAGCCTATACCGCCTCTTCTCCTCCTCTTCCTTTTTACTCTCGTCTGGCTTAATCTGGTCTAAATTACATTTTTCTAACGGGAGCAGGGAAAAAATTTCCACAAACTCGTCCTTCCAAATCTTTTCCCTCACCTCCTTCAGGTGCCCCCCTAACGGCCCCTCAAAACATACATAAACCTCACACCACGCCGCATCAGCCAAACGTACCTTCTCTCCCTCCTTATCCTTGTTGTCAGGGAAATCCGTCCAACGGCGCCAATCAGCGCCCAATGCGCACGCGCGGCGGAATGATGCTTCGGCGCATGCGCGTGCGCGGGACGGCGCTTCTACGTCCTCGGGTGCGCGCGCCGACGCAGCGGCGCGCGCGCATGCGCGGCGGCGCACCAATAGGAATCCAGGCGGGCCTATTTAAAGAGATCCAGTTGCACTGACAAGTTGCTGGTTTGTCAGCTTTCCTGTATACCCAAGACTCTGGAAAACTATCTTGAAAATCTCCTTGTGACCCGGACTGGCTTGACTCCTCTGATCTCTCTCCTGGACCTGACCCTCGGCTTGCTATACGGACTTCTGCCTTCTCCTGTGTTTGACCCTCGGCCTGTGACTCGGATCTGCTGCTTGTCTACAATCCTTGACCTCCTGCTTGTACCTTTTGGACTTCCGCGTTTCCTTTGAACTCCTGCCTGGTTCCCGGTATTCTCTGGACTTGTTGCCTTTTACTGTGCTAGACCCCCAGCCGGGACTGTTACCTTGCAATTGCAACCCGGACTCAACCTGCACCGGCTTCCATTATCTCCTGCTGTTTGAACTTTACCAATCCGACTAGTTCCCGCTTGAAGCCTGTTTCTTCAGTCTACTCAACACTACCGGACCGTCTAAAAGTACCCACCACCTGCCGGTAGCCGGTGCCGCTTCTCGCCATCCACTCCCTGTCTCAACTCCAGGGGGTGGAGTGCGTCAAGTCGCAAAGGTGAACCACTCTCGGCATCTCGGCCTCGGTAAGTACATACCTTTACAGTACAAACCAGCCAGATGTCTGAGGCCGACAGGGTGCGTTCACCGTTCGAGACCCTATGTCAGCAAGTCACCGCACTAACCGATGCGGTTCAGAAATTACAAGAAGGTTATGTCCAAATGGATGGCCGCTTTCAGCTACTTACTGGAGCTACAGGACCAGCATCACCAGCTGCTACCGTTGCCAATGTTGCCTCCACGTCTCAAAATCAGGCAAATCCCACCGTAGTAATGGCTACCCCTGAACCCAGGGTCCCCCTGCCTGAGCGATTTTCTGGCGTCCGTAAGAAATATCGGGCTTTCAAAAATGCATGTTCTCTTTACTTCGCCCTTCAACCCAGGACTTTCTCTTCAGAAGTGGTAAAGGTGGGGTTCGTCATCTCCCTTCTAACCGACGAACCCCAGGCCTGGGCCCATGGCCTGATGGAGCAAAGCAGCCCCATACTAGATTCCGTGGACACCTTCTTCGAGAGTATGGCGCAGCTGTATGACGATCCTCAGCGATCAGCTACAGCTGAGTCTGTTCTCCACAGTTTAACCCAGGGGAGAAGGCCGGTGGAGGACTACACGGCCGAATTCCGGAAATGGTCAGCTGACACTGGCTGGAATGAGACGGCCCTTAAATACCAATATCGCCAAGGACTGTCTGAGGCTCTTAAAGACGAGCTGGCCAGGATTGGCGTTCCAACTACTCTGGAAGATTTGATCCAGTCTGTCACTCAGCTTGACAGACGCCTGCGGGAGCGGCGTTCCGAGCGTTTCCAGACTACCCGTCCAAACTGGACTTTGCCCCGATCAGCTCCTGCCTACCCACCCATCCAAGTTCCTACAGCATCTTCTCCTCCCGAGCCTGAACCCATGCAGCTTGGTCTGGTTCGTCCTCCCCTTTCTCCTGAGGAAAAACAGCGCAGACGTCAGGCCAATCTGTGCCTTTACTGCGGGGGTACTGGCCATTTCCTTCGGAGCTGCCCAGTGAGACCTAGTAAGTGTACCCTCAAAGACACTTTGAACTACCAAGTTTCTGGCTTACCACAGACTTATATTGTTCTTTCCATTTCTCTACAGCTACCAACAGGAGCAACCCGCCTACCGGCGATTATTGATTCAGGAGCCTGCAGCTGCTTTCTGGACTCTTCACTTGCTTCCCAACTTCACTTTCCTCTGCAAAC
Source organism: Rana muscosa (assembly GCA_029206835.1). Taxonomy (NCBI): domain Eukaryota; kingdom Metazoa; phylum Chordata; class Amphibia; order Anura; family Ranidae; genus Rana; species Rana muscosa. The sequence goes on along the minus strand of CM055116.1, from coordinate 77,597,411 downwards.
CAAGGACCGTTATCTTCAGGTTCGTCTGGCGGATGGATCCCTGCCTCGTTCAGGGGTAATTACGCAAGAAACAAAACCCATCCTTGCTATCACGGATTCAGGCCACCAAGAATACCTTCGATTTGATCTCATCCCATCTCCCATGTTTCCCATCATCCTGGGCCTCCCCTGGTTACAAGCACATGAGCCTCATATAAACTGGGCCAAAAGGGAAGTTAACTTCACTTCTTCATATTGTTCCCAACACTGTCTTCCCGCACTTCCCACTGTCTGTGCTACTTTAACCCCTCAACCGGATAACCTACCACATGTTCCATCAGCATACTTAGAATTCCAGGACGTCTTCGACAAACAGCAGGCTGACCGCCTACCTCCACATCGTCCCTACGATTGTCCCATTGACCTTCTGCCTGGCTCCAAAATTCCATTCGGCCGCATCTTTCCCTTGTCCGAATCTGAGTTGAAGGCCCTCAAGTCTTACATTGAGGAAAATCTGGAAAAGAAATTCATTCGCCCCTCTTCTTCCCCAGCCGGTGCCGGTATCTTTTTCGTTGAAAAAAAAGACGGGACTCTGAGGCCCTGCATCGACTATAGGGAATTAAATAAAATTACTATTAAAAATAGATACCCGCTTCCTCTCATCCCGGAGTTGTTCCAACGATTCCGATCAGCTCGGATCTTCTCTAAACTGGACCTTCGAGGGGCCTACAACCTCATCCGGATCAGGGCTGGAGACGAATGGAAGACGGCTTTTAGATCTAGGTTCGGTCATTTTGAATACTTGGTCATGCCATTCGGGCTTTGCAACGCCCCAGCTACTTTCCAGCACCTGGTCAATGACATTTTCCGTGAACACTTGGACGACTTCCTAGTAGTCTACTTAGATGATATTCTTATTTTTTCGTCCTCCCTTGAACTGCACCGAATCCATGTCATCAAGGTCCTCACTATTCTCCGAGAACATAGACTTTACTTCAAGGCCGAGAAATGTGACTTTGAGAAAACCACTGTGCAATTTTTGGGATTTATTATTTCTACCAATGGGGTCGCAATGGACCCGCAGAAAGTCAAAGCTATCCAGGAATGGCCAGCCCCAACAGACAAGAAAGGGGTACAACGGTTTATAGGTTTCGCCAACTTCTACAGGAGGTTCATTGTGGGGTTCTCCTCTATTGTGGCACCTATAACCCAACTGACACGCCAGGGCTACCGCTTTCACTGGTCACCGGAAGCTCAGGATGCCTTCGATAAACTAAAAAATGCATTCACATCGGCACCTGTATTGAAGCATCCAGATCCGTTACTGCCATTTACTCTGGAAGTAGATGCTTCAGAGTCAGCCACTGGGGCCATCCTCTCTCAAAGGCAGGGCCCCAAATCCCTTCTTCATCCAGTAGCCTTTGCCTCTCGTAAATTAACTTCTCCAGAACGTAATTATGACGTCGGAGACCGGGAACTATTAGCTATCAAATTCGCCCTGGAAGAATGGCGATACCTTCTGGAGGGAGCCCCTCACCCTGTCATGATATTCACGGATCATAAGAATCTAGAATATCTGAGAACAGCAAAACGTCTTCGACCCAGACAAGCCCGATGGGCCCTCTTCTTCACCAGGTTTAACTTTCATATCTCTTATAGGCCCGGTTCCAAGAACGTGAAGGCGGATGCACTCTCTAGGATGTTTCCCGAGACCCCTCAAGCAGAGGAACCAAGTACCATCCTATCAGCACAAAACTTTCTGCTCATTCCACAGGCTGATCTACTAACTTCCATAAAAGCCGCCTCTAAGCATTGTCCTGACCAAGTAACCTCTTCCCTAGAGAAGCATAATGACTTGCTCTGGTCCCAAGGTAAAGTCTTCGTCCCTCTGGAAACAAGGCAACTGATTCTGAAAACTTTCCACGACCACAAACTAGCTGGTCACTTTGGAACCAAAAAAACATGGAACTAATCTCTCGCTCCTTCTGGTGGCCTGGTTGGAGACAAGATTGCAAGTCCTATGTTGCCTCCTGTACCCGTTGCCAACGGTATAAGGGACCCAAAACCAAGAGTTGGGGACTACTCAAACCTTTGCCTATCCCTGAACGTCCGTGGGCAGATGTGTCCATGGACTTCATTGTAGATCTACCGCCCTCTGGAGGTTTTACCACGATTCTGGTCGTAATTGACCGCCTCTCCAAAATGGCACACTTCGTGCCCATGATCGGTACCCCCTCTGCTGCAGATACAGCCAAAGCCTTCTTTCAGGAGATAATCAGGCTCCATGGGGTGCCTAAGAGCATCACCTCTGACAGAGGCGTTCAATTCACGTCGAAATTCTGGAAGGAACTTTGCAAATCTTTAGAAGTCAAGATTTGCCTATCATCGGCATATCACCCCCAGAGCAACGGACAGACAGAGAGAACCAATCAAACCCTAGAACAATATCTCCGTTGTTTTTGCTCAGCCTCACAAGACGATTGGTCCTCCCTATTATCCTACGCTGAATTTGCATATAACAACTCGGTGCATTCAGCCACCAGTCAAACTCCTTTTTGGGCCAACTTTGGCTTCCATCCTTCCTTCCTCCCTGATGACATTCCGGAGAGCTCTGTTCCTGCTGTTCAAGATCGGATAGCCTTTGTTCAATCTAATTTTCTGAGACTCCAGGAAATGATGCAAAACGCCCAGGAGTCTTACAAGAGATACTATGACAAGGGTAGGAAGGAAAATCCAGTCTTCAAAGTTGGGGAGGAAGTATGGCTCTCCGCCACCAACCTCAAATTACCGATCCCTTCACGGAAATTGGGACCAAGATTTATAGGCCCTTTTAAAATCAAGCGAGTAATCAACCCTGTGGCCTTTGAATTGGCACTGCCCGACTCCTACAGGATACACCCGGTCTTCCACACGTCTCTGTTGAAACCAGTAGTCTCCAGCTCCTTCCCGGGAAGGGATGAGCCACCTCCTCCACCTGTGGAGGTTGATGGTGAAGATGAGTATGTGGTGGAATCTATCTTGGGCTGCAGGAAAAGAGGCAGGCAGTTGCAGTATTTAATCAAATGGAAGGGGTATCCCCCAGAGGACAACTCTTGGGAACCATCTAGGAACCTACATGCTCCCCGCCTAATTAGAGTCTTTCACCAGGAACATCCCGAGTTGATGTCTAGTCTGGGCGTCCGGAGTCCGCCCCTAGGAGGGGGGCACTGTCAGGGAAATCCGTCCAACGGCGCCAATCAGCGCCCAATGCGCACGCGCGGCGGAATGATGCTTCGGCGCATGCGCGTGCGCGGGACGGCGCTTCTACGTCCTCGGGTGCGCGCGCCGACGCAGCGGCGCGCGCGCATGCGCGGCGGCGCACCAATAGGAATCCAGGCGGGCCTATTTAAAGAGATCCAGTTGCACTGACAAGTTGCTGGTTTGTCAGCTTTCCTGTATACCCAAGACTCTGGAAAACTATCTTGAAAATCTCCTTGTGACCCGGACTGGCTTGACTCCTCTGATCTCTCTCCTGGACCTGACCCTCGGCTTGCTATACGGACTTCTGCCTTCTCCTGTGTTTGACCCTCGGCCTGTGACTCGGATCTGCTGCTTGTCTACAATCCTTGACCTCCTGCTTGTACCTTTTGGACTTCCGCGTTTCCTTTGAACTCCTGCCTGGTTCCCGGTATTCTCTGGACTTGTTGCCTTTTACTGTGCTAGACCCCCAGCCGGGACTGTTACCTTGCAATTGCAACCCGGACTCAACCTGCACCGGCTTCCATTATCTCCTGCTGTTTGAACTTTACCAATCCGACTAGTTCCCGCTTGAAGCCTGTTTCTTCAGTCTACTCAACACTACCGGACCGTCTAAAAGTACCCACCACCTGCCGGTAGCCGGTGCCGCTTCTCGCCATCCACTCCCTGTCTCAACTCCAGGGGGTGGAGTGCGTCAAGTCGCAAAGGTGAACCACTCTCGGCATCTCGGCCTCGGTAAGTACATACCTTTACACTTGTCTTTCTCCGGCTGTGATACCACTGCGGCTGTTCCTGCGACGTCCGCGTCCGTCTGTGTCCCTGCGACACCCATCGCCAAAACCTGATGGCTCACCGGCACCAGGGAATTCTCTGAGCACTGTGGGGACCCAAGGGCTCACCGGGGCCGACCCCTGGGACGTACCACCCTCCAACTTGCGCAGCAGGGCCCTCAACGAGTCCCATAATCCCCCATCCACCATGGTACCTAACACATCACTCCCTCCCCCATCGCCAGAGACAGCAGACAAGAGAGGAATAGAAACAGCATTAGAAGGAAAAGCAGACATACCAGGCTGCGGCAGGCGAGAAGGCCCTCCAGCCGGCGGTCCCGATACCCTTGTGGCCTCTTGGGGATCCTCCGTTTGTTCACCGTCCTCACTGTCACTGGAGTACACTGCCGCCTGCCCGTGTGGCCGCCGTCGTTCTTCCTCAGCTCCCCCACGACCGCTGGGCACCGCTGACATGGTGAGAGGTGCAGGGCTGACATCCCCTCGAGGGCTCCGTCCTCCATCACTGCTGACGTCACTATGGATGTCATCAAACTGCACCACAGCAGCGGCCACTGCCCGTGCATCCTCCTGGCCTACCCTCCCAGGCCCCAGCTGAGACCTGGAGGCGGGGCCTCCCGACTGCCGAGTCCCACAAGCCGCTGATCCAGCTCCACGATGCGCACTAGCGCCGCCATGAGGTGTGCCGCCGGCCGCGGATGAGTAAGGCCCAGCGCACGCAGCCATCCTGTCAGCATCACCCTGGCCTACCCTCCCAGCCCCCAACCGCGACCTCCAGGCGGGGCCTCCCGACTGCCAAGTCCCATAGTCTGCCGCTCCAGTCCCACGAGGTGTGATGGCGCCGCCATGAGGTGGGCCGCCGGCCGCAGATGAGGAAAGGCCGGCGCCCGGTGTAACAGTCCTCCCGTGCTGTGCCGCCCCCCCCCGACTGAAGCATCGCTATCTGGGACCGCCGAGTGCACCTGTGCCCGAACCACCGAAGAAACAGTTCTGGACATGCGGTGAGTGACCCCCCCGGTACCTCGCCGCTGACGTGCATTCCTCCCAGGCCCCCTTACAGCCGGAGCGGGGGCCTGCTTAGCAGAGGGACCCGAATGGTCCCGACCCGGACTCCCTAGCCGACGCTGCGCCCTAGGAGCGCTCTCGGGGCTGAAGCGCTCCAGAGGCCTGGACCTCCAAGCAGCCGTGGATGCAGGCCGTGGCCTCGCCCCCTGCAAGGAAGCAGAAATCTGACTCTGCAGCCAGTCAGTGCCGTGGAGTTCGGCCGCAGCTCTAAGCTGCCCTAGCAGCTGCTCTACCTCACTCATGTCCCTGACTAAGCTACTTGTAAGGGGAAAACGCACGCTACACAGGACTTCTCACCTCGCTTTTTCTCTCCGACTGCTTACCCCAGCCCCTCCTCTCCTTGTGACCACTATAACACTCCTCCCTTCTCTTCTCCTCCCCCCAATCAGGTAAGACCAGACCTTTCTAGAACACCCCCTTTTCCTTAACCTATTCCTCTCCTGCAAGCTCCTTCCACCCCGTCTGTCCTACACCTCCATTTCACTACGGCTCCGTACATGTCCTGATGAAGTCAATTGCCGTGGTGGGGATTTAAAAAAAAAAAAGAACTTATAAAAAATAAAAAGAGAGAGAGAATATCCAAACATTGAAGGCAAAGGTACTAGCAATTAAATGGGACATGGTTTTAACCACTTGCCGACTGCACTATAGCTGGATGACGGCCACAGCGCAGTTCTGGGATGCCGTCACATGACAGGTTCTCGTTATCGCACCTGTTGTGGGGTCGTGGGCGGCACGCTCTGTGATCACAGTGTCCTCCGGACATTGCTATTCACAGATTGAGGTAAACAGTTAATGAGTGGCTCTTTACCAAATGATCAGCTGTGTCCAATAACAGCTGATAGCGGAAGTAAACAGAAGATGGTTAACGGCACTCCTTTCCTCAAGCTGATAGTGTAAGGAAGGAAGAAGAGAGCAGATAACCAGCTTCTGTAAAAGGGACATGTTCACTGACAATCAGGGCACTGATTATCAGTGTCCTAATTATCAGTGCTGCCAATCAGTGCCCATCATTGCTTTCTCAACAGTGTCACCTATCAGTGCGCTGACCAGTGCCTATCACTGCCGCCTACCAGTGCCTATAAGTGCCCATCAGTGCCGCATATCAGTGTACACCAGTGCCACCTATCAGTGCTGCCTCAGTGCCGCCTCATCAGTGCCACCTCATCAGTGCCCATTAGTGCCGCCTCATCAGTGCTCATCGGTGCAGCCTACCAGTGCCCATCAGTGCAGCCTATCAGTACCCATCAATGCTCATCATTGCCGCCTCATCAGCGAACATCAGTGAGGGAGAAAAATTACCTGTTTATAAAAATTTATAACAAACTCTGAAAAATAGGATTTTTATAACAGCTTACCTGTAAAATCCTTTTCTTGGAGTACATCACGGGACACAGAGCGACATAGTCATTACTAATGGGTTATATAGATACCGTCAGGTGCTGGCACTGGCAACTTCCAAAACCGGAAGTACCCTCCCCTATATAAGCCCCTCCCATCCGGGAGCACCTCAGTTTTGTAGCAAAGCAATAAGTGTCCCTAAAGAGGGGCGGGAGCTCTGTGTCCCGTGATGTACTCCAAGAAAAGGATTTTACAGGTAAGCTGTTATAAAAATCCTATTTTCTTTCTCGTACATCACGGGACACAGAGCGACATAGTCATTACTAATGGGATGTCCTAAAGCAATGCCAAATGAGGGGGGGGGATACACCATATATAAGCTGAGCGCTATCAAACATGAGGATCTTTTGCGGCCTGCAACACACTGCGCCCAAAGGCGACATCCTCCTGACTTCTAACGTCCACCTGGTAGAACCTAGTAAACGTGTGTACCGAAGACCATGTTGCGGCCTTACAGATTTGAGCCAGGGAGGCCTGGTGATGCACTGCCCATGAAGTTCCAACTGCTCTCGTGGAGTGCGCCCTAACTTTGAACGGAGGCGGTCTACTTCTCAGGCCATAGGCTTGTATTATGACCTGTCGAATCTACTTGGCTAAAGTAGATTTTGACGCTGCCTGACCCTTTCTGGGGCCTTCCGGCAGAATAAACAAAGTATCCGTTCTGCGAATCTGAGCAGTGGCTTTTAGATAAGCTTTAACTGCTCTTACTACATCCAAAGAATGCAATAACTTTTCCTCTACCGAAGTAGGTTTGGGGAAAAAAAGAAGGAAGAACCACAGCTTGGTTCAAATGAAACCTCGATACCACCTTAGGAAGAAAGGCTGGATGAGGACGTAACACTACTCTGTCCTTATGGATAACCAGATATGGCTCCTTACAGGACATAGCTGCTAATTCCGATACTCTTTTAGCCGAACAAATGGCTACTAGAAAAATCAATTTCCTGGTGAGAAGCACCAAGGAAATATGCTGTAATGGTTCAAATGGTTGTTTCTGTAGAACCGACAGAACCAAGTTTAGATCCCATGGACATATGGGAATATTAACCGGAGGACTAATACGCCTCACTCCTTGTATAAAGGCTTTGACTAGTGAATGCGAAGCCAAGGGCCTTTGAAAAAATATTGACAAGGCCGAAATCTGACCCTTGATAGTACTCAAGGCAAGCTTCCTATCTACAGCCCACTGTAGGAAGTCCAGAATCCTACCTATTACGTACTTATGTGGATGCCATTTCTTGGCCTCACACCACGCGATGTACGCCTTCCAGATTCTACAGTAGATCTGCCTGGATACCGGCTTCCTGGCATTGATCATGGTAGATACCACAGCATTAGAGAGCCCTCTCTTTTTTAGAATGTGGGCTTCAATAGCCAGGCCGTCAAACCTAGGGCTGGTAAAGAAGGGTGGTATATCGGTCCTTGCGAAAGCCGGACGACGTGGGAGAGTCCAAGGACTCCCCACTGAAATTTTACAATCTCCGCGTACCACGCTCTTCGGGGCCACGCTGGAGCCACCGGAATCACTGGTTTCTTTTCTACCCTGATTCTGCGGAGTAATCGAGGTAACCATTGTGGCGGTGTGAATGCATATATCAGCTTGAACTGATCCCAAGGGAACACTAGGGCATCCGAGCCGCAAGCTAGGGGATCCCTTGTCCGAGAGACAAACCTGTCCCCCTTTGCGTTGAATCTGGATGCTAGAAGATCTACATCCGATGTTCCCCACCGCTGACATATTGTCCAGAAAACCTCGGGGTGAAGGGACCCTTCCTCTGGGCCTAATTGCTGGTGACTTAGAAAGTCCGCCTTCCAATTCTCCACTCCTGGAATGAATACCGCAGATATGGCTGGGACATATTTTTCTGCCCATTTCAGGATGTAATTTACTTCCCTCTGGGCTGCACGACTCCTGGTGCCCCCCTGATGATTGATATATGCCACTGCTGTGGCATTGTCTGATTGAATTCTGACAGGGGACCCTTGGAGTTTGGATGTCCATGCTACTAGGGCATACCGGGCTGCTCGTATCTCTAAGAGATTGATGGGCAGGGCCTTTTCTGCATCCGACCATCTGCCCTGGAGAGACTATTGCTCCAGTACTGCTCCCCAGCCTATAAGGCTGGCATCTGTAGTGACCACCTTCCAAGAAATCGGACTGAAGGATTTCCTTTTCTCCAGATTCTGGGGAACCAACCACCAACGGAGGCTCTTGCGAACGGAAGGGGACAAGGACATTGTAAGTCTAGGGCCTGAACTTTTTTGTTCCAGGCTGACAGTATGGCCCCTTGCAAATTCCTTGAATGGAATTGACCGTAGGGTACTGCTTCGAATGATGCCACCATTTTTCCCAGCAGCCTCATATACAGGCGTATGGACGGCTGTCTTTTTTGTACCCACTAAGTGGATCAAATCTTTCAAAGACAACACCTTTCCTCGAGGCAAGAATATTTTTCTCTGGCCTGAATCCAACCTTAGCCCCAAGTATTCCAGACTTTTGACTGGTTTTTAGGGCTGACTTGTCTCGGTTGATAATCCAACCGTGAGATTCCAGATACTTGATCGTCTTGTGAACGACCACGTCTAGTTTTTTCACTGAGTGGTCTATCAGCAACAAGTCATCCAGATATGCCATTATCATTACACCTTGTGTTCTTAGATTGGCCAATAAAGGGCCAGAATTTTTGTAAACACTCGTGGTGCTGTGGCCAAACCGAAGGGTAAGGCTCTGAACTGAAAATGGCGCCCTTCTACTGCAAAGCGTAGAAATTTTTGGTGGACTGGAAAGATGGGAATGTGCAAATAAGCATCTTTGATGTCGATCGTGGCTAACCAATCCTCCCCTTGTAGGGCAGTGGCCACCGATCGGATCGACTCCATCGGAAAGTCCTGATATACAGGAATTTGTATAGCCCTTTTAGAATTAATATGGGCCTCCCGTCCGCGTTTGCTTCGGGACTGTAAAGAGGTTTGAGTAAAACCCGAACCCTCATTCTTCCAGGGGAACCTCCATAATTACTCCTTGGAGCAATAGTTGTTCTAGTGCCAACAGGAGGGACTCTCTCTTCCGGGGATCCCTTGGCACGTTTGACCTCAAAATGGGAAGGAGGAGAGTCTTTTAACTCCAAACTGTATCCCAAACCTACTGCAGAGAGCACCTATCTGTCTTGATCGTGTCCCGCCAGGTCTCTTGCGAACAACTGGAGTCCTCCCCCCACCCGACTGAGTGGGGGCTTCAATGAATTTAACTTTGGGGGAGGTTTTGTACCTCCCCTGACCCAGGGTTTCTCATTACCCTGCTACTGTCCCTGTTTTTTACCCCCGGGATTTGACCGAGGAGGCCGTCGGAACTGTTACACAGCCGATGCCCCAGGGACTGGAGAAGCAGGCCTCTTAAAGAGGGACCTCTAACTCTGCTTTTAACCGGCAAGAGCGTATTTTTACCGCTGGAAATTTTCTGGATATATTTGTCCAGGTTTTCCCTGAATAAGCGTTCACCATGAAATGGGACGCTAACCAGCCATTCTTTACAGGGAGCTTCAGCAGACCAGTTTTTGAGCCATAGGAGCCTACGCATATGTACTATAGACAGCGTAAGGCGGGAGGCCTGATGGACTGAATCCTCTATGGCGTCAACCGCAAAGCCTAAGGCTCTAGGTAGATCAGCTAGGGCAAAGCCTGCTGATCTGTCAAGTCCCTCAAGACCTGTTTCAACTGATCCTTCACTGCTTAGCAGACCCCAATAGCTGCTACTGCTGGTTGTATCACCAAGCAGATTTTCATAAGGACTCCAATCTTTTATCTATTGGGTTCTTGAACATTTGGACATTATCCACTGGACATGTCAGTGATTTATACATACAAGAGATGGCTGCGTCCACTGTAGGGACCTTCCATTTTTTTTTTTTTGATGAACTTATCCTCCATGGGATAGACCACCGGAAATCTCTTGGGGGAATAAATATTTTCTCAGGACGTTCCCAATCCTGGTAAATGAGCCCTTTCAGTAAAGGGTGAAGTGGAAAAGAACAAACAGTCTGGGGGCTTCTAGCGACCCCAACGAGGATACAGTAGTGGTTGATGGTTCCGCAAGGTGCATTTTTAAATGCTGATCGGACCATGTTAGTCAGAGACTGAACCCATAATCTTTCAGCTTGAGATGCTGAGAAAAGGTTCCCCCACTGTTGATTCCTCTATAACAGAATCAACCTCATCCTGATCCCCTTCAGGCAGGTCGATCCCTGTATGGGACTGTTGCTCTGCTAACAGGCACTCTGAAGGAGGAGACGGAGATCGGGCGTGCTTTCCCTGACAGGGAGGCAGCGATAAATGTTGACAATCTCTCTCTAATCCTCCCAGAGCTGAGGAAAAAACCTCCTCTGTTACATACACAGGAGCAGGTGAACTGAGGACAGCCACAGTACCAAGTACCCCTGCGGGGTCTCTACGGTCACTTACCTCTGAACTTCAGGGGAGACTGGTGCAGCAGAAGTATGCCCAAGATCCTCAGAGCCCGATGAGACCCCCTTCGCTTCCTGGAAGATTCAGTTCCGGAGCTTCTGGACGGCATATTCCTAAGCCTAAAGCTGAGGTATTCCAGCCGTAATACACCACTTTTACTGAGAATAGTCTAGCACAATTGCTGCTATATCACAGTTGGTGTCTACTAATGTGCCTTTCTAGGGGATGCCTGTATCAACCGCTTGCTGTATGCCTTTAAATGTTGCCAGCTCTGTCTCTGTACTTCATAGCCAGCTCACTACAATATTGTGGTTTTTTTAAAACTGCTGGGACGCCCGCACATGCGCAGAAGCGCTGCGGCGCGCACAGAGCGTCATCCCCCAGGCTCCGCCCCCTTTCCCGGCTCACCTCTATATATAGAGGCGCGTGCACGCGCACGCGCGCGGCCACGTGCGCCTTCGGCGCTAATTTCAAATATGGTAACAAGGGACAGGAGCCAGGGCCCCTCTTTGCCGCAGGCCGGGGGATGGACGAGCACTGCAACATGGCAGAGGAAGCAGTTTCCTATAAGAGAACTCCCCATCTGCCTGGACTTTGCTCTGCTGAGAAGAAGCTAGTCCACATGACAAGAAAACATTCCACAGCGGCCTCTAGTGGACAAACACAGGTACCGCAGTCTAATATATTAAATATATATATATATAATTTTTTTTTTTTTTTTTTTTTTCTTGACCACCATTAAAAATTATTACATTTTTTTAGTAGTTACAGGCATGCACAGAATTTTGCGGGAATACCATTAGGTAACAGACAGAAAGACAAATTAGGCTTGGGGGTCCCCCAATAGAACCAAGTTCCTGGGGGCCCCCACTTACCTGTTCCCCGCCGCAGGACTTTGTTTGGTCCACAAAAAGCCCAAACTTCACCTATCACGGCAGGCATTGTAATCAAACCTTCAGGGACCGGGTTCCCAAGGATTCCACTCCCCTGGACCTGTATAGCACCCTGCACAGAAAACATCTTGGTCGTGGGTATGACCAGAGCTCTGGATCCCAGGGTCCAGCTCTCCTAAGAGAAGCATTACAGGCAAAACCTTGCTCTTCTCTGCAAGGCCCGGGTACCGACCGTTTAGCTATGAAGCTTTTTTGGTCGGATCCGGAATAGCTTACTGAGGCCCAAAAGAACCTGTACGCAAGCTCAGTGAAAAACACATGTTTCTTCTTGGCCAACACCTTAGACACTGGCAAAAAACTGAGGTGCTCCCGGATGGGAGGGGCTTATATAGGGGAGGGTACTTCCGGTTTTGGAAGTTGCCAGTGCCAGCACCTGACGGTATCTATATAACCCATTAGTAATGACTATGTCGCTCTGTGTCCCGTGATGTACGAGAAAGAAACGTTTTTTGGACTTTTTCAAAAATGTCAGTCTTTATTTGTTTAGCAAAAAACAAAAAACATAGTGATGATTAAATAGAACCAAAAGAAAGCTCTATTTGTGTGAAATTAATATAAAAAATTAGTTTGGGTACAGTGTTGCATGAAAATTGTTCTGGGCAGGAGGGGGCTAAAACTGCCCAGTAGACAAGTGGTTAAGGAGAGTGAAGCTTTGCTTTAACTATCTTTTGTCATAAATATTTTTACACAATTTAAAGAACAGCTCTGAGAAGTTTTATTAGATAGGGCAGCCTTTCTCAACCTTTTTACACTTGAAAAAATGTTTAGGTCTCGGGGAATCCCTGCTAAACCCAGTTCATCAGGGATCAGTGGGAAACATGCCCCTTGCATTAGTGGTCAGAAGAAAGCCCTACAGTGGTGGTCAGAATGCCACTAAAGATCATTGGTGTCATGCCTTTGACTGGGACAAGTGGCATTGGCCTTGGAACTATGCAGGCATCCTCAAAGGGAAGGTCAATCAACCACAGTTCCAGGAGTCTCTAGCAAACTCTGGAGGAACCCTGGTTGAGAATGGCTGGGATATGGTAAGTTGCTGTACAGAATTTCACTTAGAGGTGGCTTAAGTATTTACTATATATATATATATATATATATATATATATATATATATATATATTTTTTTTTTTATTTACTTTTACTGAACTTGTTCTTTAGCAAATCACCCCATGTCTCTGAATGTAGCCTTCCATGTTAAGTAAAAAAGGAAAAGAAAGGCGCCTCTAAGTGAAGTATGCAAACTTTTATAAAGTGCACAAAGGTTTAAAATCACTTACAAGATTGTTGAGCGTTAAAATCAGGAGTCCTCATCTGTGGCATGTGTCCATCCTTAGCATGGTGGTTGAGTGCAGTGTAGAGCCGTCCAGCAGCTGTAAAGAGTTCTCATACGTGTTGGAGAGAGAAGGCAGCAGGGAAGCCTGTATTCCAGGTTCATTGTGGGACACACGAGGCTGATGGTGTCAGTGGGGAGAAGGGGGCGGTAACGCGTTTCGGAGCATTGCGGCTCCTTCGTCAGAATTTTTGTTTTCAGAGCATTTGTTTTATTTTCTAAATGTTAGTGGAGTCAAACTGATGTTCATTTTTTACCACAGTGATGACAAAATTCGATAGAGCAGGATGGAAATTTTTTCTCGAACAACTTTCTAACAGTAGATGTGGTTTTTGTTTGGGAAAGTCCATTCACTCCAAAATTGAATGATAAAAACTGTTTCTGAAGTACTTTCAAATGACTTTAATCAAGTCATTGAAAGTACTCATGAGAATTTTTGTATGAATATTCGCTTGAAAATCTTTTAATGTATGGCCAGCTGAAGTATGTAACTGTATGTACATTGCTCTGTCCAGTAACACTTTCTGGAGTTTAAAAGACCATTATCTATCATATACTGTAGCCACGGTGGATTTCCATCACAGAATCCTTAACCACTTAAGGACCGAGCCTGTTTTTCAGACTCTGTGTTTACAAGTTACCCGCTTGCCGACCGCCGCACGAACTTATATGTCGACAGAATAGCAAGGCTGGGCAAATGGGCGTATATATATATGCCCCCTTTAATTTGTCACCGTGTGGTCGCACGTTGCGAGCTCCGTGACCGTGCCCTCGATGTCCCCCGGTGTCCCGCAATCGGGTCACAGAGCTGAAGAACACAACATCTCCCCGTTCTTCCTAGTGACATGTCACTGATCGTCTGTTTCCTCTCATTGAGAACAGCGATCAGTGACGTGTTACTCGTAGCCACGTCCCCTAAAAGTTAGAATCACTCCCTAGGACACACTTAACCCCTTCAGTGCCCCTACAGGTTAACCCTTTCCCTGCCAGTGTCATTTTTACAGTAATCAGTGCATTTTTATAGCACCGATCGCTGAAAAATTACAATGGTCCCAAAAATGTGTAAAAAATGTCCGATGTGTCCGCCATAATGTCGCAGTCACAATAAAAATCGCTGATCGCCGCCATTACTAGTAAAAAAAAAATATTAATAAAAATGCCATAAAACTATCCCCTATTTTGTAGACGCTATAACTTTTGCGCAAAGAACCCCCAAACATTATACATTTTTTTTCATATTTTTTTCTAACACCCTAGAGAATAAAATGGCGGTCATTGCAATACTTTTTGTCACACCGTATTTGCACAGCGGTCTTACAAGCGCACTTTTTTGGGAAAAAATTCACTTTTTTAAAATAAAAAATAAGACAACAGTAATGTTATCCCAATTTTTTAATACCGTGAAAGATAATGTTACGCAGAGTAAATTGATACCCAACATGTCACGCTTCAAAATTGTGTCCGCTCGTGGAATGGCGTCAAACTTTTACCCATAAAAATCTCCATAGGCGACGTTTAAAAAATTCTACAGGTTGCATGTTTTGAGTTACAGAGGAGGTCTGGGGCTCAAATTATTGCTCTCGATCTAACGATCGTGGCGATACCTCTCATGTGTGGTTTGAACACCGTTTTCATATGCGGGCGCTGCTCACGTATGCGTTCGCTTCTGCGCGCGAGCTCGTCGGGATGGGGCGCTTTAAAAAATTGTTTTTTTTTTCTTATTTATTTTACTTGATTTTATTTATTTTTGCACTGTTTTTAAAAATAAATATATTTGGGTCACTTTTATTCCTATTATAAGGAATGTAAATATCACTTCTAATAGAAAAAAGCATGACAGGTCCTCTTAAATATGACATCTGGGGTCAAAAATACCTCAGATCTCATATTTAGACTAAAATGCAATAAAAAAAAAGTGATGTTGCTTCCGCCCTGCTATGGTATGGAGATGGGTGGGGGCCATCTTGCCCTCACTCGTTTAAATGTTACAAAGAATATAACAGGATATGTAAAAAGGAAATCAAGGATGCAAAAATTCAAAATGAACGACAGATTGCAAAAGATAGTAGGACAAACCCCAAAAAATTCTTCAAATATATTAATAGTAAAAAGGTCAAGTCTGAGCATGTAGGCCCTTTACAAAATAATCTAGAGTGGGTGACTGGGGACAAAGAGAAGGCTAATTTATTATATAATATAATATATAATACTTTCTTCAGTTCTGTGTATACAAAGGAGCATGGGGGAGCTCATGTCCAAAATGGGGGTGGTAGTGACACAGCCCCAAATCCACAATGGCTCAAAAGTGATATGGTCCAGAAATATTTAGATGGAATAAAGGTGGATAAAGCACCTGGACCAGATGGCATACACCCACGGATCCTAAAAGAATTGAGCTCTGTAATTTCAAAGCCATTGTATTTAATTTTTAGGGACTCATTAATGACAGGAATAGTACCACTGGATTGGCGCAGGGCCAATGTGGTGCCTATATTTAAAAAGGGAATTAAGTGTTTACCAAGTAACTATAGACATGTTAGTTTAACTTCTATAGTTGGGAAAATACTGGAGAGATTAATAAAAGACCACATAGATGAGTTCTTGCTGGAAAAAAACTATTTAAGCAACAGACAGCATGGATTCATGAAAGACAGAAGTTGTCAAACAAACTTGATTTCTTTTTATGAAGAGGTAAGTAAGACCTTGGACAGAGGGGTGGCAGTGGACGTGGTATACTTGGATTTTGCAAAAGCATTCGATACAGTTCCCCACACACGGCTCATGTGTAAGGTAAAGTCTACAGGATTGGAAATATCAGTTTGTAAATGGATAGAAAACTGGCTAAAAGACAGAATTCAGAGAGTAGTGGTTAATGATTCTTACTCTGAATGGTCCAAGGTTATCAGTGGTGTACCCCAAGGTTCAGTGCTGGGACCCTTACTTTTTAATATGTTTATAAATGATATTGGGTCTGAGATCAAAAGTAACATTTCTGTCTTTGCAGATGACACCAAGCTATGCAGTGGAATAACGTCCTTACAGGATGTCGCCAATTTACAAGCCGACCTCAATGCTCTGTCTAATTGGGCGACTATGTGGCAGATGAGGTTTAATGTTGATAAATGTAAAGTTATGCATTTGGGCACTAATAATATGAATGCATCATACATACTAGGGGGAGTACAACTGGGGGGATCCGTAGTGGAGAAGGATCTGGGGGTTTTGGTAGATCATAAGCTCAATAATGGCATGCAATGCCAAGCTGCGGTTTCCAAAGCGAGCAAAGTCCTTTCTTGTATTAAGAGAGGTATGGTCTCCAGAGAGAGAGATATCATTTTGCCCCTGTTCAAATCATTAGTAAGACCTCATCTGGAATATGCAGTTCAGTTTTGGGCCCCAGTTCTCAAAAAGGATATTGGGGAACTGGAGAAAGTGCAGAGAAGGGCAACCAAACTGATAAGAGGCATGGAGGAGCTCAGCTATGAGGAGAGATTAGAGGAACTGAATTTATTCTCTCTTGAGAAGAGGAGATTAAGGGGGGATATGATCAACATGTACAAATATATAAGGGGTCCACATAGTGAACTTGGTGTTCAGTTATTCACTTTACGGTCAACACAAAGGACAAGGGGGCACTCTTTGCGTCTAGAGGAAAAGAGATTTCACCTCCAAATACGGAAAGGTTTTTTCACAGTAAGAGCTGTGAAAATGTGGAATAGACTCCCTGCAGAGGTGGTTCTGGCCAGCTCAGTAGATTGCTTTAAGAAGGGCCTGGATTCTTTCTTAAATGTACATAATATAACTGGGTACTGACATTTATAGGTAAAGTTTATCCAGGGAATATCCGATTGCCTCTCGGGGGATCAGGAAGGAATTTTTTCCCCTGCTATAGCAAATTGGATCATGCTCTTCTGGGGTTTTTTTGCCTTCCTCTGGATCAACTGTGGGTATAGAATTGGGTATATGGGATTGTACGATATATGTTTATTTTATTTTTTTTATTTATTTTTTTACGGTTGAACTGGATGGACTTGTGTCTTTTTTCAACCTGACTAACTATGTAACTATGTAACTATGTATCCATACCCAGCTAGGAAGAGGACCCGATCGCTTCCGCCACTACCGACGGCTCCGGTAAGCGGCGGAGGGCGCAGGAGAGCGGCGGGAGGGGGGCCCCTCTCCCGCCACTGATAACTGTGATCTCGCTGTGAATCTGCCGCAGAGACCACCGCTATCGTAAACCAGACCGCCCCCTGAAGAGATGGATACCCTCGTTATGGCAGCAGCTGCTGCCATAACCGAGGTATCCCTCTTCAAAGTCAGAACGTATATCGGCGTTCCGGAAGTGGTTAAAGGGGTTGTAAACCCTCGTGTTTTTTCACCTTAATGCATCCTATGTCAGTCAGCGGCCCCCCAGCCCCCCCCCCCCCATTTTACTTACCTGAACCCTGGAATTCACTCGGTGGAGACGCGCTGTCCCTCTCTGCACGGGGCAGCGCAGCCATTGGCTCCCGCTTCTGTCAATCAAAACCAATGATGCGGGCACCAGGGGCGGGCTGAGTCCGGCATTCGAGTCTATGGACACAAATGCTGGACTCGAGAGCGCGAACGCAAGGTAACCCCCTGGGGAGAGCGATTCTCCTGGGGGGGTTATCTGATGTGGGGAGGAGCCGTGAAAGCCACCGGGGGACTCCAGAAGTCAAGGATCAGGGCGACTCTGTGCTAATTGAGCTGCACAGTTGAGGTAAGTATGACATATTTGTTATTTAAAAAAATAAAAAAAAAAAGCTTTACAATCACTTTAAGACCTGGGTTTCTGAACTGGGGTTCTGTGAAACTCCAGGGCTCCCTGAGAAGTCCCCACGATCTACCTGTCAATGGCGAGCAGCTGACAGGTAGACTGCATCCCCACTTAGCCAACACTCTCCTATCATTTCCTCCAAGTGCCAAGCAATGCAGGGAAACAACAAGTCAAAAGTCTTTGTTGTTCTCTGCTGGCCCCTCCTGTCCATCTTAGATGCTTGTATGTGATATCACATGGGATGGACAAGAGAGGGGGGCCAATAGGGAGCAGTGTACTAAAAAAGGACTCTATTACAGCAGCTTCCCTGTGCTGCTCTGCATGAGAAGGAATCTGCTAGCGTAATGTACCCTGCCTCTCCCCCTGTAGTATGCTATGCTGCCCCTCTGTACTGTTCCCTGATGCCCCCCTAATGTAATGTGCCTTGCAGCTCTCAATGTATAAAACTGCAAGGGATCAAACGACAAATTAAAGCGGAGGTTCTGCGGCCGATTTTTTTTTTTTTTTTTGCTGCATTCAATGTGGTTAAAGTTAAGAGTTTAGTACTCACTCCTCTGGCGATTAAAAGCATCCCCCGTCCATTTTCGTATAAAAGAAACACTTCTATAAATCGATATATGAATTCCATTTTGCATAGTGAAGCCCACAAGCACGGACTTCCGGGAAGCGGTGAATGCGCGTCTCCCGGCATTCACCACTCTCTCGCGTGAGCAGTGTTGACGGCGAGCACTTCCTAGTTGCCATCACAATGAGCGTCGTCGTTCAAAGTACACGCCCCATTGTGACGGCATTCAAATCAAAAGAATCAGCCACTGCTTACAACAGGCTCTGTATGTGTCTGCAATAACTTCCCGGCGGAGCGCCGTAAACTGAGCAGGTTGCCATCCCAACGGGCGGAGGCATCGGAAGTTCCTGCCCTGTTGTGATGGCAAACAAAAATATACACAGTACAGTACGGGGAGGGAGTGCAGAAAATCTCGCGAGATTTCGCAGCGGCGATCCGCACTGACTCCTGGGAATGCTGACACTTAGCTCCCAGGAAACAGTGCGCCGCCGGGGAAAAGGAATGTACACGCGGGAGGAACAGACAGGAAGTTCCCCAATAAAGACAAATTAGAAGGTAAATACAGCACTTAAAAATTAAAAAATTGTCGTTTGCGCATTTATTTAAGTCAATCATTTGGGAGAACCTCCGCTTTATTAACTGTCCAATAAAAGACAATTCATTATGATGACTCCCTCCTCTGTCTCACTGACTTATCTTAAAGGGGTTGTAAAGGTTTTTTTTTTTCACCTTAATGCATCCTATGCCGGGGGGCGGGGCCGAGTGATACAGTCGGCGGCTATAGCCGCCGGCTGTATCACAGGAGCGCACCTGCAAGAACTAACCCCCATGGGAGAGAGCTCCCATGAAGGGGGTTAGATCTTGCAGGGAGGAGCCGAGACAGCCGCCGAGGGACCCCAGAAGACCAGGATCGGGGCCACTGTGAGCAAAACAAGCTGCACAGTGGAGGTAAGTATAACATGTTTGTTATTTTTTTTTTTTTAAACGAGAACCTTTAATGTCATTTTGAGCCGTTGAGCTCTGTAAACAACAGAATTTACTCCAAAACACGACACTGGATGGTTGCATAGTAGACTAGCATATGTTGATTAAGTGTCATATACCGAAAAAAAAAAAAAAACATACTGTAAACTATAGCTGAATGACATACTAAAGCCCTATGCATCGATTCCATTAAAAAGAGAAAAAAAAAATATTTTCATTGTGCCGTTAATCTCTGGCAACCTCTTTGCCCCACTTTCTGTCTACATTCATGCTCCCCAGTGATGACTACATGGCATTTCTCAGGAGGGTTTCCTGAAAGCAGTGGACTGCGCCTATGTAAAGAATATTGACCCTCCCACTTGTAGTATTCATTGTAAGCCTGTGTGAGAGGGTGACAACATAGGAGAACAATTGGGAGAAAGGAACAGAGCATTTTTTAAGGACAGAATGTTCCATTAAGCCTAACAGAAGTAGTGTGTTGTGGGTTTTTTTATTTTTGTTTCTGCTTTGTTCGAAAATAATACATAGGAAACCATTATAATAACAAGCACACTTTCTGTAACACTTGTTCACACAGGAGACGTCATTCTTTGTATTTTAAGATAACAAATGCTGTTGAACAATTCAAAGAAAAATACATTAGGTTTGTTAAACAAAACTTCACTGTATCTCTGCATTCATATTCAAATGTATGAGTTGGCGATGGCGATGTATGCAATTTATAACATTTTGACAGATCTTGTGAAAGCTGTGGATTGTCAACACTAAATCACGTCCAGACGAAGCTACGCCACAGAGCACGGCGAAACGCGTTGACGTCACATCCCACACAGTCACGTGACGTTGTTCTGAATGGAGTGGGCGGATCGATATGGCACGGAGCTTGTAAGCCATAGTCAGTACACACGATAGCGGCTACGACCGCGGCAACTGACACTAGGCATTTGCAAAGCAGCCACATTGGATCCCACTTTGATACCGGTGCAGGTAACGCTTGGGGGACCTGGACTTTACCACAATATCCGTTCGGGTTGACGGCCAACACAACAAATAGGTATGGCCAAAATAACACCCTCAAATCAGCTGCCAAATACCAGGTAACCCGGGACCTATGGTAAAGTACTTTGACTTGTAGGTTGAAATTGAGCTGCAGACAATGATAAAGAGACTAATTACACACTGCCTATATGTGCAAACCAGAGCTATGTTGTAAAAGCATTACAGATTTCTGTACTAATAACCGTATTGATGAACTTTCTCTGCTAGCAACTTTTGGAGGACATTTATTCATTACCATTGTGCCAATACAACAGCCCTTTTATTAACATCAATTAACCCTTTCAATCTTCAAAGAACTTTTCCATTAGTGGATTCCCAGAGTATACCCAATGCAATACTGCATTCAGGCAAACGGCTTCGATTTGTACCAGTCCTAATGCATGCCCTCAGCGCTAATACCCTCCTCCCCCGGTCCCCCTTTCCCACCCCATCAGGTTCAGTCTTATATTAAATGTTAAACCCATTTGACCTTAATTAAAAAATCCACTTACTAGCAGGTGGCCGAGATTACCTTATATTCCCTGGTGGACGGTAATCAATATACCAAACAATATTATCCTTCACTGGGTCACATACTTATATAAGACTGAACCATACGTCCGGACAAGTGTGTTG
The DNA here is from genome assembly GCA_029206835.1 of Rana muscosa. Taxonomy (NCBI): domain Eukaryota; kingdom Metazoa; phylum Chordata; class Amphibia; order Anura; family Ranidae; genus Rana; species Rana muscosa. The sequence continues at coordinate 77,576,176 of CM055116.1, read as the reverse complement.
TTATATGTTTTAGTTATTTGTTTGTCTTGTCTGTTTACTAGATGTTTCCAATTAATTCAAGTAATGTATGATCATTCACCTTTTGAAAATAATGCTGCACTTTCATATGTTTCCTCTTACATCTATTTGAAATGTTAACAGGAATAAATGATTAATTTTAAAATAATTTCCGCCTCTGGATCTACAATCTGTTGCCTATAGTAACCGCTTTCGGTCTGCTCTACACAGACTGATCCCCTTTCTTCCATTCCCACTTCCCCCCTCCCCTCCCTCCCTTCCCACCAATTAATATTGAACACTAAATCCACACCTGCTTATACCAACCTCTGTTCCTTAAAGTGGAATTTCAGTAATTTTTTCCATCTATTAAATCTTCTGCCCTTGTTTTAACTTTGGATAGTAAAACATTTTACCTTACCTTTTTACAGCCCACTTCCTGTTTCTTGTCTGGTCATTAGCCTAGGCTTATGACCTCATGCACAGCTCTCTCTCACTCGTGAGAGTTTGCCAGGAATAGGGATGAGCTTCGTGTTCGAGTCGAACATACGTTCGACTCGAACATCGGCTGTTCGATCGTTCGACGAAGATCGAACGATTTGGGCCGTTCGCGCCAAATTCGAGTGACGCGAACGGCCCACAATGCACTACGCCATCGCAGTGTCATCCAGGCGCTGTGATTGGCCAAGCATGCACTGTGACCCCGCATGCTTGGCCAATCACAGCGCCGGCAGCGAGGAGAGCAATGATTGGCCACAGGCAGGATGCCTGTGGCCAATTATTGCTGAGGGTGTTTAGTACACGCCCCACACTATAAAAGGCCGCCAGCACGGCGGCCTAGTGTAGTGTGTTCCGGAGCAGGGATAGAGCAGCATAGGCAGGGACAGTGACTGTTATTTCTTTCTTGCTTAACCTGGATTCCTTTAGTTTAGGGAAAGAGAAGGATAGGTAGGGAGAGTGTCAGTGTGTTTTGTGCTTGTGCTATAGTGTGCTTAAAAAAAACATTTATTCTAGGGACAGAAAACTGTAGGTAGGGACAGTGTCAGTTTCTTTCACTCTGCAAGTCCTTGTTTCCAGGGACCTGGAAGGACAGTGAGTGAATTGTCCTTGTGCTATATTGTGCTTAAAAAAACATTTATTCTAGGGACAGAAAACTGTAGGTAGGGAGAGTGTCAGTTTCTTTCACTCTGCAAGTCCTTGTTTCCAGGGACCTGTAAGGACAGTGAGTGAATTGTCCTTGTGCTATATTGTGATTAAAAAAAACATTTTTTCTAGGGACAGAAAACTGTAGGTAGGGAGAGTGTCAGTTTCTTTCACTCTGCAAGTCCTTGTTTCCAGGGACCTGTAAGGACAGTGAGTGAATTGTCCTTGTGCTATATTGTGATTAAAAAAAACATTTTTTCTAGGGACAGAAAACTGTAGGTAGGGAGAGTGTTTTTTTTCTTTCACTCTGCAAGTCCTTGTTTCCAGGGACCTGTAAGGACAGTGAGTGAATTGTCCTTGTGCTATATTGTGATTAAAAAAAACATTTTTTCTAGGGACAGAAAACTGTAGGTAGGAAGAGTGTTTTTTTTCTTTCACTCTGCAAGTCCTTGTTTCCAGGGACCTGTAAGGACAGTGAGTGAATTGTCCTTGTGCTATAGTGTGCTTAAAAAAAACATTTATTCTAGGGACAGAAAACTGTAGGTAGGGACAGTGTCAGTTTCTTTCACTCTGCAAGTCCTTGTTTCCAGGGACCTGGAAGGACAGTGAGTGAATTGTCCTTGTGCTATATTGTGATTAAAAAAAACATTTTTTCTAGGGACAGAAAACTGTAGGTAGGGAGAGTGTTTTTTTTCTTTCACTCTGCAAGTCCTTGTTTCCAGGGACCTGTAAGGACAGTGAGTGAATTGTCCTTGTGCTATATTGTGATTAAAAAAAACATTTTTTCTAGGGACAGAAAACTGTAGGTAGGGAGAGTGTTTTTTTTCTTTCACTCTGCAAGTCCTTGTTTCCAGGGACCTGTAAGGACAGTGAGTGAATTGTCCTTGTGCTATATTGTGCTTAAAAAAAACATTTATTCTAGGGACAGAAAACTGTAGGTAGGGAGAGTGTCAGTTTATTTCACTCTGCAAGTCCTTGTTTCCAGGGACCTGGAAGGACAGTGAGTGAATTGTCCTTGTGCTATATTGTGATTAAAAAAAACATTTTTTCTAGGGACAGAAAACTGTAGGTAGGGAGAGTGTTTTTTTTCTTTCACTCTGCAAGTCCTTGTTTCCAGGGACCTGGAAGGACAGTGAGTGAATTCTCCTTGTGCTATATTGTGCTTAAAAAAAACATTTATTCTAGGGACAGAAAACTGTAGGTAGGGAGAGTGTCAGTTTATTTCACTCTGCAAGTCCTTGTTTCCAGGGACCTGGAAGGACAGTGAGTGAATTGTCCTTGTGCTATATTGTGATTAAAAAAAACATTTTTTCTAGGGACAGAAAACTGTAGGTAGGGAGAGTGTTTTTTTTCTTTCACTCTGCAAGTCCTTGTTTCCAGGGACCTGGAAGGACAGTGAGTGAATTGTCCTTGTGCTATATTGTGCTTAAAAAAAACATTTATTCTAGGGACAGAAAACTGTAGGTAGGGAGAGTGTCAGTTTATTTCACTCTGCAAGTCCTTGTTTCCAGGGACCTGTAAGGACAGTGAGTGAATTGTCCTTGTGCTATATTGTGATTAAAAAAAACATTTTTTCTAGGGACAGAAAACTGTAGGTAGGGAGAGTGTTTTTTTTCTTTCACTCTGCAAGTCCTTGTTTCCAGGGACCTGTAAGGACAGTGAGTGAATTGTCCTTGTGCTATAGTGTGCTTAAAAAAAACATTTATTCTAGGGACAGAAAACTGTAGGTAGGGACAGTGTCAGTTTCTTTCACTCTGCAAGTCCTTGTTTCCAGGGACCTGGAAGGACAGTGAGTGAATTGTCCTTGTGCTATATTGTGATTAAAAAAAACATTTTTTCTAGGGACAGAAAACTGTAGGTAGGGAGAGTGTTTTTTTTCTTTCACTCTGCAAGTCCTTGTTTCCAGGGACCTGTAAGGACAGTGAGTGAATTGTCCTTGTGCTATATTGTGATTAAAAAAAACATTTTTTCTAGGGACAGAAAACTGTAGGTAGGGAGAGTGTTTTTTTTCTTTCACTCTGCAAGTCCTTGTTTCCAGGGACCTGTAAGGACAGTGAGTGAATTGTCCTTGTGCTATAGTGTGCTTAAAAAAAACATTTATTCTAGGGACAGAAAACTGTAGGTAGGGACAGTGTCAGTTTCTTTCACTCTGCAAGTCCTTGTTTCCAGGGACCTGTAAGGACAGTGAGTGAATTGTCCTTGTGCTATATTGTGATTAAAAAAAACATTTTTTCTAGGGACAGAAAACTGTAGGTAGGGAGAGTGTTTTTTTTCTTTCACTCTGCAAGTCCTTGTTTCCAGGGACCTGTAAGGACAGTGAGTGAATTGTCCTTGTGCTATATTGTGCTTAAAAAAAACATTTATTCTAGGGACAGAAAACTGTAGGTAGGGAGAGTGTCAGTTTATTTCACTCTGCAAGTCCTTGTTTCCAGGGACCTGGAAGGACAGTGAGTGAATTGTCCTTGTGCTATATTGTGATTAAAAAAAACATTTTTTCTAGGGACAGAAAACTGTAGGTAGGGAGAGTGTTTTTTTTCTTTCACTCTGCAAGTCCTTGTTTCCAGGGACCTGGAAGGACAGTGAGTGAATTCTCCTTGTGCTATATTGTGCTTAAAAAAAACATTTATTCTAGGGACAGAAAACTGTAGGTAGGGAGAGTGTCAGTTTATTTCACTCTGCAAGTCCTTGTTTCCAGGGACCTGGAAGGACAGTGAGTGAATTGTCCTTGTGCTATATTGTGATTAAAAAAAACATTTTTTCTAGGGACAGAAAACTGTAGGTAGGGAGAGTGTTTTTTTTCTTTCACTCTGCAAGTCCTTGTTTCCAGGGACCTGGAAGGACAGTGAGTGAATTCTCCTTGTGCTATATTGTGCTTAAAAAAAACATTTACTCTAGGGACAGAAAACTGTAGGTAGGGAGAGTGTCAGTTTATTTCACTCTGCAAGTCCTTGTTTCCAGGGACCTGGAAGGACAGTGAGTGAATTGTCCTTGTGCTATATTGTGATTAAAAAAAACATTTTTTCTAGGGACAGAAAACTGTAGGTAGGGAGAGTGTCAGTTTCTTTCACTGTGAAAGTCCTTGTTTCAAGGGACAGAGAAGGACACCTGAAGGTAGCCCTTATTGCTTTTTTCCCATCTCCCTGCAGGCCATCTATTAGAATGTCTGGAAGGCAAACAAGGAGAGGCAGACAGTCAGGAGGCAATAAAAGAGGGCAAGCAGGCTCTGTGTCTGGGGGCAACAGTGCTGGTCGTGGACGCGGTGCATTGTCATCAGCACATGGCCATGGGACACGCTTGTCCTTCTTTTCGGCAGCTGGACATGTTGAGCCACATCATGCCGAAGACTTGGTAGAGTGGATGACCAAGCCCTCCTCCTCCTCCTCATCCTCTCTCACCCAGGCTCAGGGTACTGGAAAAGCAGCTGCCAAAGCGTCGTCTTCCCTGGTATCAATGTCAGACAAATCATCAGTCACTCCTTCCCTAGACCCACCATGTCCTCCTCCTGAGGAGTCCCCCGAACTGTTTCAGCACAGTGTTGGGTACATGCTCCAGGAGGATGCCCAGCGTTTCGAAGGGTCTGATGATGAAACCCAGCTAGAGGAAGGCAGTAGCGTGAGAGCAGACAGAGGGGATGCTCAAGAAGGACACCAATCTGGCAGTCATGTTCCAGCAGCTGCAGCATACTGCCAGATTGGCTCCAGTGATGAGGAGGGAGGGGATGATGAGGTCACTGACTCCACGTGGGTGCCTAATAGGAGAGAGGAGGAGGATGAGGAGGAGGCACATCTCCAACGAGGCAGGATGCCCTTTGGTGGCCAGCGTAAGGGCAGTACACCGACGGAATCACACCGCAGAGCTCCGCCTGTGCAGGGCGCTGCCTCTGCCCGTCATTCAAAAAGTTCTTTGGTGTGGGCCTTTTTTGAGGCTAGTGCATCAGATCGCACAGCTGCTGTTTGCAACATATGTCTCAAGCGTATATCGCGTGGCCAAAACATCAGCCGCTTGGGTACCACATGCCTGACCAGACATATGTTGACCTGCCATGCAGCTCGTTGGCAAGCCTACCTCAAAGACCCACACCAAAGAACAAAGCGGACCTCTCCTTGCACCGCATCAGCTGGGATCTCCAACCCCACTATAACTTCAGTCCTCTCTGAAACATGCACTGAGAGGAATGAAGGTGTAGAATTAGGTGTGTCACAGCCAAGTACTTGCGCCCACTCTGCTAGCAGTACACCGACGTCCGATTCTAGCAGGCAAATTTCCCTGCCCCAGCTGCTGGACCGTCGAAAGAAGTTCACTCCCAGCCATCCACATGCCCAGCGGTTGAATGCTAGCTTGGCTAAATTGCTAGCGCTTCAACTGCTGCCTTTTCAGTTGGTAGACTCGGCCCCCTTCCGTGAGTTTGTGCAATGTGCGGTTCCTCAGTGGCAGGTTCCCAAACGCCACTTTTTCTCACGGAAGGCTATTCCGGCTCTCTACCGGCATGTGGAAGGCAATGTCTTGGCCTCGCTGGACAGGGCGGTCAGCGGTAAGGTGCATATTACCGCTGACTCATGGTCCAGCAGGCATGGACAGGGACGTTACCTTTCTTTCACGGCCCATTGGGTCACTCTTTTGGCAGCTGGGAAGGATTCAGGACAAGGTGCAGTAGTGTTGGAGGTTGTCCCACCGCCACGCCTCCAAAATGCTACTACTGGTTGTGACACACCTCTCTCCTCCACCCCCTCCTCTTCTTCTTCCTCCATGGCCTCTTCCTGTGGTTTGTCCTATGAACCAGCGGTGCTCCGTAGCCGTTCACGGGGCTACGCAAGTACGCAGGCAAAAAGATGCCATGCCGTGCTTGCGCTGGTGTGTTTGGGGGACAGAAGCCACACTGGGGCAGAGGTCCTGTCTGCTCTGCAGGGCCAGGCCGAGAGGTGGTTGACGCCACGCCAGCTTAAGCCAGGAATGGTGGTTTGCGACAATGGCACCAACCTCCTCTCCGCCCTCCGACAGGGACAACTGACCCATGTGCCCTGTGTGGCTCACGTCCTTAACCTGGTGGTGCAGCGCTTCTTGGGCAGGTACCCGGGCTTACAGGATGTCCTGAGGCAGGCCAGGAAAGTCTGTGTGCATTTCCGCAGATCTTATAATGCCAGTGCTCGCCTGGCTGAGCTGCAAAAGGAGTTGAACCTGCCCAAGAACCGCCTTATATGTGACATGCCCACCAGGTGGAACTCAACGTTGGCCATGCTGCAGCGGCTGCACACGCAGCAGAGGGCCATCAATGAGTACCTGTGCGACTACGGCACCAGGACAGGGTCAGGGGAGCTTGGTTTTTTTTCTCCACGCCAGTGGGGCATGATCAGGGATGCATGCACTGTCCTGGCACCATTTGAGGAGGCCACGAGGATGGTGAGCAGTGACAGTGCATGCATCAGTGACACTGTACCTCTTGTCCACCTGTTGGAGCACACGCTGCGTGGAATAATGGACAGGGCACTTGAGGCAGAACAGAGGCAGGAAGAGGAGGACTTCCTTGCCTCTCAAGGCCCCCTTTACCCAGACAGTGTTCCTTCTGTCCCACCCATCGCACAGGAAGAGGAGGAGGAGGAGGAGGAGGAGGATTGTGTCAGCATGGAGGTGGAGGCTGGCACTCAGCATCATCAGCAGCAGTCTTTTAGGGATGATTTACAGTCCCAAGAAACCAGTGGACTTGTACGTGGCTGGGAGGAGGTGGCTGCGGATCATGTCGTCCTTAGTGACCCAGAGGACTCCGGAGCGAATGCCTCAGCAAACCTACGCTGCATGGCCTCCCTGATCCTGCAAAGTCTGCGGAAGGATCCTCGTATTCTTCGGATCAAGGAGAGGGACCATTACTGGCTGGCCACTCTCCTTGATCCACGGTACAAGGGTAAGGTTGCGGACCTTATGTTACCGTCGCAGAGGGAGCAGAGGATGAGACAACTCCGGGAGGCCTTGCAGAAAGGTCTGTGCAACGCGTTCCCAGAGACTGGGAGGTTGCAAACTCCTGGTCCTGGACAACGAGTTGCTGAGGCTTCGGCCAGTCAAAGAAGGAGCGGTGGGGAAGGTGGCCGTCTGACCGATGCGTTCAGACAATTCTTTAGTCCGCAGCCCCAAAGTATGATCGGTTCCAGCAACCATCGCCAGCGTCTGATAAACATGGTGCAGGAATATCTAGGGGCAAGGTCAGACTTGGACACCTTCCCCACCGAAAATCCTCTGGCTTACTGGGTCTTGAGGATGGATCACTGGCCAGAGCTTGCACAGTATGCAATTGAGCTACTGGCCTGTCCTGCATCCAGCGTTCTTTCGGAACGCACATTCAGTGCTGCTGGAGGATTTGTCACGGATCACAGGGTGCGCCTGTCCACCGACTTGGTTGATCGACTGACTTTCATCAAGATGAACCAGTCTTGGATCACCACCAGCTACCACACACCTGATGCTGATATAACAGACTAATTGATTTTAACATGTCACATCCCTTCAAGACTGATGCTGATGCTGAGTGCCTGTGCTGTTATGTTGACTGGCTATCCTCCTCCTCCGAGTCCTCAATGATACGATTGATGATGATAGCTTGTAAGATCATTTTTGTTTATGGGTGCCGCCACCAGTGCCTAACGCCCAATTTTTCAGCCCCTGTTTAACAGGGGCGTGTAATTACAATTTTTGAAGCAATACTTTGCAACAGGGCTCATTGCTGTGCTCCAAGTACAGTATCTGTGAGGAGTTGCAGTGTTGTGCCACCAGTGCCTAAGGCCCAATTTTTCAGCCCCTGTTTAACAGGGGCGTGTCATTACAATTTTTGAAGCAATACTTTGCAACAGGGCTCATTGCTGTGCTCCAAGTACAGTATCTGTGAGGAGTTGCAGTGTTGTGCCACCAGTGCCTAAGGCCCAATTTTTCAGCCCCTGTTTAACAGGGGCGTGTCATTACAATTTTTGAAGCAATACTTTGCAACAGGGCTCATTGCTGTGCTCCAAGTACAGTATCTGTGAGGGGTTGCAGTGTTGTGCCACCAGTGCCTAAGGCCCAATTTTTCAGCCCCTGTTCAACAGGGGCATGTAATTACAATTCTTGATCTAATAATTCACAGCAGGGCCCATTGCTGGACCCACCAAGAGTAACTGTCAGGGCTTACAGTGTTGTGGCACCAGCACCACCATCAAAGGCCCAATTTTTACTACCACTGTTCAACAATTATATGTAATTAAAATTCCTGATATAATAGTTGACAGCAGGGCGTTCCAGCACCAACCAAGAGTAACTGTGAGTGCTTACAGTGTTGTGCCAACACCAACAACTAAGGGGCCTATTTCTGCAGAGTATATACGGCAGGTCCCTACTTTCAAACATCCAACTTACAAACGACTCCTACTTGCAAACGCAAGAAGACAACAGGAAGTGAGAGGAAATCTACCACTAGGAAGGAAAATTCTCTCCTGTAAGAATAAATATGGGAGAAAGGTGTCTCCTCTGTACTGATGCTTTATCAGCAATCCTTGTTTCAAGAAAAAGACCACATTTCAAAAAGAGTTGTCATTGGGACGGAAAGTGAGGTGAAATGTTCTGAACAGGGGCACAGACAGCAAAACAAATGTTACAGGGGTGATAACCCTTACCTATGTTTTCCAAAAAGTTTAAAAATAGATTTTTGGTCTGGAGCTACACTTCAACAATGTACCTGTTCAAAATTACAAACAGACTCTACATAAGAACAAACCTACAGTCCCTGTCTTGTATGCACCGCCTGTATAGGGCTGTTCAGAGTATATAGGGCCTTTTTTATTTTATGTGCGGGGTTCCCCTTAATATCCATACAAGACCCAAAGGGGCTGGTAATGGGCTGGGGTAGGGGGGGGGCATGGGGTAGCTATGCCATTTTTCTTAAAGAATTTCATCCATATTACCGGGACCAGACATTACATTAAAGCCGCAAGCAGTTTTAAATGGCTTTTTTTTCCTTTAGAAGTGTCATTTTGTGCAGGGACAGTTCTAAACACGGGAAACACGTGGCACTTCACAGGCATACTTTAGACACCCCCCAGGTACGATATTTAAAGGAATATTTGACTTTTTTTTTTCACTTTATGCATCATTAAAATGACTGCTCCCGAAAAACGACCGTTTTTAAAACTTCTTTTTGCATTGATACATGTCCCCTGGTGCAGAACCCGGGTTCCCAAACCCTTTTTAGGACAATAACATGCATAATAGTTGTTATAATTAGCACTTTAGAATTCGAACGTTCGCATCCATTGTATTTAATAGGGTTCTAATGTTCGTTCGAACTTTCGGTCCGTTCGCGGGTTCTGGTGCGAACCGAACCCGGGGGTGTTCGGCTCATCACTAGCCAGGAAGGGAGGGGGGTTAGTCATAAGAGGGCCAATGAGAGCTGCAGCGCTGGAGGTGTGCCTCTGTGTGTCTGTGTAAATGCAGGAAGTGAACAGGCAGCAGCTTCAGCTGCCCACAGTTAAAATAGATGCAGTCAGACTCAGTGGAGGGAGATTTCTGCAGCATATTTGGCAGGGATAGAATCACAGTATATATAAAATAATATGCAAAGTGGTTGGAGGGAAGCTTCAGAATGGCAAAGATATTTTTATTACAAATTATGTGAGCAGACTGCAGTTTCTTTTTAAATGTAAGGATGTTAACACATCTATACTTCTGTCTATCTATCTATCTATATATGGCTGTCTATCTATCTATCTACACTATATATTACAAAAAGTATTAGGACACCTGACTTTACACACACATGAACTAATGGCATCCCAGTCTTATGACAGATCTGACACACGAGCGGAAATTCCGTCAAGAAAACCAAGTTTTTTTTCCGTGGGAAAATGTTGGCTCAAATCTTGTCTGAAATTCCGAACGTCAAGAACGCAGTGATGTACAACACGTACGACGAGCCGAGATCAATGAAGTTCAATAGGCAGTTTGGCTCTTCGGCTTGATTCTAAGCATGCGTGTTTTTTTGCGTGTCGGAATTGCATACAGAGGAACGGAATTTCCGTCGGAAAAATAGAGAACCTGCTCTCAATCTTTTGCTGGCAGAAAATGTTGGATGGAGCATACACACGGTCGGAATATCCAACCAAAAGCTCACATCCAACTTTTTTTGACGGAAAATCCGACCGTGTGTACGGGGCATTAGGCCGGCTATACATTATGCATTTTTCTTGTACAGCGTTCCTTTAGATTTACCAAAACTAGGCATGCACTGATGCCACTTTTTTGACACCGAGTACGAGTACCGATACTTGACATTATGTACTCGCCGATACCAATTACCGATACCTATCGCCTAGGAAGAGCAGGTGGGGGGTGGTTTGGGAGCAGGAAGGTTGTTAGGCAGTTCGGTGAGGGCACGGGGGGGGGGTAGAGGGGTTAGTGAGAGCAGGGTAGTTGAGTGTGGGGTTAAATAGGGATTGTGGGGTGTATATAGTATGCCTGTAAAGCAGCGCTTGTTTCCCGTGCTTAGAACAGTCTCTGCACAAAATGTCATTTCTGAAGGAAAAAAAGTAATTTAAAAGTACTAGCGGCTGTAATGAATTGCCGGTCCCGGCAATACAGAGAAAAGTCATTGATAAAAAAAAAAAAAAAATGCGTGGGGGTCCCCCCAAATTCAATTACCAGGCCCTTCAGGTCTGGTATGGATATTAAGGGGAACCCTGCGCCAAATAAAAAATAAAAAATGTACAGTAGGTAGTTATGACTGGGATTGGCATCTTGCCATTATCTGAATTGAGTGGTCTAACCTTCAACAATTGTGTTCTATCCATCTCTCTTACAGACGCTACCATACTCTGCAGTGACTTAGGGTCATAGCCCTTCTCCACAAACCTATTGAAAAGCACTGAGGCCTTATGGTCAAACTCATGCACCGCAGTACAGTTGCATCTGAGATGCATGAATTGGCTCCTGGGCACTGATCTCAACCAGCGTTCATGGTGGCAACTATCCAAAGGGATGTACGAGTTTCTGTCAGTAAGTTTGAAAAAGGTTGATGTTACAAACTTTTCATCTTTAACAGAAATTTTCAAATCCAGGAAGTTAATTTCCTCCAAGCTTGATTCGAAATTACGTTTGATGCCCCTGTCATTGCAATTAAGCATCTCCATAAAACTTGGAGGTCAGAGGCGCTGCCATCCTATAGGAGGACGTCATCTATGTATCTAGTCCACAGCACCACCTGCGATTGGTGCTGGGCATAGATGACGTCCTCCTCCCATTTGGCCATAAACAGATTGGCCAAATTTGGGGCCCCCATTGCCACCCCCCTATCTTGATGAAAAAATTGATGGTTGAACCAAAAATAATTGTGGGTTGCGGCATACTCTAATAATTCCATAATAAACTCTAATTGTGTTGTCAGTAAGCTAGAGTCTCTAGTAAGGTGCAACCTCACTGCATCCAATCCCAAGTGATGGGGGATAATTGTGTACAGTGAGGTTACATCCGCTGTAACCAACCACATGCCGCTCCTAGGAATAATCCCTGATAGTAAATTAATTACCTGCCAGGTATCTTTAATATAGGAGGGAATTTTCTGTCCCAGAGGCTGCAGATAGTGGTCAATATACTTGCCCACCTGGGACGTGATGGAATCAATCCCACTCTTGTGTATTTTTGGGAGATAATAAATCACCGGAGTGCACGGTGCTTTAGGCACCAAAAAATACTTCTTCTTTTAATGATAATCCCCCTGGCAAAGCCTCTATCCACAATAGTTTCTAATTCTTTTTTATATTTAACCACAGGGTCCCTATTTAAAGGGGTATAGGTCTCACAATCACCCACTATCCGATACATTTCATTTCAGTTAAGTAATCGCATCGGTCCAGGATCACAATCCCCCCCCCCCCCCCTATCCGCCGGTCTAATAACCAATGCTTTGTTCTTGCAAAGAGAATCCAAACCCAACTCCAGATCCTTCTACATTTTAACGTTTTTGACCTTGATCTGTTCAAGATCGCGTAAAACAACATCCCTAAACACCCTGATAGGGGGTGCTGGCGATCCTGGGGGGGTTGAATAAAGAAGCGTTGGAGAGCTTAGAATGTTGATATTCTGAAGTTACTGCCCCGCTCTCTTTAATGGGGTTAGACAAAAAGTGGCGTTTAATATTAACCACTTAAGCCCCGGACCATTTGGTAGCTAAAGGACCAGAGGTGAATTCAGAATTTTGCACTGCGCTGCTTTAACTGTAAATTGTGCGGCCATGCAATATTGTACCCAAACGAAATTTGCGTACTTTTCTTCCCACAAATAGAGCTTTCTTTTAATGGTATTTGATTGCCTCTGCGATTTTTATTTTTTGCGATATAAACGGAAAAAGACCGATTTTTAAAAAAAAAAATGATATTTTCTACTTTTTGTTATAAGAAAAATCGAATAAACTCAATTTTAGTCATACATTTAGGCCAAAATGTATTCAGCCACATGTCTTTAGTAAAAAAAATGTCAATAAGCGTATATTTATTGGTTTGCGCAAAAGTTATAGCGTTTACAAACTAGGGTACATTTTCTGGAATTTACACAGCTTTAAATTTATGACTGCCTATCTCATTTCTTGAGGTGCTAAAATGGCAGGGCAGTACAAAACCCCCCCAAATGACCCCATTTTGGAAAGTAGACACCCCAAGGAAATTGCTGAGAGGCATGTTGAGCCCATTGAATATATTTTTTTTGTCCCAAGTGATTGAATAATGACAAAAAAAGAAAAAAAATTACAAAAAGTTGTCACTAAATGATATATTGCTCACACATGCCATGGTTATATGTGGAATTGCACCCCAAAATACATTCTGCTGCTTCTCCTGAGTACGGGGATACCACATGTGTGGGACTTTTTAGGAGCCTAGCCACGTACGGGACCCCGGAAACCAAGCACCGCCTTCAGGATTTCTAAGGGCGCAAATTTTGATTTCACTCCTCACTACCTATCACAGTTTTGAAGGCCATAAAATGCCAAAATAGCACAAACCCCCCCCAAATGACCCCATTTTGGAAAGTAGACACCCCAAGCTGTTTGCTGAGAGGCATGGTGAGTATTTTACAGCTCTCATTTGTTTTTGAAAATGAAGAAAGACATTTTTTTTTCTTTTTTTTTTTAAATTTTCAAAACTTTGTGACAAAAAGCGAGATCTGCAAAATACTCACAATACCTCTCAGCAAATAGCTTGGGGTGTCTACTTTCCAAAATGGAAATGGGGGGGTTTGTGCCATCTGGGCATTCCATGGCCACCGAAACTGTGATAGGCAGTGAGAAGTGAAATCAAAAATTTACACCCTTAGAAAGCCTGAAGGCGGTGATTGGTTTTTGGGGTCCCGTACGCGGCTAGGCTCCCAAAAAGTCTCACACATGTGGTATCCCCGTACTCAGGAGAAGCAACAGAATGTATTTTGGGGTGTAATTCCACATATGCCCATGGCATGTTTGAGCAATATATCATTTAGTGACAACTTTGTGCAAAAAAAAAAAAAATTTTTTTTCGTTTTTCCGCAACTTGTGTCAACATATAAAATATTCCATGGACTCGACATGCCTCTCAGTATATAGCTTGGGGTGTCTACTTTCCAAAATGGGGTCATTTGGGGGGGTTTTGAACTGTTCTGGCATTTTATACACAACATTAGGAAGCTTACATCCACTCTTCTAACCACTTGAAGACAAAGCCCTTTTTGACACTTTTTGTTTACATGAAAACATTTTTTTTTTGCAAGAAAATTATGTTGAACCCCCAAACATTATATATATTTTTAAAGCAAAGGCCCTACAGAATAAAATGGTGGGTGTTGCATTTTTTTTCCACACAGTATTTGCGCAGCGATTTTTCAAACGCATTTTTTGGGGAAAAAATACACTTTTTTTAAGTTTAATGCACTAAAACACACTATATTGCCCAAATGTTTGATGAAATAAAAAAGATGATCTTAGGCCGAGTACATAGATACCAAACACGACATGCTTTAAAATTTCGCACAAACGCGCATTGGCGACAAACTACATACATTTTTAAAAGCCTTTAAAAGCTTTTACAGGTTACCCCGTTAGATTTACAGAGGAGGTCAACTGCTAAAATTACTGCCCTCGATCTGACCTTCGCGGTGATACCTCACATGCATGGTGCAATTGCTGTTTACATATGACGCCAGACCGACGCTTGCGTTCGCCATTGGGCAAGAGCAGGGCAGGACAGGGGTGCTTTTTTTTATTATTATTAATTTTGCTTTTTTATTTTATTTTTAAATTGTTCCTTCCATATTTATTTATTTTTTATCATTTTTATTGTTATCTCAGGGAATGTAAATATCCCCTATGATAGCAATAGGTAGTGACAGGTACTCTTTTTTTGAAAAAACTGGGGTCTAGACCCTAGATCTTTCCTCTGCCCTCAAAGCATCTGACCACACCAAGATCGGTGTGATAAAATGCTTTCCCAATTTCCCAATGGCGCTTTTTATATCCGGGGGGGGGCATTCCCTCCCACTGCTTGTAAAAGCAGTCCAGAGGCTAATTAGCCACTAGGATTGCTTTTACATGAAAGCCAGCCGCAGGCTGAAAAGAATGATACCAAGATGATACCTAAACCCACAGGCATCATTCTGGTATAAACATTCAAAGTCCAGCAACATACCAGTACGTTGCTGGTCCTTGTTGGACATGTATTGTAATCTTTTTTTTTCATGCAGCCAGTTGGCTGAACGAAAAAAGAGATTGATCGGTGGGTATGCCCACCATTAGAATACCGCCCTTCATCCACCCACTTCCAATGATGGGCATACACGCACCATTTATATATGCCGAAGCATGGGGGCATCCTCCCGCAAAAAAGTTATGCCGCACACACATGGTCGGACTTTTCCACGGGCAAGCCTCCGTCAGAATTTCGACCGTATGTACGCGGCATTAGGAGCAAAATCGCTCCTCCGCCCCTGCTGCCCCAATGCTTCGGCATATTTGCTTTTTTTTTTTAACTGTGGTGGTGAAATCACCTCCTACAGCACTGGAGTCGCAGGGATCAGGCCTGTCTCTGCGAACGCTGCAGTTATGTGTGTTGTGTTTTGTAAGTGACAGTGATCGATCGATACTGCACTTCGGTGGCCTGGGCTGGACGGAGGGGCAAAACGCAGGTGCTAGCAGGTATCTGGGCTGATCCCGCTAACACTGCGTTTTTGGGAACCCTAAACTGCTGGGGACGTTAGTATAGATCTGATCAGATCAGATATTGATCTGTTCAGATACTATACCACTAAGGAGGGTGTATGCTTCACGCATGGGTGTTAGCGTTACTGGCACTAACCTGACGCTGCCTGGGGTGTGACGCAGACCCTCTCTGACGCTAAAACCTAATTGATATCACCCGCCGGGCGATCAGGGGGTTAAACCTTTATTGGGTTATATACGGCGGGTGCCCTGACACTATAAAAAGCAAACTAACTACCAGCGTCACCCGTAACACTTATATGATGATCACTGGTGAAAGGGTTAACTAGGGGCAATTAGGGGGTTAAAACCTTTATTAGATATATATGGGGGTACCTGACGCTATAAAAACCTGCGGCGAACCTAAAAAAAATTACTGGCTACCGATCTGCATCACCGACACTAAGACAACGATCAGAAAAATGATCGCTTAGCGACAGTGGTGATAGGGGGTGAAAGGGTTACCTGGGGGGCGATCAAGGGGGTTAAACCTTTATTAGATAATTTATGGGGGTACCTGACGGTATAAAAACCTGCGGCGAACCTAAAAAAAATTACTGGCTACCGATCTGCATCACCGACGCTAAGACAGCGATCAGAAAAATTATCGCTTAGCGACAGTGGTGCTAGGGGGTGAAAGGGTTATCTGGGGGGTGATCAAGGGGTTAAACCTTTATTAGGGGGGGTTAGGGGGCTACACTGGACCTAAAACTAAATGTAGTGACACTTTTACAGTCACAAATGTCACTGATTGCAGTGATCAGTAAATAAATGGTCACTGCAATCAGTGACACTGTGACTGGGGGCTGGGGGGTGATCTGGGGGGGCCTGGGGGGGCGATTTATGTGCCTATGTGTGCTGGTGTTAGTGTAGTGTTTGTGCACTAACCTTGATGTCTTCTCTTGTATGGCGCTCGGTATATGTGAGCGCCGCACAAGAGATGGCATCACTTCCTCCTGCTTCCTCTGCCTGTGTTTACATTCCACAGACAGAGGGGGCATTTCCATTCGCCGGGAGCGATCGTGGGGGGGGGGTGGCCGGAATCGAACGGCCGTCCCCTCATGTCGGATCGCTCCCCAACGAATTCCGACTGCTCACTGTACAGAAGGGGGGTCCGATTGGACCCCCCAACTGTACAAAGGCAATCACGTACACTCTACGTGATTGTGCCTGTCGGTGCCATTGTGCCGACGTATATATACAGTGAGCGGTCGTTAAGTGGTTAAGCTTCCGCACATATTTATGTACGTCCATAAAGGTCTGAAACTTGCTCAGTTTCCTTGGAGGAGCAAATTTCAGACCCTTATCTAATAACTTTTTCTCTGGATCTGTCAGGATTTGTTTGCTTAAATTATAGATTCCTATACCTAGATTCTTTTTCGTTTTATTTGCTTGGACCCGCTTCCCCCCTCTAGTTCCTTTCGTTGTTCTACAGGTCTCTTTATACCTTGGTGGTCTCTGGGAAAACCCCAACTTTGGTTCCCTAGATTCCTTGGGGGTCCTTGATGGTAACCAGGTCCAAACTGGTTGTTAGTTGGTCTTTAGGGGCCTTGATGGTAAGCCCCTGGAGTGCCTCTAGGGGCACCATAACCATATCTTCCAACGTTCATATCATAACCATCAGGGGTCATTGAATCTGAAAGTGGGAAAAACGGTTCTGGGTAGGGACATTGTATCCCTTCATTTCTATTGTCCTCCGTATACTGAAAAGACATACTATGCGGGTTGTAACCCTGCGAATATGAAGAGGGGCCCTGTATGTCTTGATTGTTATTCTGAGGGTACCTGGGGGCCCTGAATTTTGATAATTACGTGGGCCCTGCCATTGGTTAGTCCTAGTTTTATTTTTTTGTTGAAGGGTGCCCTATGAGGGGTCCCTTGGTATGGTTGATGGGGGCCATTCTTATTAATATTAGACTTATTTTGAGGAGTAACACTCCTAGGTGAGTGATAAAGTTCTCTCTGAATATGAGCAATGGTAGGATTTTGCCCAATACCACTACTTTCTTTTATTTGAGTGGACGTATCCATCAGGGACTCGCCTTCAGCTAACTCTGATGCTAGTTTTTTCTGCCAAGTGAATACAAACCCTGTCTGGTAATCCTCTTTATCTTTCATAATTGTTTTATTTTTCTTAATTTTTTGGTCCTTTTCCTCTTTCTCCAAAGTATTTTGCAAGCTTTTAGAGCATTCCCTATATTCATCACTGGAATTCAAAGGCAGCCGTTTTTATGTTCTGAGTGGAACCTGTCCTGTTAAACCGCTGTATGGTCTTGGCCACTGTGCCGCAGCCCAGTTTCAGGGTCTTGGCAATCTCCTTATAGCCTAGGCCATCTTTATGTAGAGCAGCAATTCTTTTTTTCAGCTCCTCAGAGAGTTCTTTGCCATGAGGTGCCATGTTGAACTTCCAGTGACCAGTATGAGAGAGTGAGAGCGATAATACCAAATTTAACACACCTGCTCCCCATTAGCACCTGAGACCTTGTAACACCAACAAGTCACATGACAACGGGGAGGGAAAATGGCTAATTGTGCCCAATTTGGACATTTTCACTTAGGGGTGTACTCACTTTTGTTGTCAGCAGTTTAGCCATTAATGGCTGTGTGTTGAGTTATTTTGAGGGGACAGCAAATTTACCCTGTTATTCAAGCTGTACACTCAGTACTTCGCATTGTAGCAAAGTGTCATTTCTTCAGTGTTGTCACATGAAAAGATATAATAAAATATTTACAAAAATGTGAGGGGTGTACTCACTTTTGTGAGATACTGTAAGTGCAAATTAGTTGCCTGTAATATAGAGATCGTACATAAAAAAAATCAAAGGATTAGGGTTGCCATTATTTTTCAAATGTAGCATGTTAGGCAGATCTGTATGACAGTAATCTCTCATAAAGTTAGCATTTTATGGATAAAGAAAGATGATGATTTATGATATTTATGATACGCAGTGTTTTCAGATCCTTAAACACATCTAGTTAGTGCTTACATAAATTTTAATCTTTTGTTAACTTTTGTTCATTTTTATTCTTTCCTCCGTCCACTTTTTTTCCAAGCAATTTTTTTGTTGATTTTTTATTTTTTTATCATTATTATTTACACTTTTTAAATTTGCATCCTTTGATTCTTTTGTCTCGTAACACCACAGTAAACAATGCTTTGTACCAGAAACATCATTTACTATTTTAAATTTTAAAATGATCAAATCACAGAATACAGTTTGTAATTTTAATGGGTTATAAACTACTTTAGCTTTCAGATGGTAGAACAAATTTCCGTTGCGATAATAGTATTAACTATCTGAGCAACAAAAGGTGAAAAAGCTATTTAATTGATTTGTAATATTCAAAGCAAACTCACCCATCCATCCATGTCTTCATGCTTTATTTTGAAAATAAATCACTTTGAAAAACACCCCTCTAGCATTTTTAGTCACAGCCATCTTGAGTAAGAGTGGATGATTCATGTAGCATTTACATCCTGGTATCCATCTGCCCTTGCTCAAGCATGCAGGCATGAAAGTGTGCTTAGCTGAGAAAACCCCTGAAAATAAACAAAAGGCCTATGAAGACTCCTGGGGTGTAGGAAATCATTTTGGCCTAGAAACCAGAAAGCAACTGAAGAAACATAAAAAAAAAAAGTTTAAAACAAGTTAATAAAATATACCGTCCTATATATTTTTACTAGTAGAAGCAGTAGGATTACAAATAGTTAAAATACAGTATCTCACAAAAGTGAGTACACCCCTGACATTTTTGTAAATATTTTATTATATCTTTTCATGTGACAACACTGAGGAAATGACACTTTGCTACAATGTAAAGTAGTGAGTGTACAGCTTGTATAACAGTGTAAATTTGCTGTCCCCTCAAAATAACTCAACACACAGCCATTAATGTCTAAACCGCTGGCAACAAAAGTGAGTACACCCCTAAGTGAAAATGTCCAAATTGGGCCCAATTACCCAATTTTTCCTCCCCGTGTCATGTGACTCATTAGTGTTTAAGGCTGGGTTCACACTAGTGCGACACGACATCTGTCCTACTTTGGATCCGACTTTGCCCTGCGACATTAAGCCGACATATGTCCGACTTTCAATGAACGGGGATCCGACTTGGATCCCCGCCAATATCAGGCACTGTGTTTGGTATGAATCTTGAGGGGGAACTCCACGCCAAATTTTAAATAAAAAACCGGCATGGGTTCCCCTCCAGTGGCATACCAGGCCCTTGGGTCTGGTCTGGATTTGAAGGGGCGCCCCTACGCCGAAAAAACGGCGTGGGGGTCCCCCCAAAATCCAAACCAGACCCTTATCCGAGCACACAACCTGGCAGGCCGCAGGGGAAAAGGGGGGGACGAGAGAGCGGCCCCCCCTCCCTCCTGAACCGTACCAGGCCGCATGCCCTCAACATGGGGGGGTTTGGTGCTCTGGGGCAGGGGGGCGACCTGCGGCCCCCCCACCCCAGAGCACCCTGCCCCCATGTTGATGAGGACAGGGCCTCTTCCCGACAACCCTGTCCGTTGGTTGTCGGGGTCTGCGGGCGGGGGGGCTTATCGGAATCCGGGAGCCCCCTTTCATAAAGTGGCCCCCAGATCCCGGCCCCCCACCCTATATGAATGAGTATGGGGTACATCGTACCCCTACCCATTCACCTGGTGGAAAAAAAATTGCAATAAAAAAAACACACAGCTTTTTAAAGTATTTTATTGCACAGCTCCGGGGGTCTTCTTCCGACTTCGGGGGTCTCCGGTGTCGTCGCCGCGCTCTCCGGTTTTCTTCTGCCGGGCCTCCGCTAACTTCTTTTTAGCTCTTTTGCTAACGGAGGCCCGGACTTCTCCGTCTTCTCGTCCGGCTCTCCGTTGTCCTTCTGCCGGCCCCTCCACTAACTTCTTGGTCGCTCTTTCGCTAGTGGAGGGGCGCGGTCTTCCCGTCGTCACCGTCGGCGTCTTCTTCCCTCTTCTCCTTCTCGATGTTGACGCGTCGCTTCCTCCCGCTGTAATACTGGCTCTCCGCTCCGCTCCGCATTAATATAGGCTTCTTATGACGTCACAGTCACATGTTCCCATGACGTCACAGTCACATGCTCCGGGGCCATGTGCCCCGAAACATGTGACTGTGACGTCATAAGAAGCCTATATTAATGCGGAGCGGAGAGCCAGTATTACAGCGGGAGGAAGCGACGCGTTAACATCGAGGAGGAGAAGAGGGAAGAAGATGCCGACGGCGACGACGGGAAGACCGGCCCCTCCACTAGCGAAAGAGCTACCAAGAAGTTAGTGGAGGGGCCGGCAGGAGGACAACGGAGAGCCGGACAAGACGACGCAGAAGACCGGGCCTCTGTTAGCAAAAGAGCTAAAAAGAAGTTAGCGGAGGCCCGGCAGAAGAAAGAACCGGAGAGCGCAGCAACGACACCGGAGACCCCCGAAGTCGGAAGAAGACCCTGGAGCTGTGCAATAAAATACTTTAAAAAGCTGTGTGGTTTTTTTATTGCAATTTTTTTCCACCAGGTGAATGGGTAGGGGTACGATGTACCCCATACTCATTCACATAGGGTGGGGGGGCCGGGATCCGGGGGCCCCTTTATTGAAGGGGGCTCCCGGATTCCGATAAGCCCCCCGCCCGCAGACCCCGACAACCAACGGCCAGGGTTGTCGGGAAGAGGCCCTGTCCTCATCAACATGGGGGCAGGGTGCTCTGGGGTGGGGGGGCCGCAGGTCACCCCCCTGCCCCAGGGCACCAAACCCCCCATGTTGAGGGCATGTGGCCTGGTACGGTTCAGGAGGGATGGGGGGCGCTCTCTCGTCCCCCCCTCTTCACCTGCGGCCTGCCAGGTTGTGTTCTCGGATAAGGGTCTGGTTTGGATTTTGGGGGGACCCCCCACGCCGTTTTTTCGGCGTAGGGGTGCCCGTTCAAATCCAGACCAGACCCAAGGGCTTGGTATGCCTCTGGAGGGGAACCCATGCCGGTTTTTTATTTAAAATTTGGCCTGGAGTTCCCCCTCAAGAGCAGTACAGCACAAGTCGCATGCCAAAGTCGGATCATGCAAGACTGCGGTCCGATTTTGATCCGACTTCAATGATAGTCAATGGGCTGAAGTCGGATCAAAGTCGGACCAAAGTAGTACAGGGAGCATTCTCAAAGTTGGACCGACATGTGTCGGACCAGTTAAGACGGCTCCCATAGGGAAACATTGATTTTCACACGTCATGCGACATGAGCTCCCAATGTCGGAGCGTTTGTTGCCCCAGTGTGAACCAGGCCTAAGGCTATATGATGTATCCATCATCATACCCATCATACAATATCATTCACTGCTTTTTTTAACCTTGTCCGCTGATGTATAAACACTCCACAGATTAGGTCATTTCAGAGTGCAACAACAACAACAAAAATATTTTTGATAGCATATGTGATATGTTTATGTCATTTTGATTATACATATATTTTGTAATTTGTAGAAGTGATTTTGTTCTACTTACTTTACACCCCTGAAGAAATAATTGAACTTCTAAAATGCGTCAGTTAATTCTGCTTGACTGGTCGTGGTCTGACCATAATGATGTCAACAAACTGTGGAACACTGTTCACGTATACATTTTTCTTGTTGTTGCCAAAATACTACACCAGACGCATTTTTTTTTATTTTATTTTGTTCAATAAAGTTTGTACTGAGATTTTATATTATACACATTTCACCTTTATTTATTAACATTCTGTATATCTGGGACTCTAACGTCCCATAGAGGGGTTTTTCCTTTTGTAACAATTTGGGATGATGGCCTAATTTCCACTTGACCAGTGGCGGTGCGTCCATAGAGGGCTCCGGAGTGCCGCCCCCTCTCGCTCCTGCACCGCCACTGAAAGACAATAGACAGATTCATGCATTGCATGAATCTGTGTATTTTCGCCGCTGCCGCGCTGCCCACTATTCATATGGCCGGCCTCCTGGTGAGCGCCGGCCATATGAATTAGAGCGGTGGCCGGCGGTGGGTGTGACTTGGAAGTGTCTATCAGAGCCAGCGGCTCTGATAGGCTTTCCGAATACAGCTCTCACGCTGTAATCGGCTTCCAAAAACTCCTCCAAGGTACGCACGGGGGTGCGTTCCTTGGAGAAGACTGTGGGGGTTTCAACCAATCAGGTTCACCGGATCTGGTTACCGGTAACCTGATTGGCTGAAGCGACATCGAGGGCGGGAGAAGACATCGAGGACGGCGCGAACCCGAGGAAGGTAAGTGCAGGGCTGGGGGGGGGCAGGCTGCATTTGGGGGACAAACTGGCTGTATATGGGGACAAACTGGCTGTATATGGGGACAAACTGGCTGCATTTGGGGACAAACTGGCTGCATTTGAGGGGACAAACTGGTGGCGTTTGGGCACAGTGGCTGCGTTTAATGGGCACAGTGGCGGCAATTGATGTTTTTTTTTTCAGTTTGTTTGCGCCCCCAAAAATTTGGAGCACCAGCCGCCACTGCACCTGACTATACCTTAATTATAGAATACCTATAGCATACCTCCCAACCTGCACGGATTCTGCGGGTTAATCCCTCACAGCCACTTACCTCCCGCATTCCCGCGATAGAGTCCGAATTCCCGCACAGAAGAGAGGAGGCAGAGTGCAGGCAGCAGGAGGAGGAGGAGGAAAGCCGTAGCTCCCCCGCTCTACAACTGTTAGGTGTTGTGTTTAAAACCCTCTGTTCCCGCGGCAACACCTCCCCCCTCCCCCCCTCCACAACTCTTATCTGTTGCGAGTTGATCCATAAGTGCTTCGTTCCCGCGGCTCCCCCCTCCCCTCTTATCTCAACAGAAGACTTCCCGCGGCAGAACCCCCCCCTGCTCAACAAGTTTAAATGATTGACAGTAAAAATAAAAAGACTCGTCCCGCGGCAGCACCCCCCCCCCCCCCCGCTCAACAAGTTTAAATGAATGACAGTAAAAATAAAAAGACTCGTCCCGACATTTGAAAAGTTGGGAGGTATGCTATAGCATTGCCACCAAAAATGCACTCTTGCAGTATACTTCCAGCCCTCAGTATAATAAACTTTACTACTGCTCACTGCTGCACTTGAGGTGGCCTTGCTACTGTTTATGTTGATCTGGATGTCAAATGTCATCGTATGCTTAGTCCTTACTGTTAATCCCTTTGTATGCTAAATTGTTTTATTGCCATTGTTAATCCATTTTATGCTTGCCTAATTACCAACCATATTGGGTGACAATATATTATGTTTGCTTTTGCTCCCTGGTTTGGTGCCTATTTTCTTTGATATAGCGCTACTATTTTTTATGAGGAGGTGGGTAAAACCTTGGACAGAGGGGTGGCTGTAGACCAGGGGTACCCATCCTTTTGAAGAGCAAGGGCCACTTAAGCGACTTGGTAACAGGTCGCGGGCCACAATGAGCGGAGCGGGTGGATGGCATGTCTGTGTCTGCTCTGCATACGCAGAGCGGACACGGACACAGCCCACTATACTTTTTTTAGCAGATTGGATTGGAGTCGGTTTATGTCTGCCACTACTTAGAGGTGAATGTAGGGTCCAATTGGTCGGACTGACCATGTGAAAGGGGACCAAGGCTGCTCTCACACTGATGTGCTGCAGTTTACCCGTACTGCAGGTGCAACACAGTGTACCTTTGGCTTTCCTGCAATAGACTTCTATTATATTCTGCAGGATTGGTGCACTTTCAGAAAGCTCACCAAACTCGCAGGTAATAACAGAAGTCTATGGCTCAGTGCAGGTAAACTGCTCTGCACCTGCAGATCAGTTTGAAAGCAGCCCAGTAACCACTGCAGAACAGATATGCCCATATATACACTGTGATTTTAGTAATAAAACTGACCTTTATTAACAGTATTCTATTCTATTCCATCCCAGAGCAGGAGGTCGCGGGCCACATGTGGCCCCGGCCACTGGTTGGGCACCCCTGCTGTAGACGTAGTGCATTTAAATTTTGCCAAATCGTTTGACACAGTCAAATTAAAGTCTACCGGCTTGGGAAAATCAGTTTGTAAATGTATAGAAAACTGGCTAAAGGACAGAATTCAGAGAGTAGTGGTTAATGGTCTAAAGTTATCAGTGGTTCAGTGTGGGGATCCTTACTTTTTAATATATTTATAAATGATACAGGGTCTGGGACTAAAAGTAACATTTCAGTGTTTGCAGATGACACTAAGCTATGCAGTGGAACAACGTCCTTACAGGATGTCTCCAACTTACCAGCAAACCTCAATGTACTGTTTAATTGGGCAACTAATTGGCAAATGAGGTTTAATGTTGATAAATGTAAAGTTATGCACTTGGGGGCTAAGAATATGCATGCATCATACATACTAGGGGGAGTACAACTGGGGGGGTCAATAGTGGAGAAGGATCTGGGGGTTCTGGTAGATCATAAGCTCAATAATGGCATGCAATGCCAAGTTGCGGTTTGCAAAGCAAGCAAAGTCCTTTCTTGTATTAAGAGAGGTATGGACTCCATGAGAGAGAGAGAGAGGTGCCGCGTACACACGATCGGTTTTTCTGATGAAAAAAGACCGATGGACTTTTTTCATCGGACAAACCGATTGTGTGTGGGCCCCATCTGTCTTTTTTCCATCATGGAAAAAAAAAACGTTAGTAAATTCCGATCGTCTGTGGGGAACTCAATCGGAGAAAAAACCCACGCATGCTCAGAATCAAGTCGACGCATGCTCAGAAGCATTGAACTTAATTTTCTCGGCTCTTCGGAGTGTTTTACATCACGGCGTTTGGGACGGTCGGATTTTTGACTGATGGTGTGTAGACAAGATTGATGGAAGTCAGCTTCATAGGATTTCCGATGGAAAAATCCATCGGATTTTATTCCATCGGAAATCCGATCGTGTGTACAGGGCAAGAGAGAGAAATATCATTTTACCCCTGTACAAATCATTAGTAAGACCTCATCTGGAATATGCAGTTTAGTTTTGGGCACCAATTCATAAAAAGGATATCAGGGAACTGGAGAAAGTGCAGAGAAGGGCAACCAAACTGATAAGAGGCATGGAGGAGCTTAGCTATGAAGAAAGATTAGAGGAACTGAATTTATTCTCTATTGAGAATAGGAGATTAAGGGGGGATATGATCAACATGTACAAATACAAAAGATCATCACAGAGGACAATGGGGCAATCTTTACGTGTGGAGGAAAAGAGATTTAATTTCCAAATACAGAAGTTTCTTCACAGTAAGAGCTGTGAAAATGTGGAATAGACTCCCTCAAGAGGTGGGTTTGGCCAACTCAGTAGATTGCTTTAAAAAATGCCTGGATTCTTTCCTAGATACACATAATATAACTGGGTACTAATATTTATAGGTAAAGTTGATCCAGGGAACATCCGATTACCTCTTAAGCCCTGTACACACGGCCGGTTTTCCCCTCGGAAAAAAACCCATCGGTTTTCCCGACGGGATTCCTGCCAAGTTTGTCTTGCGTACAGACTGTCATACAAAATCCCGCCGGTCCAAAGCGGGGTGATGTACAACACGTACGACGGCACTAAAAAAAGGAGAAGTTCCATTCCAATGGAGCCACCCTTTGGGCTGCTTTTGCTGATCTCGTGTTATCGCGTGTTAGTAAAAGTTTGGTGAGAGACGATTGACGCTTTTCAGTCTTCGCACTTTCAGATCGTTTTCTGCTGTTCAGACTGCTGTGGAATGTGCTATCTCCATTAGGAACGCTAGTTTTACCAGAACGAGCGCTCCCGTCTCATACTTGATTCTGAGCACGCGCAGTTTTTTTGCCCTCGGAAAAGCATACACACGACTGGTTTTCACGACGGGAAAATAGAGCACAGATTCTCTATTTTTTTTCGGCAGTTTTCCTGTTGGGAAAACTGCGATAGAGCATACACACGGCCGGTTTTCCTGGCCAAACGCTCTCATGGCAGTTTTCCTGCCGGGAAAACCGGTCGTGTGTATGAGGCTTTAGAGGATCGGGAAGGATTTTGTTTCCCCTGATGGAGAAAATTGGATCATACTTTGTTTTTTTGCCTTCCTCTGGATCAACTGTGGGTATATGATTGTGTATATATAGGATTGTATATTTTTTTCCCCCTTCTATTGGTTGAATTGGATAGGACTTGTGTCTTTTTTTCAACCAGACTAACTATGTAGCTATATTGGGTACTGAGTATTTCTTTCTATTGTATTCTATTGATATTGTATGTTTGTACACTTAAAGTGGACCTTCAGTCATGTTTTCATCTTTCCATCTATTACATCTTCTGCCCTTGTTGTTTTAACCATGGATAGTAAAACTATTTTTTTCTTCCAGTAAATACCTTATACAGCCCACTTCCTGTTTCTTGTCTAGTAAAAAGCCTAGGCTTATGACATCATGCTCAGCTCTCTCTCTAACTCTTGTGAGAGTTTGCCAGGAAGGGAGGGGGGCTGAACCATAAGAGGGCCAATGAGAGCTGCAGGGCTGCAGAGCTGGAGGTGTGCCTCTGTGTGTCTGTGTAAATCCAGGAAGTGAACAGGCAGCAGCTTCAGCTGCCCACAGTTAAAATGGATGCAGCCAGACTTAGGCCCCTTTCACACGGGCGGACCGTTCAGGTCCGCCTGTCACTTTTAGGCGGACCTGAACGGACGCTCCGTGCACCTCTATGGAGCGACAGATGTCAGAGGTGACATGTCTGCTGACATCTGACCCGCTTCGATCCGCTAAAGTGTGACGGATGAAAACCCTATTTTCCATCTGTCTGGCGGATCGGATGAAAACGGACTCTACGGTCCGTCTTCATCCGATCCCCCATAGAGGAGAGCGGCGCTCTGACAGGTCGGTCCCTGCACAGTGTGCAGAGACCGACCTGTCATCTGCCTGCTTAGCGGGGATCGATGGAGCGATCCCTGCTGAGCAAAGCGGAGCCCGCACACGGACATGTCCGTGTGAAAGGGCCCTTAGTGGAGGGAGATTTCTGCAGCATATTTGGCAAGTACAGAAACACAGTGTAGCGCACCCACCCCTCTCTTTACCTGCCTTGTTCAAGTCCTCGCAGGAATAGAGGGGCACACCGTGCCACAAGCCCGTACCCTCCTGTGTGAAGAGTAGTGATGAGCCGAACACCCCCGGGTTCGGTTCGCACCAGAACCCGCGAACGGACCGAAAGTTCGAACGAACATTAGAACCCTATTAAATACAATGGATGCGAACGTTCGAATTCTAAAGTGCTAATTATAACAACTATTATGCATGTTATTGTCCTAAAAAGGGTTTGGGAACCCGGGTTCTGCACCAGGGGACATGTATCAATGCAAAAAGAAGTTTTAAAAACGGTCGTTTTTCGGGAGCAGTCATTTTAATGATGCATAAAGTGAAAAAAAAAAGTCAAATATTCCTTTAAATATCGTACCTGGGGGGTGTCTAAAGTATGCCTGTGAAGTGCCACGTGTTTCCCGTGTTTAGAACTGTCCCTGCACAAAATGACACTTCTAAAGGAAAAAAAAGCCATTTAAAACTGCTTGCGGCTTTAATGTAATGTCTGGTCCCGGTAATATGGATGAAATTCTTTAAGAAAAATGGCATAGCTACCCCATGCCCCCCCCCCCTACCCCAGCCCATTACCAGCCCCTTTGGGTCTTGTATGGATATTAAGGGGAACCCCGCACATAAAATAAAAAAGGCCCTATATACTCTGAACAGCCCTATACAGGCGGTGCATACAAGACAGGGACTGTAGGTTTGTTCTTATGTAGAGTCTGTTTGTAATTTTGAACAGGTACATTGTTGAAGTGTAGCTCCAGACCAAAAATCTATTTTTAAACTTTTTGGAAAACATAGGTAAGGGTTATCACCCCTGTAACATTTGTTTTGCTGTCTGTGCCCCTGTTCAGAACATTTCACCTCACTTTCCGTCCCAATGACAACTCTTTTTGAAATGTGGTCTTTTTCTTGAAACAAGGATTGCTGATAAAGCATCAGTACAGAGGAGACACCTTTCTCCCATATTTATTCTTACAGGAGAGAATTTTCCTTCCTAGTGGTAGATTTCCTCTCACTTCCTGTTGTCTTCTTGCGTTTGCAAGTAGGAGTCGTTTGTAAGTTGGATGTTTGAAAGTAGGGACCTGCCGTATATACTCTGCAGAAATAGGCCCCTTAGTTGTTGGTGTTGGCACAACACTGTAAGCACTCACAGTTACTCTTGGTTGGTGCTGGAACGCCCTGCTGTCAACTATTATATCAGGAATTTTAATTACATATAATTGTTGAACAGTGGTAGTAAAAATTGGGCCTTTGATGGTGGTGCTGGTGCCACAACACTGTAAGCCCTGACAGTTACTCTTGGTGGGTGCAGCAATGGGCCCTGCTGTGAATTATTAGATCAAGAATTGTAATTACATGCCCCTGTTGAACAGGGGCTGAAAAATTGGGCCTTAGGCACTGGTGGCACAACACTGCAACCCCTCACAGATACTGTACTTGGAGCACAGCAATGAGCCCTGTTGCAAAGTATTGCTTCAAAAATTGTAATGACACGCCCCTGTTAAACAGGGGCTGAAAAATTGGGCCTTAGGCACTGGTGGCACAACACTGCAACTCCTCACAGATACTGTACTTGGAGCACAGCAATGAGCCCTGTTGCAAAGTATTGCTTCAAAAATTGTAATGACACGCCCCTGTTAAACAGGGGCTGAAAAATTGGGCCTTAGGCACTGGTGGCACAACACTGCAACTCCTCACAGATACTGTACTTGGAGCACAGCAATGAGCCCTGTTGCAAAGTATTGCTTCAAAAATTGTAATTACACGCCCCTGTTAAACAGGGGCTGAAAAATTGGGCGTTAGGCACTGGTGGCGGCACCCATAAACAAAAATGATCTTACAAGCTATCATCATCAATCGTATCATTGAGGACTCGGAGGAGGAGGATAGCCAGTCAACATAACAGCACAGGCACTCAGCATCAGCATCAGTCTTGAAGGGATGTGACATGTTAAAATCAATTAGTCTGTTATATCAGCATCAGGTGTGTGGTAGCTGGTGGTGATCCAAGACTGGTTCATCTTGATGAAAGTCAGTCGATCAACCAAGTCGGTGGACAGGCGCACCCTGTGATCCGTGACAAATCCTCCAGCAGCACTGAATGTGCGTTCCGAAAGAACGCTGGATGCAGGACAGGCCAGTAGCTCAATTGCATACTGTGCAAGCTCTGGCCAGTGATCCATCCTCAAGACCCAGTAAGCCAGAGGATTTTCGGTGGGGAAGGTGTCCAAGTCTGACCTTGCCCCTAGATATTCCTGCACCATGTTTATCAGACGCTGGCGATGGTTGCTGGAACCGATCATACTTTGGGGCTGCGGACTAAAGAATTGTCTGAACGCATCGGTCAGACGGCCACCTTCCCCACCGCTCCTTCTTTGACTGGCCGAAGCCTCAGCAACTCGTTGTCCAGGACCAGGAGTTTGCAACCTCCCAGTCTCTGGGAACGCGTTGCACAGACCTTTCTGCAAGGCCTCCCGGAGTTGTCTCATCCTCTGCTCCCTCTGCGACGGTAACATAAGGTCCGCAACCTTACCCTTGTACCGTGGATCAAGGAGAGTGGCCAGCCAGTAATGGTCCCTCTCCTTGATCCGAAGAATACGAGGATCCTTCCGCAGACTTTGCAGGATCAGGGAGGCCATGCAGCGTAGGTTTGCTGAGGCATTCGCTCCGGAGTCCTCTGGGTCACTAAGGACGACATGATCCGCAGCCACCTCCTCCCAGCCACGTACAAGTCCACTGGTTTCTTGGGACTGTAAATCATCCCTAAAAGACTGCTGCTGATGATGCTGAGTGCCAGCCTCCACCTCCATGCTGACACAATCCTCCTCCTCCTCCTCCTCCTCCTCTTCCTGTGCGATGGGTGGGACAGAAGGAACACTGTCTGGGTAAAGGGGGCCTTGAGAGGCAAGGAAGTCCTCCTCTTCCTGCCTCTGTTCTGCCTCAAGTGCCCTGTCCATTATTCCACGCAGCGTGTGCTCCAACAGGTGGACAAGAGGTACAGTGTCACTGATGCATGCACTGTCACTGCTCACCATCCTCGTGGCCTCCTCAAATGGTGCCAGGACAGTGCATGCATCCCTGATCATGCCCCACTGGCGTGGAGAAAAAAAACCAAGCTCCCCTGACCCTGTCCTGGTGCCGTAGTCGCACAGGTACTCATTGATGGCCCTCTGCTGCGTGTGCAGCCGCTGCAGCATGGCCAACGTTGAGTTCCACCTGGTGGGCATGTCACATATAAGGCGGTTCTTGGGCAGGTTCAACTCCTTTTGCAGCTCAGCCAGGCGAGCACTGGCATTATAAGATCTGCGGAAATGCACACAGACTTTCCTGGCCTGCCTCAGGACATCCTGTAAGCCCGGGTACCTGCCCAAGAAGCGCTGCACCACCAGGTTAAGGACGTGAGCCACACAGGGCACATGGGTCAGTTGTCCCTGTCGGAGGGCGGAGAGGAGGTTGGTGCCATTGTCGCAAACCACCATTCCTGGCTTAAGCTGGCGTGGCGTCAACCACCTCTCGGCCTGGCCCTGCAGAGCAGACAGGACCTCTGCCCCAGTGTGGCTTCTGTCCCCCAAACACACCAGCGCAAGCACGGCATGGCATCTTTTTGCCTGCGTACTTGCGTAGCCCCGTGAACGGCTACGGAGCACCGCTGGTTCATAGGACAAACCACAGGAAGAGGCCATGGAGGAAGAAGAAGAGGAGGGGGTGGAGGAGAGAGGTGTGTCACAACCAGTAGTAGCATTTTGGAGGCGTGGCGGTGGGACAACCTCCAACACTACTGCACCTTGTCCTGAATCCTTCCCAGCTGCCAAAAGAGTGACCCAATGGGCCGTGAAAGAAAGGTAACGTCCCTGTCCATGCCTGCTGGACCATGAGTCAGCGGTAATATGCACCTTACCGCTGACCGCCCTGTCCAGCGAGGCCAAGACATTGCCTTCCACATGCCGGTAGAGAGCCGGAATAGCCTTCCGTGAGAAAAAGTGGCGTTTGGGAACCTGCCACTGAGGAACCGCACATTGCACAAACTCACGGAAGGGGGCCGAGTCTACCAACTGAAAAGGCAGCAGTTGAAGCGCTAGCAATTTAGCCAAGCTAGCATTCAACCGCTGGGCATGTGGATGGCTGGGAGTGAACTTCTTTCGACGGTCCAGCAGCTGGGGCAGGGAAATTTGCCTGCTAGAATCGGACGTCGGTGTACTGCTAGCAGAGTGGGCGCAAGTACTTGGCTGTGACACACCTAATTCTACACCTTCATTCCTCTCAGTGCATGTTTCAGAGAGGACTGAAGTTATAGTGGGGTTGGAGATCCCAGCTGATGCGGTGCAAGGAGAGGTCCGCTTTGTTCTTTGGTGTGGGTCTTTGAGGTAGGCTTGCCAACGAGCTGCATGGCAGGTCAACATATGTCTGGTCAGGCATGTGGTACCCAAGCGGCTGATGTTTTGGCCACGCGATATACGCTTGAGACATATGTTGCAAACAGCAGCTGTGCGATCTGATGCACTAGCCTCAAAAAAGGCCCACACCAAAGAACTTTTTGAATGACGGGCAGAGGCAGCGCCCTGCACAGGCGGAGCTCTGCGGTGTGATTCCGTCGGTGTACTGCCCTTACGCTGGCCACCAAAGGGCATCCTGCCTCGTTGGAGATGTGCCTCCTCCTCATCCTCCTCCTCCTCCTCTCTCCTATTAGGCACCCACGTGGAGTCAGTGACCTCATCATCCCCTCCCTCCTCATCACTGGAGCCAATCTGGCAGTATGCTGCAGCTGCTGGAACATGACTGCCAGATTGGTGTCCTTCTTGAGCATCCCCTCTGTCTGCTCTCACGCTACTGCCTTCCTCTAGCTGGGTTTCATCATCAGACCCTTCGAAACGCTGGGCATCCTCCTGGAGCATGTACCCAACACTGTGCTGAAACAGTTCGGGGGACTCCTCAGGAGGAGGACATGGTGGGTCTAGGGAAGGAGTGACTGATGATTTGTCTGACATTGATACCAGGGAAGACGACGCTTTGGCAGCTGCTTTTCCAGTACCCTGAGCCTGGGTGAGAGAGGATGAGGAGGAGGAGGAGGGCTTGGTCATCCACTCTACCAAGTCTTCGGCATGATGTGGCTCAACATGTCCAGCTGCCGAAAAGAAGGACAAGCGTGTCCCATGGCCATGTGCTGATGACAATGCACCGCGTCCACGACCAGCACTGTTGCCCCCAGACACAGAGCCTGCTTGCCCTCTTTTATTGCCTCCTGACTGTCTGCCTCTCCTTGTTTGCCTTCCAGACATTCTAATAGATGGCCTGCAGGGAGATGGGAAAAAAGCAATAAGGGCTACCTTCAGGTGTCCTTCTCTGTCCCTTGAAACAAGGACTTTCACAGTGAAAGAAACTGACACTCTCCCTACCTACAGTTTTCTGTCCCTAGAAAAAATGTTTTTTTTAATCACAATATAGCACAAGGACAATTCACTCACTGTCCTTCCAGGTCCCTGGAAACAAGGACTTGCAGAGTGAAATAAACTGACACTCTCCCTACCTACAGTTTTCTGTCCCTAGAGTAAATGTTTTTTTTAAGCACAATATAGCACAAGGAGAATTCACTCACTGTCCTTCCAGGTCCCTGGAAACAAGGACTTGCAGAGTGAAAGAAAAAAAACACTCTCCCTACCTACAGTTTTCTGTCCCTAGAAAAAATGTTTTTTTTTATCACAATATAGCACAAGGACAATTCACTCACTGTCCTTCCAGGTCCCTGGAAACAAGGACTTGCAGAGTGAAATAAACTGACACTCTCCCTACCTACAGTTTTCTGTCCCTAGAATAAATGTTTTTTTTAAGCACAATATAGCACAAGGACAATTCACTCACTGTCCTTACAGGTCCCTGGAAACAAGGACTTGCAGAGTGAAAGAAAAAAAACACTCTCCCTACCTACAGTTTTCTGTCCCTAGAAAAAATGTTTTTTTTAATCACAATATAGCACAAGGACAATTCACTCACTGTCCTTACAGGTCCCTGGAAACAAGGACTTGCAGAGTGAAAGAAAAAAAACACTCTCCCTACCTACAGTTTTCTGTCCCTAGAAAAAATGTTTTTTTTAATCACAATATAGCACAAGGACAATTCACTCACTGTCCTTCCAGGTCCCTGGAAACAAGGACTTGCAGAGTGAAAGAAACTGACACTGTCCCTACCTACAGTTTTCTGTCCCTAGAATAAATGTTTTTTTTAAGCACACTATAGCACAAGGACAATTCACTCACTGTCCTTACAGGTCCCTGGAAACAAGGACTTGCAGAGTGAAAGAAAAAAAACACTCTCCCTACCTACAGTTTTCTGTCCCTAGAAAAAATGTTTTTTTTAATCACAATATAGCACAAGGACAATTCACTCACTGTCCTTACAGGTCCCTGGAAACAAGGACTTGCAGAGTGAAATAAACTGACACTCTCCCTACCTACAGTTTTCTGTCCCTAGAATAAATGTTTTTTTTAAGCACAATATAGCACAAGGACAATTCACTCACTGTCCTTACAGGTCCCTGGAAACAAGGACTTGCAGAGTGAAAGAAAAAAAACACTCTCCCTACCTACAGTTTTCTGTCCCTAGAAAAAATGTTTTTTTTTATCACAATATAGCACAAGGACAATTCACTCACTGTCCTTCCAGGTCCCTGGAAACAAGGACTTGCAGAGTGAAATAAACTGACACTCTCCCTACCTACAGTTTTCTGTCCCTAGAATAAATGTTTTTTTTAAGCACAATATAGCACAAGGACAATTCACTCACTGTCCTTACAGGTCCCTGGAAACAAGGACTTGCAGAGTGAAAGAAAAAAAACACTCTCCCTACCTACAGTTTTCTGTCCCTAGAAAAAATGTTTTTTTTAATCACAATATAGCACAAGGACAATTCACTCACTGTCCTTACAGGTCCCTGGAAACAAGGACTTGCAGAGTGAAAGAAAAAAAACACTCTCCCTACCTACAGTTTTCTGTCCCTAGAAAAAATGTTTTTTTTAATCACAATATAGCACAAGGACAATTCACTCACTGTCCTTCCAGGTCCCTGGAAACAAGGACTTGCAGAGTGAAAGAAACTGACACTGTCCCTACCTACAGTTTTCTGTCCCTAGAATAAATGTTTTTTTTAAGCACACTATAGCACAAGGACAATTCACTCACTGTCCTTACAGGTCCCTGGAAACAAGGACTTGCAGAGTGAAAGAAAAAAAACACTCTCCCTACCTACAGTTTTCTGTCCCTAGAAAAAATGTTTTTTTTAATCACAATATAGCACAAGGACAATTCACTCACTGTCCTTACAGGTCCCTGGAAACAAGGACTTGCAGAGTGAAAGAAAAAAAACACTCTCCCTACCTACAGTTTTCTGTCCCTAGAAAAAATGTTTTTTTTTAATCACAATATAGCACAAGGACAATTCACTCACTGTCCTTCCAGGTCCCTGGAAACAAGGACTTGCAGAGTGAAATAAACTGACACTCTCCCTACCTACAGTTTTCTGTCCCTAGAATAAATGTTTTTTTTAAGCACAATATAGCACAAGGACAATTCACTCACTGTCCTTCCAGGTCCCTGGAAACAAGGACTTGCAGAGTGAAAGAAAAAAAACACTCTCCCTACCTACAGTTTTCTGTCCCTAGAAAAAATGTTTTTTTTAATCACAATATAGCACAAGGACAATTCACTCACTGTCCTTCCAGGTCCCTGGAAACAAGGACTTGCAGAGTGAAATAAACTGACACTCTCCCTACCTACAGTTTTCTGTCCCTAGAAAAAAATGTTTTTTTTAATCACAATATAGCACAAGGACAATTCACTCACTGTCCTTACAGGTCCCTGGAAACAAGGACTTGCAGAGTGAAATAAACTGACACTCTCCCTACCTACAGTTTTCTGTCCCTAGAAAAAATGTTTTTTTTAATCACAATATAGCACAAGGACAATTCACTCACTGTCCTTACAGGTCCCTGGAAACAAGGACTTGCAGAGTGAAAGAAACTGACACTCTCCCTACCTACAGTTTTCTGTCCCTAGAATAAATGTTTTTTTAAGCACAATATAGCACAAGGACAATTCACTCACTGTCCTTCCAGGTCCCTGGAAACAAGGACTTGCAGAGTGAAAGAAACTGACACTCTCCCTACCTACAGTTTTCTGTCCCTAGAATAAATGTTTTTTTAAGCACAATATAGCACAAGGACAATTCACTCACTGTCCTTCCAGGTCCCTGGAAACAAGGACTTGCAGAGTGAAAGAAACTGACACTGTCCCTACCTACAGTTTTCTGTCCCTAGAATAAATGTTTTTTTTAAGCACACTATAGCACAAGCACAAAACACACTGACACTCTCCCTACCTATCCTTCTCTTTCCCTAAACTAAAGGAATCCAGGTTAAGCAAGAAAGAAATAACAGTCACTGTCCCTGCCTATGCTGCTCTATCCCTGCTCCGGAACACACTACACTAGGCCGCCGTGCTGGCGGCCTTTTATAGTGTGGGGCGTGTACTAAACACCCTCAGCAATAATTGGCCACAGGCATCCTGCCTGTGGCCAATCATTGCTCTCCTCGCTGCCGGCGCTGTGATTGGCCAAGCATGCGGGGTCACAGTGCATGCTTGGCCAATCACAGCGCCTGGATGACACTGCGATGGCGTAGTGCATTGTGGGCCGTTCG
The DNA here is from genome assembly GCA_029206835.1 of Rana muscosa. NCBI lineage: Eukaryota > Metazoa > Chordata > Amphibia > Anura > Ranidae > Rana > Rana muscosa. The sequence goes on along the minus strand of CM055116.1, from coordinate 77,540,123 downwards.
CGTCACTCGAATTTGGCGCGAACGGCCCAAATCGTTCGATCTTCGTCGAACGATCGAACAGCCGATGTTCGAGTCGAACGTATGTTCGACTCGAACACGAAGCTCATCCCTAGTGAAGAGGTTGAGCGGTGTTGTTGATGGGTCCTCCACAGTCAGACAGCCAGAGAATGTTTCTCACCTCTATATTAAAACCCTTTCATGCCTAAGCCCATTTCTGACATTTGTGTTTACAAGTTAAAATGCGTATTTTTTGCTAGAAAATTACTTAGAAACCCCAAACATTATATATATTTTTTTAACAGAGAATCTAGAGAATAAAATGGCGATCGTTGCAATATTTTATGTTACACAGTATTTGTGCAGCGGTGTTTTAAACTCAACTTTTTGGGAAAAATGTAATTCCATGAATTTTAAAAAAATTAAAAAGTAAAGTTAGTCCAATTTTTTTGTATAATGTGAAAGATGATGTTACGCTGAGTAAATAGATACCAAACATGGCATGCTTTATAATTGGCCGCACTCGTGGAATGGCGACAAACTACGGTACCTTAAAATCTCCATAGGCGACGCTTTAATTTTTTTTAACGGCTACTAGGTTAGAGTTACAGAGGAGGTCTATGGCTATAATTATTGCTCTCGCTCCGACGATCGCGGCGATACCTCACATGTGTGATTTAAACACCGTTTTCATACGTGGGCGCGACTTTCGTATGCGTTTTCTTTGCTGCGCGAGCTCGTGGGGACAGAGGCACTTTAAAAATGTTTTCTTTTTTTTTCTTATTTATTTTATTTATTTTTATAATAAAAAATTGTGTTTTAAAAAAAATTAAAATGTGATCACTTTTATTGCTGTCACAAGGAATGTAAACATCCCTTGTGACAGTATTAAGTGGTGACAGGTACTCTTTATGGAGAGATCGGAGGTCTAAAAGACCCCCAATCCCTCCTTTGCACTTCAAAGTATTCAGATCGCCGAAAACAGCGATTCTGAATACTGTGTACTTTTTTAAATCCGGCACCATTGGCAGCCGAGTAACCCAGACGTGACATCATGACGTCGCTTCCGTGGTTACAGTGAAGAGACTGAATCAAAGCCTTTCGCGGCTTTGTTTCAGTCTGTCCCTAGGTGCCCAAGGTGGCGGATCGTGGATCGGGTCACCCGGTGGGACGGGGGGCCCGGTAAGAGCGGCGGAGGGGGCGGATGTCCCCTTCCGCTCCTCCGGTATAACAACCGAGCGGCTTTTAGCCGCATCGGTTGTTATACCTGGAAAACCAATCGCCGGCTCTAAACAACGGTACCGGGATGATGCCTGCAGCTGCAGGCATCATCCCGGTATAACCCCCGAAAGCCAAGTACGCATATGTGCGTACCCTCAGCGGGAAAGGGTTAAATAAAGACAAGTCCTTGTATCCCCACAGTAACTTCAATGTCCACACCAGCTGCAACTCCAACGTAGAGTTTATTTTCTTGTAAAACACAGTCTCTGACAGAAAAGGTTGGAGGGAGGACAGGACAGCATGAAGTGTGGAAGAGGTCCAGGCACAAACGTAACCCAATTCACTGCTCCGATTCTCAAGCAGACTCAGCCCATTCAGATAGTCTCCCTAGCTTGGGACTAGCAGCCAATATGGTGCTCGAACTTTACCCAAAGTCTCTGCCACAGACCTGCTGAACTTGGTCTCTGCCACAGACCTGCTGAACTTGGTCTCTGCCACAGACCTGCTGAACTTGGTCTCTGCCACAGACCTGCTGAACTTGGTCTCTGCCACAGACCTGCTGAACTTGGTCTCTGCCACAGACCTGCTGAACTTGGTCTCTGCCACAGACCTGCTGAACTTGGTCTCTGCCACAGACCTGCTGAACTTGGTCTCTGCCACAGACCTGCTGAACTTGGTCTCTGCCACAGACCTGGTGAACTTGGTCTCTGCCACAGACCTGCTGAACTTGGTCTCTGCCACAGACCTGCTGAACTTGGTCTCTGCCACAGACCTGGTGAACTTGGTCTCTGCCACTGACCTGGTGAACTTGGCCTCTATTAAGGAGAAGACATTACTCTAGAGAGTTACCAGGACGCTTCCTTCACCGTGACTTCTGCACCAGTACCTCAGAACGGTTCCTCCCCTGGCCTCCTCATCTAGGATACGGGTCCCCTCGCAAGACGGCACCCTGAGACTCCTCAATCCTTGGTGGGCTTCAGCCAAAGGTGCTGGGCCCAGGCCTTTGTTGCAGCCCCAGGACTAAAGGTGCCTGGGACTGATCCGCCGACCTCTGCCCCTGGGCCAAAGGTGCCCAGGACGGACAGGAACACACATTACCTGGGGTAGGACCCCCCGGCAACGAACCCTGAACAGGCAGCGTCTGCCCCTTTTTATATCCTCTCCCAGCATGCGCAACAGGCCTACCACACCCACCGTACAGCTACTGAGAGGGGACACACAAGGGACAGCACTGGATTAGCGGTTCGACCCTGGCCTACTATGGCAGCGCCACCTGCAGGCCACAGGGAACTATACACCAATACTCTCCCTGCAGACAAAAAATGGTTGCAAGAACTCTAACAATTAGGGTGTTTGGGTATAACTACCACCCAACACTTCCCCTAAATTTAGCACCCCGCTACACAGTATATATAAAATAATATGTAAAGTGGTTGGAGGGAAGCTTCAGAATGGCAAAGATGTTTTTATTACAAATTATGTGAGCAGACTGCAGTTCCTATTTAACCAGTTCCCTACCGCCGTATTGTAGAATGACGGCGACAGGAACCCTCCCTCCCACCCGGCGGATGTCGTATGACCTCTTTTCTTCCCGGCATTGTGGCTGGCGAGCACACTCGCCGCATCACTGTGGTCCCGCTGCGCATGCCTGCCAGGCACCCGCACGATTGCTCTTCAGAGTAGGGACGTGGATCTGTGTGTGTAAACACACAGATCCACGTCCTGTCAGGGGAGAGGAGAACTGATCGTATGTTCCTTGTATACAGGAACAACGATCGGTCACCTCCTCTCATCAGCCCCCCCCCTATAGTTAGAATCACTCCCTAGGACACACAATTAACCCCTTGATCGTCCCCTAGTGTTAACCCCTTCCCTGCCAGTCACATTTATACAGTAATTAGTGCATTTTCATAGCACTGATCGCTGTATAAATGTGAATGGTCCCAAAATGGTGTCAAAAGTGTCCGATATGTCTACCGCAATGTCACAGTCACGATAAAAATCGCAGATCGCCGCCATTAGTTGTAAAAAAAAAAATATTATAAAAATGCTATTAATCTATCCCCTATTTTGTAGATGCTATAACTTTTGCGCAAACCAATCCATATATGCTTATTGCGTTTTTTTTTTTACCAAAAATATGCAGAAGAATATATATCGGCCTAAACTGAGCAAAAAATATATATATTTATTTTAAATTGGGATATTTATTATAGCAAAAAGTAAAGAATAGTGTTTTTTTCAAAAATTTTCACTTTTTTTTGTTTATAGCGCAAAAAAAAAAAGAAAACGCAGAGGTGATCAAATACCACCAAAAGAAAGCTCTATTTGTGGGGAGAAAAATGATCAAAATTTAATTTGGGTACAACATCGCATGACCGCACAATTGTCATTCAAAGTGTGACAGCGCTGAAAGCTGAAAATTGGCCTGGGCAGGAAGGGGATGAAAATGTCCTGTATTGAAGTGGTTAACATGGGGTGTCAGGGGGACTAAGGTTCTTGAGAAGGTCAAGGCAAAGAACAGAGCACCCATCCTACCCAGTGGCTCCTACGGGGGTAGCGCTACATATGTATTTTACCAACTAACTAAATATCTCTTGTACTCTGAAGTTGCACTTCAGTTTTCTATAATTTCCATAATATATAGGCATGCAATTACGCAGAAAACAAATTTAGATTGCCTTACATGGACTTTAAACTGAGCTAAAGTAGAAAAAAAATCTTGAGAAGAAAATAAGGCACAATGCGTTAGTTCCAAACTAGATTATCTCATTTCACAGCGTACCATAACTTACATATAGAATTATTTATCTTTCACAGTTTTCAACAGAACTTTAGTCTTTTAAACAATATTAATTTTATAAGACTGCTTCCAAGCAAGGTGAATGTGTCCTTCCAAAGCGGCAATTTTCAGATGTTTATATCTCAAATGCTACAATTAGCTTTGACAATGGAGAAGAGACTGTCAGACAGTCGTTTAATGTGTTGTTTTGTGTTTTTTTTTTTTTTTACATTTTGAATAAAAAAGTATTTATTTTTTCTTCTTTTTTGCCATCTGTCATTCGAGCACATCAGTAAAAAATTCAAAGTGTTTATCAATTGTTTTCTACGGTGCTAAAATTGAGTCCCATTTAATATGTTTAAATAGTTTCCAAGTTAGGTCTGAACAATTATGGGCAACTTGTTGAACTTGAAGAAATGCAGTAAATAGTCAGAGAGGGAACAGAGAAAACATAAGGTTAGAAAGGGTAACAACAGCTGTATTTTATTCTCAATCTAATAATTTTACACCCCCATCAGCACTTAAAAAGTGCAGAACCTACTAAGGTTAAAATCCTGAATAATTGGAGCATAAATAGAATTTTTCTCAAACAACGAGTCAGAACTTTTAAAGTCAATCTCTAGGCAAAAATCACTCATTTCGTATTTAGGTGTTTTTTTTTTAACCCTTTGAAACATGCTCTTCTTACCAAAGTCTTCCATATGGGGCTCTCACCGACACCAGCTTTGGATTCAGTAATCCAGGGGTACAAATGTGTATTCACCGGCTGGTCTCCAACAATCCCATTTTGCTATCTGTCATTGATCCATGTCATATTTAGGGATCAGCTTTACGTTCGAGTCGAACATGAGTTTGACTCGAACAGCGAACAATTTGGGGTGTTCGCTGCAAATTCGAAAAGCCGCAGAACACCCTTTAAAAGTCTATGGGAGAAATCAAAAGTGCTAATTTTAAAGGTTAATATGCAAGTTATTGTCCTAAAAAGTGTTTGGGGCCCCGGGTCCTGCCCCAGGGGACATGTATCAATGCAAAAAAAAGTTTTAAAAACTTCTGTGTTTTCGGGAGCAGTGATTTTAATAAAGTGAAACAATAAAAGTGAAATATTCCTTTATATTTTGTATCTGGGGGGTGTCAATAGTATGCCTGTAAAGTAGCGCATGTTTCCCGTGCTTAGAAAAGTCCCTGCACAAAATGACATTTCTAAAGGAAAAAAAAGTCATTTAAAACTACTCGCGGCTATAATGAATTGTCAGGTCCCGGCAATACAGATAAAAGTCATTGAAAAAAAAAACAGCATGGGTTCCCCCTTAGTCCATTACCAGGCCCTTTGGGTCTGGTATGAATATTAAGGGGAACCCCAACACAAAAAAAAAGTGTGGGGGTCCCCCCCAAATTCCATATCAGGCCCTTCAGGTCTGGTATGGATTTTAAGGGGACCCCCGCACCAACATTCAAAAAAAATGGCACGGGGTTCCCCCAAAAATACATACCAGACCCTTATCCGAGCACGCAACCTGGCAGGCCGCAGGAAAAGAGGGGGGACGAGAGAGTGCCCCCCTTCTGAACCGTATCAGGCCACATGCCCTCAACATGGAGAGGATGTCCCCATGTTGATGGGGACAAGGGCCTCATCCCCACAACCCTTGCCCGGTGGATGTGGGGGTGTTCGGGCGGGGGGCTTATCGGAATCTGGAAGCCCCCTTTAACAAAGGGGAACTCCAGATCCCGCCCCCCCAAGTGAATTGGTAATGGGGTACATTGTACCCCTACCATTTCACAAAAAGTGTCAAAATGGTAAAAACCACAGGAGACAGTTTGGGACAAGTCCTTTATTAAAAGAAAAAAAAAAAGGTTCCAACGGTGTAATCCAGTCTCGAGCGATCCGTAAAAATATAAAAAACACGATACGAACGATACCCGGCCGAATGACGCTCTCTTGGTGTGACAGCTTCTAGATTAGGATAAGCCTCCCGTCCAAAGACCCCCACAACCACCGGGTAAGGGTTGTGGGGATGAGGCCCTTGTCCCCACCAACATGGGAACATCCTCCCCATGTTGAGGGCATGTGGCCTGGTACGGTTCAGGAGGGGGGGCGCTCTCTCGTCCCCCCTCTTTTTCTGAGGCCTGCCAGGTTGCGTGCTCGGATAAGGGTCTGTTATGGATTTTTGGCGGGAACCCCACGCATTTTTTTTCATTTTGGTGCGGGGCTCCCCTTAAAATCCATACCAGACCTGAAGAGTCTGGTATGGATTTTTGGGGGGAACCCCACGCCATTTTTTTTTAAATGGCGCAGGGTTCCCCTTAATATCCATACCAGGGCCTAATATGGAATTTGGGGGGACACCCACGCATTTTTTTTTACATTTTGGTTCGGGGTTCCCCTTAATATTCATACCAGACCCAAAGGGCCTGGTAATGGACTAAGGGGGGAACCCATGCTGTTTTTTTTCAATGACTTTCATCTGTATTGCCGGGACCCGACAATTCATTATAGCCGCAAGGAGTTTTAAATTACTTTTTTTCCCTTTAGAAATGTAATTTTGTGCAGGGACTTTTCTAACCACGGGAAACATGCGCCATTTTAAAGGCATACTATAGACACCCCCCAGGTATAAAATTTAAAGTAATATTTCACTTCAAGCATTATTAAAATCACTGCTCCCGAAAAAACTGCCATTTGTAAAACTTTTTTTTGCATCGATACATGTCCTCTGGGGCAGGACCCAGGTCCCCAAACACTTTTTATGATAATAACTTGCATAATAGCCTTTAAAATTAGCACTTTTGATTTTTCATGTTCGTGTCCCATAGACTTTAACGGTGTTCGTGTGTTCGGCTCATCCCTAGTCATATTGATCCATGTCAAAAAACCGTCACTAGACCCCACCTGTTTGAATAACTTAAGACCCATCTCCCTGCTCCTGTTTGCCTCCAAGCTCATCGAACGCCTTGTTCATGACTGAATGAGTCACTACCTCACGGACAACAACCTTCTTGACCCTCTACAGTCCAGCTTCCGCCCACAACATTCTACTGAAACTGCCCTACTAAAACTCACCAATGACCTACTAACTGCTAAAACCAATGGCCATTACTCCATACTCATAGGCCTCGTACACACGACCGAGTTTCTCGGCAAGAACCAGCAAGAAACTTGCTGGCAGAGATGTCTTGCCGAGAAATTTGTTCGTGTGTATGGTTTCTCGTCAAGAAAACCGATAAGTAATCTCGACGAGAAAATAGAGAACCTGCTCTCTATTTTCTCGTCGAGATTCTCGTCAGCCAGTTTCTCGACGAGAAAAGTGAGTGTGTGTACACTTACCTGTCCTCCGGGAAGCCCGCGCATGTTCGAAATGAATTCGACGCATGCGCGGTAGCTTCCTAGGCATAGGTAGGGTATACCAAGATGGCGGTGACGGCAACGAATGTGACGAGCGCATGCTCGTCGTAGTCGATGACGTCACCGCGTACGCTCCATTCAAAGAACCGCGGGTTCTTTGAATCGAGCGTCTGTACACTCGGCCGGGACAAGTTTCTTGTCCAAGGATCTCGTCGAAAAAAACGACGTGTTTTTTTCGACGAGAAACTCGGCCGTGTGTACGAGGCTTCACTCGTAGACCTCTCTGCTGCCTTTGACACAGTTGACCACCTGCTCCTCCTCAGCAAACTACACTCCCCTGGCCTCCGTGATTCTGCTTTATCCTGGTTCTCCTCCTACCTATCTCAGCGCACTTTAGGTGTCACTTAAAACTCCATCTCATCCGCTCCTCTTCCTGTTAGTTTACCCCAAGGCTCCGTTATTGGGCCCCTCCTATTCTCACTCTATACCTCTTCTCTGGGCCAGTTGCTAACCTCCCATGGCTTCCAAAACCACCTCTATGCAGACGATACCCAGATCTATCTCTCCATTCCTCAACTCACCCCCTCGATCTCCTCACGGATCTCAAACCTACTGAATGACATATCGGTAGGGATGTCACACCACTTCCTCAAACTCAATCTTTCTAAAACGGAGCTTGTTATATTTCCTCCTTCACGATTCCCCCCCATGACTTTACCATTAATATCAACAACACAACCATTGGTCCATCCACAAATGCCAGGGTGCTGGGTGTAATCCTTGACTCTGACCTCTCCTTTAGCCCCCACATCCAATCGCTGGCTAAATCCTGCTGCCTTAACCTCCGCAACATCTCCAGAATTCAACCCTTCCTGACTAATGACACCACAAAGCAACTTAATCTTCCTTGATTATTTCCTGCCTTGACTACTGCAACTCTCTCCTTAATGGCCTACCCTTACACAGGCTATCCCCCCTTCAGTCTGTTATGAATTTTGCTGCTAGACTAATACACCTCACTAACCGATCTGTGACTGCTGCTCTTCTCTGCCAATCCCTTCACTGGCTTCCCCTACCCCACCGTGTAAAATTCAAAATGCTAACCACAACATACAAGGTCATTCACAACATCGCCCCCATCTACATCACCAACCTCATCTGCAGATATCGCCCAAAACCCCTCCGCTCCTCCCAGGACCTCCTGCTCTCTATCTCCCTTGTTCACCTTCAGGACTTCTCCAGAGCCTCTCCCATCGTCTGGAACTCCCTGCCCCAGTATGTCCGATCAGCCCCTATCTGTCCACCTTTAGGAGATCCCTGAAAACTAATTTATTCAGGGAAGCCTATCCCACACCCACCTAACAACTGTCCCCAAGCCACCCCCATCAAATCATCCTCTGCAGCTATTACCTTTTGTACCGCCACCCCCCTCCCTTTAGAATGTAAGCACTACAAGTAGGGGCCCTCCTGTACCTTCTGTATTGAACTGTACTGTAATTGTGCTGTCCCCCCTCTACATTGTAAAGCACTGCGTAAACTGTTAGCGCTATATAAATCGTGTATAATAATAATATTGACCCCTATTGTTTCAAAAAGTCTAATGAGTGCTTGGCCTATGGTGTAATGGATTGGTTCTGGTCCAATCCCAAAAACTATTCTCTTGTTCTACCGCTGTTCCAAATCTGTGCTGGAGTGAATAGGCCTATTTGCTAGCTTTGAAAGAAAAGACGCTACTCTGTGATGATCAGCATAAATTCTTTATCACTTCCAGACCTGGTCTCGGTCTCAGCCCTTTTTAAAGGCAAATTTTACACAGAGACGTCATCACGAGCATGTACATATAATTAGTTCTTGTTCATATATGGAGCTTCTTCTTGTGACGTCAGTTTCTTCACTCGTGGCAAGAGTGTTCCCAGAATATTCTTGTCTTAGCTCCATGTTTAGTCTTGCTCGGGGGGGGGGGGGGGGGGGGGGAAAGAGCTGAAGGACTACACAGGACATCTGTTCTTTTTTCTTCACTCTGAGCTGAATATCTCTGCTATATTTTTTAATCAAGGAAATCACTTTTTGTCTTATTACATAAACACTAAAAGACACACATATAATATTTCAAACGTGTACCCTTAACATACACAAACCCTCTGGTTCCCAATATGAAAATCAATAAGCCTCTCATTGTACAGAAATATCTCAAAATGTATTTCTGTTCCTAACAGATGGTTCTCGTAAAAGGACCCTAGTCACCCTGAATTCCTGATTGGGTGATAATAGACTGTATAAGCAGAAAATCAAGGAAAGAAACATTCAACCCCTGCTAAGCTTCTCAAACTATTTTTATATGGATAATAGATAGAGATAAAACTTTTTTAAATAAAATATTCATTTTATATACTCCATCACAATGGTAGTACCATGCAAATCTAAGGAAAGATATTAACCAGCACTCCAACAGTCTCCTTTTGCTGAAATCTGCCGAGACACCTCTTCTGAACCATAATCGGACTCTACCACTGAACAGCCAATAGGAAGAGTCTACGCCATGCAGGAAGTGATGTATAGTAGACACCCACAGAAGAACCTGCCTCCTGTAAATAGAAGAGAGAAATTGCGAGACTAAATCGTCCGAGGACTGAAGGTTTAGATACATAAATTTAGGTTTTTGTTTTTCACACATAAAGAAAAATGTAACAAACCCGCGCTATGGTGATTTGTCCAAACAATAAATCAATAATTAGGGCTTCAAAATAAAAAAATCAGGTGACTGTCCGTGCTCCCCTCCTGGGACCCCACTCACCAGATGGAAATGGTATATGTGCCTGTATTGAGGTGTTGATGTCCGTCCACGGAATATGTTATAATTGGCTTTGGAATATAGGTGTCTGCTGGCCTCCTCCCAATAATCAAGGGCCCTCAGGCTCACTCAATCAGCAACAATCCATAGTGGTATAGTTCCAACAAAAACGGAGGAGAGAGCACATAGTGTAATACTGCTATTTATTTAAAAAAAAATTAAATCAGTACACTTACATCAAAGAAGATAAAATCATGCAGAGATTGCCGCCTTGGCGTCCACACAGCCTTCACAGATAGCTTAATGCATTTCGCCCCTCCCACTGGGCATCATCAGAAGCTTATGGGATCTGTGATGTGGCTGTCTTTTATGCTTAAAACCCCTCCTACTACACCCTGTAACTCCTACTACTCACATTAATGTCGCAGTTCAAAATACTATCTACTTCTGGTTTCCGCGGGAAACCGGAAGTGACGGAACCGGAAGAGATCATATAGACTGGAAGTGATGTAATCTATTGGTGTCAAATCAACAGGAAGCTAATGCCATCTAGTGTTCAAATTATATATTGCAAGCAATACCATCTATTAGGGCAGGGTTCGACAAAACCCGGGCGCCAGGTTGCAAATGCGACTAGAATTAGCGACCTGGCGCCTGAGGCAGCACAGCTGAGGTTTCCTGTGTCTCCGTGCGCCCCCCGCGATCGCGTCGGGCCGCGCTGGCCGGTAATTGAGGCCGCGGCTTTGCGGCCTTCTGCAGGCCTATGATTGATTCTGTAATCTGGCGCCCTCTTTTGGTGGCCGTTGGTATGACAAGACAACCAGCAATGCTTGCCTGTTTCACTGCCCGCCCATCTCCTTCCCTTTACTTAGAAGTTAACCCAAAACAATATATATATTTTGTATTCTAACACCCTAGAGAATAAAATAGTGGTTGTTGCAATACTTTCTGTCACACCGTATTTGCGCAGCGGTCTTACAAGCGCACTTTTGAGGAAAAAATACACTTTTAATTAAAAAATAAGACAACAGTAAAGTTAGCCCATTTTTTTTTTATATTGTGAAAGATAATGTTACGCCGAGTAAATTTATACCCAACACGTCACTTCAAAATTTCGTCCGCTCGTGGAATGGCGACAAACTTTTACCCTTTAAAATCTCCATAGGCGACATTTAAAAAATTCTACAGGTTGCATGTTTTGAGTTACAGAGGATGTCTAGGGAAAGAATTATTGCCCTCGCTCTACCGATTGCGGCGATACCTGACATGTGTGGTTTGAACACCGCTTTCATATGCGGGCGCTACTCACGTATGCGGTCGCTTCTGCACGCATCGGTCGTTAAAAAAAAAACCTGGCTCCTAACTTTTTTAGCTGGCTCCTAGATTCCAAGCAAATTTGTCAAGCCCTGTATTAGGGATGAGCTTGATGTTCGAGTCGAACATGAGTTTGACTCGAACATTGGCTGTTCGCCCGCTCAATTTGGGGTGTTTGCGGCAAATTCGAAAAGCCGCGGGACACCCTTTAAAAGTCTATGGGAGAAATCAAAAGTGTTAATCTTAAAGGTTAATATGCAAGTTATTGTCATAAAAAGGGTTTGGGGACCTGGGTCCTGCCCCAGGGGTCATGTATCAATGCAAAAAAAAAAGTTTTAAAAACGGCCGTTCATTCGGGAGCAGTGATTTTAATAATGCTTAAAGTGAAACAATAAAAGTGAAATATTCCTTTAAATTTCGTACCTGGGGGGGTGTATAGTATGCCTGCAAAGTAGCGCAAGTTTCCCGTGTTTACAACTCTCCCTGCACAAAATGTAATTTCTGAAGGAAAAAAAGTCATTTAAAACTACTCGCGGCAATTCATGAATTGTCGGTCCCGGCAATACTGAGAAAAGTCATTGAAAAAAAATGACAGGGGTCCCCCCCCCCTGCCATTTTTTTCAATGACTTTAATCTGTATTGCCGGGACCGACAATTTATTAATAGCGCGATTTTAAATGACTTTTATTTCCTTCAAAAATGACATTTTGTGCAGGGAACCAAATTTTTTTTTAAAAAAAGGGGGGGGTCCCCCCAAATTCCATATCAGGCCCTTCAGGTCTTGTATGGATATTAAAGAGGAAGGAAACCCATGTTTTAAAAAAAAAAACCTGCAAAAGAAAGGCATAATGAGCTAGTATGCATAGCATACTAGCTCATTATCTATGACTTACCTCAGATGGAAGCCCCCGAACTGCTCCTCGTTCCCCTCCACCGCCATCAGTGTATCGCCCGCTCCGGCGCTGTGATTGGCCGGAGCGGCAATGACGTCACACGCATGCGCGCTCGGGCCGGCAAGATCCCATTCAGAAAACCAGCAATGATGCCGGCCCGCTAGTGCGCATGATGTCATCGGCGCTGTGTTTACAGCAAATATCTCCTTAACCGTGTAGGTTAAGGAGATATTTCATGCACCTACAGGTAAGCCTTAATCTAGGCTTACCTGTAGGTGCAAGTTGTCTAAGTGGGTTTACAACCACTTTAAGGGGAACCCCGCATAATTTTTATTTTTTTTAAATGGCGTGGGGTTCTGTGACCACTCAAAGCACCTTGTCCCCATGTTGATGGGGACAAGGGCCTCATTACCACAACCCTTGCCTGGTGGTTGTGGGGGTCTGCGGGCTTATCGGAATCTGGAAGCCCCCTTTAACAAAGGGGACCCCCAGATTCCGGCCCCCCATATGAATTGGTAACGGGGTACATTGTACCTCTACCATTTCACAAAAAAAAGTGTCAAAAAAGGTAAAAAAAACACAGACAGCTTGGGACAAGTCCTTTATTAAAAAAAAATAAAAAAATTCCAGCGATATCCTTCCACGACCCGGACCCGCGCTACCCGCCGCTACGAACGATACAGCCTCCTCCATAGAAGGCTCCCGGGCGAATGATGCGTGAGTCGTGTGACACTTCTTTTAAGACCGAGGGCGGGGCCACCTGTGATGTGGACGAGTGACTCCGCCCCAATCTGAGGTAACGGGGTTTCCGGCGGCTTTGTTAAAGGGGTCTTCCAGATTCCGATAAGCCCGCAGACCCCCACAAACACCGGGCAAGGGTTGTGGGGATGAGGCCCTTGTCCCCATCAACATGGGGACAGACCCCCAAAGCATCCTCCCCATGTTGAGGGCATGTGGCCTGGTACGGTTCAGGAGGGGGGGCGCTCTCTCGTCCTGAAGGGCCTGATATGGAATTTCTTTTCACATTTTTTTTTTGGTTCCCTGCACAAAATGTCAGGAGTATACAGATAGTATGTAGGTGGGGGAGGGGAGAATACAGATAGTATATAGATGGGGAGGGGAGTATATAGATAGTATGTAGGTGAGGAGGGGAGTATACAGATAGTATGTAGGTGGGGGAGGGGGGTATATAGATAGTATGATTGGACAAATTAATGATGCGCTGACCACCAACCTAATTATAGTGCACTAGTGACAGTGTGCAACTCTTTGTGCTCAAAACCAACTTAGTGAACCATGGAGATAATATATGTCAAACATACACATCACACAATTTTTATATATAATGTTCCACAAGCAGCATGGATTCCAATGTGGGCTGTAATGAATCCTTTAACCACTTGACCACTGGGCACTTAAACCCCCTTAATAACCAGACCAATTTTCAGCTTTCGGTGCTCTCACATTTTGAATGACAATTACTCAGTCATACAACACTGTACCCATATGAAATTTTTGTCCTTTTTTTCACACAAATAGAGCTTTCTTTTGGTGGTATTTAATCACTGTTGGGTTTTTTATTTTTTGCGCTATAAGAGAAAAAAGACTGAAAATTTTGTAAAAAAATGATTTTTTTTTCCGTTTCTGTTATAAAATTTTGCAAATTACTATTTTTTCTTCATAAATTTTGGCCAAAATTTATACTGCTACATATCTTTGGTAAAAATAAGTACAAATTGGTGGATATTATTTGGTCTTTGTGAAAGTTATAGAGTCCACAAGCTATGGTGCCAATATCTGAAAATTGATCACACCTGAAGTACTGACGGCCTATCTCAATTCTTGAGACCCTAACATGCCAGAAAAGTACAAATACCCCCCAAATGACCCCTTTTTGGAAAGAAGACATTCCAAGGTATTCAGAAAGAGGCATTGTGAGTTTTTTGAAGTTGTCATTTTTTCCCACAATTCTTTGCAAAATCAAGATTTTTTTTTTCTCTTTTTTTTTTTTCACAAAATTGTCATATTAGCAGGTTATTTCTCACACACAGCATATGCATTCCACAAATTACACCCCAAAACACATTCTGCTATTACTCCCGAGTATGGCGATACCACATGTGTGAGACTTTTACACAGCGTGGCCACATACAGAGGCCCAACATGCAGGGAGCACCTTCAGGCGTTCTGGAGCACCAAGGCCAATTCTGACATTTCTCTCCTACATGTAAAAATCATCATTTATTTGCTAGAAAATTACATAGAACCCCAAAACATTATATATGTTTTTTTAGCAAAGACCTTAGAGAATATAATGGTGGTTGTTGCAACTTTTTATCTCGCACGATATTTGCGCAGCAATTTTTTTAACGCGTTTTTTTACGGAAAAAAAATTTTTTGTGCTTAAAAAAAAAAAAAAAAAAAAAAAAAACAGTAAAGTTAGCCCAATGTTTTTGCATAATGTGAAAGATGAAGTTACGCCGAGTAAATAGATACCTAACATGTCGCCCTTAAAAATTGCACACACTCGTGGAATGGCGCCAAACTTCGCTACTTAAAAATCCCCATAGGCGACGCTTTAAATATTTTTACTGGTTACATTTTTTGAGTTACAGAGGAGGTCTAGGGCCAAAATGATTGCTCTCGCTCTAACGTTCGCAGAGATACCTCACATGTGTGGTTTGAAAACCGTTTTCATATGTGGGCGGGACTTACGTATGCGTTCGCTTCTGTATGCGAGCTCACGGGGACAGGGGCGCTTTAAAAAAAAATATATATTTTATTCTTTATTTATTTTAGTTTGACATGTTTTTCCGCCCTAAACATTTTTTTTATCACTTTTATACCTATTACAAGGAACGTAAACATCCCTTGTAATAGGAATATGGCATGACAGGTCCTCTTTACAGTGAGATATGGGGGGGGGGGGTGTCAATAAGACCCCACATCTCACCTCTAGGCTGGGAAGCCTGAAAAAAATACAAAAAAAAAAAACAACAATCCTGGCTTTGATCGTAGCGGTGAGTCGGTAGAAGCACCGGAGGGCAGCGGGAGGGGGGGGGGACATCCCCTCTCGCCTCCCGTAAGAATGATCAAGCGGCGGAACAGCCGCTATGATTGTTCTTATGGTGTAGGGAATCGCCGGCTGAAAAAGATAATATCTGAATGATGCCTGTAGCTGCTCCCATCATTCAGATATCCCCGCACAAAGTCAAGGACGTCATATGACGGCCGGAGGGCGGGAAGTGGTTATTGCAGAGTATTGCCGGGCATTGCGGAGTATTGCCGGGCATTGCGGAGTATTGCCGGGCATTGCGGAGTATTGCCGGGCATTGCGGAGTATTGCGGACTATGGCAGGGTATTGCGGTGTATGGCAGGGTATTGCGGTGTATGGCAGGGTATTGCACGGGTATTGCACAGGGTATTGTGGAGGGTATTGCACAGGGTATTGTGGAGGGTATTGCAGAGTATTGTGGAGGGTATTGCAGAGTATTGTGGAGGGTATTGCAGAGTATTGTGCAGGGTATTGCAGAGTATTGTGCAGGGTATTGCAGAGTATTGTGCAGGGTATTGCAGAGTATTGTGCAGGGTATTGCAGAGTATTTTGCAGGGTATTGCAGAGTATTTTGCAGGGTATTGCAGAGTATTGTGCAGGGTATTGCAGAGTATTGTGCAGGGTATTGCAGAGTATTGCACCAGGGTATTGCAGAGTATTGCACCAGGGTATTGCAGAGTATTGCACCAGGGTATTGCAGAGTATTGCACCAGGGTATTGCAGAGTATTTCGCAGGGTATTGCAGAGTATTTCGCAGGGTATTGCAGAGTATTGCACCAGGGTATTGCAGAGTATTGCACCAGGGTATTGCAGAGTATTGCACCAGGGTTTTGCAGAGTATTGGCAGGGTGTATTGCAGAGTATTGGCAGGGTGTATTGCAGAGTATTGGCAGGGTATAGCACAGGGATGGCTGAGCAGGGATGGATGGATGGATGGATGGATGGATCTGTGACTGCAATTGTCACAGATCCAGCCCACAGTGCTGCTGCTGCCATCCGCTCCCTCCCCCTCCCCTCTCACACTGTACCGATCGGTACAGAGAGGGGAGGGAGGAACCGGCGTCATCAAATGACGCCGGTCTGTTTACAAGTGATTGCTCCGTCATTTGACGGAGCGATCACGTGGTAAACGGCCGCTATCAGCGGCGATTTACCGCGATTCGTGATCCGCCGGGTCCTCTGGACCCGGCGGTCACGGAGTTTCCCGTGTGCGCGCCCCAGGGGGCGCGCGGGAGCGCGATTCTGGGAGGACGTTATATAACGTCCTCCCAGAGTTAAGCAACCACCTTGTCGACGTTATTTGTCGGCAGGTGGTTGTTAAGTGGTTAAACAGCGTGTCCCCAGTCAGTACTTATTTACCCACTGACCAATGAATTCCAAAATCCATTTACACCGCTAGTGTAGAGAACCGTGACTAGCCCCCATCAACAGGCTGCTTCTCATATGCTCCAGATCTCAGGACAATACCAAATGCATATAAAGGAAAAAAAGGAAAAACAGATCATTGCGCAGTAAGTACTGAGCTGAACGCACGCTGATTATCCCTGAGGTTATGTGAGTGCAAGCCACAGCTGTGACAGGTTGTGTCTTGGGGACAGAGGCGTATCTAGTGAAAATGGCGCCTATGGCAAGCACTGAAACTGCGCCCCTGTCAAAACATTTGAAACCCATCTTTCAGATAATACTGTCAGTATATACAGGTATATAGGGAGAACAGTAGGTTAGTTGTTGGGACTTGCCTCACTTGGTTTGAATCTGGGCCAGGAAGCTATCTGCATGTAGTTTGCATGTTCTCTTGGTGTGGGCATACTCCAAAGCCATGTTGGTAGGTGATAGTCCCCTGTCTGTATGAAGTGGCAATGTACATGGGCGATCACATTCTGCATGCCACCCCCCCATGCCTGAAAAATTATCCAAAAATGAGCGCTGGCCCAAAATCTGCCAAGAGCTGGACAGGACTGAATGGAAGTATACATAGATATGTGTAGGGTCCTCTATGATTGTAGGGTCAGTGTAGAATATGATTAGCCATGTACACTGCCAGTCTATACACAGGGTACAATTCACCTACCTGCATGTGTTTGGAGTGGAAGAGGAACCCCGCTGGGAGAACATGCCAACTCCATGTAGCTAGTGTCCTGGGCAGGAGTGGAGCCCAGTATATATATATATATATATATATATATATATATATATATATATATATATATAGACATTGGTGGGGTACCTGCTTCTCCATGCTCTCCTTGCCCCTGCTGCCCACTATGGGTGGGGGGATCCTCTCACAGCTGGCACCCTCCAGCATGTAGAGTCCGGAGGGTCAGGTGCTCTGCTCTCCCTCGAAGTGCCATCCGTTGGTCTTGGCCGTCTTCTTGCTGAGTTGCCCCCTCTTAGTGCCCTCCTTGCGGGCAAGGAGAGCCAGGTACAGAGCGTGTCCCTTGTTACAGCCCACACTTTTCTGCATGATACCCGAGCAACAGTACGATCAGCGCCATCCGTCCCCGCCGATCACTCCTGGGACTGTGCTGTGCCACCAATCACTGCACAAGTGGCCCATGGCTGCAGGTGTGTGGCCCCTGAGTCTCCTGCCACTGCGCTGTCACTCTGTCTTCTGTGCAACAGTGGTGTCTCTAGCTTTCATATTTAGGGGGGGCACATGGGGGGACAGGAACAAAAGTAGGGGGGCCCAACTATAAAAATTATATATATATATATATATATATATATACATACATACACACACACACACACACACATACATACACACACACACACACGCTGCCTTGAAAAAAGTATTCATACCCCTTGAAATTTTCCACATTTTGTCATGTTACAACCAAAAATGTAAATGTATTTTATGTGATAGACCAACATAAAGTGCCAGGTTAGGTGATATACAGTAGTGCCAGGATAGGGTGGTATAGTGCCATTAGGTGATATACAGTAGTGCCAGGTTAGGGTGGTATAGTGCCAGGTTAGGTGATATACAGTAGTGCCATGTTAGGGTGGTATAGTGCGTGCCAGGTTAGAGTAATATAGTGCCAGGTTAGAGTAATATAGTGCCAGGTTAGGGTGGTATAGTGCCAGGTTAGGGTGGTATAGTGTCAGGTTAGGGGGTATAGTGCCAGGTTAGGGTGGTATAGTGCCAGGTTAGAGTAATATAGTGCCAGGTTAGGGTGGTATAGTGCCAGGTTAGGGTGGTATAGTGTCAGGTTAGGGTGGTATAGTGCCAGGTTAGAGTAATATAGTGCCAGGTTAGGGTGGTATAGTGCCAGGTTAGGGTGGTATAGTGTCAGGTTAGGGTGGTATAGTGTCAGGTTAGGGTGGTATAGTGTCAGGTTAGGGTGGTATAGTGCCAGGTTAGAGTAATATAGTGCCAGGTTAGGGTGGTATAGTGCCAGGTTAGGGTGGTATAGTGTCAGGTTAGGGTGGTATAGTGTCAGGTTAGGGTGGTATAGTGTCAGGTTAGGGGGTATAGTGCCAGGTTAGGTGGGGTATAGTGCCAGAGTAAGTACATGACAACAAGAATAGATAAGCAAATGCTGGTCCTGTTCCTCTCTTCCTCTGTCACCTGCTGCATTAAAAGTCTAAATGAATCCATGACTATCCCAGTGTCCCTGCTGCTGCTGCTGCTGCTGCAGAACCTCCTTCTCCCCCAGGCTCTCTGAAGTAAACAAAGAAAGAAAAAACTCACATGTGTAGAAGCACATTAAGGACTGATTCTGGCTTCTTCTTCCTGGAACTGAAGTCAAAATGTGGCGGGTGGGAGGGGAAGAGGGAGGGGCTGCAACATGGGCAAAGTATGATTGGCTAACAGTGAGGTGAGATGAGATGCATATATCCCCCTCCTCCCTGTGATGGTCGAGTCGGGACACTGAAATCATCATCGTGCAGCCCCCTGCGTCTTACTGCTGTGCTGTGCTGTGCTGTGAACCCTTTTCTGCACACACTCACAGTACAGGTTGGAGATGGTCTGCTGGCTTTGCCTTTTGTCATTATGACAAGCAGAAGCCCCGACACTGAGGAATGGATGATCGGCACAGCAATTACAGAGCGATTCTCTGTGTTTCTATCCCTCCAGCAGCTGAGAGCTTACAGGAGGGGGGAAGGGAGACACACACACAGGGAATCGCTCTATTGCCGTGAGGATCGTTTTCATTTGGGGGGGGGGGGGGGGGGCACAGCTGTTCAACAACTCCGCTCTTCCATGCAGCAACTTCCTCCCGCCCCCCCCCCCTGTACACTGCACGGCCGGGGAGCGGAGAGTGAGCCCCCACCCTGCAGGTAGAACATTGTGATGTGCCGGAGGGGGGGCGTCACCTCACACACACACTAAAAACACTTTCACAGACTTTCCAGGGAGAGGAGGAGAGCACCCACTGTGTGTTCTGCTGGGGTCATCTGAGCAGTGTGTAGACTGCCAGCTACTCACCAGCGCCCCCTTCATGCGGCGCCCATGGCACTTGCTATGTCTGCCATACCCTGGATACGCCACTGCTTGGGGAAGACTTACTGCGTAATGATCTGTTTTTCCTTTTTTTCCTTTATATGCATTTTTCCTTTATATGCATATAGGTGGGGAGTATACAGATAGTATGTAGGTGAGGAGGGGAGTATACAGATAGTATATAGGTGGGGAGGGGAGTATACAGATAGTATATAGGTGGGGAGTATACAGATAGTATGTAGGTGGGGAGGGGGGTATACAGATAGTATATAGGTGGGGAGGGGAGTATACAGATAGTATATAGGTGGGGAGTATACAGATAGTATGTAGGTGGGGAGGGGGGTATACAGATAGTATATAGGTGGGGAGGGGAGTATACAGATAGTATATAGGTGGGGAGTATACAGATAGTATGTAGGTGGGGAGGGGGGTATACAGATAGTACACAGGTGGGGAGTATACAGATAGTATATAGGTGGGTATACAGATAGTACATAGTTGGGGAGTATACAGATAGTATGTAGGTGAGGAGAGGAGTATACAGATACTATGTAGGTGAGGAGGGGAGTATACAGATAGTATATAGGTGGGGAGTATACAGATAGTATGTAGGTGAGGAGGGGAGTATACAGATAGTATATAGGTGGGGAGGGGAGTATACAGATAGTATATAGGTGGGGAGTATACAGATAGTATGTAGGTGGGGAGGGGGGTATACAGATAGTACACAGGTGGGGAGTATACAGATAGTATATAGGTGGGTATACAGATAGTACATAGTTGGGGAGTATACAGATAGTATGTAGGTGAGGAGAGGAGTATACAGATACTATGTAGGTGAGGAGGGGAGTATACAGATAGTATATAGGTGGGGAGGGGGGTATACATATGTAGCGGCCTCACCCTCTCTCCTTCTTTCCTCGGTTTTGCACACCAACTCATGTCTAGGGGTTCCTGGGTTGTGAGAGTGAGATGCGCCACGGCCCATGTCCTCCCCATTGTAGTAGGGAGGTGAAGGCCACTTCCTGATGTTTCCTCGGGCCGGTGTGTTCTGTGAATGCACTGAGTCTGTAATTGCAAGCTCACCAGCCTCCCCTCTGCTTCCAGTAACTGGAGTTCACACACCGGAGAAAGGTCCAACACTTGTTTATTTGGCACTCCAATAGCAAAGCACGATAAACAGTTCTTTTAACAGCAGACTGGTTGGGACCTATAACCTTGCCAACGGTGGGATGAGCAGATCAAGGCACTTCCTAACGTTTCAGTTCTATGCCACTATACTATGACCAGCGGCGCCTAAGCCAATCCGGCTGTTACAGAACAGGAAGGATGGGGTCTCTTCCAGCAACCCCTATGAACAGCAATGGAGCCCTCTTCGATACGCTGTGGCCCCTATCAGGGGGATGTGTCCT
Organism: Rana muscosa; assembly: GCA_029206835.1. Classification (NCBI taxonomy): domain Eukaryota; kingdom Metazoa; phylum Chordata; class Amphibia; order Anura; family Ranidae; genus Rana; species Rana muscosa. Next base: position 77,518,870 of record CM055116.1, on the reverse strand, counting down.
CCCAAGAGAGTTCCCAGAGAACCACTGTCACCGGGTTGGTGCTGCTCCGGGTCTCTAGTGGGTAACCTCCCCGGCCTCCTCACCTCAGGTACGAGTCCCTCCGCTCAGGGACCCTCGGACAGTCCACCCTAGCGGGACCCAGTCGAAGGTACTGGGCCCCAGGCCTCCTCGATAGTACCTCACCCCAGGCTAAAGGTGCCTGGGATGGACGCCAACATGATTCCGGACCAGGCCATGGGCACCTGGACCAGACTCCTGGATCTCCCGCACCCAGGCCTAAGGGCCCTGGGTGCGGACCGCAACCCTCCTCCGAGGACCTCCTTCTCCGCAAAGACCTCGTGGTAAGGGCATCTCCCCCTTTTATCTCCTCCCATCAACGGCCCGGCGGGTTCCCCGCCCCAGCCATACCATCTCCAGGAAGGGACAAAACAGGGAGCACTGCGAAGATGATTCTACCTGAAGCCTGTGGGTACCTCGCCACCCACAGGCAAAGGAGAATATTACATCCTCCAATCCTCCACGAAACAAAAAGGGGTCTGAATTCTAACACAATTATACACCTGGGTCACACTATTGCCCAGGTGTATCCCATCAATTTGAGGACCCCGCTACACACTCCCCCCTGTAATTTGACGCTGGTCCCCAGCGTCAGGTGCACACCCATGCCTCCCATAAAGTGGTGACATGGAGTGAAACCCCTGAGGCAGTTCCTCTAAATTTCCCAAGTGCCAAGACCTGCTCAGGGAATGGGGAACATATAAAACAACTTATGTCATAAAACACTTTAAACATCTGCATAGTCACAGCCCCTCTCCCACACTGTCTAAGAGCCACCCACTCTCAATGATCTTGACTGACGATTCTCCTGCAGGGGAAAGAAAAACAACATCCTAACATAATTTCGTGTCATTTGGGATGAGTGGGCCCGTCAGCCGAGAGACCCACTCACTCCAACAAGCAAGGTGATGTGTGGGTGAAATATTTTCAAACATTTGTTGCGCAACACTGCCACCTGGTGACAACGCCGCGGTCATGACACTCAACGAATCTTCGTTCTTCCAGCTTTTCCCTACTCTGCCACTATTCCCAAATGTCCTTGCCTTTGGCACATGAAGAAAAGGGGAAACACGAAAACACAACAGTCCCCAAGTCTCCAACGAGAAAAAGAAAAGCCCAAACAAAAACAAAAGCAGGGCACAGTCCTGCGTGTCTGGGAATGGCTCTTCCAGAAAGTTCAAGTGCACAAAAGAAATAAACAGGAGTTCTTTTCTCCTATAAGTAAAACTTTGGATCCGGCAGGTACAGGGGTTTCAGGTGTTTGTCAAATGCCTCTATCGAATACTCGACATCTTCTCCTTCTCTTCTGCAAATGACTATCTTGTCAGCATGGATATGGCGCCCCAATTTCCATTCAGCTTTGCAGTCCTCAAACCTCTTAGACACTGCCGGCACACATTCCAGGTACCTGCGAGCATGGGGCACCTTCAACTTGTCCCACACAAACTCGTCATACCATCTTGTTCTCCAGACTTCCACCTCATACAGCAAGTCCCGGGGTAGATACGGGTACTCCCACCCATATTCCCGAGCTACTTTATGGCAAAACAGTCTCTGCAAGCGGGCCAAAGGTGGCATAGTGGCTTTCTCTCCAGTTCCAGGCAGCACAATAGCTTCCGGATGCCGAGGTACCTTTACCAGCTCACTGGAAATGACTTTCGGCGCTCTCAGAGAAGCGCGGGGTGTCCCCACAACCAAAGTAGGTGAGGTAACAGTAGCTGAGGACACAGGTGGAGGGGTAGGTTCCCTCGTAAGCTGCGGGTCTTCCACCCGAGGCGTGCTGTCTCCTGTGTACATAGGTGAATCCCGTACCGCACGGGAAGCAAGAAGTGGCACTCTATCCCAGCCCTTGCGGCTGAACAGTTCGTCTATCTCGCCATCATCTCCGCAATCAGACAGCGACTCTAGGTCGGAGGTGTCATACATCTCCGCAGGCAGATATCTTCCGGTGGACACAGAATCAACCTCCCTGGGGGGCTCCACCTCCAATGGGCCCCCGACACCTCCAACCACCACCACAGTCCCAGCCCCTGGCTCACCTGACCCTTGTAGAGGACTGGGAAGTCCGGGACTTCCTTCTCGACCGGCGCCATCCAGGCCAGGCAAGCAGCGGGGTGAAGCTCGACCACGTCCATAGGATGCCTGTACTAGGCCAACTTTCCTCTTCGGTGGTGGGAGCAGAGAACTTGTGGCGACCGAGGCAGCATCCTCGGATTTTTCTCTGTTGGGCAGTCCATCGCCCTGGTCAGCGCGCACGGGAACCTCGACAGAGGCCTTGACCTCCCCTTCCGGAGTAGCAGTACCCGTGAGGTGGTTGAGGCGAAAGGCCAGGGGCCTTGCTGTGGACGACTCGACCTCAAAAAGGAATTCTCTGCACTCCTCACATCGCCCGAATGGCTTCAGGGTGACCACCAGTCCCGAGCAGCCGGGACAGATCACACCGAGGGCCTCCGTGTCTCTGCAAGTGTACAGAGCCAACCGCCCTCGGGGCCTAAGTCTTATCCCCGTGTCTGTGATGGGGGCAGCAAAGGAAGTCATTCTCGTGGGGTGAGGAACCATAATCCACGGGGCACTTGAGGTCATCCCGACTATCTGCTGCTCCATCATGCACTGACCCCGCGCCGGAGTCTCCACGTGTATCCCCACACTTGGCCAGACTCCTCCCATGAGCTGTACATTTTCGCGGGCTTCCTCTTGACTCCGCCCACGAACGATGTCGCCATGGTGTGCCTCGTGGCGCAGTGCGTTAACAGTCCCCACGTGCAGTACGTCACACGGCTGGACCTCTCCCTTTTTCCGCTCCTCCGCATGGGCCTTTCCCGTGTTAGGGTCATTTCCACAACTCCGCACTTTGGCCAGTAATATGGCCGATCTGCTCGGAACTCCTCTGGGCAGCAAAGTTCAAATGTAGACATTCTCAAGTCCATCTTTAGAACACACTCTATCCCGGACTCACGAGCCCCCACGTGTAGCGGCCTCACCCTCTCTCCTTCTTTCCTCGGTTTTGCACACCAACTCATGTCTAGGGGTTCCTGGGTTGTGAGAGTGAGATGCGCCACGGCCCATGTCCTCCCCATTGTAGTAGGGAGGTGAAGGCCACTTCCTGATGTTTCCTCGGGCCGGTGTGTTCTGTGAATGCACTGAGTCTGTAATTGCAAGCTCACCAGCCTCCCCTCTGCTTCCAGTAACTGGAGTTCACACACCGGAGAAAGGTCCAACACTTGTTTATTTGGCACTCCAATAGCAAAGCACGATAAACAGTTCTTTTAACAGCAGACTGGTTGGGACCTATAACCTTGCCAACGGTGGGATGAGCAGATCAAGGCACTTCCTAACGTTTCAGTTCTATGCCACTATACTATGACCAGCGGCGCCTAAGCCAATCCGGCTGTTACAGAACAGGAAGGATGGGGTCTCTTCCAGCAACCCCTATGAACAGCAATGGAGCCCTCTTCGATACGCTGTGGCCCCTATCAGGGGGATGTGTCCTCCCAAGAAAGTTCCCAGAGGCCCACTGTCACCGGGTTGGTGCTGCTCCGGGTCTCTAGTGGGTAACCTCCCCGGCCTCCTCACCTCAGGTACGAGTCCCTCCGCTCAGGGACCCTCGGACAGTCCACCCTAGCGGGACCCAGTCGAAGGTACTGGGCCCCAGGCCTCCTCGATAGTACCTCACCCCAGGCTAAAGGTGCCTGGGATGGACGCCAACATGATTCCGGACCAGGCCATGGGCACCTGGACCAGACTCCTGGATCTCCCGCACCCAGGCCTAAGGGCCCTGGGTGCGGACCGCAACCCTCCTCCTCCGAGGACCTCCTTCTCCGCAAAGACCTCGTGGTAAGGGCGTCTCCCCCTTTTATCTCCTCCCATCAACGGCCCGGCGGGTTCCCCGCCCCAGCCATACCATCTCCAGGAAGGGACAAAACAGGGAGCACTGCGAAGATGATTCTACCTGAAGCCTGTGGGTACCTCGCCACCCACAGGCAAAGGAGAATATTACATCCTCCAATCCTCCACGAAACAAAAAGGGGTCTGAATCCTAACACAATTATACACCTGGGTCACACTATTGCCCAGGTGTATCCCATCAATTTGAGGACCCTGCTACACATATTATATATAGGTGGGGAGTATACAGATAGTATATAGGTGGGGATTATACAGATAGTATGTAGGTGGGGAGGGGGTATACAGATAGTACATAGGTGGGGAGTATACAGATAGTATATAGGTGGGTATACAGATAGTACATAGTTGGGGAGTATACAGATAGTATGTAGGTGAGGAGAGTATACAGATACTATGTAGTGTAGGTGAGGAGGGGAGTATACAGATACTATGTAGGTGGGGGAGGGGAGTATACAGATAGTATATAGGTGGGGAGTTAGTATACAGATAGTATATAGGTGGGGAGGGGGGTATACAGATAGTACATAGGTGGGGAGTATACAGATAGTATGTAGGTGAGGAGGGGAGTATACAGATACTATGTAGGTGGGGGAGGGGAGTATACAGATACTATGTAGGTGGGGAGTAGGGTTGCCACCTCATCCCTTTAAACCCAAACACATATGAATTACACAGGTTCTGAGGATAATTTAATGCAGATAAGGCACCAAGTGAGTTTAATTACCACCTTAATCAGCCACAGAACCTGTGTAATTAATATGTGTTCAGTTTTAAAGGGATTAGGTGGCAACCCTAGTGGGGAGGGGGGTATACAGATAGTATATAGGTGGGGAGTATACAGATAGTATATAGGTGGGGAGGGGGTATACAGATAGTATATAGGTGGGGAGTATACAGATAGTATATAGGCGGGGAGGGGGTATATAGATAGTATATAGGTGGGGAGGAGTATACAGATAGTATATAGGCGGGGAGGGGTATATAGGTGTAGGGGGAGGGGAGTATACATATAGTATAGAGGTGGGGGTATAAAGATAGTATATAAGGAGTATACAGATAGTATAAAGAGGGGTAGGTATTTTTTTTACTGACTCTCGAAGGCCTGCAGGAAGAGCTTGTGTCGGATTTGCTTTATCTTGGTCCCCCTGGGGGGTTGTCCGGTGTTGGGGGAGGTGCCATAAGAAGGGAGGGAGGTCACACACTAACCCGCTGTAGACCCGCCTACAGTGCGCACTGCTCGCTCCCCTCTTAGGCCGTCCTCTCGCTCCTCCGCGCCGCTCATTGGCCGCCACCCTGCTCCTCCGCTCATTGCCCGCCACCATGCTCCTCCGCTCCGCTCATTGCCTGCCACCATGCACCTCCGCGCCGCTCATTGGCCGCCACCAAGGCATTTCGCGCCGTTCATTGGCCCGCCTGCCTGTCCGTCACCTGGGGGGCCCGATCTAAACTTCAATACCGCAACCGCGGGAAGAGGAGGAGCGCGAGGCATGCCGGGAGAAAGGGGCGGAGCCTAGAAAAGAGCGCGGATCTGACTGACTCCTTACAGGAATCCCCAATATACCCAGATATAGAGGTGTGACCTGCGTACTCTCTGTATATATTATATATACACTGTCCTATATATATATATATATATATATCTATATACTATATCCCCGTATATACCAGATATAGAGGTGTGACATGTGTACTCTCTGTATATACTATATATACACTGTCCTATCTATATATATATATATATATATATATATATATATATATCCCCGCATATACCCAGATATAGAGGTGTGACGTGTGTACTGTCTGTATATACTTTATATACACTGTCCTACATATATATATATATATATATATATATATATATATATATATATATATATATATTGTGACAGGAGGGTCACTTTGGACACAGTGTGAGCCAGTAAATAATGGACATTAAGAAATATATCTTGGGCTACCTAAAATGGGTCTGTAATATTTATCCACCATATCCCCAAGGATATCTGTAAAGGACTATTTACTGTTTCTGAACTCAACAGGTTAATTGAGAGATACTGAGGTGTTCAGCCTCAATCACCTGTCTAGTGTAATGCTAATGAATTCCAGCTTCTAGAAGACCTGTTCATTGTTTGTAGTGATGTGGATTGGGGAAATTAAGTCTGTCCTTGTGTGTATTGTAAAGTATCAGACAGTCTGGTGACTATAAAGGGCATGCATAGTCATTCAAACATAAAGGGGATTATTAAAGTCTGTTGTCTCCTAACAGACGTCAAAATAATGTGTTGAGCCTTGTAATGTGTGGGTGGAGCTGGGCCATTGTTCATGTTAAACTAATGTGTATTAGATGTATATAAAAGTTACAATGTTTCTCAATAAAAGGCATTCGATTTAGGAAGATACAGAGTGCGTCTCGTTCTTCCAGAAGGATTAATTATATGGGAAGTGGTCGCCTGGCTGTGGAAGATTGGTAGCGAGTGAATGTGTGTCCAGGAGAGGAGGACAGCGGAAACGGCGTTAACCCCCTTCGTATTTGGGGTGCCGTTACATTGGTTGGCAGCAGCGGGATTTTCCCTCCAGTTCCTGGGACACTCCAAACCACCACAGTGAATGACCAGCTATGCAGCCTGCAGGAAAGTCACGCTGAAAGACCTACTTGAGAGCAGAGATGGACCAGAAGAAGGGTGATGCAGGACCCCGGTCAGTTGAAGATTTGTTTCAGCAACGAATTCAACAGCGCTTGGCATTATATGGTGCTAACCCATTAGAGACCGCCATACAGGAAGCCATTAGAGGCATCCAGCTGCAGGATGCGTGACAAGAGGGAGAACGACAGCGTCAAGAGAGAGAACGAGAGCGACAAAAGAGAGAACTAGAGCGGCAACATGAGCGGAGAATGGCGGAAATACAGCAATCGGAGATTGCCTACAGACAGCTGCTAGAATCTGCTCAGCAGCAGGGTGGGGCCCCCTTTGCCTGGGACTATCAGGAAATACCAGTGGACAACTCTGAAATCCTGGCTGAAGAATAGGCAGTGGAAAATCTGGAGATTGCCATCCCTAAAGCCGAAGTGGATGATATGGAGTTCCAGGGAGCTAGCCTGGCTGAAAAATCAGCAGTGGAAAATCTGGAGATTGCCATCCCTAAAGCCGAAGTGGATGATATGGAGTTCCAGGGAGCTAGGGCAGTTGGCTCATCTCCCCAGCCACAGATTACAGAAGGTATGGACTTAAGGGACTGTTCAGAGGATGTTAGGGATTATGCATCGCCTGCCCAAGTACTGGCAGCAGGACAGAGTACTGCAGACCCCGGCTCTACACCCGTGGCAGTTTTGGAGGCCCGAGGTGAGAAGGTGATGGTTCCTCTTTCCCAGGGGATTTCAGAGATGCAGGAAGGAGAAGCAGTCCTTTTCCCTCCCCAACAGTTAGCCAGAGCAGATGGTGTTAAGTCCCCAGCAGAAGTGCTGGCAACAGGGCAGAGTGATAGATACCTCTGCCCAGCACCGGAAACAACTGTGGAGTTTCAGGGAGCCGGGGCAGTTGGCCCCTCTCTCCAGCAACAAGCTGAGGTGGTAAAGCTTTTACCCCCAGCTGAATCACTGGCAGCAGGGCAGAATGCTACTGGCCGCTGCACACAACTGCCACTTGAGCGGATATCGGTGGATGGGACTGCGGTCTCCACTCACAGCAACCCCGCACAAGAGCTGGCAACAGAGCAGAGTGCCACGGGCCTCTGCTCTCAACTAACAGAAGAGGGAGTTCCGGTGGTACTGGATGGGACTTCGGTCCTCACTGACACAACCCCAGAAAATGGTGTGACACTGAGACATGAGGATGTCAGCCTTGCTTTGCAAGCACTGGGGGATTTTCACCTACCACAAGTGGATGGGACTTCAGTCTCCACTTGTATACCCCAGGGATGCCGGGCAGTCGACCCAGATCCCCAACAGCATGACAGACTGAGCCCAGTCACCCTGTCTTCTCTCCAGCGGCTGAAAGGACTCCAGGGAGAAGGGCCAGTCCAGGCCTCTCCCCAGCGGCGGGTATGTTCTCTGAGAGAGGCAGAGGTTGGCTGGGTAAGTAATGCTCTGTTTGGAGCAATTTATTTGGGGTACTGTGTGGATACCGGCATTAGAGGAATGGACCTATGGACTAACTTCGGAGTCAACCCGTCTGGGGTCGCCTCCTCTGTTAGTCTCCTGCCGAAAGGGGAGATGTGTGACAGGAGGGTCACTTTGGACACAGGGTGAGCCAGTAAATAATGGACATTAAGAAATATATCTTGGGCTACCTAAAATGGGTCTGTAATATTTATCCACCATATCCCCAAGGATATCTGTAAAGGACTATTTACTGTTTCTGAACTCAACAGGTTAATTGAGAGATACTGAGGTGTTCAGCCTCAATCACCTGTCTAGTGTAATGCTAATGAATTCCAGCTTCTAGAAGACCTGTTCATTGTTTGTGGTGATGTGGATTGGGGAAATTAAGTCTGTCCTTGTGTGTATTGTAAAGTATCAGAAAGTCTGGTGACTATAAAGGGCATGCATAGTCATTCAAACATAAAGGGGATTATTAAAGTCTGTTGTCTCCTAACAGACGTCAAAATAATGTGTTGAGCCTTGTAATGTGTGGGTGGAGCTGGGCCATTGTTCATGTTAAACTAATGTGTATTAAATGTATATAAAAGTTACAATGTTTCTCAATAAAAGGCATTTGATTTAGGAAGATACAGAGTGCGTCTCGTTCTTCCAGAAGGATTAATTATATGGGAAGTGGTCGCCTGGCTGTGGAAGATTGGTAGCGAGTGGATGTGTGTCCAGGAGAGGGGGACAGCGGAAACGGCATTAACCCCCTTCGTATTTGGGGTGCCGTTACATACATATATATATATATTGTGACAGCAGGAAGGTAAAGTCACCTGGTTGCATCCAGGGGGGTAGATATATTTCTCCCAGATTCAGGCTTTATGCCGACTTATACAACTAGGGAGTTGATGAAGCCCAGCTGAGGCTAGTGGGCTCATGGATGACTCATACCTCTAGAGAGAGGGCTGGGCGTCGTGCAGGCAGGGAGTTGATGAGACCAGCTGAAGCTTGTCAGCTCATTTAAGGCCTTTATAAAAACTCCCAGCTTCATTAGATGTTAGCTCATGCCTGGACCCAGACCTGTGTGGACTGTCTAGGGAGAGTGAACCCCTGTGCGGTGAGGCAAAGCCTGTGTGGCTATTTGTTTGGACTTTTACTAAACCAGGGACTTAGGGACTAGGACAGCACCAGGCTGATCCCAGTTGTTAGTTTAGGAAACCTGCATGTTTAGTCAGAGGTCAAACTGACCAGGATTTATTTTGTTTATGTTTCTTTTTGGCTTTGCTGTGTTTTTGTCACTGTACATAGAGAAATAAACCGCACCTTTTGATTTTGAAAACCACAACCTCCGTCTGCTGGCCCTGTTTTTGTGTGGGGAGCCCAACCAGGGGGTCACACACACCCGCTACCGAGTTAACCCCCTCACAGTTGGTGGAGAACCAGTGGCAGTTTTTTTTAAGCCAGCATGGAGGAGATACTGAAACAGCTGGCTCTAGCAAATGCCAATCAACAGCAGACAAATGCAGGTTTGCAAAGGAGCCTTGCAGCCCAGCAGCAAGCTCATCAACAAGCCCAGCAGCAATCTGAGGCCCGCTTCATAGACCTGTTACAGAAGCAAGAGCAGAGACTACAACAAATGGAAGCAGTAATGCAGCAACGTCCGCAGACCAGTGAGGAAAGCCGTCCCACTAATACCGCGTCCTTTGGGGTGAGTCGTTTATTGACAAAAATGACTGGAGAGGATGATCCAGAGGTATTTTTGACCACATTTGAAAGGACTGCTGAAAGAGAAAAGTGGCCTGAGGAGCAGTGGGCTGGACTGGTAGCTCCTCTGTTAACTGGTGAATCGCAGAAGGCTTACTATGACCTAGAGCCTGACCAAGCAAAAGACTATGTGATGCTAAAAGCTGAAATATTGGCAAGGCTGGGTGTCACCCTGGCTGTCCGGGCTCAGCGTGTGCATAACTGGACTTTCCAGCTTGGAAAACCCCCCAGGTCTCAAATGTATGATCTCATTCACCTGAGCAGGAAGTGGCTACAGCCAGAGACTTTGTCCGCACCGGAGATTGTGGAACGTGTTGTGATGGATCGTTTCTTGAGAGCTCTTCCTACCGCCATTCAAAAGTGGGTAAGCCATGGAGACCCAGAAACGGCCGGTAAACTTGTGGATCGTGTAGAGAGATACTTGGCTACAGAGAACCTGACGGCCTCTTCCAGAGACTCTCGGACTTTCCACCCTAAGACCAGACCATCCCCAGGGGCGGATAAGAGGATTCCAAGGGGTGAGGGTGGAGAGAGTGAGAGGGTGGGAGCTCTACCCAAAGTTTGGCGAGAACAGCCTGGGAAGTCAGGGGCTCAAGAGGCAGCCAAATGGATTGTTTGCTACCGCTGCCGGCAAGCGGGACATATTGCAGCAAATTGCCCGGTTGTGGAGGAACCCATGCAATGTGACTTTCTGATGGACAGACGTCAGTCGCTGTGTGCGACAGTCGCATGCACTGCCATTCGGGGAACTGAGAAACATTTATGCAAAATGTGTATTAATGGTAGAAATGTTGTGGTATTACTGGATTCAGGTAGCCTTGTGACCCTGATAAAGGCTGAATTAGTTAAAACAGAGGTCTCTGGGAATAGCAAGGTAGCTGTTATTTGTGTGCATGGGGACACCCGAGAGTATCCAGTGACTACAGTGTGTTTCGAGACCCCCAAAGGTACCCTCTCTCATCCAGTGGGGTTAGTATCTCAATTACCGCATGATGCCATTGTGGGAAGGGATTTTCCGAAGTTCTGGGAACTGTGGGATGATCCTGAGCCCCCCACTGGTGCCCCTATGTACCAGGAATGTGATAGCCAGAACTCCTCTGAGAGTGGTGAGGACTCTCCAGAATTTCCCTTGTCAGTATTGGCAGGGGAGACTCAAGAAACTGGAGAGGAGCCCACCTCCTCAGACGAAAACCTACCGTCTGTGGAGTTTTCTGATCTGGAGGTTCACAGGGAAAATTTTGCCACAGAACAGTTAAAAGACCCCGCCCTAATAAAGGCACGGGAAAACGTAGTGGAAATAGATGGCGAGTTAGTGAACCCAGATAATACCTGCACTTACCCATACTTCAGCGTAGAGAAGGACCTACTGTATCGGGTGGCAAAAAGGGCAGAAGAAACCGTTGAGCAGCTTGTGGTGCCCAAACCTTACAGGAAGTTGGTGTTGGAGTTGGCCCATGGGCACATTCTTGGAGGTCATCTGGGGACAGAGAAAACCCGAGAGAGGGTATTACAGAGATTCTATTGGCCTGGGGTGATGAAGGACATAGAAAATTATTGTTCCTCCTGCCCTGTGTGTCAGAGGTCGGCCCCGATGCCACATTTCCGTAGCCCGCTGGTCCCTCTACCCATCATTGAGGTCCCGTTTGAGAGGATCGCAATGGATTTGGTAGGTCCTATAATCAAGTCCGCTAGGGGGCACCAGTACATATTGGTTATAATGGACTATGCCACCCGTTATCCAGAAGCGATCCCTCTCAGAAATACCTCGGCCAAAACCATAGCCAAAGAGCTATCTCTTGTTTTTAGCCGGGTGGGTATTTGTAAAGAACTGCTTACGGACCAAGGTACACCCTTTATGTCCCGGGTTATGAAAGAGCTGTGTAAATTGTTCAAAGTGACGCAATTGCGTACATCTGTGTATCACCCCCAAACCGATGGGCTGGTTGAAAGATTCAACAAAACCCTAAAACAAATGTTGAAGAAAGTGGTGGATAGAGATGGAAAGGATTGGGACTGTCTACTTCCTTATTTGATGTTTGCTATTAGGGAGGTGCCCCAATCCTCTACGGGATTCTCCCCCTTTGAGTTACTGTATGGGAGACACCCAAGAGGGCTGTTGGATATTGCCAAGGAAACTTGGGAAAGTGAGAGTTCTCCCCACAGGAGTGTGATTGAGCATGTCGCCCTGATGCAAGATCGAATTGCACAGGTAATGCCCATCGTGAAGGAACATTTGGCCCAAGCGCAGTTGGCACAGCAGAGAGTGTACAACCGTGGAGCAAAGACCCGTACCTTTTCCCCGGGGGATAGGATATTGGTACTTGTCCCTACGGTTGAAAGTAAATTCCTTGCCAAATGGCAAGGCCCCTACGAGATAATGGAAAAAGTGAGCGAAGTGAATTACAAGGTCAGACAACCAGGAAGGCGAAAGCCCGAACAGATATATCACGTTAATCTGTTGAAAGCCTGGAGGGATAGAGAGTCCCTAGTCGCAGAAACTTGGTCACCAGCTCAAACTGGTTGCGTGATTCCGGAGGTTGGAATAGCAGCCACCTTGTCACAACCCCAACAACAGGAGGTTAAGGAGTTTGTGCTTCGCAACAAGGAGGTGTTCTCTGAGCTGCCGGGACAAACATCTGGGGTAGAGCATGATATTATTACCCCGCCCGGTGAAAGGGTGAAGTTAAAACCCTATCGGATCCCAGAGGCCCGACGGGAGACAATACGGGAGGAAGTACAGAAAATGCTGAACTTAGGGGTGATAGAGGAGTCCCAAAGTGATTGGTCTAGTCCCATTGTGTTGGTGCCTAAACCGGATGGGAGCTGGCGATTTTGTAACGATTTTCGTCAGTTGAACAAAGTTACAAAATTTGACACCTACCCCATGCCACGTATAGATGAGTTGATCGACCGGCTGGGAACAGCCCGATACATGACGACTCTTGACCTCACAAAAGGGTATTGGCAAATTCCCCTGGCCAAGTCGGCCAAAGAGAAAACCGCATTTGTAACCCCAGACGGGGCGTTCCAATATAAGAGAATGCCGTTCGGGTTACAGAATGCGCCGGCCACATTCCAGCGGAAAATGGACCAGATACTGAGGCCCCATCGGAAGTATGCTGCGGCTTACCTGGATGACGTAATTGTCCATAGCACAGATTGGGCCTCACATCTGCCAAAAGTGCAAGCAGTCCTAGACTCTATCCGGGAAGCGGGGTTTACGGCTAACCCCAAGAAGTGTACCATTGGGCAGGAGGAGGCCAAATATCTTGGGTACACCATTGGCAGGGGAGTGATAAAACCCCAACTCAACAAAGTCGAGGCCATCCAGAGTTGGCCACGTCCCAACAGCAAGAAGCAGGTATGGGCCTTTCTGGGAATCGCGGGTTATTATCGGCGCTTCATTCCCCACTTTGCTTCTAAGGCTGTGCCCCTAACCAACCTGACGAAAGGGAAAGGGTCGGTCATGATTAAATGGACCCCCGAGGCTGAGGCAGCATTCCAATTCTTGAAACAAGCCTTATGTAGCCAGCCAGTGTTGTACTCACCCGACTTCTCTAAAGACTTTGTCGTACAAAGTGATGCGTCAGATGTGGGGTTAGGAGCAGTATTGTCCCAGGTCTGGAACGGGGAAGAGCACCCAGTCATTTACCTCAGCAGGAAGTTGAAGTCCCATGAGGTAAATTACGCCACGGTTGAAAAGGAGTGTTTAGCGGTGAAGTGGGCTCTAGATTCCCTTCGGTACTATCTGCTAGGTAGGCACTTTGACATGGTTACGGATCACGCTCCGTTAAAGTGGATGGCTCAAAACAAGGAGACAAATAGAAGAGTGAATAGGTGGTTCCTGGCCCTACAGGAATTCAACTTCACAGTAAAGCATCGCCCTGGCGTTCAAATGGGGAATGTGGATGCTTTGTCTCGAGTACATGAATGCCTGATTGCTGGTGTTCCAACCCCAAGGTTAAAACAAGAGGGGGGGGGTATGTGACAGCAGGAAGGTAAAGTCACCTGGTTGCATCCAGGGGGGTAGATATATTTCTCCCAGATTCAGGCTTTATGCCGACTTATACAACTAGGGAGTTGATGAAGCCCAGCTGAGGCTAGTGGGCTCATGGATGACTCATACCTCTAGAGAGAGGGCTGGGCGTCATGCAGGCAGGGAGTTGATGAGACCAGCTGAAGCTTGTCAGCTCATTTAAGGCCTTTATAAAAACTCCCAGCTTCATTAGATGTTAGCTCATGCCTGGACCCAGACCTGTGTGGACTGTCTAGGGAGAGTGAACCCCTGTGCGGTGAGGCAAAGCCTGTGTGGCTATTTGTTTGGACTTTTACTAAACCAGGGACTTAGGGACTAGGACAGCACCAGGCTGATCCCAGTTGTTAGTTTAGGAAACCTGCATGTCAGAGCTCAAACTGACCAGGATTTATTTTGTTTATGTTTCTTTTTGGCTTTGCTGTGTTTTTGTCACTGTACATAGAGAAATAAACCGCACCTTTTGATTTTGAAAACCACAACCTCCGTCTGCTGGCCCTGTTTTTGTGTGGGGAGCCCAACCAGGGGGTCACACACACCCGCTACCGAGTTAACCCCCTCACAATATATATATATATATATATATATATATATATATATATATATATACTATATCCCCATATATACCAGATATAGAGGTGTGACATGTGTACTCTCTGTATATACTATATATACACTGTCCTATATATCTCTATATACCAGGCAATTCCAAAGTCCGGCCCGGGTTCTGGTTTTGAATGGCCCGCCTGGTTATCTAAACATATATATCTTTTATGGCCCCCGACGATCTCCTAGAGCCGGGGACACAAAAGATGCATACGCCTTGGAGAGGATGGGGAGGAGGCGGGACAAGTGCCATACACACACAGGAGCAGGGCCGGCGCTACCACTAGGCGGACTAGGCGACCGCTTAGGGCGCACTGCCACCTAGGGCACCTGGCCGCTGGTTATTCTACTCCCGCACTGTCCTCCACAGAGCTTGCACACGATCCACCAGCGCTCTGACAGCGCCCCCAGCCCCCCCCCACCACGAGCACAGCTCGAGTTCTCCGCTCTGACATGTGTCACATGGCATGGGTCCTGGCTGCAACCCCCCCAGGGCGCTCTCCGCTCTCTGATGTGTATCACTGTCATGTCCTGGTGTCACCGTGTCCAGCATCCCCCTGTATGCTCTCCGCTCTGAGATGTTTTCAGAATCAGGCAGCAGCCCTCCCTCTCCGCTCTCTGTCTGACACTCGGTGTGACATGTGTCCACAGTTCAGCACCGAGGCCGATCTCCGCTCTACAGTGTCCAGCAGCACAGCGCCCCCCACGCTCTCCTGGCCGTGTCAGTCTGGGGCAGACATGGATGCGATGCATCATGGGATTTAGCGTGGGGGACAGGTGGAGCCTGGAAGAGGCACCCATGTGTGTCAAGCCCCCCCCCCCAGGACGCTCTCCTGGCCGTGTCACACACACTCACTCTGCTGAAGCAGAGTAAATCATGATGGGACAACATAGCGTGCCGCATGGCACGGCTCTCCAGGCTTGGGGACAGGTGGAGGCACCAGACACATAGGCAGGTACAGGGTAAAGCAGAATAGTAAGAGGAACAGGCAGCAAGCAGCACAGGGTCACGCTGATACAAGTTTGCTGAGCCCAAGACCATCACCTCACATGGTAAAAACCGTCTTAGATAATGAGATTGTATAATATATATATTGACAATGACATGCAATTTGCAAATGTGTGTGTATGGCCTCGTACACACGGCCGAGATTCTCGTCGAAAAAAACATGTCGTTTTTTTCGACGAGATTCTTGGACAAGAAACTTGTCCCGGCCGAGTGTACACACGCTTGTTTCAAAGAACCCGCGGTTCTTTGAATGGAGCGTACGCGGTGACGTCATCGACTACGACGAGCATGCGCTCGTCACATTCGATGCCGTCGCCGCCATCTTGGTATACCCTACGTATGCCTAGGAAGCTACCGCGCATGCGTCAAATTCATTTCGAACATGCGCGGGCTTCCCGGCGGACAGGTAAGTGTACACACACTCACTTTTCTCGTCGAGAAACAGGCTGACGAGAATCTCAACGAGAAAATAGAGAGCAGGTTCTCTATTTTCTCGTCGAGGTTACTTGTCGGTTTTCTCGACGAGAAACCCGATAGCCGCGTACACACGACCGATGTACTCGGCAAGACATCTCTGCCAGCAAGTTTCTTGCTGGTTCTTGCCGAGAAAATCGGTCGTGTGTACGAGGCCTTTATGTACATTCACTGATCTGCCAAATCCCAAATGCCAAGTATGTACCGAGCCCCCCCCCCCAGCTTGTGAGGCTGCATTGATGGGCAGTGGTGAGGCTGTATTTGATGGGCACAGGTGATGCAGGATGGATGGATGGGCACAGGTGAAGCGCCATTGATGAGCACAGGTGAGACTGAATTTGATGGGCACAGGTGATACTGAATTTGATGGGCACAGGTGAGACTGTATTTGATGGGCACAGGTGAGGCCGCATTTGATGGGCGCTGGTGAGGCTGCCTTTGATGGGCGCTGGTGAGGCTGCCTTTGATGGGCGCTTCATTTAAAAGGTGGGATATACATGGGCAGGGCAGAGGGGGTGGAGTTAGGGGTGGAGCCAAGGGTGGAGTCAAAATGAGGTTTTGCCTAGGGTGTCAAAAATCCTTGCACCAGCCCTGCACAGGAGAATTTCCTGTTTACGGGCGGCCTCTGTAATAGGAAGTCCCGTCTCCGGCGCTGCCATTGGACAACTGTTCTGTCCATCAAAGGAGGCGGAACTTTCTATTAAAGAGGCCGCCTGTAAACAGAAGATTCTCCTGTAGGTAATCTTTGGCAATGGTGAGTGCATTCCTGGCAATGGTGCTGCTTTCCTGGCTATGGTGCTGCACTCCCAGCAATGGTGAGTGCATTCCTGGCAATGGTGCTGCTTTCCTGGCTATGGTGCTGCATTACCGGCAATGGTGAGTGCAATCCTGGCAATGGTGCTGCATTTCTGGCAATGATGGGTGCATTGGCTATGGTGCTGCATTCCTGGCCATGGTGCTGCATTCCTGGCTATGGTGCTGCATTCCTGGCAATGGTGGGTGCATTCCTGGCAATGGTGAGGCTACATTCCTGGCAATGGTTGGTGCTGCATTCCTGGCAATGGTGGATCTGCAGATGGGCACTTGTGAGGCTGCAGATGGGTACTGACCCTGATTTTGCTTCACAGTTCTTTATTTAAAATGTATTTATTTTTTCCTGAAACTTCGCTCTTTAAGTGTTATACGCCGATAAATACGGTATACCCAAAAAACACGCCCAAGCTCATCTCTTTTCTCACACACAGCCACAAAGGCAAGAGAATTCTTGTTGGGCCGTGTATTGGTGCTCGAACGAACACACTTAGACCTAATTTTAATGGTTCAAAAAATGTCAGGCAAAATGGTCGGCCCTCACGAATGTTCACTTCATCAAATCTGGCCCTCCTTGAAAAAAGTTTGGACACCCCTGCTATATACTATATCCCCGTATTTACCCAGATATAGAGGTGTGACGTGTGTACTCTCTGTATATATTATATATCCACTATCCTATACAGGCATACCCCACTTTTAAGTACACAATGGGACCAGAGCATGTATGTAAAACGAAAATGTACTTAAAGTGAAACAATACCTTTTGTCACTTCTAGGGTGTAGTGGGGGGACAGGGGCTGTAGTGGGGGTGTCAGGA
Source organism: Rana muscosa (assembly GCA_029206835.1). Taxonomy (NCBI): domain Eukaryota; kingdom Metazoa; phylum Chordata; class Amphibia; order Anura; family Ranidae; genus Rana; species Rana muscosa. Next base: position 77,501,307 of record CM055116.1, on the reverse strand, counting down.
GATGTAGTTGAGGTCTCAGGGGCTGTAGTGGGGGTGTCAGGGGCACACTGGAACAGGGTGGGCTATGCTCTCTGACCTTCAGCTCCTTCTACTGCGGCTGCAAAATGTCTGAATAGTACTTGTGAGGCACTTTACATACACTTGTGGGTATGTCCTTACTCGCGAGTGTATGTAAAGTGAGTGTACTTAAAGCGGGGTATGCCTGTATATCTCTATATAATATATCCACTAGGGGTGCACGAATTAAAATTTTGATGCTAAAACCGATACTGAAAATGAAGAATACACTAGGCCGAAAACTGATACCCAAAATTACTTTTTTTAAAAAATATTTAAATTTTTATATATTTAAAATAAAATATATACATTTTTATAAAACACATTGCTAATAGTATTAGCAAAATTTCCATGCGGTGCACCTCCAGAGACTGCAGACATGATACAGGAGATGGTCAGAGACTGCAGACATGATACAGGAGATGGTCAGAGACTGCAGACATGATACAGGAGATGGTCAGAGACTGCAGACATGATACAGGAGATGGTCAGAGACAGCAGACATGATACAGGAGATGGCCAGACACTGCAGACATGATACAAGAGATGGTCAGAGATTGCAGACATGATACAAGAGATGGTCAGAGACTGCAGACATGATACAAAAGATGGTCAGAGACCGCGGGAGATACCATTTCACGGGCACAATTGATACCTATACAAACAGCGGGGGGGGAGACCGTAGTTCTCACATTGTGCCTCGCTGTTGCGGGGCTGCTTTACAGTGTGCTGATGGTCCAGTTTCCCCCCGCTGTTTGTATAGGTTTAAATTGTGGCTGTGAAATGGTATCTCCCATCGAGAGATCCCTCCTACGATGTGCGCATGCGCCATGGTTAGGTCAGCCCAGCTGATCGGCAAATCAGCAGTTGTACTGTGACATTACGGCGCATGCGCAGTTCGTCCCGGGCACTATTCGATGGGGTGGGTGGGGGGGCACTTCTCAAGAGAACACCGGCAAAAAAAAGGAAGAAAAAATCCGGGCAGTCTGGCAAGTATCACAACATTCTTAAGAGCCGGTTCACACAGGGGCAAAACGACTTCCAGCGCGACTTTGGGAGGCAACTTGGACACGACTTGAGCATGAATCACAGCGTGACTCCAAGCAACTTACAAGGCAAATTCAAGTTGCCTCCAGGACAGGAGACTTTCCAGTGGCCAATCAAACAATAATCAGCTCTGTGGGAGGAAGGGGTTTGCCTGGAAGACTATTTTCTCTTATCATCCATGGACTGACACAGCCTCTTATATTTGACTTGTGGGTATATGTCCCTGCTCGCAGGAGAAGATCTAGGCAGAATGTTAGATGTTACAACATACATTCTAAAAACCAGAGCTGAACAGCCCCGTCCAGGGGGGCGGTCCCTCCAGACATAACCCTCCTACCTGCAGTCAGCAGCCTAAGTTTTTTTCTGCCTAGCAGAGGAGAAGACGTGGCTCTCTCAGGAGCCAGTCTCCTGACAGATTTTTATTTTTTATTCCTTTGGGAATTTTATTATTTTATTTTTTTAGCTCTTCTATCAACTGTCGGCTGGGCAACAGGTTGGGTACAAGATATCCTTGTAGTCTTCCCTGTCCGACCATCGAGCGTGCTGATCCTCGTCTTGTGTGCGTGAGACTTAGTTCACGACATGCCCCCCGACTCCAGGGGTGGCCGGTGGGCTTTCATGCTCCGCGGTCCTCACAAGATTGAGCAGTCCTGCTGTATCTTTTGCGGTGGACCAGGCCGACAGCTACTCAGTACCGCACTGTAATAGGTCTGCCAGAAACACACCAGTGGGTCCCTCTGGGACGGGCAAGTAGTCTCTCCTGGCCGCAGGTGAGTACATGCTGTGTGTTTCTCTGTGTGGGGGATTTTCCCTGTCTCCCCCTTGTTATTGCTGCTCTCTGCACCTTTACTCTGGCGCTGTGCTGTGTGGGGGTGCCTGGGGGTCGCTCTGTCCCCTGGGGGGGGGGGGGCTGCTCATGGCTGCCTGCATGGAGCTGTGGGACTTTTCTGTGTGTCGGGCCTGGGTGCCATTCGGCGCCTTGTTTGTGGTGTTTTACTGTGTGCACGGCGGCCATCTTGCCGTGGATCGATGGCGCAGTTACATTTGGCCGGCGACCATTTTCTTGAAGCCACGCACGCTTTTCACATTACTTTGGCCTCTATCGCTGCTGGAACGGCGCAAAGCTCCTCACGCTCTACTCACAGGTCACTCGCACTGGTACAGTGCGGTACAGGCAGCGGAACTGAGCGGTCCTCTCCGGGTTGGTGAGTCCTCTGGGTATCCCCTCCTCAGTCAGCGCAGCCAGTGGGTGGACTTTTCTTCACTTTGTTCATTAAGGTCTCAGAGGGTGGCGAGTTATGGAGTCTGGTTCACCTGCTTCCCCATTCATGTCAGAGGCAACAGGCAGTGCCCTAACACCTGCGGTCCCTATGGACCAGTTGTCGGCAGTCCTGGAAATGTTTCTTGTCAGGATGGAAGCGGTGTGCGAGCGCAGGGGAGCAAAAAAGCGCCCTCTCCCCACGCTATCTCCACAAGGGGAGTGCTCTGATTCAGATATGGGCCTAGCTGCTGCTGCTGCTCAGGACCCTAGCTCTGAATTCTTTGATGTTTTTGAACAGGACATTCCTTGTGAGGAAGACCCCAGTTCTGAGTCAGTAAATGACAGGGCGCTTGTAAGTGAACTCATTGATGCTGTGAGGGACACTCTCAAGCTGGATGCCTCGGCTGCGGAACCTCAGGTGGAAGCTGTCTCCTTTGGTTCCTTTAAGGCCAAGCCTTCTAAAAAGGTTTTTCTGTATACGCCTTTCTTTGACAGGTTCATTGATCAGGTTTGGGAAAAGCCGCAGAAGACTTTTGCGGTCCCGCGGCGTCTGTCTATTAGGTACCCCTTTTGAGGAGGCCATGGTTAAAAAGTGGGCCTCTCCCCCGGTGGTCGACCCCCTGTTCGCCCGTTTGAATAAGGCTACCACTCTCCCGATGGAGGGGGACTCCTGCATTTAAGGACCCCACTGACAGGAGGTCGGAAGTGGTTAGCAGAGCCATGTTTGCCTTGTTGGGGTACGGCTTACATCCTATCGTAGCGGCGACCCTTGTGTCTCAGACACTCACGGAATGGGCAAAGATTTTGCACCAGACTGTGCAGGAGCATAATCTCCCTTCAGATACCATTGCCCTGGCCCACCAACTTGTGCAGGGTCTGGTGTATGTGTGTGATGCCACTTTGGACTCGGCCCCATTAATATCTGGGGCCTCTGTCTCTGCGGTGGTGTTGCGTCGTCTTATCTGGTTGAAATGCTGGTCGGCTGACCTAGCCTCCAAGAAGCTCCTGACTGATTTGCCCTTCAAGGGCAATAGACTGTTTGGTGCTGCCCTGGATGACATTATTAAGGTTGTCACTGGGGGTAAGAGCACCCTCCTTCCTCAGACTACTAAGGGAAAGGAGCCCCGCTGTGAGCCGGGCCCCTCCTTTCCAGCTAAAAAGTTTTTTTTTCGTCAGTCGGAATCCGCGGGTAAGCCCTCCCAGGCTGACAACAGTGCGGCTGGTGGACAGAAGCGTCCCTGGGTGCGTAAGCCGAACTAGCCGGCTCCCAAGCCCGCCACCACATGAAGTCTTGCCCCCGCCTGACTCTGGGGTGGGGGGACGACTTTGCAGGTTCACGGATCGGTGGACCTCCCGGATCTCCGACTGGTGGGTGTGCGAGGTGGTCTCCTCAGGATACAGGATAGAGTTCCGTTCATGGCCCCTAGACAGATTCTTCCCCTCAAACCTCCCTCTCCTTCCTGCCCGTCGGGCGGCCCTCTTGGGGGCTGTACAGGATTTGCTCAGGTTTGGCGTAATTGTGCCGGTACCGTCACAAGCGAGGTTTTGGGGGTTCTACTCAAATCTGTTTGTTGTCCCGAAGAAGGACGGGGTCCGGCCAATCCTGGACCTCAAGGCCTTGAATGCCTTTGTGAAGGTGCAAAAGTTCCGTATGGAATCCATTCGCACGGTGTTAGCTGCACTCCTTCCAGGGGACTTCTGGCGTCCTTGGATATCAAGGACATCTACTTGCATGTTCCGATCTGCGCAAGTCACCAGAATTTTCTGCGATTTGCGATAGGCAAAGTCCACTATCAATTTGTGGCCCTTCCCTTCGGCTTAGCGTCGGCACCACGGGTTTTCACCAAGGTGCTTGACCCGGTTCTAGCTTTGCTGAGACAGCGAGGCATTGTTATCGTGGGCTTTCTGGACGATCTTCTTCTGAGAGCAGACAGTGGCTCAAGCCGTGTACACATGATCGGTTTTACTGATCGTGTATGGGCCCCATCGGTCTTTTTTCCATCGGTGTGAAAAAATAGAACATGTTTTAAATTTATCCGATGGGAAAAAAACCGATAGCAAAATCCGATCGTCTGGGTGGAAATCCATTGGATAAAAAAACCCACGCATGCTCAGAATCAAGTCGACGCATGCTCAGAAGAATTGAACTTAATTTTTCTCGGCTCATCGGAGTGTTTTATGTCACTGCGTTTGAAACGGTCGGTTTTTTGACTGATGGTGTGTGGGCAAGACTGATGGAAGGCAGTTTCATCGGATTTCCGATGGAAAAAACCATTGGATTAGAATCCATAGGATATCCGATCGTGTGTACAGGGCTGGAAGAAAATGTGACAATAGTCAGTCGGACCCTCCGGGATTTCGGGTGGCTCCTGAACCTTCAGAAGTCGGTCCTGGTCCCAACTCAGCGTTTGGAGTATCTGGGTCTGATCCTGGACTCCTGGGAGGCGAAAGTATTCCTACCCTCAGAGAAGTTGCAGACACTTCGGTCTGCAGTACGGGTCCTGACGTCCCGAAAATGATCGTCAATCCGTTTCTGCATGAGAGTTCTGGGACTCATGGTGGCCTCCTTCGAGGCTGTTCCATATGCCCAATCACACACTCGGGCATTGCAGAAGGAGATCCTGTCCACCTGGGACACGTCCCCGTTATCACTAGATCGTCAGATCCGGGTGAGTCACCCTGTCAGTGTGTCCCTGACGTGGTGGTTGAGGTCCCCGTCTCTTCGGGCCGGGAAGTCGTTCCTCCCCATCCAGTGGACGGTGATCACGACGGACGCCATCCTTTCGGGCTGGGGCGGTGTTTGGGGAGTCCTATCAGCTCAAGCGCTCTGGACTCCGGACGAGTCCCATCTACCGATCAATGTCCTGGAACTGCGGGCAATCAGACTGTGCCTCTCCTCGTGGTCGGAGAGGCTATAGGGCCGCTCAGTCAGAATCCGGTTGGACAACGCCACGGCCGTGGCGTATGTCAACCATCAGGGGGGAACTCGGAGCTCGGCTGCAGCATTCGAGGTCGCCCACATCCTAAGGTGAGCGGAAAGAAGCGTGCCGGCTCTGTCGGCCGTCTACATTCCGGGCCTAGAAAACTGGCAGGCGGACTATCTGAGTCGCCAGACGCTGGACCAGGGGGAATGGTCCTTGCACCCAGAGGTTTTTCAACTTCTTTGCTGGCGGTGGGGCACGCCGGAGGTGGACCTGATGGCCTCTGACTCAATCGCAAAGTTTTGAGGTTTGTGGCCAGGTCCAGGGACCCCTGGGCGGACGCCTCGGACACGTTGGTTGCCCCGTGGGATCAGTATCGCCTGATATATGTGTACCCTCCGCTGCAGTTACTTCCTTGCCTGCTGCGCAGGGTGGCGGCCGAGGGGGTTCCGGTGATCCTCATTCCTCCGGATTGGCCTTGGCATCATTGGTACGCCGATCTTGTATGTCTTGTCGCGGACGTTCCTTGGCGACTGCCAATGAGGGAGGACCTTCTGCTTCAAAGTCCTATATTTCATCCTGCTTTACAGTCTCTGGCTTTGACGGCATGGCTATGGAAAGCCAGGTGCTGAGGGACCGAGGTCTCTCGGATTCGGTCATTTCGACTAGAGGTCGACCGATATATCGGCCGATATTTGGCCATTTTGGAGAAATCGGCATCGGCCGATTATTCTCCAAATAAGGCCGATATATCGCTGACCGCAGTCACCGCACCTCTGCCTGCAGAGTGTGGAGAATCCTTCTCCCTTCTCCACACTGCAGAGCAGAGCAGCGCTGCGGTATGTGAAACTGTAAGGGAGAGAGAGAGAGAGAGAGGAGCTGTCAAAAATTAGGTTGAATGTCGGGGTGGGCAGGACCCGGGGTGGGCGGGACCCAGCTATCCAACACATGCTAATGGAATGGGATCTGGGCGGGCCGCTACGTTTATGTGGCCCCGCCCCTTAAACAGCCCAACCATTGGCTGGATAGCTGCTGGGTTCCGCCCATCCCGGGTCCCACCCACCTCCGACATCACGCTGAATGCTTCAGCTCTTTTCTCTCTCTCCATAGTTTCACACACGCGGCGCTGCAGAGAGCAGTTTCACAGTCACACTATCGGCTGTGAAACCTGCCAGTGTCATCTGCCAATGCCTGCAAGTGCCATCTGCCAATGCCAACCAGTGCCTGCCAGTGCCATCTGCCAATGCCTGCCAGTGTCACCTGCCAATGCCAACCAGTGTCTGCTAGTGCCATCTGCCAATGCCTGCCAGTGTCACCTGCCAATGCCAACCAGTGTCTGCTAGTGCCATCTGCCAGTGCCTGCCAGTGCCATCTGCCAGTGCCTGCCAGTGCCATCTGCCAATGCCAACCAGTGCCTGCCAGTGCCACTTGCTAATGTCAACCAGTGCCACCTGCCAGTGCCAATTAGTGCCATCTTCCAATCAGTGCCACCTTCCAGTGCCATCTGCCAGTCAGTGCCACGTTCCAGTGCCACCTGCCCAAATAAAATAAAAAAAATCGGCCTAAAATATCGGCCACAAAAATCGGCCATCGGCCACCCCGATTTCTAAATATCAGCATCGGCATTGGACAGAGAAAAACCCATATCGGTCAACCTCTAATTTCGACCATGTTGAGGGCACGGAAGTCTTCCTCCAGAAAGATCTATCACCGTACCTGGAAAGCTTACATCGCTATGTGCCAAAAGCTTGACTGGCGTCCACGGACGTATTCCGTCCCCAGAATCCTGCGGTTCTTGCAGCGTGGTGTGACCCAAAAGCTGGCTTTGAGCACCATTAAGGGTCAGATTTCGGCCTTGGCCGTTTTCTTTCAACGTCCACTAGCAGGCCATTCCTTGGTTAGCACCTTTGTGCAGGGGGTTCGCCATGTGATCCCCCCTGTCAAGCCTCTTCTCCCTCCTTGGGATCTGAGTTTGGTGCTCTCGGTTCTGCAAGAACCTCCCTTTGAAAACATCAGAGATATTCCTCTCTTGACTTTGTCTCAGAAGGTGGCTTTCTTAGTGGCCATTACTTCTGTTAGACGGGTGTCTGAGTTGGCGGCCTTGTCCTGCAAAGTCGCCTTATTTGGTCCTCCATAAGGATAAGGCGGTGTTGGGCCAGCAACTATCTTTCCTTCCAAAGGTGGTCTCGGCCTTTCACCTTAATGAGGACATTGCCTTACGGGTCTACCTGTCTGCTACTGCTTCCATTCGGAAGTCTGACTCACTGTTTGTGTCTGTCTCTGGTCCAAAACAGGGCCAAGCGGATTCGTCTGCCACCATTTCTAGGTGCATCAGGCAGACTGTCATACAGGCCTATGCCCTTAAGGGGCGGGCGCCTCCCTTTCCGGTTACGGAGCATTCCACCAGGGCAATTGGTGCTTCCTGGGCTTTCCGACATCAAGCGTCGGTTGCACAAGTGTGCAAGGCTGCGACCTGGTCGTCCGTTCATACCTTTTCTAAGTTCTATAAGGTTGATGTGGCTGCATCTTCGGATGCTTCTTTCGGCCGCAAGGTGTTGCATGCGGCTGTTTAATGTTGCACCTCCTCCATTGAGGAGCTCTGCCTGTTTGGAGTGAAGTTTTGGTTTTCCATTTATACTGCTCCCACCCCTCTTCTTGACACTGCTTTGGGACGTCCCACAAGTCAAGTATAAGAGGCTGTGTCAGTCCATGGACGATAAGAGAAAATAGGATTTTTGTGCTCACCGTAAAATCCGTTTCTCTGACGTCCATGGACTGACACAGCACCCACCCTTCCTTTTAAGGTTTGCACTGCTTCGTTACGAACTGAGGCTGCTGACTGCAGGTAGGAAGGTTATGTCCGGAGGGACCGCCCCCCCTGGGCGGGGCTGTTCAGCTCTGGTTTTTAGAATGTATGTTGTAACATCTAACATTCTGCCTAGATCTTCTCCTGCGAGCAGGGATATATACCCACAAGTCAAGTATAAGAGGCTGTGTCAGTCCATGGACGTCAAAGAAACAGATTTTACGGTGATTACAAAAATCCTATTTTTACTTCCTGGAAACTTGCTTCAGTTAAGACAGGGGATCCGACTTGGAGGCAACTTCCATTGAAATCAATGGGTACAAGTCGCCTAGAATTCGGATTGAAGTCGTACAGGAACCTTTTCTGAAGTCAGAGCGACTGAAGTAGTGTGCATTAAGACGGCTCCATTCACTTCCATTACTTTTCTAAACCGCACGACTTGGGGCGATTTGAAGTCGGATCCCAGGACACTCCTGTGTGAACCGGCTCTTAGCAGTGGAACTAAGTCTAAACATTGTAACAATTTTGTCCTTTACATCAAATGAATGAACTTTTGTGTGTAAATGAGGGAAGTTTAACGACTTAAACACTGAAACTTTTTTCTGACATTTGTTGGTTTCAAGTTAAAATCTTTTTTTTTCTTCTAGAAAATTACTTACAAACCCCAAACATTATATATATATATATATATATATATATATATATATATATATATATACATATACATATACATATATATATATTTTTAGTAGAGACCCCAGAGAATAAAATGGTGGTTGTTGCAATATTTTATGTCACACTGTTTTAGCGCAGCGGTCATTCAAAAGCAATTTTTTTGGAAAAAATTACTTTAATGAATTAAAAAAAAAAAAGAAAAACAAACCAGTTAAGTTAGCCCAAATTTTTTGGTATAATGTGAAAGATTTTTTACGCAGTGAGAATAGCAAGAGAATCGTGATCTTTATTCTAAGCAAAAAAATTGTGATTCTCATTTTGGCCAGAATCGTGCGGCTCTAACCAGAGTGCATCTAAACGCTTCAAAAATACACCAGAGAGCATCTAAATGCATGAAAATGACACCAGAGAGCATCTAAACACATAAAAAATACACCACAATGCATTTAAATGCATCCAAATTTACCAAAACGCATAAAAAATAACTAGAAAGCATCTTAAACGCATAAAAAAATGCACCAAAACGCATCAAAAATACACCAGAGCACATCAAAAATACACCAGAGTGCATCTAAATGCATAAAAAATACATCAGAGCGCATCTAAAAGCATCGAAAATACATCAAAATGCATCTAAAAGCTTCAAAAATACATCAGAGCGCATCTGAATGCATCAAAAATACACCAGAGAGTATCTAAACGCTTCAAAAATACACCAGAGAGCATTTAAACGCATCAAAAATACACCAAAATGCATTTAAATGCATCCAAATTTACCAAAACGCATAAAAAATAACTAGAAAGCATCTTAACGCATAATAAAATGCACCAAAACGCATCAAAAATACACCAGAGCACATCAAAAATACACCACAGTGCATCTAAACGCTTCAAAAATACACCAGAGAGCATCTAAATGCATGAAAATGACACCAGAGAGCATCTAAACACATAAAAAATACACCACAATGCATTTAAATGCATCCAAATTTACCAAAACGCATAAAAAATAACTAGAAAGCATCTTAAACGCATAAAAAAATGCACCAAAACGCATCAAAAATACACCAGAGCACATCAAAAATACACCAGAGTGCATCTAAATGCATAAAAAATACATCAGAGCGCATCTAAAAGCATCAAAATACATCAAAATGCATCTAAAAGCTTCAAAAATACATCAGAGCGCATCTGAATGCATCAAAAATACACCAGAGAGTATCTAAACGCTTCAAAAATACACCAGAGAGCATTTAAACGCATCAAAAATACACCAAAATGCATTTAAATGCATCCAAATTTACCAAAACGCATAAAAAATAACTAGAAAGCATCTTAACGCATAATAAAATGCACCAAAACGCATCAAAAATACACCAGAGCACATCAAAAATACACCACAGTGCATCTAAATGCATCAAAAATACACCAGAAAGCATCTAAACGCTTCAAAAATACACCAAAATGCATCTAAACACATCAAAAATACACCAGAGTGCATCTAAATGCATTAATAATACAGCGGAACGCATCTAAACACATCACAAATACACCATAGCGCATCTAAATACATCAAAAATACACTGCAATGCATTTAAATGCATCAACATTTACCAAAACGCATAAAAAATAACTAGAAAGCATCTTAGCGCATAAAAAAATGCATCTAAACGCATCAAAATGACACCAGAGAGCATATAAACGCATCAAAAATATACCAGAGAGCATCTAAACGCTAGTTAATGTGCGTGTAAAGGCAGGCGTCCCAATACTTTTGGTAATATCGTGTGTTGTGCTTTGCACGTGGTTTACCAGAATTATGGATGGAGCCGTCAGCCCATAAAATAATACTTTTTTTTTTATTATTATTTGTTTCCCCCAAAACGCACAGGACAGTATAAATACCCCCCAGAAGACCCCTCTTTAGAAAGTAGACAGTTCAAGGTACTTGGTAATCGGTGTTGCTGTTTTCGTTTTGAAAAATTCATAAAAATCCTGATCATCTCCTTTAGAGTAGTGCGGTGTTACTATGGTAACAGTCTATTTCTCTGGTTACAGTATGCTAAAAAAAAAAAATGACTTTCACTATTACTATTTATATTAAATTATAATTTTAAATTAAAATAAATAAAACATACAGAATTGTTACATTTTATTAATATTATACTAATATAAAATACAGGATTATCTATGAATAACAATAATGAATTTAATTACATAAAATTATATCTAATAATAAAAGGAATTTGATCAGATTGAAGCAGCTGCAAGGGAAGTTGTTTACATGCACAGGCAGGAGGATGTTTTCCTCAGTGCTGGTCATTGTGTCCTGCAGTCTAAAAAATAGCAGCACACAGAGTAAACAAGCAGGATGTTGTCACCGTGGTAACATGACCTGCAGTCTCAAAATAGCAGCACACTGAGTAAACAAATATGATGATGTCACAGTGGTCACATGACCTGCAGCTGGTAAATAGCAGTGCAGAGGGAGGATATGGCAGTTGACATTTGGTCTTCACAGCAGAAGCATCTCTCTTGCAGAGCTCCTGACTGATTGATTTGTATTTCGTCACATTATCTCCAGTGATTGGAATTGAGAGTAAATTTATTGATTGGCATTAATTGTCTAATCTTCTATTAATAGTAATTGGCATTTCCTGTCAGTTATTTTCTACAAGCAAAAATGAGGAACGAAATCCTCGCCGTGTTTTTTTTTCTGTTGGTTCCTTGGGAACTAAACAGAAATACCGTCATACAATCCCCAGAGGTCCACATGGATCAGGAGGGGCCCACAAATGTCATCAGAGGGCCCCCAAAGAAGGGGATTGTGGAAAGAACACAGCAGCCAGCGGAGATTCCGCTGATTTTTAAAATCCTTTACCCATGGGCTGTCCCCAGAGATGTCAGAGGGTCCCGAGAGACCCGCATGGAGGAGGAGGAGCCCAGAAATGCCCTCAGAGGGTCCACAGAGACCCGCATGGAGGAGGAGGAGAACATGAAGAAGACGGAGCAGCCAGCAGAGATTCCACTGATTTTTAGAATACTTTACCCATGGGCTGTACCGAGAGATGTCATCAGAGGGTCCCCAGAAACCCGCATGGAGGAGGAGGAGGAGGAGGAGAACATAAAGAGGACGGAGCAGACAGTGGAGGAAACAGTAAGAGGAATTGAAAATGACAGTCCAGAACTCATTAGCTGGTTTTCATTCCTGACCCGCACTCCATTCTGGTTTAGCTGGGCAGTCCTGATATGTGTTCCAATTCTGAAGCACATCCTGCGCCAAAATGACCTGGCCAGAATATTAGGACGCTATTTGATGTTCCTGCAGCTGAGTGCATTCATTTATCTACTGATCGATATCTGGAACAGCTGGGGAACATCCTTTGAGAACATAATCCCAGAATTCATCAGCTGGTTTTCATTCCTGACCCGCACTCCATTCTGGTTTAGCTGGGCAGTCCTGATATGTGTTCCGATTCTGAAGCACATCCTGCGCCAAAATGACCTGGCCAGAATATTAGGACGCTATTTGATGTTCCTGCAGCTGAGTGCATTCATTTATCTACTGATCGATATCTGGAACAGCTGGGGAACATCCTTTGAGAACATAATCCCAGAACTCATCAGCTGGTTTTCATTCCTGACCCGCACTCCATTCTGGTTTAGCTGGGCAGTCCTGATATGTGTTCCAATTCTGAAGCACATCCGGCGCCAAAATGACCTGGCCAGAATATTAGGACGCTATTTGATGTTCCTGCAGCTGAGTGCATTCATTTATCTACTGATCGATATCTGGAACAGCTGGGGAACATCCTTTGAGAACATAATCCCAGAACTCATCAGCTGGTTTTCATTCCTGACCCGCACTCCATTCTGGTTTAGCTGGGCAGTCCTGATATGTGTTCCAATTCTGAAGCACATCCTGCGCCAAAATGACCTGGCCAGAATATTAGGACGCTATTTGATGTTCCTGCAGCTGAGTGCATTCATTTATCTACTGATCGATATCTGGAACAGCTGGGGAACATCCTTTGAGAACATAATCCCAGAACTCATCAGCTGGTTTTCATTCCTGACCCGCACTCCATTCTGGTTTAGCTGGGCAGTCCTGATATGTGTTCCAATTCTGAAGCACATCCGGCGCCAAAATGACCTGGCCAGAATATTAGGACGCTATTTGATGTTCCTGCAGCTGAGTGCATTCATTTATCTACTGATCGATATCTGGAACAGCTGGGGAACATCCTTTGAGAACATAATCCCAGAACTCATCAGCTGGTTTTCATTCCTGACCCGCACTCCATTCTGGTTTAGCTGGGCAGTCCTGATATGTGTTCCAATTCTGAAGCACATCCTGCGCCAAAATGACCTGGCCAGAATATTAGGACGCTATTTGATGTTCCTGCAGCTGAGTGCATTCATTTATCTACTGATCGATATCTGGAACAGCTGGGGAACATCCTTTGAGAACATAATCCCAGAACTCATCAGCTGGTTTTCATTCCTGACCCGCACTCCATTCTGGTTTAGCTGGGCAGTCCTGATATGTGTTCCGATTCTGAAGTACATTCTGCACCAAAATGACCTGGCCAGAATATTAGGACGCTATTTGATGTTGCTGCAGCTGAGTACATTCATTTATCTACTGATCAATATCTGGAACAGCAGGAGGACATCCTTCGAGAACACAGTCCCACTTCTGCTTATAAAAATTGTTACTGAGCACCGGTCAGAATGCTTTCTGGGGGTTATCACCATGCTGGGGGTACTGCTCCTAATATATTTCAAGCCATTCTACCGACTGTTCCGACCAACAAGTAGCAACATCACCCCACCACCCAGTGACGCCATTCTACCACCAAGTGACGCCATTTCACCAACAAGTGAAAATGCAGCGAGCGCCATGGAGGAGACTACCTTTCCCATTCCCAGAGTCGCACCTCCTAGGGATCACATCCGTGCTCACATACGGGATTTATGCCGGCCAATGAAGAAGCGGAGGCCAACCAAATTGTTTAGGGATAGCAACATAATCCCAACGAGCGATGACATCGTTCCAACAAGAGAAAATGAGGAGATCACCATGGAAGAGACAGACTTCCCCATTCCCAGAGTCGCTGCTCCAAGGGATCACATCCGTGCTCACATACAGGATTTATGCCGGCCAATGAAGAAGCGCAGGCCAACCAAATTGTTTAGGGATAGCAACATAATCCCAACGAGCGATGACATCGTTCCAACAAGAGAAAATGAGGAGATCACCATGGAAGAGACGGACTTTCCCATTCCCAGAGTCGCTCCTCCAAGGGCTCACATACGGGATTCATGCCGGCCAATGAAGAAGCGCACGCCAACCAAATTGTTTAGGGATAGCAACATAATCCCAACGAGCGATGGGATCGTTCGAACAAGAGAAAATGAGGAGATCACTATGGAAGAGACGGACTTTCCCATTCCCAGAGTCGTTCCTCTAAGGGATCACATCCGTGCTCACATACAGGATTTATGCCGGCCAATGAAGAAGCGCAGGCCAACCAAATTGTTTAGGGATAGCAACATATTCCCAACGAGCGATGACATCCTTCCAACAAGAGAAAATGTGGACAGCTCTATGGAAGAAACTGACGTTCCCATTCCCAGTGTCACACCTCATCGAGCTTCCCTTAGTGCTAGGCTAAGCCAGCGTATAGAGAAGCTCAAATCAGAAATGGTGGTCAGGAACAGGAATATCTTCCCACGAAAGAGTGACATTATCCCACTGAGTGATGTCATCATTCCACCAACAAGTGAAAATGCAGCGAGCGCAATGGAAGAGACTGACGTTCATATTCCCAGAGTCACACCTACTCGAGCTTCCCTTAGTGCTAGGCTAAGCCAGTTTATAGAGAAGCTCAAATCAGAAATGGTGGTCGGGCACAGGAATATCTTCCCACAAAAGAGTGACATCACCCCACCGAGTGATGTCCTCATTCCACCAACAAGTGAAAATGCAGCGAGTGCAATGGAAGAGACTGACGTTCATATTCCAAGAGTCACACCTCATCGAGCTTCCCTTAGTGCTAGGCTAAGCCAGCGTATAGAGAAGCTCAAATCAGAAATGGTAGTCGGGCACAGGAATATCTTCCCACAAAAGAGTGACATCACCCCACCGAGTGATGTCCTCATTCCACCAACAAGTGAAAATGCAGCGAGTGCAATGGAAGAGACTGACGTTCATATTCCAAGAGTCACACCTCATCGAGCTTCCCTTAGTGCTAGGCTAAGCCAGCGTATAGAGAAGTTCAAATCAGAAATGGTGGTCGGGCACAGGAATATCTTCCCACAAAAGGGTGACATCACCCCACCGAGTGATGTCATCATTCCACCAACAAGTGAAAATGCAGCGAGCGCCATGGAGGAGACTGACATTCCCATTCCCAGCGTCACGCCTCCTAGGAATCACAGCAACAACATCCCACAGAATGGTGGTATCCTCTCCGAGTTTCCTTATGTCACCAGGGACTGATGACATCAATATGCTATTGGATTCCAGCATTAGTCAACAAAGGGCAACACTGGCTGTTGATCCCAATGTCGAAACTCGTAATAATCAGACCTGTCTTCAC
The DNA here is from genome assembly GCA_029206835.1 of Rana muscosa. Classification (NCBI taxonomy): domain Eukaryota; kingdom Metazoa; phylum Chordata; class Amphibia; order Anura; family Ranidae; genus Rana; species Rana muscosa. The sequence goes on along the minus strand of CM055116.1, from coordinate 77,485,935 downwards.
CTACGGGAATTATTCCAGCTAGTGAAGAAGCGCAGAGCAACCAAGGAGGACCGCCAGGAGTCTCAAACCGGATCTTTACTTTTCATAGCGCTCCAGCGCTATGGCGTCCCGGAGCCACTGCCAGCTTTGGCCAGGTGGCTTCCAGGTACCAATCTCTGCCCGATTTAATTTTCCATCATCTCTAAGCGTGGGTTTCCTCCGGGTTCTCCGGTTTCCTCCCACCCTATAAAAGACATGCTACTCTCTTTCTTTCCTTCTCTCTCTCTCTCTTTCTTTCCTTCCTTCCCTCTTTCTTTCTTTCCTTCTCTCGCTCTCTTTCTTTTTTCCTTCTCTCTCTTTCTTTCTTTTTTCCTTCTCTCTCTTTCTTTCCTTCTCTCTCTTTCTTTCCTTCTTTCAATCATCTCTGAGCTCTATTGGACATCACTGACTTACCCTGCTCAGCCGGGGCGGGCCTTCTAGAACAGAGGCCGTATATGGGCATCACAGAGGCTTAGTGGTGAGCCTTGCAGCACTGGGGTTCTTGGTTCAAATCCTGACCAGGACACTATCTGCATGGAGTTTGCATGTTCTCCCTGTGCTTGCGTGGGTTTCCTCCGGGTACTCCGGTTTCCTCCCACACTATAAAAGACATGCTACTTTTTGCGTTAGTGGTGCAGTGGTGAGCATAGCTGCTTTCTAAGCAGATGACCCTGGTTCGATTCCCGGCCAACGCCATCTCCAAGAGATCTGCCTCACCTTCTAAGTGTATTGAGTCCCCAGGGGGGAAAGTGTTATACAAATTAAGTGTTGAGTATATATGAAAAGGGAAAGAGATTTGTGGGACTTTATATGAAGCACACTACTAAATGAAACCAAATGATGAGCATAATAATTGTTCAATTACAAAGGGCATCAGTGTTGCCAACCGTCAGTATTTTTACTGGCAGCCAGTAAAAAATGGGCACTTTTCTCCTACCAGTAAATGCCAGTAAGAGGAAAAGTTTGTCAGTAAAAAATATGGCTGTGACACTCAGCTCGGAACTGCCCATGCACAGTTCAGGTCTGGAGGCGGTCAAGGCCGTCCGAGTGCCTGCTACAGTGTGTTCAGTCGGTGCCAGCAGGGAACGGGACTGGTGGAGGTGGTGTCTGAAAGTGTTGTGTGATGTCATGGTGCAAGAGAGCCAAGTGGAGCAGCCAGAGCCTTGTGTGCAGGTCTGAGGGTGCAAGGCAAGCCAGGAGCAGGACTGTCAGTGCTGTTTGGAGTGGAGGGACCACCTGGTGTGGAGAGAGATTGTCTGTGACTCCGGAGGGAACGTGTTGTGTCGGTGATCTGTGCTGTTGCACACTGCTGTCAGTGTCCCTGTGAGAGTCAATTTCATGTGTGTGTGCCGCCCATTCTAATTTCTTGCCCTCCTTTCCCTGAGCTACTTACTATATGGAAAATAAAATAGTACATTCGTTTTTTGTCTTAATATCTACCTTAAATCGCATTTCTAATTGCATATTGTACTTATTTGTAGCTTATATACTGAAATTTGTAGTTAAAACTGTAATTTTGTAAGTTTTTGAAATGGCAGTAAAAACTTGGCTGTGCCAGTAAATTTTGGGTGTCATGTCAGTAAATTTCAATCTGGTATGTTGGCAACACTGAAGGGCATACATACATATAAATTGGTATAAATTGGTAGAGAAGGTATATATAATGGTTTTTAGAATGTATGTTGTAACATCTAACATTCTGCCTAGATCTTCTCCTGCGAGCAGGGATATATACCCACAAGTCAAGTATAAGAGGCTGTGTCAGTCCATGGATGTCAAAGAAACAGATTTTACTGTGATTACAAAAATCCTATTTTTACTTCCTGGAAACTTGCTTCAGTTAAGACAGGGGATCCGACTTGGAGGCAACTTCCATTGAAATCAATGGGTACAAGTCACCTAGAATTCGGATTGAAGTCGTACAGGAACCTTTTCTGAAGTCAGAGCACCTGAAGTAGTGTGCATTAAGACGGCTCCATTCACTTCCATTACTTTTCCAAACCGCACGACTTGGGGCGATTTGAAGTCGGATCCCAGGACACTCCTGTGTGAACCGGCTCTTAGCAGTGGAACTAAGTCTAAACATTGTAACAATTTTGTCCTTTACATCAAATGAATGAACTTCTGTGTGTAAATGAGGGAAGTTTAACCACTTAAACACTGAACCTTTTTTCTGACATTTGTTGGTTTCAAGTTAAAATCTTTTTTTTTTTGCTAGAAAATTACTTACAAACCCCAAACATTATATATATATATATATATATATATATATATTTATATAGTAGAGACCCCAGAGAATAAAATGGTGGTTGTTGCAATATTTCATGTCACACTGTTTTAGCGCAGCGGTCATTCAAAAGCATTTTTTTTGGAAAAAATTACTTTAATGAATTAAAAAAAAAACAAGAAAAACAAACCAGTTAAGTTAGCCCAAATTTTTTGGTATAATGTGAAAGATTTTTTACGCAGTGAGAATAGCAAGAGAATCGTGATCTTTATTCTAAGCAAAAAAATTGTGATTCTCATTTTGGCCAGAATCGTGCGGCTCTAACCAGAGTGCATCTAAACGCTTCAAAAATACACCAGAGAGCATCTAAATGCATGAAAATGACACCAGAGAGCATCTAAACACATCAAAAATACACCACAATGCATTTAAATGCATCCAAATTTACCAAAACGCATAAAAAATAACTAGAAAGCATCTTAAACGCATAAAAAAATGCACCAAAACGCATCAAAAATACACCAGAGCACATCAAAAATACACCAGAGTGCATCTAAATGCATAAAAAATACATCAGAGCGCATCTAAACGCATCAAAAATACATCAAAATGCATCTAAAAGCTTCAAAAATACATCAGAGCGCATCTGAATGCATCAAAAATACACCAGAGAGTATCTAAACGCTTCAAAAATACACCAGAGAGCATTTAAACGCATCAAAAATACACCAAAATGCATTTAAATGCATCCAAATTTACCAAAACGCATAAAAAATAACTAGAAAGCATCTTAACGCATAATAAAATGCACCAAAACGCATAAAAAATACACCAGAGCACATCAAAAATACACCAGAGTGCATCTAAATGCATCAAAAATACACCAGAAAGCATCTAAACGCTTAAAAAATACACCGAAATGCATCTAAACACATCAAAAATACACCAGAGTGCATCTAAATGCATTAATAATACAGCGGAACGCATCTAAACACATCACAAATACACCATAGCGCATCTAAATACATCAAAAATACACTGCAATGCATTTAATAGCATCAACATTTACCAAAACGCATAAAAAATAACTAGAAAGCATCTTAGCGCATAAAAAAATGCATCTAAACGCATCAAAATTACACCAGAGAGCATATAAACGCATCAAAAATATACCAGAGAGCATCTAAACGCTAGTTAATGTGCGTGTAAAGTCAGCTGTCCCAATACTTTTGGTAATATCGTGTGTTGTGCTTTGCACGTGGTTTACCAGAATTATGGATGGAGCCGTCAGCCCATAAAATAATACTTTTTTTTTTTTATTTGTTTCCCCCAAAACGCACAGGACAGTATAAATACCCCCCAGAAGACCCCTCTTTAGAAAGTAGACAGTTCAAGGTACTTGGTAATCGGTGTTGCTGTTTTCATTTTGAAAAATTCATAAAAATCCTGATCACCTCCTTTAGAGTAGTGCGGTGTTACTATGGTAACAGTCTATTTCTCTGGTTACAGTATGCTAAAAAAAAAAAATGACTTTCACTATTACTATTTATATTAAATTATAATTTTAAATTAAAATAAATAAAACATACAGAATTGTTACATTTTATTAATATTATACTAATATAAAATACAGGATTATCTATGAATAACAATAATGAATTTAATTACATAAAATTATATCTAATAATAAAAGGAATTTGATCAGATTGAAGCAGCTGCAAGGGAAGTTGTTTACATGCACAGGCAGGAGGATGTTTTCCTCAGTGCTGGTCATTGTGTCCTGCAGTCTAAAAAATAGCAGCACACAGAGTAAACAAGCAGGATGTTGTCACCGTGGTAACATGACCTGCAGTCTCAAAATAGCAGCACACTGAGTAAACAAATATGATGATGTCACAGTGGTCACATGACCTGCAGCTGGTAAATAGCAGTGCAGAGGGAGGATATGGCAGTTGACATTTGGTCTTCACAGCAGAAGCATCTCTCTTGCAGAGCTCCTGACTGATTGATTTGTATTTCGTCACATTATCTCCAGTGATTGGAATTGAGAGTAAATTTATTGATTGGCATTAATTGTCTAATCTTCTATTAATAGTAATTGGCATTTCCTGTCAGTTATTTTCTACAAGCAAAAATGAGGAACGAAATCCTCGCCGTGTTTTTTTTTCTGTTGGTTCCTTGGGAACTAAACAGAAATACCGTCATACAATCCCCAGAGGTCCACATGGATCAGGAGGGGCCCACAAATGTCATCAGAGGGCCCCCAAAGGAGGGGATTGTGGAAAGAACACAGCAGCCAGCGGAGATTCCGCTGATTTTTAAAATCCTTTACCCATGGGCTGTCCCCAGAGATGTCAGAGGGTCCCGAGAGACCCGCATGGAGGAGGAGGAGCCCAGAAATGCCCTCAGAGGGTCCACAGAGACCCGCATAGAGGAGGAGGAGAACATGAAGAAGACGGAGCAGCCAGCAGAGATTCCACTGATTTTTAGAATACTTTACCCATGGGCTGTACCGAGAGATGTCATCAGAGGGTCCCCAGAAACCCGCATGGAGGAGGAGGAGGAGGAGAACATAAAGAGGACGGAGCAGACAGTGGAGGAAACAGTAAGAGGAATTGAAAATGACAGTCCAGAACTCATTAGCTGGTTTTCATTCCTGACCCGCACTCCATTCTGGTTTAGCTGGGCAGTCCTGATATGTGTTCCAATTCTGAAGCACATCCTGCGCCAAAATGACCTGGCCAGAATATTAGGACGCTATTTGATGTTCCTGCAGCTGAGTGCATTCATTTATCTACTGATCGATATCTGGAACAGCTGGGGAACATCCTTTGAGAACATAATCCCAGAACTCATCAGCTGGTTTTCATTCCTGACCCGCACTCCATTCTGGTTTAGCTGGGCAGTCCTGATATGTGTTCCAATTCTGAAGCACATCCTGTGCCAAAATGACCTGGCCAGAATATTAGGACGCTATTTGATGTTCCTGCAGCTGAGTGCATTCATTTATCTACTGATCAATATCTGGAACAGCTGGGGAACATCCTTTGAGAACATAATCCCAGAATTCATCAGCTGGTTTTCATTCCTGACCCGCACTCCATTCTGGTTTAGCTGGGCAGTCCTGATATGTGTTCCAATTCTGAAGCACATCCTGCGCCAAAATGACCTGGCCAGAATATTAGGACGCTATTTGATGTTCCTGCAGCTGAGTGCATTCATTTATCTACTGATCGATATCTGGAACAGCTGGGGAACATCCTTTGAGAACATAATCCCAGAACTCATCAGCTGGTTTTCATTCCTGACCCGCACTCCATTCTGGTTTAGCTGGGCAGTCCTGATATGTGTTCCGATTCTGAAGTACATCCTGCACCAAAATGACCTGGCCAGAATATTAGGACGCTATTTGATGTTGCTGCAGCTGAGTACATTCATTTATCTACTGATCAATATCTGGAACAGCAGGAGGACATCCTTCGAGAACACAGTCCCACTTCTGCTTATAAAAATTGTTACTGAGCACCGGTCAGAATGCTTTCTGGGGGTTATCACCATGCTGGGGGTACTGCTCCTAATATATTTCAAGCCATTCTACCGACTGTTCCGACCAACAAGTAGCAACATCACCCCACCACCCAGTGACGCCATTCTACCACCAAGTGACGCCATTTCACCAACAAGTGAAAATGCAGCGAGCGCTATGGAGGAGACTACCTTTCCCATTCCCAGAGTCGCACCTCCTAGGGATCACATCCGTGCTCACATACGGGATTTATGCCGGCCAATGAAGAAGCGGAGGCCAACCAAATTGTTTAGGGATAGCAACATAATCCCAACGAGCGATGACATCGTTCCAACAAGAGAAAATGAGGAGATCACCATGGAAGAGACAGACTTCCCCATTCCCAGAGTCGCTGCTCCAAGGGATCACATCCGTGCTCACATACAGGATTTATGCCGGCCAATGAAGAAGCGCAGGCCAACCAAATTGTTTAGGGATAGCAACATAATCCCAACGAGCGATGACATCGTTCCAACAAGAGAAAATGAGGAGATCACCATGGAAGAGACGGACTTTCCCATTCCCAGAGTCGCTCCTCCAAGGGCTCACATACGGGATTCATGCCGGCCAATGAAGAAGCGCACGCCAACCAAATTGTTTAGGGATAGCAACATAATCCCAACGAGCGATGGGATCGTTCGAACAAGAGAAAATGAGGAGATCACTATGGAAGAGACGGACTTTCCCATTCCCAGAGTCGCTCCTCTAAGGGATCACATCCGTGCTCACATACAGGATTTATGCCGGCCAATGAAGAAGCGCAGGCCAACCAAATTGTTTAGGGATAGCAACATATTCCCAACGAGCGATGACATCCTTCCAACAAGAGAAAATGTGGACAGCTCTATGGAAGAAACTGACGTTCCCATTCCCAGTGTCACACCTCATCGAGCTTCCCTTAGTGCTAGGCTAAGCCAGCGTATAGAGAAGCTCAAATCAGAAATGGTGGTCAGGAACAGGAATATCTTCCCACGAAAGAGTGACATTATCCCACTGAGTGATGTCATCATTCCACCAACAAGTGAAAATGCAGCGAGCGCAATGGAAGAGACTGACGTTCATATTCCAAGAGTCACACCTCATCGAGCTTCCCTTAGTGCTAGGCTAAGCCAGCGTATAGAGAAGCTCAAATCAGAAATGGTGGTCGGGCACAGGAATATCTTCCCACGAAAGAGTGACATTATCCCACTGAGTGATGTCATCATTCCACCAACAAGTGAAAATGCAGCGAGCGCAATGGAAGAGACTGACGTTCATATTCCAAGAGTCACACCTCATCGAGCTTCCCTTAGTGCTAGGCTAAGCCAGTTTATAGAGAAGCTCAAATCAGAAATGGTGGTCGGGCACAGGAATATCTTCCCACAAAAGAGTGACATCACCCCACCGAGTGATGTCCTCATTCCACCAACAAGTGAAAATGCAGCGATTGCAATGGAAGAGACTGACGTTCATATTCCAAGAGTCACACCTCATCGAGCTTCCCTTAGTGCTAGGCTAAGCCAGCGTATAGAGAAGCTCAAATCAGAAATGGTAGTCGGGCACAGGAATATCTTCCCACAAAAGAGTGACATCACCCCACCGAGTGATGTCCTCATTCCACCAACAAGTGAAAATGCAGCGAGTGCAATGGAAGAGACTGACGTTCATATTCCAAGAGTCACACCTCATCGAGCTTCCCTTAGTGCTAGGCTAAGCCAGCGTATAGAGAAGTTCAAATCAGAAATGGTGGTCGGGCACAGGAATATCTTCCCACAAAAGGGTGACATCACCCCACCGAGTGATGTCATCATTCCACCAACAAGTGAAAATGCAGCGAGCGCCATGGAGGAGACTGACATTCCCATTCCCAGCGTCACGCCTCCTAGGAATCACAGCAACAACATCCCACAGAATGGTGGTATCCTCTCCGAGTTTCCTTATGTCACCAGGGACTGATGACATCAATATGCTATTGGATTCCAGCATTAGTCAACAAAGGGCAACACTGGCTGTTGATCCCAATGTCGAAACTCGTAATAATCAGACCTGTCTTCACCTACGGGAATTATTTCAGCTAGTGAAGAAGCGCAGAGCAACCAAGGAGGACCGCCAGGAGTCTCAAACCGGATCTTTACTTTTCATAGCGCTCCAGCGCTATGGCGTCCCGGAGCCACTGCCAGCTTTGGCCAGGTGGCTTCCAGGTACCAATCTCTGCCCGATTTAATTTTCCATCATCTCTAAGCGTGGGTTTCCTCCGGGTTCTCCGGTTTCCTCCCACCCTATAAAAGACATGCTACTCTCTTTCTTTCCTTCTCTCTCTCTCTCTTTCTTTCCTTCCTTCCCTCTTTCTTTCTTTCTTTCCTTCTCTCGCTCTCTTTCTTTTTTCCTTCTCTCTCTTTCTTTCTTTTTTCCTTCTCTCTCTTTCTTTCCTTCTCTCTCTTTCTTTCCTTCTTTCAATCATCTCTGAGCTCTATTGGACATCACTGACTTACCCTGCTCAGCCGGGGCGGGCCTTCTAGAACAGAGGCCGTATATGGGCATCACAGAGGCTTAGTGGTGAGCCTTGCAGCACTGGGGTTCTTGGTTCAAATCCTGACCAGGACACTATCTGCATGGAGTTTGCATGTTCTCCCTGTGCTTGCGTGGGTTTCCTCCGGGTACTCCGGTTTCCTCCCACACTATAAAAGACATGCTACTTTTTGCGTTAGTGGTGCAGTGGTGAGCATAGCTGCTTTCTAAGCAGATGACCCGGGTTCGATTCCCGGCCAACGCCATCTCCAAGAGATCTGCCTCACCTTCTAAGTGTATTGAGTCCCCAGGGGGGAAAGTGTTATACAAATTAAGTGTTGAGTATATATGAAAAGGGAAAGAGATTTGTGGGACTTTATATGAAGCACACTACTAAATGAAACCAAATGATGAGCATAATAATTGTTCAATTACAAAGGGCATCAGTGTTGCCAACCGTCAGTATTTTTACTGGCAGCCAGTAAAAAATGGGCACTTTTCTCCTACCAGTAAATGCCAGTAAGAGGAAAAGCTTGTCAGTAAAAAATATGGCTGTGACACTCAGCTCGGAACTGCCCATGCACAGTTCAGGTCTGGAGGCGGTCAAGGCCGTCCGAGTGCCTGCTACAGTGTGTTCAGTCGGTGCCAGCAGGGAACGGGACTGGTGGAGGTGGTGTCTGAAAGTGTTGTGTGATGTCATGGTGCAAGAGAGCCAAGTGGAGCAGCCAGAGCCTTGTGTGCAGGTTAGGGATGAGCTTCGTGTTCGAGTCGAACATACGTTCGACTCGAACATCGGCTGTTCGATCGTTCGACGAAGATCGAACGATTTGGGCCGTTCGCGCCAAATTCGAGTGACGCGAACGGCCCACAATGCACTACGCCATCGCAGTGTCATCCAGGCGCTGTGATTGGCCAAGCATGCACTGTGACCCCGCATGCTTGGCCAATCACAGCGCCGGCAGCGAGGAGAGCAATGATTGGCCACAGGCAGGATGCCTGTGGCCAATTATTGCTGAGGGTGTTTAGTACACGCCCCACACTATAAAAGGCCGCCAGCACGGCGGCCTAGTGTAGTGTGTTCCGGAGCAGGGATAGAGCAACATAGGCAGGGACAGTGACTTTTATTTCTTTCTTGCTTAACCTGGATTCCTTTAGTTTAGGGAAAGAGAAGGATAGGTAGGGAGAGTGTCAGTGTGTTTTGTGCTTGTGCTATAGTGTGCTTAAAAAAACATTTTTTCTAAGGACAGAAAACTGTAGGTAGGGAGAGTGTCAGTTTCTTTCACTGTGCAAGTCCTTGTTTCCAGGGACCTGGAAGGACAGTGAGTGAATTCTCCTTGTGCTATATTGTGCTTAAAAAAAACATTTTTTATAGGGACAGAAAACTGTAGGTAGGGAGAGTGTCAGTTTCTTTCACTGTGCAAGTCCTTGTTTCCAGGGACCTGGAAGGACAGTGAGTGAATTCTCCTTGTGCTATATTGTGCTTAAAAAAAACATTTTTTCTAGGGACAGAAAACTGTAGGTAGGGAGAGTGTCAGTTTCTTTCACTGTGCAAGTCCTTGTTTCCAGGGACCTGGAAGGACAGTGAGTGAATTCTCCTTGTGCTATATTGTGCTTAAAAAAAAAATTTTTTCTAGGGACAGAAAACTGTAGGTAGGGAGAGTGTCAGTTTCTTTCACTGTGCAAGTCCTTGTTTCCAGGGACCTGGAAGGACAGTGAGTGAATTCTCCTTGTGCTATATTGTGCTTAAAAAAAACATTTTTTTCTAGGGACAGAAAACTGTAGGTAGGGAGAGTGTCAGTTTCTTTCACTGTGCAAGTCCTTGTTTCCAGGGACCTGGAAGGACAGTGAGTGAATTCTCCTTGTGCTATATTGTGCTTAAAAAAAACATTTTTTCTAGGGACAGAAAACTGTAGGTAGGGAGAGTGTCAGTTTCTTTCACTGTGCAAGTCCTTGTTTCCAGGGACCTGGAAGGACAGTGAGTGAATTCTCCTTGTGCTATATTGTGCTTAAAAAAAACATTTTTTCTAGGGACAGAAAACTGTAGGTAGGGAGAGTGTCAGTTTCTTTCACTGTGCAAGTCCTTGTTTCCAGGGACCTGGAAGGACAGTGAGTGAATTCTCCTTGTGCTATATTGTGCTTAAAAAAAACATTTTTTCTAGGGACAGAAAACTGTAGGTAGGGAGAGTGTCAGTTTCTTTCACTGTGCAAGTCCTTGTTTCCAGGGACCTGGAAGGACAGTGAGTGAATTCTCCTTGTGCTATATTGTGCTTAAAAAAAACATTTTTTCTAGGGACAGAAAACTGTAGGTAGGGAGAGTGTCAGTTTCTTTCACTGTGCAAGTCCTTGTTTCCAGGGACCTGGAAGGACAGTGAGTGAATTCTCCTTGTGCTATATTGTGCTTAAAAAAAACATTTTTTCTAGGGACAGAAAACTGTAGGTAGGGAGAGTGTCAGTTTCTTTCACTGTGCAAGTCCTTGTTTCCAGGGACCTGGAAGGACAGTGAGTGAATTCTCCTTGTGCTATATTGTGCTTAAAAAAAACATTTTTTCTAGGGACAGAAAACTGTAGGTAGGGAGAGTGTCAGTTTCTTTCACTGTGCAAGTCCTTGTTTCCAGGGACCTGGAAGGACAGTGAGTGAATTCTCCTTGTGCTATATTGTGCTTAAAAAAAACATTTTTTCTAGGGACAGAAAACTGTAGGTAGGGAGAGTGTCAGTTTCTTTCACTGTGCAAGTCCTTGTTTCAAGGGACAGAGAAGGACACCTGAAGGTAGCCCTTATTGCTTTTTTCCCATCTCCCTGCAGGCCATCTATTAGAATGTCTGGAAGGCAAACAAGGAGAGGCAGACAGTCAGGAGGCAATAAAAGAGGGCAAGCAGGCTCTGTGTCTGGGGGCAACAGTGCTGGTCGTGGACGCGGTGCATTGTCATCAGCACATGGCCATGGGACACGCTTGTCCTTCTTTTCGGCAGCTGGACATGTTGAGCCACATCATGCCGAAGACTTGGTAGAGTGGATGACCAAGCCCTCCTCCTCCTCCTCATCCTCTCTCACCCAGGCTCAGGGTACTGGCAAAGCAGCTGCCAAAGCGTCCTCTTCCCTGGTATCAATGTCAGACTCATCATCAGTCACTCCTTCCCTAGACCCACCATGTCCTCCTCCTGAGGAGTCCCCCGAACTGTTTGAGCACAGTGTTGGGTACATGCTCCAGGAGGATGCCCAGCGTTTCGAAGGGTCTGATGATGAAACCCAGCTACAGGAAGGCAGTAGGGTGAGAGCAGACAGAGGGGATGCTCAAGAAGGACACCAATCTGGCAGTCATGTTCCAGCAGCTGCAGCATACTGCCAGATTGGCTCCAGTGATGAGGAGGGAGGGGATGATGAGGTCACTGACTCCACGTGGGTGCCTAATAGGAGAGAGGAGGAGGAGGATGAGGAGGAGGCACATCTCCAACGAGACAGGATGCCCTTTGGTGGCCAGCGTAAGGGCAGTACACCGACGGAATCACACCGCAGAGCTCCGCCTGTGCAGGGCGCTGCCTCTGCCCGTCATTCAAAAAGTTCCTTGGTGTGGGCCTTTTTTGAGGCTAGTGCATCAGATCGCACAGCTGCTGTTTGCAACATATGTCTCAAGCGTATATCGCGTGGCCAAAACATCAGCCGCTTGGGTACCACATGCCTGACCAGACATATGTTGACCTGCCATGCAGCTCGTTGGCAAGCCTACCTCAAAGACCCACACCAAAGAACAAAGCGGACCTCTCCTTGCACCGCATCAGCTGGGATCTCCAACACCACTATAACTTCAGTCCTCTCTGAAACATGCACTGAGAGGAATGAAGGTGTAGAATTAGGCGTGTCACAGCCAAGTACTTGCGGCCACTCTGCTAGCAGTACACCGACGTCCGATTCTAGCAGGCAAATTTCCCTGCCCCAGCTGCTGGACCGTCGAAAGAAGTTCACTCCCAGCCATCCACATGCCCAGCGGTTGAATGCTAGCTTGGCTAAATTGCTAGCGCTTCAACTGCTGCCTTTTCAGTTGGTAGACTCGGCCCCCTTCCGTGAGTTTGTGCAATGTGCGGTTCCTCAGTGGCAGGTTCCCAAACGCCACTTTTTCTCACGGAAGGCTATTCCGGCTCTCTACCGGCATGTGGAAGGCAATGTCTTGGCCTCGCTGGACAGGGCGGTCAGCGGTAAGGTGCATATTACCGCTGACTCATGGTCCAGCAGGCATGGACAGGGACGTTACCTTTCTTTCACGGCCCATTGGGTCACTCTTTTGGCAGCTGGGAAGGATGCAGGACAAGGTGCAGTAGTGTTGGAGGTTGTCCCACCGCCACGCCTCCAAAATGCTACTACTGGTTGTGACACACCTCTCTCCTCCACCCCCTCCTCTTCTTCTTCCTCCATGGCCTCTTCCTGTGGTTTGTCCTATGAACCAGCGGTGCTCCGTAGCCGTTCACGGGGCTACGCAAGTACGCAGGCAAAAAGATGCCATGCCGTGCTTGCACTGGTGTGTTTGGGGGACAGAAGCCACACTGGGGCAGAGGTCCTGTCTGCTCTGCAGGGCCAGGCCGAGAGGTGGTTGACGCCACGCCAGCTTAAGCCAGGAATGGTGGTTTGCGACAATGGCACCAACCTCCTCTCCGCCCTCCGACAGGGACAACTGACCCATGTGCCCTGTGTGGCTCACGTCCTTAACCTGGTGGTGCAGCGGTTCTTGGGCAGGTACCCGGGCTTACAGGATGTCCTGAGGCAGGCCAGGAAAGTCTGTGTGCATTTCCGCAGATCTTATAATGCCAGTGCTCGTCTGGCTGAGCTGCAAAAGGAGTTGAACCTGCCCAAGAACCGCCTTATATGTGACATGCCCACCAGGTGGAACTCAACGTTGGCCATGCTGCAGCGGCTGCACACGCAGCAGAGGGCCATCAATGAGTACCTGTGCGACTACGGCACCAGGACAGGGTCAGGGGAGCTTGGTTTTTTTTCTCCACGCCAGTGGGGCATGATCAGGGATGCATGCACTGTCCTGGCACCATTTGAGGAGGCCACGAGGATGGTGAGCAGTGACAGTGCATGCATCAGTGACACTGTACCTCTTGTCCACCTGTTGGAGCACACGCTGCGTGGAATAATGGACAGGGCACTTGAGGCAGAACAGAGGCAGGAAGAGGAGGACTTCCTTGCCTCTCAAGGCCCCCTTTACCCAGACAGTGTTCCTTCTGTCCCACCCATCGCACAGGAAGAGGAAGAGGAGGAGGAGGAGGAGGAGGAGGAGGATTGTGTCAGCATGGAGGTGGAGGCTGGCACTCAGCATCATCAGCAGCAGTCTTTTAGGGATGATTTACAGTCCCAAGAAACCAGTGGACTTGTACGTGGCTGGGAGGAGGTGACTGCGGATCATGTCGTCCTTAGTGACCCAGAGGACTCCGGAGCGAATGCCTCAGCAAACCTACGCTGCATGGCCTCCCTGATCCTGCAAAGTCTGCGGAAGGATCCTCGTATTCTTCGGATCAAGGAGAGGGACCATTACTGGCTGGCCACTCTCCTTGATCCACGGTACAAGGGTAAGGTTGCGGACCTTATGTTACCGTCGCAGAGGGAGCAGAGGATGAGACAACTCCGGGAGGCCTTGTAGAAAGGTCTGTGCAACGCGTTCCCAGAGACTGGGAGGTTACAAACTCCTGGTCCAGGACAACGAGTTGCTGAGGCTTCGGCCAGTCAAAGAAGGAGCGGTGGGGAAGGTGGCCGTCTGACCGATGCGTTCAGACAATTCTTTAGTCCGCAGCCCCAAAGTATGATTGGTTCCAGCAACCATCGCCAGCGTCTGATAAACATGGTGCAGGAATATCTAGGGGCAAGGTCAGACTTGGACACCTTCCCCACCGAAAATCCTCTGGCTTACTGGGTCTTGAGGATGGATCACTGGCCAGAGCTTGCACAGTATGCAATTGAGCTACTGGCCTGTCCTGCATCCAGCGTTCTTTCGGAACGCACATTCAGTGCTGCTGGAGGATTTGTCACGGATCACAGGGTGCGCCTGTCCACCGACTCGGTTGATCGACTGACTTTCATCAAGATGAACCAGTCTTGGATCACCACCAGCTACCACACACCTGATGCTGATATAACAGACTGATTTTAACATGTCACGTCCCTTCAAGACTGATGCTGATGCTGAGTGCCTGTGCTGTTATGTTGACTGGCTATCCTCCTCCTCCGAGTCCTCAATGATACGATTGATGATGATAGCTTGGAAGATCATTTTTGTTTATGGGTGCCGCCACCAGTGGCTAAGGCCCAATTTTTCAGCCCCTGTTTTACAGGGGCGTGTACTTACAATTTTTTTAGCAATAATTTGCCATAGGGCTCATTGCTGTGCTCCAAGTACAGTATCTGTGAGGGGTTGTAGTGTTGTGCCACCAGTGCCTAAGGCCCAATTTTTCAGCCCCTGTTTAACAGGGGCGTGTCATTACAATTTTTGAAGCAATACTTTGCAACAGGGCTCATTGCTGTGCTCCAAGTACAGTATCTGTGAGGGGTTGTAGTGTTGTGCCACCAGTGCCTAAGGCCCAATTTTTCAGCCCCTGTTCAACAGGGGCATGCAATTACAATTCTTGATGTAATAATTCACTCAGGGCCCATTCCTGCACCCACCAAGAGTAAGTCTGAGGGCTTACAGTGTTGTGGCAACGCCACCACCACCACCACCACGAAAGGCCCAATTTTTCAGCCCCTGTTCAAAAGGGGCATGTAATTACAATTCTTGATCTAATAATTCACAGCAGGGCCCATTCCTGCACCCACCAAGAGTAACTCTGAGGGCTTACAGTGTTGTGGCAACACCACCACCACCACCACGAAAAGCCCAATTTTTCAGCCCCTGTTCAACAGGGGCATGCAATTACAATTCTTGATCTAATAATTCACAGCAGGGCCCATTGCTGCACCCACCAAGAGTAACTGTCAGGGCTTACAGTGTTGTGGCACCAGCACCACCATCAAAGCCCCAATTTTTACTACCACTGTTCAAGAATTATATGTAATTAAAATTCCTGATATAATAGTTGACAGCAGGGCGTTCCAGCACCAACCAAGAGTAACTGTGAGTGCTTACAGTGTTGTGCCAACACCAACAACTAAGGGGCCTATTTCTGCAGAGTATATACGGCAGGTCCCTACTTTCAAACATCCAACTTACAAACGACTCCTACTTGCAAACGAAAGAAGACAACAGGAAGTGAGAGGAAATCTACCCCTAGGAAGGAAAATTCTCTCCTGTAAGAATAAATATGGGAGAAAGGTGTCTCCTCTGTACTGATGCTTTATCAGCAATCCTTGTTTCAAGAAAAACACCACATTTCAAAAACAGTTGTCATTGGGACGGAAAGTGAGGTGAAATGTTCTGAACAGGGGCACAGACAGCAAAACAAATGTTACAGGGGTGATAACCCTTACCTATGTTTCCCAAAAAGTTTAAAAATAGATTTTTGGGCTGGAGCTACACTTCAACAATGTACCTGTTCAAAATTACAAACACATTCTACATAAGAACAAACCTACAGTCCCTGTCTTGTATGCACCGCCTGTATACGGCTCTTCAGAGTATATAGGGCCTTTTTTATTGTATGTGCGGGGTTCCCCTTAATATCCATACAAGACCCAAAGGGGCTGGTAATGGGCTGGGGTAGGGGGGGGGGGTCATGGGGTAGCTATGCCATTTTTCTTAAAGATTTTCATCCATATTACCGGTCCAGACATTACATTAAAGCCGCAAGCAGTTTTAAATGGCTTTTTTTTCCTTTAGAAGTGTCATTTTGTGCAGGGACAGTTCTAAACACGGGAAACACGTGGCACTTCACAGGCATACTTTAGACACCCCCCAGGTACGATATTTAAAGGAATATTTGACTTTTTTTTTTCACTTTATGCATCATTAAAATGACTGCTCCCGAAAAACGACCGTTTTTAAAACTTCTTTTTGCATTGATACATGTCCCCTGGTGCAGAACCCGGGTTCCCAAACCCTTTTTAGGACAATAACATGCATAATAGTTGTTATAATTAGCACTTTAGAATTCGAACGTTCGCATCCATTGTATTTAATAGGGTTCTAATGTTCGTACGAACTTTCGGTCCGTTCGCGGGTTCTGGTGCGAACCGAACCCGGGGGTGTTCGGCTCATCACTAGTGCAGGTCTGAGGGTGCAAGGCAAGCCAGGAGCAGGACTGTCAGTGCTGTTTGGAGTGGAGGGACCACCTGGTGTGGAGAGAGATTGTCTGTGACTCCGGAGGGAACGTGTTGTGTCGGTGATCTGTGCTGTTGCACACTGCTGTCAGTGTCCCTGTGAGAGTCAATTTCATGTGTGTGTGCCGCCCATTCTAATTTCTTGCCCTCCTTTCCCTGAGCTACTTACTATATGGAAAATAAAATAGTACATTCGTTTTTTGTCTTAATATCTACCTTAAATCGCATTTCTAATTGCATATTGTACTTATTTGTAGCTTATATACTGAAATTTGTAGTTAAAACTGTAATTTTGTAAGTTTTTGAAATGGCAGTAAAAACTTGGCTGTGCCAGTAAATTTTGGGTGTCATGTCAGTAAATTTCAATCTGGTATGTTGGCAACACTGAAGGGCATACATACATATAAATTGGTATAAATTGGTAGAGAAGGTATATATAATGGTTTTTAGAATGTATGTTGTAACATCTAACATTCTGCCTAGATCTTCTCCTGCGAGCAGGGATATATACCCACAAGTCAAGTATAAGAGGCTGTGTCAGTCCATGGACGTCAAAGAAACAGATTTTACTGTGATTACAAAAATCCTATTTTTACTTCCTGGAAACTTGCTTCAGTTAAGACAGGGGATCCGACTTGGAGGCAACTTCCATTGAAATCAATGGGTACAAGTCACCTAGAATTCGGATTGAAGTCATACAGGAACCTTTTCTGAAGTCAGAGCACCTGAAGTAGTGTGCATTAAGACGGCTCCATTCACTTCCATTACTTTTCTAAACCGCACGACTTGGGGCGACTTGAAGTCGGATCCCAGGACACTCCTGTGTGAACCGGCTCTTAGCAGTGGAACTAAGTCTAAACATTGTAACAATTTTGTCCTTTACATCAAATGAATGAACTTCTGTGTGTAAATGAGGGAAGTTTAACCACTTAAACACTGAAACTTTTTTCTGACATTTGTTGGTTTCAAGTTAAAATCTTTTTTTTTTTGCTAGAAAATTACTTACAAACCCCAAACATTATATATATATATATATATATATATATATATATATATATACATATATATATACACATATACATATATATATATATATATATATATATATATGTAGCGCTACCCCCAGTTAAGAGAGCCGCTGATATTGATTTGGGCCCTGTAGTGCACTGCTGTCAACCCCTGGCAATCGGCTCTA
Organism: Rana muscosa; assembly: GCA_029206835.1. Lineage (NCBI taxonomy): Eukaryota > Metazoa > Chordata > Amphibia > Anura > Ranidae > Rana > Rana muscosa. Next base: position 77,468,198 of record CM055116.1, on the reverse strand, counting down.
ACCTCCCGTGGCACAGCTGGTGATAGAGGGATAGGACCGCGTGACCGCAACTGTTGGTGACGCAGTCCTATAACAAACATACACAGAATATACTTTAAAACTCCTATTAAAGTAAGCGGAACTGACACCAAATGTACTTTACCCAGATATTTTACTGAGGCTAATGGGCAAGTAATAAACAACAGTATAACAAGTTGCAGATCCCTGCAATAAACAGTAATAAAGATAAACAGAGTAATCAGAATAATAAAGTATTGCTATGCAACTCTAGCGCTGCCCTTTTACAGCTACTTCCCCTCATGGGTAGACTAACACCCAGCAATGTCTACCTATGCAGTCAGGCCTGACTGATCTAGATGGAAGTTCAGTGAAACAATATTCGCTAGCAATCTTTTCGGTGGTGCACTTGAAGAACAACTTTGTAATCCCAACGAATAGTAAAGATAAAGGTATCTGTCTTTAAACAGCTCTCACCACCCGGGCAAGTCAAAGTCCGTTTCCTCCATCGATTCGTCTAGGAACAGGAATCCACCGACATCCAAGTCTTCAATCCTTCTGGTGTACTGCAGCAAGGAGGATTAGATGTCTCTAAGGCTCTGCTAGGCTGGCAGAGGGCTCTTTGGAAAGGAGCACACGGCCCAGGCTTCAGGCCTTGTGCCCACAGCAGTTCAGCACAGACATCCTCTTGCTAGGAGAGGGGTGTCCAAAAAGACCGACCAAAACTCCGCCTCCCCTTTATAAAGTCTCCCCCAGCAGTCTCTGTTCTGGAGCAATGCACCCTGGGTGCTGCAAGATGTACTGGGAGATGTAGTCTCTCTCTCCTCTGCTTTCACTTCCATAATGTCTCTTTACTTCCTCCCGACTCACCTCTCACCTGGAACTTCTTGTCTCTCTGCATTAAAGGGGAACACCCCGCTACACACTCCCCCCACTTGAACTCTTTGGTCCCCAAAGATAAACTTCAACAAATACTGTTTACCATTTTGGACAATGTCGAGCATGATGTTGGCATAGGGAATTCCCACCAAAACTTTGGGATGGAACTCTCTTGCCCACAGGTCACACTACCATGAGTGGCCTGCCTAACTGTGCCAGAGAGTGAGCTGGGGTTGCCCTCCACCAAATGGACGGTGGAAGGATCAGGTTGTTCAACACTTCTCCTAGCCGTTACAACAGAGTCCTCTGAGCTCGTCCCCATTTGGGGGTAAGTTAGTTTCTTGGGAGGCCTGATGACTCTGCGAGCCCTCTGCTCTCTTGGTGCTTCTGACTCTGGCACCACAGGCTCTTCTTCAGGAGTAAGTTCAGGTAACATTGCTGGTTCTGGAACCTCTGATTCAGAAGTCGACTGACGTATGGAATCTCTAGAGTCCTCCTCTGCGTAAGTGTCAGGAACATCTTCCCAGTAATCAGCTGAGGGACTGAAGGGTATGAATTCAGTAGCCTCCGGATTCAGCGTTGCATCTGGGGTATCCCCTCCATTTGGGAGATCTATGGCGGACGTTCCCAGAGTCGAGGGAGGCCACAGCCAGTCCAGTTCTCCACCTTCTTCTGTACTCAATTGGGAGGCCTCCCCATCTTTGGCTCGAGAGGTCTGGGACCGAGTGTTCGGCCTAGGAATATCCAGGATAGAGGCCGGTTCAGGGGAGTCTCTCACGGGAGGTATTCTGACTGCCTCAGCAAGTGGGAGCAGGTGGTTCCGATGCCACGTCTTCAGTGGACCCACCTTTCCTTCTGGCTTTAGTTTGTAGACAGGCAAACCGGGCAACTTCCTACAGACAACATAGGGCTCAGATCTCCACCTGTCGGCAAGCTTGTGTTTTCCAGGGACCCCCAGATTGCGTAGCAGTACTCGGTCCCCGGGCTGCAGATCTTGCACTCGAACCTTCAGATCAAAATTTCTCTTGTTGCGGGCCCCCCTTTGATCCGAAGCCGCCTGGGCTTGTTCATAGGCCACCTGCAAGCTACGTCTAAGTCTGTCCACGTATCCCTTGAGGGATGTAGCTGAGGTATTGTCTATAGAAGTGCCAAAGGCCAGGTCCACAGGTAGCCTTGCTTCTCTCCCAAACATAAGTCGATAAGGGGAGTAGCCAGTGGCGTCACTTGTGGTACAGTTATAGGCATGTACTAGGGCTGATATGTGCTGACTCCATTGTTGCTTCTTCTCTGTTTCTAAGGTTCCCAACATGTTGAGCAGGGTCCGGTTAAATCTCTCCGGCTGAGCATCTCCTTGTGGGTGGTAAGGCGTGGTTCTGGTCTTCTTTATTCCTAATGAATCCAAAAGTCTTCGGATCAACCGACTCTCAAAGTCCCTTCCTTGATCTGAGTGGAGTCTCTGTGGTAGTCCGTAATGGACAAAATACTTCTCCATAAGTATCTTGGCCACGGTGGATGCCTTCTGGTCTTTGGTTGGGAAAGCTTGAGCATAGCGGGTGAAATGGTCGGTTATTACCAGAACATTCCCCAATCCACTCAGGTCGGGTTCGAGGCAGAGAAAGTCAATGCATACCAGATCCATTGGGCCTTGACTCTGTAAGTGGCCCATTGGGGCAGCTTGATGGGGTAGGGTCTTTCTCTGAATGCATCGTGCACAGGAATGGCAATACTCCTCTACTTCTGCCCTCATGCAGGGCCAATAGAACCGATTTCTGACGAGCTGGAAGGTCCTTTCTGCCCATAGGTGACCATGATGGTCATGCAGGGCAATTAGTACAGTCTCTCGGTGCTTCTCTGGAAGAAATAACTGCCACTTATCTTCTGAGTCATCAGAGGGGCCCCTTCGGTAGACCACTCCCTGATGTACCTGTAGCCTGTCCAATTCCTTCCTCAACAGGCGAGCCTCCTTTGAGGGGTGATGTAGGAATTTGTTGGGATCCTGATTCTCCAGGGCTTCGAGGACCAATCTCCCCATGGGGTCTTCCAATTGGTCACACCTCAACTCCTTCTTGGACAGTCTCGGTAGGTTGTCTTCCTCCAGTTGAGTTACCCCACAATAGTGTTTGGGGACTCCTACCATGGTAACCCCTATTTCTTCTGCTCTGGAGCCTCCTCTGGCTTGGAATTCAGCCCCTTGACAAAGGGCCCGCACCCCGTCCGGTGCCACTTGGGTCCAATCTTCCCAGTCATTTGTCGTGGCATGAGACCTCCGGGACAGGGCATCTGCATCCCTATTTCCGGCTCCTGGTCTGTACTTCAGACTGAAGTTGAATCCAGACAATGCGGCCAACCACCTGTGTCCGGTGGCATCTAGTTTCGCGGTGGTGAAGAGGTAGGTCAGGGGGTTGTTGTCTGTCTTCACAGTAAACTCTGCCCCATACAAGTAGTCTTTTAGCTTGTCTACTACCGCCCATTTGAGGGCCAGGAATTCCAGCTTATGAGTGGGGTAATTCTTTTCTGAGGGGGTCAGGCTCCTGCTCACATAGGCCACTGGTCGCAGTTGTCCTTCATGTTCTTGGTAGAGTACACCACCTAGACCCTCATGGCTGGCATCCACATGTAATTCATAAGGTCTGGTAGGGTCGGCGTAGGCCAGGACTGGGGCAGTGGTTAAGCTCCTCTTCAGAGCATGAAAGGCCTCTTCACACCTTGGGTTCCACTGATCTTGAACTGACTCACCAGGCCTCCTGGGCCCTGAGTCATCCTCTTCCCCTTCTGCCTTTAGCAATTCATTCAACGGGCGGGCAATCCGAGCAAACCCCTCCACAAACCTCCTATAATAGGAGCAGAACCCCAGGAAGGATCTGAGCTCTGTTACTGTGGTGGGTCGTGGCCAGGAAGTGACTGCTTCCAACTTCTCAGGATCTGTGGCCACCCCTTCTTCAGACACTATGTGCCCCAGATAGTTCACAGAAGACTGGTAGAACCGACACTTCTCGGGGGAAAGCTTAAGTCCCTCTTCGCTGAGTCTTCTCAATACTTTCTCCAACCTGGCTTCATGTTCTTCCAAGGTTCTTCCAAAGACAATGACATTGTCCAAGTACACAAGGACTTCTATAAGATTCATGTCTCCAACAGTCTTCTCCATAAGGCGTTGAAAGGTAGCAGGAGCTCCAGACAGACCCTGAGGCATCCTATTGAATTCGAAGAATCCCACCGGGGTTATGAAGGCTGTCTTCTCCCTGTCTTCTGGGTGCATAGGGATTTGATAGTACCCACTCTTGAGGTCCATCACACTGAACCATTTGGCTCCAGACAAACTTTGTAGGGCATCTTCTATCCTTGGCGTGGTGTATTGGTCAGGGATGGTTCTCCTGTTGAGAGTCCTGTAATCGATACAAAGCCTCAACGACCCATTCTTCTTTCTGACCACCACGATTGGGGAGGCATAGGGACTTCTAGACTCACGGATAACACCAGTCTTCTTTAGTTCTACAAGTTGTTCCCTCAGATCCTCCAGATCTGCCAGGGGGACCCGCCTGACCCTCTCTCGGTAGGGCTTATCTTCTTGGAGGCGGATCCGATGGGTGGCACTTCTTGCACACCCCACATCGAATTCATCTTCGGAAAAGATCTTCTCCCACCTGGTCAGCTGGGCCTTGGCTCTTTCTTTCCAAGCCCTGGGTAGGTTCGGGTTTTCCACGGACAGTTTCTCCCAAACATCTCCTCCGTCACCCGTCCCCTTGACTTCGGACCAAGTGACCGGGGCAGCAGGGCTCACCTGACCAAGCAACACTCTGGCAGGGATCTCCATGGGTCCTCCCGTAGTGTTCCTAACACTCACCGGAACTCTGCCATGGGCCTTCTTCAGGGCCTTGAACGGAATCACTTCTGGTATCACTTCCAGGCCTGAGGACTCTTCCCTTGGGTCTGATTCCAGCATGACAAAGGGGCCAGGTTGTTCCCACGAAAGCTTCACAGTGGCCCTAAGACAGGTTACTTCTCCAGGCTGTAGCACTACTCCTTCTCTGCCAAGTCTCCACACCTTCCCTATCCCCTCTCCCGGGGTCTTCTGCTCTAAGACCAGTCGTTGGTAGGCCGTCTTTAGCATGGGATGGATTTTGGTGGCTGAATGGTTTCTCTCTTTCACTAGAGGGGTCAGGAGTCTCCTGACTAGATCCGTGTTTGTCCCAATGATCAGGGAAATCTTGCTGGCTCCAGGCGGCCGGGGACACACAACTGCCAGGGTGTCAAACACTTCAGCCTTCCCAGCCACGGATGGGTCGAAAGTCATCTTTATGGGCAGGTACCCATCATAAGGGAAACTCTGGGTTCCAAGTCCCCATATCTCCAGCTCTTCTATCTTCTGGATAGGCAGATGACTCAAGTGCCTATCATAGAAGTCCCGGTATAGTAAAGTCACCTGTGCTCCGGTGTCCAAAAGAGCTTTAGTATAGACTCCTTCCACTTGAATGGGCACAGTAGGAGACGGGCCCACCAGTTCCTTTGGGTATGGCCGGACTGGGGTCACCTCTTTTTTTTTGCTTTCGACCCTTGCCCTGCTCCTTTTGGACTTTAATTTTTCCTGAGCCTGGCATGCATTGACTTTCTCCCTCTCAATGGGGGCACAAACCCGCTGAGGGATGTTATTGTTCCTTTTAGGTGGATGTTCCTTCTTTGGGGTGCTGTACTTCCACTGAGGGGTCTTGCCCCCTCCCTCTGGGGTACATCTTGGTGGGGGTGTACTATACCTCCTCCTAGGAGTTTTGTCTCCTCCATTCTTGGCCTTTTTTTTTAGTTTGGAGCGCACTGAAGATGATGGGCACCCGGTTGACTCCTTCACCGGGGCCCCTTTGGAGTTTCCCGCCGGCTTGCAATTATCTGTTCTCTTCTTCTTTGGGCTGGAGCATACGTTAGCAAAGTGGCCACTCCCTCCGCAGTTATAGCAAATCACCTCTTCTCGGTCCTGTAGGGAGGCCGGTGCTGAGGTGTTCGGGAACAACTCCTTTCTTGGGCTTGGTTTCTCTCGTCTTCTCTGATCTTTCTCCATCAAATAGGTCAGCATCTCCAACACTTGGGCCATTTGCGATTTCAGAGTGTCAACCTCCGCATCTCTTTCTGGGCTCTTGACCGAATGGACCAACACTGGTACAGGTGTGACATTTGCCTTGGCCACCTGCTGATCTTCCTCCAGCGCCTCTTCGTCCCTAATAATTTTTATTAGATCAGAGTAGGTTAGTGACATTCCTCCTCCTGAGGTTTTCAGGTGCAGCCAGACAGGGTCTGAGCGCCGCGCTCCCCTCATGATCTGCTTCATGCGTGCTTCATCTGCATCTTTGGGCAGCATTCCCTTCTTCAGTACAATCTTGCATAACTGCCTGTTCAGCCTTCTAACATATTGTGAGGGGGTTAGCTCGGCAGCGGGTGTGTGTGATCCCCTGGATGGGCTCCCCACACAAAAACAGGCCCAGCAAACGGAGGTTGTGGTTTTCAAAATCAAAAAAAAAGGTGCGGTTTATTTTCTATTTACAGTGACAAAACACAGCAAAGCCAAAAGAAACATATAAACAAAATAAATCCTGGTCAACTTGACCTCTGACTAAACATACAGGTTTCCTAACTAACAACTGGGATCAGCCTAGTGCTGTCCTAGTCCCTAAGTCCCTGGTTTAGTAAAAGTCCAAACAAATAGCCACACAGGCTTTGCCTCACCGCACAGGGGTTCACTCTCCCTAGACAGTCCACACAGGTCTGGTTCCAGGCATGAGCTAACATCTAATGAAGCTGGGAGTTTTTATAGAGGCCTTAAACGAACTGACAGGCTTCAGCTGGCCTCATCAACTCCCTGCCTGCACGACGCCCAGCCCTCTCCCTAGAGGTATGAGTCATCCATGAGCCCACTAGCCTTAGCTGGGCTTATACAACTCTCCACCTAGTTGTATAAGTCGGCGTAAAGCCTGAATCTGGGCGAAATATATCTACCCCCCTGGATGCAACCAGGTGACTTTACCTTCCTGCTGTCACATACCCCCCCCTCTTGTTTTAACCTCGGGGTTGGAACACCAGAAATCAGGCATTCATGTACTCGAGACAAAGCATCCACATTCCCCATTTGAACGCCAGGGCGATGCTTTACTGTGAAGTTGAATTCCTGGAGGGCCAGGAACCACCTATTCACTCTTCTATTTGTTTCCTTGTTTTGAGCCATCCACTTTAACGGAGCGTGATCCGTAACCATGTCAAAGTGCCTACCTAGCAGGTAGTACCGAAGGGAATCTAGAGCCCACTTCACCGCTAAACACTCCTTTTCAACGGTGGCGTAATTTACCTCATGGGACTTCAACTTCCTGCTGAGGTAAATGACTGGGTGCTCTTCCCCGTTCCAGACCTGGGACAATACTGCTCCTAACCCCACATCTGACGCATCACTTTGTACGACAAAGTCTTTAGAGAAGTCGGGTGAGTACAACACTGGCTGGCTACATAAGGCTTGTTTCAAGAATTGGAATGCTGCCTCAGCCTCGGGGGTCCATTTAATCATGACCGACCCTTTCCCCTTCATTAGGTTGGTTAGGGGCACAGCCTTAGAAGCAAAGTGGGGAATGAATCGCCGATAATACCCAGCGATTCCCAGAAAGGCTCGTACCTGCTTCTTGCTGTTGGGACGTGGCCAACTCTGGATGGCCTCGACTTTGTTGAGTTGGGGTTTTATTACTCCCCTCCCAATGGTGTACCCAAGATATTTGGCCTCCTCCTGCCCAATGGTACACTTCTTGGGGTTAGCCGTAAACCCCGCTTCCCGAACAGAGTCCAGGACTGCTTGCACTTTTGGCAGATGTGAGGCCCAATCTGTGCTATGGACAATTACGTCATCCAGGTAAGCCGCAGCATACTTCCGATGGGGCCTCAGCATCTGGTCCATTTTCCGCTGGAATGTGGCCGGCGCATTCTGTAACCCGAACGGCATTCTTTTATATTGGAACGCCCCGTCTGGGGTTACAAATGCGGTTTTCTCTTTGGCCAATTTGGCCAGGGGGATTTGCCAATACCCTTTTGTGAGGTCAAGAGTCGTCATGTATCGGGCTGTTCCCAGCCGGTCGATCAACTCATCTATACGTGGCATGGGGTAGGTGTCAAATTTTGTAACTTTGTTCAACTGACGAAAATCGTTACAAAATCGCCAGCTCCCATCCGGTTTAGGCACCAACACAATGGGACTAGACCAATCACTTTGGGACTCCTCTATCACCCCTAAGTTCAGCATTTTCTGTACTTCCTCCCGTATTGCCTCCCGTCGGGCCTCTGGGATCCGATAGGGTTTTAACTTCACCCTTTCACCGGGCGGGGTAATGATGTCATGCTCTACCCCAAATGTTTGTCCCGGCAGCTCAGATAATACCTCCTTGTTGCGAAGCACAAACTCCTTAACCTCCTGTTGTTGGGGTTGTGACAAGGTGGCTGCTATTCCAACCTCAGGAATCACGCAACCAGTTTGAGCTGGTGAGCAAGTGTCTGCGACTAGGGACTCTCTATCCCTCCAGGCTTTCAACAGATTAACGTGATAGATCTGTTCGGGCTTTCGCCTTCCTGGTTGTCTGACCTTGTAATTCACTTCGCTCACTTTTTCCATTATCTCGTAGGGGCCTTGCCATTTGGCAAGGAATTTACTTTCAACCGTAGGGACAAGTACCAGTATCCTATCCCCCGGGGAAAAGGTACGGGTCTTGGCTCCACGGTTGTACACTCTCTGCTGTGCTAACTGCGCTTGGGCCAAATGTTCCTTCACGATGGGCATTACCTGTGCAATTCGGTCTTGCATCAGGGCGACATGCTCAATCACACTCCTGTGGGGAGAACTCTCACTTTCCCAAGTTTCCTTGGCAATATCCAACAGCCCTCTTGGGTGTCTCCCATACAGTAACTCAAAGGGGGAGAATCCCGTAGAGGATTGGGGCACCTCCCTAATAGCAAACATCAGATAAGGAAGTAGACAGTCCCAATCCTTTCCATCTCTATCCACCACTTTCTTCAACATTTGTTTTAGGGTTTTGTTGAATCTTTCAACCAGCCCATCGGTTTGGGGGTGATACACAGATGTACGTAATTGCGTCACTTTGAACAATTTACACAGCTCCTTCATAACCCGGGACATAAAGGGTGTACCTTGGTCCGTAAGCAGTTCTTTACAAATACCCACCCGGCTAAACACAAGAGATAGCTCTTTGGCTATGGTTTTGGCCGAGGTATTTCTGAGAGGGATCGCTTCTGGATAACGGGTGGCATAGTCCATTATAACTAATATGTACTGGTGCCCCCTAGCGGACTTGATTATAGGACCTACCAAATCCATGGCGATCCTCTCAAACGGGACCTCAATGATGGGTAGAGGGACCAGCGGGCTACGGAAATGTGGCATCGGGGCCGACCTCTGACACACAGGGCAGGAGGAACAATAATTTTCTATGTCCTTCATCACCCCCGGCCAATAGAATCTCTGTAATACCCTCTCTCGGGTTTTCTCTGTCCCCAGATGACCTCCAAGAATGTGCCCATGGGCCAACTCCAACACCAACTTCCTGTAAGGTTTGGGCACCACAAGCTGCTCAACGGTTTCTTCTGCCCTTTTTGCCACCCGATACAGTAGGTCCTTCTCTACGCTGAAGTATGGGTAAGTGCAGGTATTATCTGGGTTCACTAATTCGCCATCTATTTTCACTACGTTTTCGCGTGCCTTTATTAGGGCGGGGTCTTTCAACTGTTCTGTGGCAAAGTTTTCCCTGTGAACCTCAAGATCAGAAAACTCCACAGACGGTAGGTTTTCGTCTGAGGAGGTGGGCTCCTCTCCAGTTTCTTGAGTCTCCCCTGCCAATACTGATAAGGGAAATTCCGGAGAGTCCTCACCACTCTCAGGGGAGTTCTGGCTATCACATTCCTGGTACATAGGGGCACCAGTGGGGGGCTCAGGATCATCCCACAGTTCCCAGAACTTCGGAAAATCCCTTCCCACAATGGCGTCATACGGTAACTGAGATACTAAGCCCACTGGATGAGAGAGGGTACCTTTGGGGGTCTCGAAACACACTGTAGTCACTGGATACTCTCGGGTGTCCCCATGCACACAAATAACAGCTACCTTGCTATTCCCAGAGACCTCTGTTTTAACTAACTCAGCCTTTATCAGGGTCACAAGGCTACCTGAATCCAGCAATACCACAACATTTCTACCATTAACACACATTTTGCATAAATGTTTCTCAGTTCCTCGAATGGCAGTGCATGCGACTGTCGCACACAGCGACTGACGTCTGCCCGTCAGAAAGTCACACTGCATGGGTTCCTCCACAACCGGGCAATTGGCTGCAATATGTCCCGCTTGCCGGCAGCGGTAGCAAACGATCCTTCTTGCCGCCTCTTGAGCCGCTGATTTCCCAGGCTGTTCTCGCCAAACTTGGGGTAGAGCTCCCACCCTCTCACTCTCTCCACCCTTACCCCTTGGAATCCTCTTATCCGCCCCTGGGGATGGTCTGGTCTTAGGGTGGAAAGTCCGAGTGTCTCTGGAAGAGGCCGTCAGGTTCTCTGTAGCCAAGTATTTCTCCACACGATCCACAAGACCATCGGCCGTCTCTGGGTCTCCATGGCTTACCCACTTTTGGATGGCAGTAGGAAGAGCTCTCAAAAACCGATCCATTACAACACGTTCCACAATCTTTGGTGCGGACAAAGTCTCTGGCTGTAGCCACTTTCTGCTCAGGTGAATGAGATCATACATTTGAGACCTGGGGGGTTTTCCAAGCTGGAAAGTCCAGTTATGCACACGCTGAGCCCGGACAGCCTGGGTGACACCCAGCCTTGCCAATATCTCAGCTTTTAGCATCACATAGTCTTTTGCTTGGTCAGGCTCTAGGTCATAGTAAGCCTTCTGCGATTCACCAGTTAACAGAGGAGCCACCAGTCCAGCCCACTGCTCCTCAGGCCACTTTTCTCTTTCAGCAGTCCTTTCAAATGTGGTCAAAAATACCTCTGGATCATCCTCTCCAGTCATTTTTGTCAATAAACGACTCACCCCAAAGGACGCGGTATTAGTGGGACGGCTTTCCTCACTGGTCTGCGGACGTTGCTGCATTACTGCTTCCATTTGTTGTAGTCTCTGCTCTTGCTTCTGTAACAGGTCTATGAAGCGGGCCTCAGATTGCTGCTGGGCTTGTTGCTGAGCTTCCAGACTCTGTTGGTGAGCTTGCTGCTGGGCTGCAAGGCTCTGTTGATGAGCTTGCTGCTGGGCTGCGAAGTTCTGTTGTTGAGCTGCAAGGCTCTTTTGCAAACCTGCATTTGTCTGCTGTTGATTGGCATTTGCTAGAGCCAGCTGCTTCAGTATCTCCTCCATGCTGGCTTAAAAAAAACTGCCACTGGTTCTCCACCAACTGTGAGGGGGTTAGCTCGGCAGCGGGTGTGTGTGATCCCCTGGATGGGCTCCCCACACAAAAACAGGCCCAGCAAACAGAGGTTGTGGTTTTCAAAATCAAAAAAAAAGGTGCGGTTTATTTTCTATTTACAGTGACAAAACACAGCAAAGCCAAAAGAAACATATAAACAAAATAAATCCTGGTCAACTTGACCTCTGACTAAACATACAGGTTTCCTAACTAACAACTGGGATCAGCCTAGTGCTGTCCTAGTCCCTAAGTCCCTGGTTTAGTAAAAGTCCAAACAAATAGCCACACAGGCTTTGCCTCACCGCACAGGGGTTCACTCTCCCTAGACAGTCCACACAGGTCTGGTTCCAGGCATGAGCTAACATCTAATGAAGCTGGGAGTTTTTATAGAGGCCTTAAACGAACTGACAGGCTTCAGCTGGCCTCATCAACTCCCTGCCTGCACGACGCCCAGCCCTCTCCCTAGAGGTATGAGTCATCCATGAGCCCACTAGCCTTAGCTGGGCTTATACAACTCTCCACCTAGTTGTATAAGTCGGCGTAAAGCCTGAATCTGGGCGAAATATATCTACCCCCCTGGATGCAACCAGGTGACTTTACCTTCCTGCTGTCACAATATTCTGACAGTTTCTCATTCGGCTGCTGGAGAGTGTGTTCAATTTGATAAATCATCTCTGACACCTTCTCCAGCTGACCAAACTCTTCCTGCAGCATGGCCAGGCAATCTTGAGCTGTACAGTTTTCATTTCCAAACCGGAAGCTCTTCACCGCTTCTGCCGCGGCACCTTTCAGACTTTCTAAGACTCGCTGTCTCTTCTGTGCCTCAGGCACCTCCCATGCTTCTACTGCCTGCAATGCCTGTTCCACCCAAGTGTCAAAATCTTCCTCCCCCGCAGGGACGGGGAGCTTCCCTGAGAAGGTGCTAAGCTTCCGGTAACCGGCCTCCACATGCACCGTACTGCTTTTCTGGCACTTAATTACAAGGTCTCCTAGAGCATTCAACAATTCAGGCCCTATAGCGGCCAGCGGTGATCCCGGGCTTAATAGTTCCTTAAGCTTTTCTGCTTTAGGGGATAGTGGTGGAGATAATTGTGGGAGTGATGGCTTTGGTGTCTGAAACCATTCTTCCTTCACTGGCAGCGTATGTATCAAGTGATAGATCTGATTATCTATGGCTTGTATACTCTGACTTTTAAAATGCTCTGGGATTTCGTTTTTCCATTCTACCAGTGCGTATGTAAACGAGATCACTGGATCTGGCCTAAAATCCATCACCCATGCTTTGTGGCTCGGAGACAGTAACAATACGAGCTGTTTTATCTCCTCTTCCTTCCATCTTTCCCCCGGGAGTACAATGACTACCGCCGCGGTTGGATCGGCGCCAATCGCTGCGCACCACTGTGACATTGCCAGCGGGTCCATGCTGGTACTTCTGACCGGCTTGATTGCAGCGTGCAACGTACAAGGATCCCGGACTCGAGCCCCCACGTGTAGCGCTACCCCCAGTTAAGAGAGCCGCTGATATTGATTTGGGCCCTGTAGTGCACTGCTGTCAACCCCTGGCAATCGGCTCTAACCTCCCGTGGCACAGCTGGTGATAAGAGGGATAGGACCGCGTGACCGCAACTGTTGGTGACGCAGTCCTATAACAAACATACACAGAATATACTTTAAAACTCCTATTAAAGTAAGCGGAACTGACACCAAATGTACTTTACCCAGATATTTTACTGAGGCTAATGGGCAAGTAATAAACACCAGTATAACAAGTTGCAGATCCCTGCAATAAACAGTAATAAAGATAAACAGAGTAATCAGAATAATAAAGTATTGCTATGCAACTCTAGCGCTGCCCTTTTACAGCTACTTCCCCTCATGGGTAGACTAACACCCAGCAATGTCTACCTATGCAGTCAGGCCTGACTGATCTAGATGGAAGTTCAGTGAAACAATATTCGCTAGCAATCTTTTCGGTGGTGCACTTGAAGAACAACTTTGTAATCCCAACGAATAGTAAAGATAAAGGTATCTGTCTTTAAACAGCTCTCACCACCCGGGCAAGTCAAAGTCCGTTTCCTCCATCGATTCGTCTAGGAACAGGAATCCACCGACATCCAAGTCTTCAATCCTTCTGGTGTACTGCAGCAAGGAGGATTAGATGTCTCTAAGGCTCTGCTAGGCTGGCAGAGGGCTCTTTGGAAAGGAGCACACGGCCCAGGCTTCAGGCCTTGTGCCCACAGCAGTTCAGCACAGACATCCTCTTGCTAGGAGAGGGGTGTCCAAAAAGACCGACCAAAACTCCGCCTCCCCTTTATAAAGTCTCCCCCAGCAGTCTCTGTTCTGGAGCAATGCACCCTGGGTGCTGCAAGATGTACTGGGAGATGTAGTCTCTCTCTCCTCTGCTTTCACTTCCATAATGTCTCTTTACTTCCTCCCGACTCACCTCTCACCTGGAACTTCTTGTCTCTCTGCATTAAAGGGGAACACCCCGCTACATATATATTTAGTAGAGACCCCAGAGAATAAAATGGTGGTTGTTGCAATATTTCATGTCACACTGTTTTAGCGCAGCGGTCATTCAAAAGCATTTTTTTGGGAAAAAATTACTTTAATGAATTAAAAAAAACAAGAAAAACAAACCAGTTAAGTTAGCCCAAATTTTTTGGTATAATGTGAAAGATTTTTTACGCAGTGAGAATAGCAAGAGAATCGTGATCTTTATTCTAAGCAAAAAAATTGTGATTCTCATTTTGGCCAGAATCGTGCGGCTCTAACCAGAGTGCATCTAAACGCTTCAAAAATACACCAGAGAGCATCTAAATGCATGAAAATGACACCAGAGAGCATCTAAACACATCAAAAATACACCACAATGCATTTAAATGCATCCAAATTTACCAAAACGCATAAAAAATAACTAGAAAGCATCTTAAACGCATAAAAAAATGCACCAAAACGCATCAAAAATACACCAGAGCACATCAAAAATACACCAGAGTGCATCTAAATGCATAGAAAATACATCAGAGCGCATCTAAACGCATCAAAAATACATCAAAATGCATCTAAAAGCTTCAAAAATACATCAGAGCGCATCTGAATGCATCAAAAATACACCAGAGAGTATCTAAACGCTTCAAAAATACACCAGAGAGCATTTAAACGCATCAAAAATACACCAAAATGCATTTAAATGCATCCAAATTTACCAAAACGCATAAAAAATAACTAGAAAGCATCTTAACGCATAATAAAATGCACCAAAACGCATCAAAAATACACCAGAGCACATCAAAAATACACCAGAGTGCATCTAAATGCATCAAAAATACACCAGAAAGCATCTAAACGCTTCAAAAATACACCAAAATGCATCTAAACACATCAAAAATACACCAGAGTGCATCTAAATGCATTAATAATACAGCGGAACGCATCTAAACACATCACAAATACACCGTAGCGCATCTAAATACATCAAAAATACACTGCAATGCATTTAAATGCATCAACATTTACCAAAACGCATAAAAAATAACTAGAAAGCATCTTAGCGCATAAAAAAAATGCATCTAAACGCATCAAAATGACACCAGAGAGCATATAAACGCATCAAAAATATACCAGAGAGCATCTAAACGCTAGTTAATGTGCGTGTAAAGTCAGCTGTCCCAATACTTTTGGTAATATCGTGTGTTGTGCTTTGCACGTGGTTTACCAGAATTATGGATGGAGCCGTCAGCCCATAAAATAATACTTTTTTTTTTTTTTTTTTTTATTTGTTTCCCCCAAAACGCACAGGACAGTATAAATACCCCCCAGAAGACCCCTCTTTAGAAAGTAGACAGTTCAAGGTACTTGGTAATCGGTGTTGCTGTTTTCGTTTTGAAAAATTCATAAAAATCCTGATCACCTCCTTTAGAGTAGTGCGGTGTTACTATGGTAACAGTCTATTTCTCTGGTTACAGTATGCTAAAAAAAAAAATGACTTTCACTATTACTATTTATATTAAATTATAATTTTAAATTAAAATAAATAAAACATACAGAATTGTTAAATTTTATTAATATTATACTAATATAAAATACAGGATTATCTATGAATAACAATAATGAATTTAATTACATAAAATTATATCTAATAATAAAAGGAATTTGATCAGATTGAAGCAGCTGCAAGGGAAGTTGTTTACATGCACAGGCAGGAGGATGTTTTCCTCAGTGCTGGTCATTGTGTCCTGCAGTCTAAAAAATAGCAGCACACAGAGTAAACAAGCAGGATGTTGTCACCGTGGTAACATGACCTGCAGTCTCAAAATAGCAGCACACTGAGTAAACAAATATGATGATGTCACAGTGGTCACATGACCTGCAGCTGGTAAATAGCAGTGCAGAGGGAGGATATGGCAGTTGACATTTGGTCTTCACAGCAGAAGCATCTCTCTTGCAGAGCTCCTGACTGATTGATTTGTATTTCGTCACATTATCTCCAGTGATTGGAATTGAGAGTAAATTTATTGATTGGCATTAATTGTCTAATCTTCTATTAATAGTAATTGGCATTTCCTGTCAGTTATTTTCTACAAGCAAAAATGAGGAACGAAATCCTCGCCGTGTTTTTTTTTCTGTTGGTTCCTTGGGAACTAAACAGAAATACCGTCATACAATCCCCAGAGGTCCACATGGATCAGGAGGGGCCCACAAATGTCATCAGAGGGCCCCCAAAGGAGGGGATTGTGGAAAGAACACAGCAGCCAGCGGAGATTCCGCTGATTTTTAAAATCCTTTACCCATGGGCTGTCCCCAGAGATGTCAGAGGGTCCCGAGAGACCCGCATGGAGGAGGAGGAGCCCAGAAATGCCCTCAGAGGGTCCACAGAGACCCGCATAGAGGAGGAGGAGAACATGAAGAAGACGGAGCAGCCAGCAGAGATTCCACTGATTTTTAGAATACTTTACCCATGGGCTGTACCGAGAGATGTCATCAGAGGGTCCCCAGAAACCCGCATGGAGGAGGAGGAGGAGGAGGAGAACATAAAGAGGACGGAGCAGACAGTGGAGGAAACAGTAAGAGGAATTGAAAATGACAGTCCAGAACTCATTAGCTGGTTTTCATTCCTGACCCGCACTCCATTCTGGTTTAGCTGGGCAGTCCTGATATGTGTTCCGATTCTGAAGCACATCCTGCGCCAAAATGACCTGGCCAGAATATTAGGACGCTATTTGATGTTCCTGCAGCTGAGTGCATTCATTTATCTACTGATCGATATCTGGAACAGCTGGGGAACATCCTTTGAGAACATAATCCCAGAATTCATCAGCTGGTTTTCATTCCTGACCCGCACTCCATTCTGGTTTAGCTGGGCAGTCCTGATATGTGTTCCAATTCTGAAGCACATCCTGTGCCAAAATGACCTGGCCAGAATATTAGGACGCTATTTGATGTTCCTGCAGCTGAGTGCATTCATTTATCTACTGATCGATATCTGGAACAGCTGGGGAACATCCTTTGAGAACATAATCCCAGAACTCATCAGCTGGTTTTCATTCCTGACCCGCACTCCATTCTGGTTTAGCTGGGCAGTCCTGATATGTGTTCCGATTCTGAAGCACATCCTGCACCAAAATGACCTGGCCAGATTATTAGGACGCTATTTGATGTTCCTGCAGCTGAGTGCATTCATTTATCTACTGATCGATATCTGGAACAGCTGGGGAACATCCTTTGAGAACATAATCCCAGAACTCATCAGCTGGTTTTCATTCCTGACCCGCACTCCATTCTGGTTTAGCTGGGCAGTCCTGATATGTGTTCCGATTCTGAAGCACATCCTGCGCCAAAATGACCTGGCCAGAATATTAGGACGCTATTTGATGTTCCTGCAGCTGAGTGGATTCATTTATCTACTGATCGATATCTGGAACAGCTGGGGAACATCCTTTGAGAACATAATCCCAGAACTCATCAGCTGGTTTTCATTCCTGACCCGCACTCCATTCTGGTTTAGCTGGGCAGTCCTGATATGTGTTCCGATTCTGAAGCACATCCTGCACCAAAATGACCTGGCCAGATTATTAGGACGCTATTTGATGTTCCTGCAGCTGAGTGCATTCATTTATCTACTGATCGATATCTGGAACAGCTGGGGAACATCCTTTGAGAACATAATCCCAGAACTCATCAGCTGGTTTTCATTCCTGACCCGCACTCCATTCTGGTTTAGCTGGGCAGTCCTGATATGTGTTCCGATTCTGAAGCACATCCTGCGCCAAAATGACCTGGCCAGAATATTAGGACGCTATTTGATGTTCCTGCAGCTGAGTGGATTCATTTATCTACTGATCAATATCTGGAACAGCAGGAGGACATCCTTCAAGAACACAGTCCCACACCTGCTTATAAAAATTATTACTGAGCACTGGTCAGAATGCTTTCTGGGGGTTATCACCATGCTGGTGGTACTGCTCCTAATATATTTCAAGCCATTCTTCCGACTGTTCCGACCAACAAGTAGCAACATCACCCCACCACCCAGTGACGCCATTCTACCACCAAGTGACGCCATTTCACCAACAAGTGAAAATGCAGCGAGCGCAATGGAGGAGACTACCTTTCCCATTCCCAGAGTCGCACCTCCTAGGGATCACATCCGTGCTCACATACGGGATTTATGCCGGCCAATGAAGAAGCGCAGGCCAACCATATTGTTTAGGGATAGCAACATAATCCCAACGAGCGATGACATCGTTCCAACAAGAGAAAATGAGGAGATCACCATGGAAGAGACGGACTTTCCCATTCCCAGAGTCGCTGCTCCAAGGGATCACATCCGTGCTCACATACAGGATTTATGCCGGCCAATGAAGAAGCGCAGGCCAACCAAATTGTTTAGGGATAGCAACATAATCCCAACGAGCGATGACATCGTTCCAACAAGAGAAAATGAGGAGATCACCATGGAAGAGACAGACTTTCCCATTCCCAGAGTCGCTCCTCCAAGGGCTCACATACGGGATGTATGCCGGCCAATGAAGAAGCGCACGCCAACCAAATTGTTTAGGGATAGCAACATAATCCCAACGAGCGATGGGATCGTTCGAACAAGAGAAAATGAGGAGATCACCATGGAAGAGACGGACTTTCCCATTCCCAGAGTCGCTCCTCTAAGGGATCACATCCGTGCTCACATACAGGATTTATGCCGGCCAATGAAGAAGCGCAGGCCAACCAAATTGTTTAGGGATAGCAACATATTCCCAACGAGCGATGACATCCTTCCAACAAGAGAAAATGTGGACAGCTCTATGGAAGAAACTGACATTCCCATTCCCAGTGTCACACCTCATCGAGCTTCCCTTAGTGCTAGGCTAAGCCAGCGTATAGAGAAGCTCAAATCAGAAATGGTGGTCAGGAACAGGAATATCTTCCCACGAAAGAGTGACATTATCCCACTGAGTGATGTCATCATTCCACCAACAAGTGAAAATGCAGCGAGCGCAATGGAAGAGACTGACGTTCATATTCCCAGAGTCACACCTACTCGAGCTTCCCTTAGTGCTAGGCTAAGCCAGTTTATAGAGAAGCTCAAATCAGAAATGGTGGTCGGGCACAGGAATATCTTCCCACAAAAGAGTGACATCACCCCACCGAGTGATGTCCTCATTCCACCAACAAGTGAAAATGCAGCGAGCGCAATGGAAGAGACTGACGTTCATATTCCAAGAGTCACACCTCATCGAGCTTCCCTTAGTGCTAGGCTAAGCCAGCGTATAGAGAAGCTCAAATCAGAAATGGTAGTCGGGCACAGGAATATCTTCCCACAAAAGAGTGACATCACCCCACCGAGTGATGTCCTCATTCCACCAACAAGTGAAAATGCAGCGAGCGCAATGGAAGAGACTGACGTTCATATTCCAAGAGTCACACCTCATCGAGCTTCCCTTAGTGCTAGGCTAAGCCAGCGTATAGAGAAGTTCAAATCAGAAATGGTGGTCGGGCACAGGAATATCTTCCCACAAAAGGGTGACATCACCCCACCGAGTGATGTCATCATTCCACCAACAAGTGAAAATGCAGCGAGCGCCATAGAGGAGACTGACATTCCCATTCCCAGCGTCACGCCTCCTAGGAATCACAGCAACAACATCCCACAGAATGGTGGTATCCTCTCCGAGTTTCCTTATGTCACCAGGGACTGATGACATCAATATGCTATTGGATTCCAGCATTAGTTAACAAAGGGCAACACTGGCTGTTGATCCCAATGTCAAAACTCGTAATAATCAGACCTGTCTTCACCTACGGGAATTATTCCAGCTAGTGAAGAAGCGCAGAGCAACCAAGGAGGACCGCCAGGAGTCTCAAACCGGATCTTTACTTTTCATAGCGCTCCAGCGCTATGGCGTCCCGGAGCCACTGCCAGCTTTGGCCAGGTGGCTTCCAGGTACCAATCTCTGCCCGATTTAATTTTCCATCATCTCTGAGCGTGGGTTTCCTCCGGGTTCTCCGGTTTCCTCCCACCCTATAAAAGACATGCTACTCTCTTTCTTTCCTTCTCTCTCTCTCTCTCTTTCTTTCCTTCCTTCCCTCTTTCTTTCTTTCCTTCTCTCTCTCTCTTTCTTTTTTCCTTCTCTCTCTTTCTTTCCTTCTCTCTCTTTCTTTCCTTCTTTCAATCATCTCTGAGCTCTATTGGACATCACTGACTTACCCTGCTCAGCCGGGGCGGGCCTTCTAGAACAGAGGCCGTATATGGGCATCACAGAGGCTTAGTGGTGAGCCTTGCAGCACTGGGGTTCTTGGTTCAAATCCTGACCAGGACACTATCTGCATGGAGTTTGCATGTTCTCCCTGTGCTTGCGTGGGTTTCCTCCGGGTACTCCGGTTTCCTCCCACACTATAAAAGACATGCTACTTTTTGCGTTAGTGGTGCAGTGGTGAGCATAGCTGCTTTCTAAGCAGATGACCCGGGTTCGATTCCCGGCCAACGCCATCTCCAAGAGATCTACCTCACCTTCTAAGTGTATTGAGTCCCCAGGGGGGAAAGTGTTATACAAATTAAGTGTTGAGTATATATGAAAAGGGAAAGAGATTTGTGGGACTTTATATGAAGCACACTACTAAATGAAACCAAATGATGAGCATAATAATTGTTCAATTACAAAGGGCATCAGTGTTGCCAACCGTCAGTATTTTTACTGGCAGCCAGTAAAAAATGGGCACTTTTCTCCTACCAGTAAATGCCAGTAAGAGGAAAAGCTTGTCAGTAAAAAATATGGCTGTGACACTCAGCTCGGAACTGCCCATGCACAGTTCAGGTCTGGAGGCGGTCAAGGCCGTCCGAGTGCCTGCTACAGTGTGTTCAGTCGGTGCCAGCAGGGAACGGGACTGGTGGAGGTGGTGTCTGAAAGTGTTGTGTGATGTCATGGTGCAAGAGAGCCAAGTGGAGCAGCCAGAGCCTTGTGTGCAGGTCTGAGGGTGCAAGGCAAGCCAGGAGCAGGACTGTCAGTGCTGTTTGGAGTGGAGGGACCACCTGGTGTGGAGAGAGATTGTCTGTGACTCCGGAGGGAACGTGTTGTGTCGGTGATCTGTGCTGTTGCACACTGCTGTCAGTGTCCCTGTGAGAGTCAATTTCATGTGTGTGTGCCGCCCATTCTAATTTCTTGCCCTCCTTTCCCTGAGCTACTTACTATATGGAAAATAAAATAGTACATTCGTTTTTTGTCTTAATAACTACCTTAAATCGCATTTCTAATTGCATATTGTACTTATTTGTAGCTTATATACTGAAATTTGTAGTTAAAACTGTAATTTTGTAAGTTTTTGAAATGGCAGTAAAAACTTGGCTGTGCCAGTAAATTTTGGGTGTCATGTCAGTAAATTTCAATCTGGTATGTTGGCAACACTGAAGGGCATACATACATATAAATTGGTATAAATTGGTAGAGAAGGTATATATAATGGTTTTTAGAATGTATGTTGTAACATCTAACATTCTGCCTAGATCTTCTCCTGCGAGCAGGGATATATACCCACAAGTCAAGTATAAGAGGCGGTGTCAGTCCATGGACGTCAAAGAAACAGATTTTACGGTGATTACAAAAATCCTATTTTTACTTCCTGGAAACTTGCTTCAGTTAAGACAGGGGATCCGACTAGTGATGTCGCGAACATAAAATTTTCCGTTCGCGAACGGCGAATGCGAACTGCCGCAAATGTTCGCGAACCCGGCGAACCGCCATAGACTTCAACAGGCAGGCGAATTTTAAAACCCACAGGGACTCTTTCTGGCCACAATAGTGATGGAAAAGTTGTTTCAAGGGGACTAATACCTGGACTGTGGCATGCCGGAGGGGGATCCATGGCAAAACTCCCATGGAAAATTACGTAGTTGACGCAGAGTCGGGTTTTAATCCATAAAGGGCATAAATCACCTAACATTCCTAATGTGTTTGGAATAACGTGCTTTAAAACATCAGGTATGATGTTGTATCGATCAGGTAGTGTAAGGGTTACGCCCACTTCACAGTGACAGACCAAACTCGGACAGACCAAACTCCCCGTTTAACGCACCGCAAACAACTGCAAACAGTCCATTTGCACAACCGCAAGGCTTTAATGATCACCTTAGATGATCACAAAGAAAATTTATGTTTTTTCTATGCAAAATTATCAAGCCGATCGCTTTTGGTCTGTTCACAATGAAGCAACGACCTTACCATCTGGGGTGTGCCAACAACGGCATTGCCAACACACTCATAGAGGTGGTCGCTTCATTGTGATACGCAAGCCCCTTCACCACAACAAGGTAATGATCACGAAGGGGAATTGACACAGGTATGTGTTTTTTTGTTTGTTTTTTTTGCAGCCACAGTGCAGCACCAGAGGCCAGAAAAATTAGGCATGTACACATGCCTGTAAAATTAGGTATTGTTGCAGCCGCTGCTGTAGCAGCGGCCAGAAAAAATTATGTTTTTCAGGCAGAAAGTGCCCTAAAACATTGCGGCTTGTGGACCATTTTTAGCCCAAGGCAGCTCATCTCATCAGGCCTTTTTTAGTCAAATGTATCGCCCACTGTCAGTCCCTTCGGGATCCATGCCTCATTCATCTTAATAAAGGTGAGGTAATCTAGACTTTTTTGACCTAGGCGACTTCTCTTCTCAGTGACAATACCTCCTGCTGCACTGAAGGTCCTTTCTGAAAGGACACTTGAAGCGGGGCAGGCCAGAAGTTCTATCGCAAATTGAGATAGCTCAGGCCACAGGTCAAGCCTGCACACCCAGTAGTCAAGGGGTTCATCGCTCCTCAGAGTGTCGATATCTGCAGTTAAGGCGAGGTAGTCTGCTACCTGTCGGTCGAGTCGTTCTCTGAGGGTGGACCCCGAAGGGCTGTGGCGATGCGTAGGACTTAAAAAGCTCCGCATGTCCTCCATCAACAATACGTCTGTAAAGCGTCCTGTCCTTGCCGGCATGGTCGTGGTAGGAGGAGGATTACTTTCACCTCTTCCCCTGTTAGATTCCCGTTGTGCTGTGACATCACCCTTATACGCTGTGTAAAGCATACTTTTTAATTAATTTTGGAACTGCTGCATCCTTTCCGTCTTCCTGTAATTCGGTAACATTTCTGGCACTTTCTGCTTATACCGGGGGTCTAGTAGCGTGGCCACCCAATACAGGTCGTTCTCCTTCAGCCTTTTTATACGAGGGTCCCACAACAGGCACGACAGCATGAAAGACCCCATTTGCACAAGGTTGGATGCCGAGCTACTCATGTCCTGTTCCTCGTCCTCACTGATCTCACTGAAGGTCTGTTCTTCCCCCCAGCCACGTACAACACCACGGGTACCAGATAGGTGACAACGAGCACCCTGGGATGCCTGCTGTGGTTGGTCTTCCTCCTCCTCCTCAAAGCCACATTCCTCCTCTGACTCCTCTTCCTCAGACTCCTCTTCCAGCGTTGCCGCAGGTCCAGCAAGCGATGCTGATAAGGCTGTTTCTGGTGGTGGTGATGGTGACCACAACTCTTCCTCTTCCTCTTCACGCTCATCTACGGCCTGATCCAGCACTCTTCGCAGGGCACGCTCCAGGAAGAAAACAAATGGGATGATGTCGCTGATGGTGCCTTCAGTGCGACTGACTAGGTTTGTCACCTCCTCAAAAGGACGCATGAGCCTACAGGCATTGCGCATGAGTGTCCAGTAACGTGGCAAAAAAATTCCCAGCTGCGCAGAGGCTGTCCTAGCACCCCGGTCATACAAATACTCGTTGACGGCTTTTTCTTGTTGGAGCAGGCGGTCGAACATTAGGAGTGTTGAATTCCAACGTGTCGGGCTGTCGCAAATCAAGCGCCTCACTGGCATGTTGTTTTGCCGCTGGATATCTGAAAAGTGCGCCATGGCTGTGTAGGAACGCCTGAAATGGCCACACACCTTCCTAGCCTGCTTGAGGACATCCTGTAAGTCTGGGTACTTATGCACAAAGCGTTGTACAATCAGATTTAACACATGTGCCATGCACGGCACATGTGTCAACTTGCCCAAATTCAATGCCGCCAACAAATTGCTTCCGTTGTCACACACCACTTTGCCGATCTCCAGTTGGTGCGGAGTCAGCCACTGATCCACCTGTGCGTTCAGGGCGGACAGGAGTGCTGGTCCGGTGTGACTCTCTGCTTTCAGGCAAGTCAACCCCAAGACAGCGTGACACTGTCGTATCCGGGATGTGGAATAGCCCCTGGGGAGCTGGGGGGGTGCTGTTGATGTGGAGCAAGACGCAGCAGCAGAAGAGGACTCAGCCGAGGAGGTTATCGAAGAGGATGGAGTAGGAGGAGTAGAGGAGGTGACAGCAGGCCTGCCTGCAAGTCGTGGTGGTGTCACCACCAACTCCTCTGCAGAGCCACGCATTACATGCTTGGCAGCCGTCAGCAGGTTTACCCAATGAGCAGTGTAGGTGATATACCTGCCCTGACCGTGCTTTGCAGACCAGGTATCAGTGGTCAGATGGACCCTTGCCCTAACACTGTGTGCCAGACATGCCATGACTTCCTTTTGCACAATAGAGTACAGGTTGGGGATTGCCTTTTGTGAAAAGAAATTTCGGCCGGGTACCTTCCACTGCGGTGTCCCAATAGCTACAAATTTTTTGAAGGCCTCAGACTCCACCAGCTTGTATGGTAAAAGCTGGCGGGCTAAGAGTTCCGACAAGCCAGCTGTCAGACGCCGGGCAAGGGGGTGACTCTGTGACATTGGCTTCTTACGCTCAAACATGTCCTTGACAGACACCTGACTGTGGGCAGATGAGCAGGAACTGCTCAAGGCGAGAGACGTAGTGTCAGATGGTTGAGAGGGGGCAAGGAGGACAGCAGTGGTTGACGTGGCTGAAGATGCTGGACCAGGAGGAGGATGGTGGCTTTGAGCTTGTGTGCTGCTTGTACTCGTCATCATGTGTTGATCCCATAGGCGTTTGTGATGTGAGATCATGTGCCTTCGCAAAGCAGTTGTACCTAGGTGGGTGTTGGATTTCCCACGACTCAGTTTCTTTTGGCACAGGTTGCAAATGGCATCGCTGTTATCAGAGGCAGACACACAAAAAAAATGCCACACTGCTGAGCTTTGCAATGGCGGCATTCTGGTGGTGGCAACAGCATGCGTTGATTGGCGTGCTGTCTGGCTGACCCCGGGTGCCGATACATGCTGTCTGACTGTGCCACTAGCTCCTTGCGACGACCTACCCCTCCTTCCAACTCGTCTCCTCCTCCTCTCTGTCTCCCCATCTGAACTTTCCCCCTGTTCTTCTTCTCTTCGAGCGGGCACCCACGTGACATCCACATCGTCATCATCAACCGCTTCACTTGTATCTGACAACTCAGCAAAGGAAGCAGCAGCGGGTACAACATCATCATCATCACACCGTACATCCATGTGTGTAATGCTGCCTGACTGAGACATATCCCTTTTATCTACATCCTCTGGCAATAATGTTTGCGCATCACTCATTTCTTCCAACTCATGTGTAAATAACTCCTCTGACAGATCAAGTGAAGCAACTGTGGTGCTAGTGTTGGTGGTGGCGGCAGGCGGGCGAGTGGGAACTTGAGAGGTGCCCAAAGCTGAGCTGGAGAAGGATGGTGCGTCAAAGTTCCGAGCGGAAGCTGTATAAGATTGGCTGTCCTGTGTTAGCCAGTCAACTATGTCCTCAGAACTTTTCGAGTTCAGGGTACGTGGCCCCTGAACACTGGGCATTATTCTTGGGCCAAAGGGAATCACAGCACCACGACCACGACAGCCCCTGCGGGGTGGCCTGCCTCTGCCTGTCATTTTTTTTAGATTAGTTTAGTTGTACTATGCGTGCAAGCTACTGTGACACCAGATATGAGTGGCACTGTGCACTGGCAGAAGTTGGCACAGTAGACACTGTAGGTCTGACACACACGCTGGCAGGCAACTGACTGCTCATCTACTGCAGTCAAAACTGTTGTGTTTTTTTTTATGTAAGCTACTGTGCCGGGGAAAAAAAACAAGCAGACTGGTGTTTTACCAGCCCTAAAAAGGGCTTTTTGGGGTGCTGTCAGGATGCTGTGCTTACAGCAGAGATCAGATGAGTCTTTCAGGAGTGGAGTGAACACTGAATACACTGGCCTAGCCTAGCTTTCCCTATAAAATCAGCAGCAGCTAAACTGTCCCTCCTCTGGCTAACACTGCAGCTTAAGTACAGACTGAATCTAAAATAGATGCTGTCCAGGAAAAAACAAAAAAGCAGACTGGTGTATTACCAGCCCTAAAAAGGGCTTTTTGGGGTGCTGTCAGGACGCTGTGCTTACAGCAGAGATCAGATGAGTCTTTCAGGAGTGGAGTGAACACTGAATACACTTGCCTATAGCATTCCCTATAAAATCAGCAGCAGCTAAACTGTCCCTCCTCTGGCTAACACTGCAGCTTAAGTACAGACTGAATCTAAAATAGATGCTGTCCAGGAAAAAACAAAAAAGCAGACTGGTGTTTTACCAGCCCTAAAAAGGGCTTTTTGGGGTGCTGTCAGGACGCTGTGCTTACAGCACAGATCAGATGAGTCTTTCAGGAGTGGAGTGAACACTGAATACACTGGCCTAGCCTAGCTTTCCCTATAAAATCAGCAGCAGCTAAACTGTCCCTCCTCTGGCTAACACTGCAGCTTAAGTACAGAATGAATCTAAAATAGATGCTGTCCAGGAAAAAACAAAAAAGCAGACTGGTGTTTTACCAGCCCTAAAAAGGGCTTTTTGGGGTGCTGTCAGGACGCTGTGCTTACAGCAGAGATCAGATAAGTCTTTCAGGAGTGGAGTGAACACTGAATACACTGGCCTAGCCTAGCTTTCCCTATAAAATCAGCAGCAGCTAAACTGTCCCTCCTCTGGCTAACACTGCAGCTTAAGTACAGACTGAATCTAAAATAGATGCTGTCCAGGAAAAAACAAAAAAGCAGACTGGTGTTTTACCAGCCCTAAAAAGGGCTTTTTGGGGTGCTGTCAGAACGCTGTGCTTACAGCAGAGATCAGATGAGTCTTTCAGGAGTGGAGTGAACACTGAATACACTGGCCTAGCCTAGCTTTCCCTATAAAATCAGCAGCAGCTAAACTGTCCCTCCTCTGGCTAACACTGTAGCTTAAGTTCAGACTGAATCTAAAATAGATGCTGTCCAGAAAAAAAAAACAAGCAGACTGGTGTTTTACCAGCCCTAAAAAGGGCTTTTTGGGGTGCTGTCAGGACGCTGTGCTTACAGCAGAGATCAGATGAGTCTTTCAGGAGTGGAGTGAACACTGAATACACTGGCCTATAGCTTTCCCTATAAAATCAGCAGCAGCTAAACTGTCCCTCCTCTGGCTAACACTGCAGCTTAAGTTCAGACTGAATCTAAAATAGATGCTGTCCAGGAAAAAACAAAAAAGCAGACTGGTGTTTTACCAGCCCTAAAAAGGGCTTTTTGGGGTGCTGTCAGGACGCTGTGCTTACAGCAGAGATCAGATGAGTCTTTCAGGAGTGGAGTGAACACTGAATACACTGGCCTAGCCTAGCTTTCCCTATAAAATCAGCAGCAGCTAAACTGTCCCTCCTCTGGCTAACACTGCAGCTTAAGTACAGACTGAATCTAAAATAGATGCTGTCCAGGAAAAAACAAAAAAGCAGACTGGTGTATTACCAGCCCTAAAAAGGGCTTTTTGGGGTGCTGTCAGGACGCTGTGCTTACAGCAGAGATCAGATGAGTCTTTCAGGAGTGGAGTGAACACTGAATACACTTGCCTATAGCATTCCCTATAAAATCAGCAGCAGCTAAACTGTCCCTCCTCTGGCTAACACTGCAGCTTAAGTACAGACTGAATCTAAAATAGATGCTGTCCAGGAAAAAACAAAAAAGCAGACTGGTGTTTTACCAGCCCTAAAAAGGGCTTTTTGGGGTGCTGTCAGGACGCTGTGCTTACAGCACAGATCAGATGAGTCTTTCAGGAGTGGAGTGAACACTGAATACACTGGCCTAGCCTAGCTTTCCCTATAAAATCAGCAGCAGCTAAACTGTCCCTCCTCTGGCTAACACTGCAGCTTAAGTACAGAATGAATCTAAAATAGATGCTGTCCAGGAAAAAACAAAAAAGCAGACTGGTGTTTTACCAGCCCTAAAAAGGGCTTTTTGGGGTGCTGTCAGGACGCTGTGCTTGCAGCACAGATCAGATGAGTCTTTCAGGAGTGGAGTGAACACTGAATACACTGGCCTAGCCTAGCTTTCCCTATAAAATCAGCAGCAGCTAAACTGTCCCTCCTCTGGCTAACACTGCAGATTAAGTACAGACTGAATCTAAAATAGATGCTGTCCAGGAAAAAACAAAAAAGCAGACTGGTGTTTTACCAGCCCTAAAAAGGGCTTTTTGGGGTGCTGTCAGAACGCTGTGCTTACAGCAGAGATCAGATGAGTCTTTCAGGAGTGGAGTGAACACTGAATACACTGGCCTAGCCTAGCTTTCCCTATAAAATCAGCAGCAGCTAAACTGTCCCTCCTCTGGCTAACACTGTAGCTTAAGTTCAGACTGAATCTAAAATAGATGCTGTCCAGAAAAAAAAAACAAGCAGACTGGTGTTTTACCAGCCCTAAAAAGGGCTTTTTGGGGTGCTGTCAGGACGCTGTGCTTACAGCAGAGATCAGATGAGTCTTTCAGGAGTGGAGTGAACACTGAATACACTGGCCTATAGCTTTCCCTATAAAATCAGCAGCAGCTAAACTGTCCCTCCTCTGGCTAACACTGCAGCTTAAGTTCAGACTGAATCTAAAATAGATGCTGTCCAGGAAAAAACAAAAAAGCAGACTGGTGTTTTACCAGCCCTAAAAAGGGCTTTTTGGGGTGCTGTCAGGACGCTGTGCTTACAGCAGAGATCAGATGAGTCTTTCAGGAGTGGAGTGAACACTGAATACACTGGCCTAGCCTAGCTTTCCCTATAAAATCAGCAGCAGCTAAACTGTCCCTCCTCTGGCTAACACTGCAGCTTAAGTACAGACTGAATCTAAAATAGATGCTGTCCAGGAAAAAACAAAAAAGCAGACTGGTGTTTTACCAGCCCTAAAAAGGGCTTTTTGGGGTGCTGTCAGGACGCTGTGCTTACAGCACAGATCAGATGAGTCTTTCAGGAGTGGAGTGAACACTGAATACACTGGCCTAGCCTAGCTTTCCCTATAAAATCAGCAGCAGCTAAACTGTCCCTCCTCTGGCTAACACTGCAGCTTAAGTTCAGACTGAATCTAAAATAGATGCTGTCCAGGAAAAAACAAAAAAGCAGACTGGTGTTTTACCAGCCCTAAAAAGGGCTTTTTGGGGTGCTGTCAGGACGCTGTGCTTACAGCAGAGATCAGATGAGTCTTTCAGGAGTGGAGTGAACACTGAATACACTTGCCTATAGCTTTCCCTATAAAATCAGCAGCAGCTAAACTGTCCCTCCTCTGGCTAACACTGCAGCTTAAGTTCAGACTGAATCTAAAATAGATGCTGTCCAGGAAAAAACAAAAAAGCAGACTGGTGTTTTACCAGCCCTAAAAAGGGCTTTTTGGGGTGCTGTCAGGACGCTGTGCTTACAGCACAGATCAGATGAGTCTTTCAGGAGTGGAGTGAACACTGAATACACTGGCCTAGCCTAGCTTTCCCTATAAAATCAGCAGCAGCTAAACTGTCCCTCCTCTGGCTAACACTGCAGCTTAAGTTCAGACTGAATCTAAAATAGATGCTGTCCAGGAAAAAACAAAAAAGCAGACTGGTGTTTTACCAGCCCTAAAAAGGGCTTTTTGGGGTGCTGTCAGGACGCTGTGCTTACAGCAGAGATCAGATGAGTCTTTCAGGAGTGGAGTGAACACTGAATACACTGGCCTAGCCTAGCTTTCCCTATAAAATCAGCAGCAGCTAAACTGTCCCTCCTCTGGCTAACACTGTAGCTTAAGTTCAGACTGAATCTAAAATAGATGCTGTCCAGAAAAAAAAACAAGCAGACTGGTGTTTTACCAGCCCTAAAAAGGGCTTTTTGGGGTGCTGTCAGGACGCTGTGCTTACAGCAGAGATCAGATGAGTCTTTCAGGAGTGGAGTGAACACTGAATACACTGGCCTAGCCTAGCTTTCCCTATAAAATCAGCAGCAGCTAAACTGTCCCTCCTCTGGCTAACACTGCAGCTTAAGTTCAGACTGAATCTAAAATAGATGCTGTCCAGGAAAAAACAAAAAAGCAGACTGGTGTTTTACCAGCCCTAAAAAGGGCTTTTTGGGGTGCTGTCAGGACGCTGTGCTTACAGCAGAGATCAGATGAGTCTTTCAGGAGTGGAGTGAACACTGAATACACTGGCCTAGCCTAGCTTTCCCTATAAAATCAGCAGCAGCTAAACTGTCCCTCCTCTGGCTAACACTGTAGCTTAAGTTCAGACTGAATCTAAAATAGATGCTGTCCAGAAAAAAAAACAAGCAGACTGGTGTTTTACCAGCCCTAAAAAGGGCTTTTTGGGGTGCTGTCAGGACGCTGTGCTTACAGCACAGATCAGATGAGTCTTTCAGGAGTGGAGTGAACACTGAATACACTGGCCTAGCCTAGCTTTCCCTATAAAATCAGCAGCAGCTAAACTGTCCCTCCTCTGGCTAACACTGCAGCTTAAGTACAGACTGAATCTAAAATAGATGCTGTCCAGGAAAAAACAAAAAAGCAGACTGGTGTATTACCAGCCCTAAAAAGGGCTTTTTGGGGTGCTGTCAGGACGCTGTGCTTACAGCAGAGATCAGATGAGTCTTTTAGGAGTGGAGTGAACACTGAATACACTTGCCTAGCCTAGCTTTCCCTATAAAATAAGCAGCAGCTAAACTGTCCCTCCTCTGGCTAACACTGCAGCTTAAGTTCAGACTGAATCTAAAATAGATGCTGTCCAGAAAAAAAAACAAAAAAGCAGACTGGTGTATTACCAGCCCTAAAAAGGGCTTTTTGGGGTGCTGTCAGGACGCTGTGCTTACAGCAGAGATCAGATGAGTCTTTCAGGAGTGGAGTGAACACTGAATACACTGGCCTAGCCTAGCTTTCCCTATAAAATCAGCAGCAGCTAAACTGTCCCTCCTCTGGCTAACACTGTAGCTTAAGTTCAGACTGAATCTAAAATAGATGCTGTCCAGAAAAAAAAACAAGCAGACTGGTGTTTTACCAGCCCTAAAAAGGGCTTTTTGGGGTGCTGTCAGGACGCTGTGCTTACAGCAGAGATCAGATGAGTCTTTCAGGAGTGGAGTGAACACTGAATACACTGGCCTAGCCTAGCTTTCCCTATAAAATCAGCAGCAGCTAAACTGTCCCTCCTCTGGCTAACACTGCAGCTTAAGTTCAGACTGAATCTAAAATAGATGCTGTCCAGGAAAAAACAAAAAAGCAGACTGGTGTTTTACCAGCCCTAAAAAGGGCTTTTTGGGGTGCTGTCAGGACGCTGTGCTTACAGCAGAGATCAGATGAGTCTTTCAGGAGTGGAGTGAACACTGAATACACTGGCCTAGCCTAGCTTTCCCTATAAAATCAGCAGCAGCTAAACTGTCCCTCCTCTGGCTAACACTGTAGCTTAAGTTCAGACTGAATCTAAAATAGATGCTGTCCAGAAAAAAAAACAAGCAGACTGGTGTTTTACCAGCCCTAAAAAGGGCTTTTTGGGGTGCTGTCAGGACGCTGTGCTTACAGCACAGATCAGATGAGTCTTTCAGGAGTGGAGTGAACACTGAATACACTGGCCTAGCCTAGCTTTCCCTATAAAATCAGCAGCAGCTAAACTGTCCCTCCTCTGGCTAACACTGCAGCTTAAGTACAGACTGAATCTAAAATAGATGCTGTCCAGGAAAAAACAAAAAAGCAGACTGGTGTATTACCAGCCCTAAAAAGGGCTTTTTGGGGTGCTGTCAGGACGCTGTGCTTACAGCAGAGATCAGATGAGTCTTTTAGGAGTGGAGTGAACACTGAATACACTTGCCTAGCCTAGCTTTCCCTATAAAATAAGCAGCAGCTAAACTGTCCCTCCTCTCGCTAAGACTGCAGCTTGAGAATGAATCTAAAATGGATGCTGTCCAGGAGGTGGGAGGGTCTGGGAGGGAGGGTATGCTGCTGATTGGCTGTAATGTGTCTGCTGACTGTGAGGTACAGGGTCAAAGTTTGCTCAATGATAATGAATAGGGGGCGGACCGAACATCGCATATGTTCGCCGGCCGCGGCGAACGCGAACAAGCTATGTTCGCCGGGAACTGTTCGCCGGCGAATAGTTCTGTACATCTCTAGATCCGACTTGGAGGCAACTTCCATTGAAATCAATGGGTACAAGTCGCCTAGAATTCGGATTGAAGTCGTACAGGAACCTTTTCTGAAGTCAGAGCGACTGAAGTAGTGTGCATTAAGACGGCTCCATTCACTTCCATTACTTTTCTAAACCGCACGACTTGGGGCGATTTGAAGTCGGATCCCAGGACACTCCTGTGTGAACCGGCTCTTAGCAGTGGAACTAAGTCTAAACATTGTAACAATTTTGTCCTTTACATCAAATGAATGAACTTCTGTGTGTAAATGAGGGAAGTTTAACGACTTAAACACTGAAACTTTTTTCTGACATTTGTTGGTTTCAAGTTAAAATCTTTTTTTTTCCTAGAAAATTACTTACAAACCCCAAACATTATATATATATATATATATATATATATATATATATATATATATATACATATACATATATATATATATATATATATATATATATTTTTAGTAGAGACCCCAGAGAATAAAATGGTGGTTGTTGCAATATTTTATGTCACACTGTTTTAGCGCAGCGGTCATTCAAAAGCAATTTTTTTGGAAAAAATAACTTTATTGAATTAAAAAAAAAAACAAGAAAAACAAACCAGTTAAGTTAGCCCAATTTTTTGGTATAATGTGAAAGATTTTTTACGCAGTGAGAATAGCAAGAGAATCGTGATCTTTATTCTAAGCAAAAAAATTGTGATTCTCATCTTGGCCAGAATCGTGCGGCTCTAACCAGAGTGCATCGAAACGCTTCAAAAATACACCAGAGAGCATCTAAATGCATGAAAATGACACCAGAGAGCATCTAAACACATCAAAAATACACCACAATGCATTTAAATGCATCCAAATTTACCAAAACGCATAAAAAATAACTAGAAAGCATCTTAAACGCATAAAAAAATGCACCAAAACGCATCAAAAATACACCAGAGCACATCAAAAATACACCTGAGTGCATCTAAATGCATAAAAAATACACCAGAGCACATCAAAAATACACCAGAGTGCACCTAAATGCATATAAAATACATCAGAGCGCATCTAAACGCATCAAAAATACATCAAAATGCATCTAAAAGCTTCAAAAATACATCAGAGCGCATCTGAATGCATCCAAAATACACCAGAGAGTATCTAAACGCTTCAAAAATACACCAGAGAGCATTTAAACGCATCAAAAATACACCAAAATGCATTTAAATGCATCCAAATTTACCAAAACGCAGAAAAAATAACTAGAAAGCATCTTAACGCATAATAAAATGCACCAAAACGCATCAAAAATACACCAGAGCACATCAAAAATACACCAGAGTGCATCTAAATGCATCAAAAATACACCAGAAAGCATCTAAACGCTTCAAAAATACACCAAAATGCATCTAAACACATCAAAAATACACCAGAGTGCATCTAAATGCATTAATAATACAGCGGAACGCATCTAAACACATCACAAATACACCATAGCGCATCTAAATACATAAAAAATACACTGCAATGCATTTAAATGCATCAACATTTACCAAAACGCATAAAAAATAACTAGAAAGCATCTTAGCGCATTAAAAAATGCATCTAAACGCATCAAAATGACACCAGAGAGCATATAAACGCATCAAAAATATACCAGAGAGCATCTAAACGCTAGTTAATGTGCGTGTAAAGGCAGGCGTCCCAATACTTTTGGTAATATAGTGTGTTGTGCTTTGCACGTGGTTTACCAGAATTATGGATGGAGCCGTCAGCCCATAAAATAATACTTTTTTTTTTTTTTTTTTTATTTGTTTCCCCCAAAACGCACAGGACAGTATAAATACCCCCCAGAAGACCCCTCTTTAGAAAGTAGACAGTTCAAGGTACTTGGTAATCGGTGTTGCTGTTTTCGTTTTGAAAAATTCATAAAAATCCTGATCACCTCCTTTAGAGTAGTGCGGTGTTACTATGGCAACAGTCTATTTCTCTGGTTACAGTATGCTAAAAAAAAAAAAAAAATGACTTTCACAATTACTATTTATATTAAATTATAATTTTAAATTAAAAATAAATAAAACATACAGAATTGTTACATTTTATTAATATTATACTAATATAAAATACAGGATTATCTATGAATAACAATAATGAATTTAATTACATAAAATTATATCTAATAATAAAAGGAATTTGATCAGATTGAAGCAGCTGCAAGGGAAGTTGTTTACATGCACAGGCAGGAGGATGTTTTCCTCAGTGCTGGTCATTGTGTCCTGCAGTCTAAAAAATAGCAGCACACAGAGTAAACAAGCAGGATGTTGTCACCGTGGTAACATGACCTGCAGTCTCAAAATAGCAGCACACTGAGTAAACAAATATGATGATGTCACAGTGGTCACATGACCTGCAGCTGGTAAATAGCAGTGCAGAGGGAGGATATGGCAGTTGACATTTGGTCTTCACAGCAGAAGCATCTCTCTTGCAGAGCTCCTGACTGATTGATTTGTATTTCGTCACATTATCTCCAGTGATTGGAATTGAGAGTAAATTTATTGATTGGCATTAATTGTCTAATCTTCTATTAATAGTAATTGGCATTTCCTGTCAGTTATTTTCTACAAGCAAAAATGAGGAACGAAATCCTCGCCGTGTTTTTTTTTCTGTTGGTTCCTTGGGAACTAAACAGAAATACCGTCATACAATCCCCAGAGGTCCACATGGATCAGGAGGGGCCCACAAATGTCATCAGAGGGCCCCCAAAGGAGGGGATTGTGGAAAGAACACAGCAGCCAGCGGAGATTCCGCTGATTTTTAAAATCCTTTACCCATGGGCTGTCCCCAGAGATGTCAGAGGGTCCCGAGAGACCCGCATGGAGGAGGAGGAGCCCAGAAATGCCCTCAGAGGGTCCACAGAGACCCGCATAGAGGAGGAGGAGAACATGAAGAAGACGGAGCAGCCAGCAGAGATTCCACTGATTTTTAGAATACTTTACCCATGGGCTGTACCGAGAGATGTCATCAGAGGGTCCCCAGAAACCCGCATGGAGGAGGAGGAGGAGGAGGAGAACATAAAGAGGACGGAGCAGACAGTGGAGGAAACAGTAAGAGGAATTGAAAATGACAGTCCAGAACTCATTAGCTGGTTTTCATTCCTGACCCGCACTCCATTCTGGTTTAGCTGGGCAGTCCTGATATGTGTTCCGATTCTGAAGCACATCCTGCGCCAAAATGACCTGGCCAGAATATTAGGGCGCTATTTGATGTTCCTGCAGCTGAGTGCATTCATTTATCTACTGATCGATATCTGGAACAGCTGGGGAACATCCTTTGAGAACATAATCCCAGAACTCATCAGCTGGTTTTCATTCCTGACCCGCACTCCATTCTGGTTTAGCTGGGCAGTCCTGATATGTGTTCCAATTCTGAAGCACATCCTGTGCCAAAATGACCTGGCCAGAATATTAGGACGCTATTTGATGTTCCTGCAGCTGAGTGCATTCATTTATCTACTGATCGATATCTGGAACAGCTGGGGAACATCCTTTGAGAACATAATCCCAGAACTCATCAGCTGGTTTTCATTCCTGACCCGCACTCCATTCTGGTTTAGCTGGGCAGTCCTGATATGTGTTCCGATTCTGAAGCACATCCTGCACCAAAATGACCTGGCCAGATTATTAGGACGCTATTTGATGTTCCTGCAGCTGAGTGCATTCATTTATCTACTGATCGATATCTGGAACAGCTGGGGAACATCCTTTGAGAACATAATCCCAGAACTCATCAGCTGGTTTTCATTCCTGACCCGCACTCCATTCTGGTTTAGCTGGGCAGTCCTGATATGTGTTCCGATTCTGAAGCACATCCTGCGCCAAAATGACCTGGCCAGAATATTAGGACGCTATTTGATGTTCCTGCAGCTGAGTGGATTCATTTATCTACTGATCGATATCTGGAACAGCTGGGGAACATCCTTTGAGAACATAATCCCAGAACTCATCAGCTGGTTTTCATTCCTGACCCGCACTCCATTCTGGTTTAGCTGGGCAGTCCTGATATGTGTTCCGATTCTGAAGCACATCCTGCACCAAAATGACCTGGCCAGATTATTAGGACGCTATTTGATGTTCCTGCAGCTGAGTGCATTCATTTATCTACTGATCGATATCTGGAACAGCTGGGGAACATCCTTTGAGAACATAATCCCAGAACTCATCAGCTGGTTTTCATTCCTGACCCGCACTCCATTCTGGTTTAGCTGGGCAGTCCTGATATGTGTTCCGATTCTGAAGCACATCCTGCGCCAAAATGACCTGGCCAGAATATTAGGACGCTATTTGATGTTCCTGCAGCTGAGTGGATTCATTTATCTACTGATCAATATCTGGAACAGCAGGAGGACATCCTTCAAGAACACAGTCCCACACCTGCTTATAAAAATTATTACTGAGCACTGGTCAGAATGCTTTCTGGGGGTTATCACCATGCTGGTGGTACTGCTCCTAATATATTTCAAGCCATTCTTCCGACTGTTCCGACCAACAAGTAGCAACATCACCCCACCACCCAGTGACGCCATTCTACCACCAAGTGACGCCATTTCACCAACAAGTGAAAATGCAGCGAGCGCAATGGAGGAGACTACCTTTCCCATTCCCAGAGTCGCACCTCCTAGGGATCACATCCGTGCTCACATACGGGATTTATGCCGGCCAATGAAGAAGCGCAGGCCAACCATATTGTTTAGGGATAGCAACATAATCCCAACGAGCGATGACATCGTTCCAACAAGAGAAAATGAGGAGATCACCATGGAAGAGACGGACTTTCCCATTCCCAGAGTCGCTGCTCCAAGGGATCACATCCGTGCTCACATACAGGATTTATGCCGGCCAATGAAGAAGCGCAGGCCAACCAAATTGTTTAGGGATAGCAACATAATCCCAACGAGCGATGACATCGTTCCAACAAGAGAAAATGAGGAGATCACCATGGAAGAGACAGACTTTCCCATTCCCAGAGTCGCTCCTCCAAGGGCTCACATACGGGATGTATGCCGGCCAATGAAGAAGCGCACGCCAACCAAATTGTTTAGGGATAGCAACATAATCCCAACGAGCGATGGGATCGTTCGAACAAGAGAAAATGAGGAGATCACCATGGAAGAGACGGACTTTCCCATTCCCAGAGTCGCTCCTCTAAGGGATCACATCCGTGCTCACATACAGGATTTATGCCGGCCAATGAAGAAGCGCAGGCCAACCAAATTGTTTAGGGATAGCAACATATTCCCAACGAGCGATGACATCCTTCCAACAAGAGAAAATGTGGACAGCTCTATGGAAGAAACTGACATTCCCATTCCCAGTGTCACACCTCATCGAGCTTCCCTTAGTGCTAGGCTAAGCCAGCGTATAGAGAAGCTCAAATCAGAAATGGTGGTCAGGAACAGGAATATCTTCCCACGAAAGAGTGACATTATCCCACTGAGTGATGTCATCATTCCACCAACAAGTGAAAATGCAGCGAGCGCAATGGAAGAGACTGACGTTCATATTCCCAGAGTCACACCTACTCGAGCTTCCCTTAGTGCTAGGCTAAGCCAGTTTATAGAGAAGCTCAAATCAGAAATGGTGGTCGGGCACAGGAATATCTTCCCACAAAAGAGTGACATCACCCCACCGAGTGATGTCCTCATTCCACCAACAAGTGAAAATGCAGCGAGCGCAATGGAAGAGACTGACGTTCATATTCCAAGAGTCACACCTCATCGAGCTTCCCTTAGTGCTAGGCTAAGCCAGCGTATAGAGAAGCTCAAATCAGAAATGGTAGTCGGGCACAGGAATATCTTCCCACAAAAGAGTGACATCACCCCACCGAGTGATGTCCTCATTCCACCAACAAGTGAAAATGCAGCGAGCGCAATGGAAGAGACTGACGTTCATATTCCAAGAGTCACACCTCATCGAGCTTCCCTTAGTGCTAGGCTAAGCCAGCGTATAGAGAAGTTCAAATCAGAAATGGTGGTCGGGCACAGGAATATCTTCCCACAAAAGGGTGACATCACCCCACCGAGTGATGTCATCATTCCACCAACAAGTGAAAATGCAGCGAGCGCCATAGAGGAGACTGACATTCCCATTCCCAGCGTCACGCCTCCTAGGAATCACAGCAACAACATCCCACAGAATGGTGGTATCCTCTCCGAGTTTCCTTATGTCACCAGGGACTGATGACATCAATATGCTATTGGATTCCAGCATTAGTTAACAAAGGGCAACACTGGCTGTTGATCCCAATGTCAAAACTCGTAATAATCAGACCTGTCTTCACCTACGGGAATTATTCCAGCTAGTGAAGAAGCGCAGAGCAACCAAGGAGGACCGCCAGGAGTCTCAAACCGGATCTTTACTTTTCATAGCGCTCCAGCGCTATGGCGTCCCGGAGCCACTGCCAGCTTTGGCCAGGTGGCTTCCAGGTACCAATCTCTGCCCGATTTAATTTTCCATCATCTCTGAGCGTGGGTTTCCTCCGGGTTCTCCGGTTTCCTCCCACCCTATAAAAGACATGCTACTCTCTTTCTTTCCTTCTCTCTCTCTCTCTCTTTCTTTCCTTCCTTCCCTCTTTCTTTCTTTCCTTCTCTCTCTCTCTTTCTTTTTTCCTTCTCTCTCTTTCTTTCCTTCTCTCTCTTTCTTTCCTTCTTTCAATCATCTCTGAGCTCTATTGGACATCACTGACTTACCCTGCTCAGCCGGGGCGGGCCTTCTAGAACAGAGGCCGTATATGGGCATCACAGAGGCTTAGTGGTGAGCCTTGCAGCACTGGGGTTCTTGGTTCAAATCCTGACCAGGACACTATCTGCATGGAGTTTGCATGTTCTCCCTGTGCTTGCGTGGGTTTCCTCCGGGTACTCCGGTTTCCTCCCACACTATAAAAGACATGCTACTTTTTGCGTTAGTGGTGCAGTGGTGAGCATAGCTGCTTTCTAAGCAGATGACCCGGGTTCGATTCCCGGCCAACGCCATCTCCAAGAGATCTACCTCACCTTCTAAGTGTATTGAGTCCCCAGGGGGGAAAGTGTTATACAAATTAAGTGTTGAGTATATATGAAAAGGGAAAGAGATTTGTGGGACTTTATATGAAGCACACTACTAAATGAAACCAAATGATGAGCATAATAATTGTTCAATTACAAAGGGCATCAGTGTTGCCAACCGTCAGTATTTTTACTGGCAGCCAGTAAAAAATGGGCACTTTTCTCCTACCAGTAAATGCCAGTAAGAGGAAAAGCTTGTCAGTAAAAAATATGGCTGTGACACTCAGCTCGGAACTGCCCATGCACAGTTCAGGTCTGGAGGCGGTCAAGGCCGTCCGAGTGCCTGCTACAGTGTGTTCAGTCGGTGCCAGCAGGGAACGGGACTGGTGGAGGTGGTGTCTGAAAGTGTTGTGTGATGTCATGGTGCAAGAGAGCCAAGTGGAGCAGCCAGAGCCTTGTGTGCAGGTCTGAGGGTGCAAGGCAAGCCAGGAGCAGGACTGTCAGTGCTGTTTGGAGTGGAGGGACCACCTGGTGTGGAGAGAGATTGTCTGTGACTCCGGAGGGAACGTGTTGTGTCGGTGATCTGTGCTGTTGCACACTGCTGTCAGTGTCCCTGTGAGAGTCAATTTCATGTGTGTGTGCCGCCCATTCTAATTTCTTGCCCTCCTTTCCCTGAGCTACTTACTATATGGAAAATAAAATAGTACATTCGTTTTTTGTCTTAATATCTACCTTAAATCGCATTTCTAATTGCATATTGTACTTATTTGTAGCTTATATACTGAAATTTGTAGTTAAAACTGTAATTTTGTAAGTTTTTGAAATGGCAGTAAAAACTTGGCTGTGCCAGTAAATTTTGGGTGTCATGTCAGTAAATTTCAATCTGGTATGTTGGCAACACTGAAGGGCATACATACATATAAATTGGTAGAGAAGGTATATATAATGTAATATTATAAAAAAGGTCTCGACAGATATCATCAAAAGAATTGATAGTACACAATTATTCGAACATGATACACATAATAATGGACCTCGAGCATAGGGTGACCACATTTGTAAACTACCATTCAGGGACACCCCCCTTCCCAAAAATCAGCTTGTGCTGTAACGAATCACAGCACAGTGATTGGACACAAGAGGTGGGATTTAGGATTTCTCCAATCACAATCAGGGGGCGGGGATTGTGCTCCTCCAGGCATTCCCGGCCAGGACAAGTACTGTCGGTGAGTAAAGAGGTGATGTGGCGTCCTTTTTTGGGGGCATCAGATTGGCCTGGGGGGTGGCTATGTCAGTTTCATTCCGGGACACTGTATTGTCCTGGAATGAAGGTGCCCGGGACAGACCTGCAAAATGCGGGACTGTCCCGGGCAATCCGGGACACGTGGTCACCCTACTCGGGTATGTGCTCCCAAATTGTACAGGTAACATTTATACATGGATAAGAATGAGCCTCTTTCCGAGATTTGGTGTTTACAAGTTAAAAACATTTATTTTTTTGCTAGAAAATTACTTAGAACCCCCAAACATTATATATATTTTTTCGAACACCCTCGAGAATAAAATGGCGGTCTTTGCAATAGTTTCTGTCACACCGTATTTGCCGCTAAATTCCCCCAGAGCCCTAAGTCATCATGAGCACACAACCCCCCCCCACATCTCCCTCACCCCCCCCCCCCATCCCTCCTCTGGTTTGTTATACAGGAGAGCTCATAGCCGTTGTTGGCTGCTGGAGGACTCCAAAGTTCAGAACATGGACAAAACAAAAGTCCCTCGTTCTGCACTGCCGTTAGGAGGAGGGGGGGGGGGGGGTGGGTTCCAGAGACGCGTATGTGAGAGAGACAATCACAACTGCATAAAGTTAGATCCAAATTTACCTGCAAAATTTTCCCTTCTCTCAGCCTTCCAAAATTTTCTTTGTGGTGACACACCCAGGCTTAGCAATGGGTACAATGTGAGTAAGCCATCTCTTTTTAACCCTTAAGACATGATGCACCTGTTAGCCCACAGAGCTAGCAATCGACAGGATTGCACTTTGGGTTTTTATTTTATATGGTGCTGGTCAGTGGTGGATTTTGGTTCTGTGCTGAGTCTAGGCAAGACCAAAATCGGGCGCCCCCCACCGCATCTAAATTTGTCCTGTGTCATACACTTTAAAATTGCGCACACCCGTTCTACGGCGCCAAACGACGTACATTAAAATTACTCACAATTTTTCTCTCCGTAGGCGACTATTTAAAAGCCTTTTACAGGTTATCACTTTAGATCAGGGGTCTCAAGCTGGCGGCCCTCCAGCTGTTGCAAAATTACAAGTCCCATCATGCCTCTACCTGTGGGAGTCATGCTTGTAACTGTCAGTCTTGCAAAACCTCATGGGACTTGTAGTTTCGCAACAGCTGGAGGGCCGCCAGTTTAAGACCTCTGCTTTAGATGTACAGAGGAGGTTTGGTGCTAGAATTGCTGCCCCATGATCCGACGTTCGCGGTGATACCTCACATGTGTGAGATGATCGCTCTTTGCATGTGAGCACAGGAGGACGGGGCACTTTAATTTTTTTTTAAATTTTTTTATTCCTTTATTTTTTATTTATTTATTTTTTTACACTGTAT
Source organism: Rana muscosa (assembly GCA_029206835.1). Taxonomy (NCBI): domain Eukaryota; kingdom Metazoa; phylum Chordata; class Amphibia; order Anura; family Ranidae; genus Rana; species Rana muscosa. The sequence continues at coordinate 77,426,470 of CM055116.1, read as the reverse complement.
CTTTAATTTTTATACATCACTTTTATTGCTGTCACAAGGAATGTAAACATCCTTTGTGACAGCAATAGGCATGTGACAGGTCCTCTTTATGGAGAAATCTGGGGTCTTAAAGTGGTTGTATGCCATTTTTGTGCCATTTTTACCTATAATAAGACTTTCCTGTAGGTAAAATGAATCTCTCCTAAACCTGTATGGTAACCTGTACGGTTTAGGAGATATTCACATTGAATGCAGCTGCTGACGTCAGCGGTGCATTCGCTGCGAGGGCCCGGCGGACACTGCCGGACCTTGTTGGGAAGAAGACTCCCGCGCACACTTTAGCCCCTTCCTGCCCAGGACAATTTTCAGCTTTCAGTGCTCTCACGCTTTGAATGACAATTGCGCGGCCATGCTACACTGTACCCAAACATAATTGATCGACTCTGGGGTTTTTATTTTTTGCTAAACAAACTAAAAAATACCAAAATTTAAGAAAAAAAAAAAGTTTTTCTAATGCCACGTACACGCGGTTGGAATTTCCGCCAGAAAAAGTCAGATGTGAGCTTTTGGTCGTAAATTCCGACCGTTTGTATGCTCCATCGGACTTTTGCTGTCGGAATTTCTGCCAGCAAAAGATTGAGAGCAGGTTCTCAATTTTTTCAAAGGAAAAAGTTCCAATCGGAAGTTCCGAACGTCTGTAGTAATTCCGACGCGCAAAATTCCGACACATGCTCGGAAACAATTTGACGCATGCTCGGAAGCATTGAACTTACTTTTCTTGGCTCGTAGTGTTGTACATCACTGCGTTCTTGACACTTGAAAGTTCCGAGGACTTTTGTGTGACCGTGTGTATGCAAGCCAAGCTTGAGCAGAATTCCTTCGGAAAAACCATACAGGGTTTTTCTGACAGAATTTCCGCTCGTGTGTACGGGACATTAGTTTGTCATACAATTTTGTTTTCCCCTTCACTGACAGGCACTGATGAGGCGACACTGATGGGCACTGAAAGGCAGCACAGTGGTGTAGTGGTTATCACTTTCACCTAGCAGCAAAAGGGTCACTGGTTGGAATCCCGACCACGACACCATCTGCCTGGAGTTTGCATGTTCTCCCTGTGTCTGCGTGGGTTTCCTCCGGTTTCCTCCCACACTCCAAAGACATGCTGGTAGGTTAATTGGATCTTGTCTAAATTGGCCCTGTATATATGTGTGTACGACTGTGTGTCCCAAGTGCGTCGAGATCCTATGGGGTAAAATGACCACACCAGCCAAGCAGACACTGGCTGCAAAAAGCACCTAGAGGCGATTCAGTTTGCATGTGAGCGCTATACAAGTCACTCATTCATTTGTTCACTGATAAGGTGGCACTGATGGGCACCAATAGGCGGCACTGATATGCAGCACTGATGGGCACTGGGCACTGACAGGTGGTACTGATTGGCACTGACAGGTAGCACTGATGATGAGGTACTGATGTGTTAATGACAGGTGTTACTAATTGGCACTGTAATGGACACTGATTGGTACTGTGGTGGGCACTTGTAGACTTTATTATTTGGGCACTGATTGGTAGCTGATTGGCACATCAATGTGCTGATTATCAGCACAGACCCTCCCTTCTGACAGGGAGAGCTGGCGATCGGCTCTTCCTGTCAGCGCAAACCGAGGAATGCCGTTTACCGCCACTTCCTGGTTCACGCGATGATCAGCTGTGATTGATCACAACTGATCACGTGGTAAGAAGCCTCTGACAGTGGCTCCTTATCACGATCGGAGATGCGGCGTGTCAGACTGACACTCTGCACTCGCAATCGCCGTGCTGCGCGCCCCTGTGGGCGTGCGCCATCATGTTATCCTACTGGACGTCATATGACACCCAGTCAGGACAACAGAACCACTTCCCAGACGTCATTCTGCTATAGGCCGGGCGGGAAGTGGTTAAAGACACCAAATTCCTCCTCTGCCCTTAAAGTGGAGTTCTGCCAATGTGGTGCCTATATTTAAAAAGGGAACAAAGTCTTTACCAAGTAACTATAGACCTGTTAGTTTAACTTCCATAGTTGGGAAGATACTGGAGAGATTAATAAAAGACCACATAGATGAGTTCTTGCTGGAAAAAAACTATTTCAGCAACAGACAGCATGGATTCATGAAAGACAGAAGTTGTCAGACAAACCTGATTTCTTTTTATGAAGAGGTAAGTAAAACCTTGGACAGAGGCGTGGCTGTGGACGTGGTATACTTGGATTTTGCAAAAGCGTTTGATACAGTTCCTCACACACGGCTCATGTGTAAGGTAAAGTCTACAGGATTGGAAATATCAGTTTGTAAATGGATAGAAAACTGGCTAAAAGACAGAATTCAGAGAGTCGTGGTTAATGATTCTTACTCTGAATGGTCCAAGGTTATCAGTGGTGTACCCCAAGGTTCAGTGCTGGGACCCTTACTTTTTAATATCTTTATAAATGATATTGGGTCTGAGATCAAAAGTAACATTTCTGTCTTTGCAGATGACACCAAGCTATGCAGTGGAATAACGTCCTTACAGGATGTCTCCAATTTACAAGCCGACCTCGATGCTCTGTCTAATTGGGCGACTATGTGGCAGATGAGGTTTAATGTTGATAAATGTAAAGTTATGCACTTGGGGGCTAAGAATATGAATGCATCATACATACTAGGGGGAGTACAACTGGGGGGATCCGTAGTGGAAAAGGATCTGGGGGTTTTGGTAGATCATAAGCTCAATAATGGCATGCAATGCCAAGCTGTGGTTTCCAAAGCGAGCAAAGTCCTTTCTTGTATTAAGAGAGGTATGGACTCCAGAGAGAGAGACATCATTTTGCCCCTGTTCAAATCATTAGTAAGACCTCATCTGGAATACGCAGTTCAGTTTTGGGCACCAGTTCATAAAAAGGATATTGGGGAACTGGAGAAAGTGCAGAGAAGGGCAACCAAACTGATAAGAGGCATGGAGGAGCTCAGCTATGAAGAAAGATTAGAGGAGCTGAATTTATTCACTCTTGAGAAGAGGAGAATAAGAGGGGATATGATCAACATGTACAAATATATAAGGGGTCCATATATTGATCTTGGTGTTCAGTTATTCACTTTACGGTCAACACAGAGAACAAGGGGGCACTCTTTACGTCTAGAAGAAAAAAAGATTTCATCTCCAAATGCGGAAAGGTTTCTTCACAGTAAGAGCTGTGAAAATGTGGAACAGACTCCCTGCAGAGGTCGTTCTGGCCAGCTCAGTAGATTGCTTTAAGAAAGGTCTGGATACTTTCCTAAATGTACATAATATAACTGAGTACTAACAGTTCTAGGTAAAGTTGATCCAGGGTAAATCCGATTGCCTCTCGGGGGATCAGGAAGGATTTTTTTCCCCTGCTGTAGCAAATTGGATCATGCTCTGCTGGGGTTTTTTGCCTTCCTCTGGATCAACTGTGGGTATAGAATTGGGTATATGGGATTGCACGATATTTTTTTTATTTTTATGGTTGAACTGGATGGACTTTGTCTTTTTTCAACCTGACTAACTATGTAACTATGTAACTATGCCTGGGAAACAAAAAAATGTAAAGTCAACAGCTACAAATACTGCAGCTGCTGACTTTTAATATAAGGACACTTACCTGTCCAGGGATCCCGTGACCTCGGCACCTGAAGCCGACCTGTCCCTCGGCGGCTCTGGGTGAAGATGCCGGCATCCTTACTAAGGGAAACAGGAAGTGATATGCCTTGCTGCTTCAAAGCCTGTTTCCCACTGCGCATGCGCGAGTTCTGAATGGTCCCTGCTGACTTCTAGGACCAGTGTGTCTCCCAGAAGGCAGCAGGGGCGGAAGGAGGAGGGGCCAGACATTGCATAGTTCTTTAGTATTTCTTTCCCCAGAAGTGGGAGCAGATACCTAAATTTGATAGGTAAGCGCCCCCCCCCCCCTCTGAATGTGGCACAAGGGGGCGGATCCGATCCGTGGAAGTTTCATTTCTGGGTGTAACTCCGCTTTAAAAGCATTCAAAACGTCGGCTGTTTGAAGAGGGATATCTCTGTTATGGCAGCAGCTAGCTACCATAACCCCGGTATCCTCCTCTTTAGCCAGCGGTCCGGTTTCCGTTAATGGTGGTCTCTGCGGCGGATTCTATAGCGCGTAAACCACGCCCATTTTTCTATTAGGATGTGACACGCCTACAAACGCATGCCCCACCCTGATTATAGCAAGGCTCCGCCTTATTTTTTTTGCAATGTTGGCAACTATGACAGTAGACCGGGCCAACAGCTACCCCTTACTGCTCGGTTGTAGGTCTGTCAGGAACGCACCAGCAGGTCCTCGCATGGACGGGTAAGTACAGTTCCTCCTGCTTCGGTGGGATGGAACAGCTGGGCATTCCTACGGGGGTCGTTAGGGGGTTCTCTTGCCCTCCCCTCTTTCCCTCTGTCACCCTTTTTCCTCCTTCCCCTTGCGAGGCTCGCTGCGACCGGAGATACCTTAGGGGGGCTCCAGGTCCCGGTGGGGGGCTGTGGGGGTGTCCAGGCCCGCTCTCTGTGGGGGGGGGTAGTAAAATTCTTGAAGCCTCCACTGCGGCCTTCTCGTCCACCTCGCTGCTTGGCGACGTTTTTTTGAATCACTGGCGCCATTTTTCTGGGGCCTGTGTATTGCATTGAAAATCCCATTGGCGGCCATTTTGCCATGGCCATGGCTGCGCTATAATGCAGGTCTGCATTGCGGGCGGGCATTTTCTTGTGGTCCACGTGCTTTTCTGTGGGGCCCCCGGCGGCCATTTTGGAGTGGGTTTTGGCCTCTAGTGCTGACTGGCTTCCTGAATGGCGCCATTGACCTCACAGGCACACGCTGTGTGCGGATGGAGAGCGGGCAGCGGCGCTGACAGTCTCTTGCTAGGCGGTGAGTCCCCTGGGTAACCCCCCCGGTCAGTGCAGCAATGAGGGTGAACATTTTTGTCAGGTTCTTGACAAAAGAGGCAGCAACCGGTGCCCCTGCACCTGTGGTTTCATATGGACGCTTTGTCGGCAGTCCTGGAGTCATTTGTTGCCAGGGTGGAAGCGGCGTAAAAACGTAAGGGGGGTATTAAACGCCCCCTCCCCCGCCATCGCCTGGGGAATGTTCTGACTCAGATTTGGGCCTGGCTGCGGCTCAGGACCCCGGTTCTCGTATGTCAGAAGAGGCGGACCAGGACCTTCCCTGTGAGGAGGACCCCTCGTCCGGGTCAGCTCAAGACAGGGCACTTGTGAGTGCGCTTATCAATGCTGTGAGGGACACTCTCAAGCTGGAAGATGCAGCTGGGACTTCCACAGCAGGGTCTGTCCCTTTTGGGTCGCACAAACCGACCCGCTCTGTTAAGGTTTTTCCTTATGTGGATTTCTTTAACAAGTTCATAGATAAGGAATGGGAACGGCTTCAGAGGCCCTTTGCGGTCCCTCAGCGCATGGCGGTCCGTTACCCGTTTGAGGAGAGCCTTTTGAAAAAATGGGCTTCTCCTCCGGTCAGTGATCCCCCGGTCTCTCGGTTAAATAAAGTAACCACTATCCCGGTGGAGGGGACCCCTGCTTTTAAGGACCCTACTGATAGGAGGTCCGAAGCGGTGAGGTGATCCATGTTCACCATGCTGGGGTCAGCATTGCGGCCTATATTAGCTGCTACCTTGGTGTCCCAGACACTAACTGTGCGGGCAAAAATATTGCACCAGACTGTGGAGGAGCATCAGCTCCCTTCAGAATGCGTGACACTGGCCCAACAGTTGGTACAGGTACTTGTGTACGTCTGTGATGCAGCCCTGGGTGCAGCCCCTTTGATCTCCAGGGCCTCCGCATCTGCGGTGGTTTTGCGCCGCCTAATATGGCTGAAATGCTGGTCCGCTGACCAAGCATCTAAGAAAACTCTGGCAGATTTGCCTTTCAAGGGTGGGAGGCTTTTTGGTCCCTCACTGGACGACATCATTAAGGATGTCACTGGAGGTAAGAGTACACTTCTCCCTCAGTCCACTAAAGGGAAGGAGCTGCGCCGAAGCCAGGGGCCCTCCTTTCCCACACAGAAGCAGTATTTTTGTCAGTCAGGACCTGCCGGCAGACCCTCCCAAGCGGACAAAGGTCCAGCTGGGGGACAGAAGCGTCCCTGGGTGCGCAAGCCAAACAAGCCAGCAAACAAGCCTGCTACCGCATGAAGTTTTGCCCCCGCCCGACTCCAGGGTGGGGGGGCAGCTTTGCGGGTTTGCAGCTCGGTGGACCTCCCTCCTCTCCGACCAGTGGGTCTGCGAGGTGGTCACCTCGGGGTACAAGATAGAGTTCCTTTCTTGTCCCACCAAACAGATTTTTTCCCTCAAATCTGCCTCTCCTTCCGGCTCGTCGGGCTGCCCTCCAGGGGGCAGTGCCAGACTTGTTGAGGTGCGGGGTAATCATACCCGTACCACCACAGGACAGGTTTCAGGGTTTCTACTCAAATCTGTTTGTGGTCCCAAAGAAGGATGGAGTCCGTCCAATCTTGGACCTCAAAGCCCTCAATGCCTTTATAAAGATTCAAAAATTCCGGATTGAATCGATTCGTTCAGTGGTTGCTGCGCTCCATCCGGGGGACTTCCTGGCGTCCTTCGATATCAAGGACGCATACTTGCATGTCCCCATCTGTGTCAGGCATCAGAGGTTCCTGCGCTTTGCGATCGGCGAAGACCACTATTAATTTGTGGCTCTTCCCTTTGGCCTAGCATCGGCACCAAAAGTTTTCACCAAGGTGCTCGCCCCGATTCTAGCTTTGCTGAGACAGCGCGGCATTGCTTTCGTAGGCTACTTGGACGATCTTCTTCTGAGAGCTGCTTCAAGCTAAGAATTAGAGGAGGACGTGTCTAAAGCCAGTCAGACCCTCCGGGAGTTTGGTTGGATACTGAACCTCTAAAAGTCGGTGGTAGTACCGACCCAGCGCCTAGAGCAGGGTTTGACAAACCCCATTGCGACTAGAATTAGCGACCTGGCGCGGCACAGCTGGGGTATCCTGTGTCTCCGTTCGCCCCCTCCCACCGCCAGATCGCGTCAGGCCGTGCCGGCCGGTAATTGAGGCCGCGTCTTTGCTTATGCTTCCTTCTGTGATCTGGCGCCATCTAGTGGTGGCCGTTGGTATGACAAGCAATGCTAATGGAGCTTCCCCTGTCTTTTTTCACTGCCATCTCCTTCCCTCTAATTATAACCCCCAAACATTATATATATTTTTTATTCTAACACCCTAGAGCAGTGGTTCTCAACTCCAGTCCTCAGGGCCCACCAACAGGCCAGGTTTGCAAGATAACTGAAATGCATCACAGGTGATATAATTTGCTGCTCAGGGATTGCAGTATTCTAGTCTGCATCTCCCAAAGGTAATACTTAAAATCTGGCCTGTTAGTGGGTCCTAAGACAGGAGTTGAGAACCACTGCCCTAGAGAATAAAATGACGGTCGTTGCAATACTTTCTGTCACAGCGGTCTTACAAGCGCACTTTTTTGGGAAAAAATACACTTTTTTTTATTAAAAAATAAGACAACAGTAAAGTTAGCCCAATTTTTTTTATATTGTGAAAGATAATGTTACGCCGAGTAAATTGATACACAACATGTCACGCTTCAAAATTGCGTCCGCTCGTGGAATGGCGACAAAGTTTTACCCTTTAAAATCTCCATAGGCGACGTTTAAAAAATTCTACAGGTTGCATGTTTTGAGTTACAGAGGAGGTCTAGGGCGATAATTATTGCTCTCGCTCTACCAATCACGGCGATACCTCACATGTGTGGTTTGAACACCGCTTTCATATGCGGCGCTACTCGCATATGCGTTCGCTTCTGCGCGCGAGCTCGGCGGGACGGGCTTGTTCCTGGCTCCTAACTTTTTTAGCTGGCTCCTAGATTCCAAGCAAATTTGTCAAGCCCTGGCCTAGAGTACCTGAGGTTGATTCTGGACTCCTCGGAGGCCAGAGTCTTTCTTCCCTTGAAGAAGTTGCAGACACTCCAGACTGCGGTGAGGTTATTGACATCCCACAAATGGTCGTCTCTCCGTTTTTGCATGCGAGTCCTGGGCCTCATGGTAGCCTCCTTCGAGGCAGTACCATATGCCCAATTCCACGCTCGGGTCTTGCAGAATGAGATTCTCTCCAAATGGAACAAATCTCTGTTGTCTCTGGATCGTCAGATTCAGATAAGTCATCTTCTCAGGTCCTCTCTGAGTTGATGGCTGATATCCCCGGCTCTTCGGTCCGGGAAGTCGTTCCTCCCCTTTCATTGGACTATGATCATGACGGACGCCAGTCTGACCGGTTGGGGGGGGGTCTGGGGGGTTCAGGTGGCCCAGGGCCGCTGGACTTCGACCGAATCCCAACTGCCGATCAATATTCTGGAACTTCGGGGCGATCAGGCTGTGCCTTTCCAGGTGGTCTCAGAGACTAAGAGGGCGTCTAGTCAGGATCCAGTCAGACAACGCAACGGCTGTGGCATACGTCAACCATCAAGGAGGGACAAGAAGCTCGGCTGCAGCGTCGGAGGTCGCTCACATCCTACGGTGGGCGGAAAGAAGCGTGCCGGCCCTATCGGCAGTTTACATTCCGGGCGTGGAAAACTGGCAGGCAGACTATCTGAGTCGCCAGATGCTGGGCCACGGGGAATGGTCATTACATCCGGAGGTTTTTCAACTTCTTTGCCGGAGATGGGGCACGAAAGACGTAGATCTCCTGGCTTCTCGACTCAATCGTAATGTGTCAAGGTTCGTGGCCAGGTCCAGAGATCCCTGGGCAGACGCGTCAGATGCGTTGGTGGCCCCGTGGGGTCAGTATCGGCTAATTTATGCCTTTCCCCCACTGAAGTTGCTTCCTCGTCTACTCCGCAGAGTAGAGACCGAGGGAATTCCGGTGATTCTAATCGCCCCAGATTGGCCCAGGCGTCCCTGGTACGCCAACCTTGTGCGGCTGGTGACGGATGTGCCCTGGCGACTGCCAATGAGGGAGGACCTTCTCTCGCAAGGTCCCATTCTTCATCCTGCTTTACAGTCGCTGGCTTTAACGGCAGGGCTATTGAAAGCCAGGTACTAAGGGACCGAGGCCTGTCGGATTCGGTCATTTCAACCATGTTGAGGGCACGGAAATCTTCTTCTAGGAAGATTTACCATCGCACATGGAGAGCCTACATCTCTATGTGTGAGGAGATGGAATGGCGTCCATGGACTTATTCGGTTTCCAGGATCCTGCTGTTTTTACAGCGCGGAGTAGATCAGAAACTTGCCTTAAGCACCATTAAGGAGCAGATTTCAGCCTTAGCTGTTTTCTTTCAGCGACTCCTTGCGGCTCATTCACTGGTCAGTACGTTTGTGCAAGGGGTCCGACATTTGGCTACTCCGGTGTGACCACCACTACCTCCGTGGGATTTGAATCTGGTGCTCTCGGCGCTTCAGAAACCTCCTTTTGAGAACATCAGGGAAATTCCTCTTTTGACGCTCTCTCAGAAGGTGGCTTTCCTGGTAGCCATCACATCCGCCAGGAGGGTTTCTGAATTGGCGGCCTTGTCTTGCAAGTCCCCATATTTGGTCCTCCATAAGGATAATGCGGGGCTACGCCCGCAGCCTTCCTTCCTTCCTTCCGAAGGTGGTTTCGGCCTTTCACCTGAATGAGGACATTGTACTTACATCCTTGTGTCCTCGGCCGTCGCATTCCAAGGAGGTTGCGCTGCATTCTTTAGACGTGGTAGGTGCCTTGCGGGTGTACCTGTCTGCTACGGCTCCGTTCCGGAGGTCTGACTTACTGTTTGTGTCGGTGTCTGGTCCACAGAAGGGCCTGGCGGTCTCGTCGGCCACCATTTCTCAGTGGATCAGGCAGACCTTCATCCAGTTGTATGTGGAAAATCCGCGTTATCTCTCTAGGCGGTATCAATACCCAAGTGTTAACACACTACGCCAAAAAAAATATAATATAATTGTGCAATGAAGTAAAAAAGTGATGGTGCTGCAAATACAAAAAAAGCTGGAATATGCAGCTATAAAAATGTGCAAAAATAAATAATAAATGCGCAACCGTATAAGTGGCGACCAACGTGCCAAAAAGTGGTATATGTATGAACTAACACACAATTTTTTTTTATATATATGAAAATATTAAACAAAAAAATTAATTAAACAAAAAAATGTTCCCTACTAAGTGAGTATATAAACACACCAAGAAAGTCCATAAGCTTCAACTGCCTGACTCTCACGGCAGTAGGAGAAGCAATAAAACCATAAACAAACAAACAAAGGAAAAGTCCATAGATGATGCAGAGCCAGCCAGCATGTATCAAAGTGATGACAGATCTTCAAAAGTTGGAATATACTTCAATCAAGATGTATAGACAGGAGGCTTACCAGACCAGGTGGGTCCCTATTACAGGGACCAAAATGGCTCAGCAACTACACCGAATAAGATGTCAGCGATGCAGTCCTCTGTGTCCTCACTCCACTCGTCAAAACTCCGACTCCTGGTTTGCCTTGAGAATGTGGAGAAGATTCATGCTGCCATCATTCTTCGCAGATCTTCAGTCTGTCCCTGGGAGAACTGTGCTGTGTGCTGGGCATTTCTCAGTGGATCAGGCAGACCTTCATCCAGGCCTATGCCCTTAAAGGGCGGGTGCCTCCCTTTCCCGTTACAGCGCATTCGACCAGGGCTAATGGTGCCTCTGGGGCTTTCTGACATCAAGCGTCTGTATCACAAGTGTGTAAGGCGGCGACCTGGTCGTCCGTTCACACTTTCTCAAAATTTTACAAGGTTGATGTGAGTGCATCTTCGGATGCGTGCCTCGGCCGCAAAGTTTTGCAGGCGGCTGTTTGAGGTTGCAACTCCTCCATTGAGGAGCTTTGCTTGTTTGGGGTGAAAATGTTTTTTTGATTGCTGTGCTTACCCCTCGTTTTTTGACACTGCTTTGGGACATCCCAATGGTCAAGAATTAAGGAGCTGTGTCCGTCCATGGACGAAAACAGAAAATAGGATTTTTTGTACTCTCCGTAAAATCCTTTTCTCTGTTGTCCATGGACGGACACAGCACCCACCCCTCCTTTTTTAGTTTGTACTGCTTGTTTACGAACTGAGGCTGCTGACTGCAGGGTGGAGGGCTATGTCCGGAGGGACCGCCCCCTGGGCGGCGCTGTTCAACTCTATTAAAATAACATGTATTAAATATCTAACATGTTCAGCCTAGTCCTCTCCTATAGAACAGGAACATAACCCAATAGTCAAGATTTAAGGAGCTGTGTCTGTCCATGGACGACAGAGAAAAGGATTTTACGGTGAGTACAAAAAATATTTTTTGAATATATTTTTGGGGATATTTATTATAGCAAAAAGAAAAAAATATTGCATTTTTTTTCAAAATTGAAGCTCTATTTTTGTTTATAGCGCAAAAAATATAAACCGCAGAGGTGATAAAATACCACCAAAAGAAAGCTCTATTTGTGGGAAAAAAAAGGACGTCAATTTTGTTTGGGAGCCACGTCACAGGACAGCGCAATTGTCAGTTAAAGCGACGCAGTGCCGAATTGCAAAAAGTGGCCCGGTCATTTAGCAACAAAATGGTCCGGGGCTGAAGTGGTTAAAGAACAGTGTAAAAAAATAAAATAAAAGGTAACATAAATAAGAAAAAATAAATACATTTTTTTAAAGCTCCCCGTCCCACCGAGCTTGCGTGCAGAAGATAACGCATACGTGAGCAGCGCCCGCATATGAAAATGGTGTTCAAACCACACATGTGAGGTATCGCCGCGAGAGCAATAATTCTAGCCATAGACCTCCTCTGTAACTCAAAACATGCAATCTGTAGAATTTTTTAAACGTTGCCTATGGAGATTTTTAAGGGTAAAAGTTTGTTGCCATTCCACGAGCCCGCGCAATTTTGAAGCGTGACATGTTGGATATCAATTTACTCGGCCTAACATTATCTTTCACAGCAGGTCATGGGATTCAAAGAAACCACTGCCTATTGTCTGAAATCCCCGATATACCCATAACCTGACCTTGCGCTGCCCTTCTCATATCTAGCACCACCAAGTACCTGGCAACCTAGTAACAGAAAAGCAAGTCTCCCCAAATGAGAGTATAGGGACTTTCTAGGCAACAAGATTAGATGAAAACAATTTTGTTTGGTAAATTAATATCATTTAATGAAAAAATAATAGAATATAAAAGTCCATGAGGTGTAGACAACACCAACAATGTAACATCATAAAATCACCAATATACAATATTGAGATATTTCCATGCAGTCAGTATTCCAGTCGACGCGTTTCGGGACTTATCGGGGGTCCCTTCATCAGGGTTATTCCAGATTGACTGACCATAGCATGTTCTAGACAAAATACAAAAACAGAAATACAAATAATAGGACCATATATACATACATATCAAAACATATCAACAGAGTACACATATATACATAAAACACATAATCGTCATGTACAGGGGCAGGGGAGGGGAGCATCGTTGAGGACAGGACTACAAATAGCCACCTACCGACTCAATAGAAGTTGTCATGTGTGTCTCCAAAGAATTGTGTCAGACCCAAAAGTAAAGAAAATGCTCCAGAAAGGGGGCCACAGAGGGATTAGTACCTGGCCACCTAGTGGTAGAAGAGACAAGTCCAACCAAGCCAAACTTAGGGAGGAATCAATAGATCTCTAGCAATCAACCAGAGTAACTACTCCTGGCAAGTAAATTTGTGAGAAACATCCCTGCCTAAACTCCAGGGTGCTACAAGTGTATATTAAGGGTGGCCTACATGTCTATAATAAAGGCTGCCTATACAGTATGTCTAAAATAAGAGCTGCTGTCTTGTCTACAATAGTCAACCAATATCTCTATACAAAGGGCTGCTAGTGGGTCTATAAAAGGGATTCTGGGTTTGTCTATATCAAGGGTGGCCTACATGTCAATTAAAAATAAATTACATTCTCTGAGAACCACCATGTGTTGAGCCAACTCCTTTAAATTCCATGATTACCAGGTAGTGGCACCATGTGTTGAGCCAACTCTTTTAAATTCCCTGATTACCAGATAGTGGTACCATGTATGGATCCAACTTCTTTTAGATTACCTAATTACCAGGTAGTGGCTCCATGTGTTGAGCCAACTCCATTAAATTCTCTGATTGCCACCAGGTAGTGGTACCATTTGTTGAGCCAACTCTTTTAAATTCTCTGCGCACCATCATGTGTTGAGCCAACTCCTTTAAATTCCATGATTACCAGGTGGTGGCACCATGTGTTGATCCAACTGCTTTAAATTCTATGAATCTCAGTTGGTATCTAAGCCACTGGCCAGTAGAGAATTTAGCTTCTCCTTTCGGCGTTAGTGCCCTTTAACTCATTTGCCTGAGAGACAGAAAAAAACTGAAAAAAACAAACACAGTCCAGTTCCCTTTTAGCAGAACTCCACTCTCATTAGAAGAAGGTAACAATGCCAATGCTAATCGGCTAATAAACAGGGGTGGCCCGTAGACCTCTCACCATCCCAGAGCTCACACCTTTATGGCTGCTCCTATGTTCAAGAAGATTGTGAATTGAAGATAGGCTGCAGCTTCTGGGTGAGGTCAGGTGAAAGACAGCCTCCCCCAGGCATTGGGCCTCCCTCTCAAGCCTGCCCTTCTTTGCTGCCCCTCTTCTTGTGACTTTGACCTGTTTTGACATTGTAGATCTCTGCAGAGCATAGCTCAGCCCTTGGCTCTTAAAGTGGAGTTCCCCCCTGAAAAAAAATGTTTGACCAAAAATAGAAGAAAAAATAGAAAAAAAAAAATAATAATTTAATTTACTTACCAGAAATAGCGGTTGCTGTGCGGAAGTTCCTAATCTGCCACTTCATCCTCCGCGGCTGGTCTTCTTCCTCGTCCTACTCGCGGTGTCTTCTGGTGAATGGGGCGCGCTGCCTTCTGGGAACTGTGTGTATCCCAGAGAGCAGCCGGCCCATTCACAAAGCGCCGTGCAACTCGCACATGCGCAGTAGGAAACAACCAGTTAAGCCGCAAGGCTTCACTGTCTGTTTCCCTTAGTGAGGATGGCGGTGCGGGGACCTGTCGCGATCGAGCGATCGGCCTCTGGGGGGCGACTTCAGCTGCTGACTTTTATAAAAAATCGTGGGTGGAACCCCGCTTTAACTCTGCACAGCCCCAGCAGCAGTGGCGACTGGAGCTCAAAATTTTTGGGGGGGGGGCGCACTGAAAAAAAAAACTGCGTCCATCAATTGCCGCCACTGTGCCATCAAACACAGCCACTGTGCCCATCAATTGCCGCCAGTTTGCCCCATCAATAGCCACCAGTTTGCCCCATCAAATGCCACCAGTTTGCCCCATCAAATGCTGCCAGTTTCCCCCATCAAATGCTGCCAGTTTGCCCGCCCCGCCCGACACTTACCTTTCTCCGAGTCCTCGATGTCTTCTCCCGTCCTCTTCATGTCATCTCTGCTATGATTGGACGCCTAAAAGGTGTCTAATCACAGTGCCTATCGCTTCAGCAAATCAGGTGACCGGTAACCAGACCCGGTGCACCTGATTGGCTGAGAGGCGGGTCAGTGTTAGGGAAGCGATTCCCTAACACAGCACTGTTTAAACAGAGAATGCACAGCCGTGCGCCCGCTGTTTAACAATTTGGAAGCCTATTAGAGCCCACAGGCTCTAATCAGGAAGCATATTAGAGCCTCCGGCTCTAATCAGGCACTTCCAAAACACCCCCACCGCTGTAATTCAGATGGCCAACACTCAACAGGGGGCCGGACACCTGAATAGAGGGCGGCAGTGGCGACAATAGATAGATTCATGCAATGCATGAATCTATTTATTGTTGATTCACGGGTGCAGGAGAGAGGGGGTGCACTCCTGCGCCTTCTATGGACGCACCGACACTGCCCAGCAGCCTTATCCCTGCAGCTTGTTCCTCAGCACAGCAGCAGCACGTGCCCATAGGCTTTCAGCACACCCTGTCCAGATAGGGCACACAACAGTTCTCTCCCATATCTGTGCAGCTCCCTCTGCTCAGCACAGGGCAAACATTTTCCTAGCACAAGCACTGTCCCTGGGTGCCCAGCCAATACACAGCAGTAGTGATGAGCCGAACACCCCCGGGTTCGGTTCGCACCAGAACCCGCGAACGGACCGAAAGTTCGTACGAACATTAGAACCCTATTAAATACAATGGATGCGAACGTTCGAATTCTAAAGTGCTAATTATAACAACTATTATGCATGTTATTGTCCTAAAAAGGGTTTGGGAACCCGGGTTGTGCACCAGGGGACATGTATCAATGCAAAAAGAAGTTTTAAAAACGGTCGTTTTTCGGGAGCAGTCATTTTAATGATGCATAAAGTGAAAAAAAAAAAGTCAAATATTCCTTTAAATATCGTACCTGGGGGGTGTCTAAAGTATGCCTGTGAAGTGCCACGTGTTTCCCGTGTTTAGAACTGTCCCTGCACAAAATGACACTTCTAAAGGGAAAAAAAGCCATTTAAAACTGCTTGCGGCTTTAATGTAATGTCTGGTCCCGGTAATATGGATGAAAATCTTTAAGAAAAATGGCATAGCTACCCCATGATACCCCCCCCCACCCCAGCCCATTACCAGCCCCTTTGGGTCTTGTATGGATATTAAGGGGAACCCCGCACATAAAATAAAAAAGGCCCTATATACTCTGAACAGCCGTATACAGGCGGTGCATACAAGACAGGGACTGTAGGTTTGTTCTTATGTAGAATCTGTTTGTAATTTTGAACAGGTACATTGTTGAAGTGTAGCTCCAGCCCAAAAATCTATTTTTAAACTTTTTGGAAAACATAGGTAAGGGTTATCACCCCTGTAACATTTGTTTTGCTGTCTGTGCCCCTGTTCAGAACATTTCACCTCACTTTCCGTCCCAATGACAACTGTTTTTGAAATGTGGTGTTTTTCTTGAAACAAGGATTGCTGATAAAGCATCAGTACAGAGGAGACACCTTTCTCCCATATTTATTCTTACAGGAGAGAATTTTCCTTCCTAGTGGTAGATTTCCTCTCACTTCCTGTTGTCTTCTTGCGTTTGCAAGTAGGAGTCGTTTGTAAGTTGGATGTTTGAAAGTAGGGACCTGCCGTATATACTCTGCAGAAATAGGCCCCTTAGTTGTTGGTGTTGGCACAACACTGTAAGCACTCACAGTTACTCTTGGTTGGTGCTGGAACGCCCTGCTGTCAACTATTATATCAGGAATTTTAATTACATATAATTGTTGAACAGTGGTAGTAAAAATTGGGCCTTTGATGGTGGTGCTGGTGCCACAACACTGTAAGCCCTGACAGTTACTCTTGGTGGGTGCAGCAATGGGCCCTGCTGTGAATTATTAGATCAAGAATTGTAATTGCATGCCCCTGTTGAACAGGGGCTGAAAAATTGGGCCTTTCGTGGTGGTGGTGGTGGTGGTGGTGTTGCCACAACACTGTAAGCCCTCAGAGTTACTCTTGGTGGGTGCAGGAATGGGCCCTGCTGTGAATTATTAGATCAAGAATTGTAATTGCATGCCCCTGTTGAACAGGGGCTGAAAAATTGGGCCTTTCGTGGTGGTGGTGGTGGTGGTGGTGGTGGTGTTGCCACAACACTGTAAGCCCTCAGAGTTACTCTTGGTGGGTGCAGGAATGGGCCCTGCTGTGAATTATTAGATCAAGAATTGTAATTACATGCCCCTTTTGAACAGGGGCTGAAAAATTGGGCCTTTCGTGGTGGTGGCGTTGCCACAACACTGTAAGCCCTCAGAATTACTCTTGGTGGGTGCAGCAATGGGCCCTGCTGTGAATTATTAGATCAAGAATTGTAATTACATGCCCCTTTTGAACAGGGGCTGAAAAATTGGGCCTTTCGTGGTGGTGGTGGTGGTGGCGTTGCCACAACACTGTAAGCCCTCAGAGTTACTCTTGGTGGGTGCAGCAATGGGCCCTGCTGTGAATTATTAGATCAAGAATTGTAATTGCATGCCCCTGTTGAACAGGGGCTGAAAAATTGGGCCTTAGGCACTGGTGGCACAACACTACAACCCCTCACAGATACTGTACTTGGAGCACAGCAATGAGCCCTGTTGCAAAGTATTGCTTCAAAAACTGTAATGACACGCCCCTGTTAAACAGGGGCTGAAAAATTGGGCCTTAGGCACTGGTGCCACAACACTCCAACCCCTCACAGATACTGTACTTGGAGCACAGCAATGAGCCCTATGGCAAATTATTGCTAAAAAAATTGTAATTACACGCCCCTGTAAAACAGGGGCTGAAAAATTGGGCCTTAGCCACTGGTGGCGGCACCCATAAACAAAAATGATCTTCCAAGCTATCATCATCAATCGTATCATTGAGGACTCGGAGGAGGAGGATAGCCAGTCAACATAACAGCACAGGCACTCAGCATCAGCATCAGTTTTGAAGGGATGTGACATGTTAAAATCAATTAGTCTGTTATATCAGCATCAGGTGTGTGGTAGCTGGTGGTGATCCAAGACTGGTTCATCTTGATGAAAGTCAGTCGATCAACCGAGTCGGTGGACAGGCGCACCCTGTGATCCGTGACAAATCCTCCAGCAGCACTGAATGTGCGTTCCGAAAGAACGCTGGATGCAGGACAGGCCAGTAGCTCAATTGCATACTGTGCAAGCTCTGGCCAGTGATCCATCCTCAAGACCCAGTAAGCCAGAGGATTTTCGGTGGGGAAGGTGTCCAAGTCTGACCTTGCCCCTAGGTATTCCTGGACTATGTATATCAGACGCTGGCGATGGTTGCTGGAACCGATCATACTTTGGGGCTGCGGACTAAAGAATTGTCTGAACGCATCGGTCAGACGGCCACCTTCCCCACCGCTCCTTCTTTGACTGGCCGAAGCCTCAGCAACTCGTTGTCCAGGACCAGGAGTTTGTAACCTCCCAGTCTCTGGGAACGCGTTGCACAGACCTTTCTGCAAGGCCTCCCGGAGTTGTCTCATCCTCTGCTCCCTCTGCGACGGTAACATAAGGTCCGCAACCTTACCCTTGTACCTTGGATCAAGGAGAGTGGCCAGCCAGTAATGGTCCCTCTCCTTGATCCGAAGAATACGAGGATCCTTCCGCAGACTTTGCAGGATCAGGGAGGCCATGCAGCGTAGGTTTGCTGAGGCATTCGCTCCGGAGTCCTCTGGGTCACTAAGGACGACATGATCCGCAGCCACCTCCTCCCAGCCACGTACAAGTCCACTGGTTTCTTGGGACTGTAAATCATCCCTAAAAGACTGCTGCTGATGATGCTGAGTGCCAGCCTCCACCTCCATGCTGACACAATCCTCCTCCTCCTCCTCCTCCTCCTCCTCTTCCTGTGCGATGGGTGGGACAGAAGGAACACTGTCTGGGTAAAGGGGGCCTTGAGAGGCAAGGAAGTCCTCCTCTTCCTGCCTCTGTTCTGCCTCAAGTGCCCTGTCCATTATTCCACGCAGCGTGTGCTCCAACAGGTGGACAAGAGGTACAGTGTCACTGATGCATGCACTGTCACTGCTCACCATCCTCGTGGCCTCCTCAAATGGTGCCAGGACAGTGCATGCATCCCTGATCATGCCCCACTGGCGTGGAGAAAAAAAAACAAGCTCCCCTGACCCTGTCCTGGTGCCGTAGTCGCACAGGTACTCATTGATGGCCCTCTGCTGCGTGTGCAGCCGCTGCAGCATGGCCAACGTTGAGTTCCACCTGGTGGGCATGTCACATATAAGGCGGTTCTTGGGCAGGTTCAACTCCTTTTGCAGCTCAGCCAGGCGAGCACTGGCATTATAAGATCTGCGGAAATGCACACAGACTTTCCTGGCCTGCCTCAGGACATCCTGTAAGCCCGGGTACCTTCCCAAGAACCGCTGCACCACCAGGTTAAGGACGTGAGCCACACAGGGCACATGGGTCAGTTGTCCCTGTCGGAGGGCGGAGAGGAGATTGGTGCCATTGTCGCAAACCACCATTCCTGGCTTAAGCTGGCGTGGCGTCAACCACCTCTCGGCCTGGCCCTGCAGAGCAGACAGGACCTCTGCCCCAGTGTGGCTTCTGTCCCCCAAACACACCAGCGCAAGCACGGCATGGCATCTTTTTGCCTGCGTACTTGCGTAGCCCCTTGAACGCCTACGGAGCACCGCTGGTTCCGAGGACAAACCACAGGAAGAGGCCATGGAGGAAGAAGAAGAGGAGGGGGTGGAGGAGAGAGGTGTGTCACAACTAGTAGTAGCATTTTGGAGGCGTGGCGGTGGAACAACCTCCAACACTACTGCACCTTGTCCTGCATCCTTCCCAGCTGCCAAAAGAGTGACCCAATGGGCCGTGAAAGAAAGGTAACGTCCCTGTCCATGCCTGCTGGACCATGAGTCAGCGGTAATATGCACCTTACCACTGACCGCCCTGTCCAGCGAGGCCAAGACATTGCCTTCCACATGCCGGTAGAGAGCCGGAATAGCCTTCCGTGAGAAAAAGTGGCGTTTGGGAACCTGCCACTGAGGAACCGCACATTGCACAAACTCACGGAAGGGGGCCGAGTCTACCAACTGAAAAGGCAGCAGTTGAAGCGCTAGCAATTTAGCCAAGCTAGCATTCAACCGCTGGGCATGTGGATGGCTGGGAGTGAACTTCTTTTGACGGTCCAGCAGCTGGGGCAGGGAAATTTGCCTGCTAGAATCGGACGTCGGTGTACTGCTAGCAGAGTGGCCGCAAGTACTTGGCTGTGACACACCTAATTCTACACCTTCATTCCTCTCAGTGCATGTTTCAGAGAGGACTGAAGTTATAGTGGGGTTGGAGATCCCAGCTGATGCGGTGCAAGGAGAGGTCCGCTTTGTTCTTTGGTGTGGGTCTTTGAGGTAGGCTTGCCAACGAGCTGCATGGCAGGTCAACATATGTCTGGTCAGGCATGTGGTACCCAAGCGGCTGATGTTTTGGCCACGCGATATACGCTTGAGACATATGTTGCAAACAGCAGCTGTGCGATCTGATGCACTAGCCTCAAAAAAGGCCCACACCAAAGAACTTTTTGAATGACGGGCAGAGGCAGCGCCCTGCACAGGCGGAGCTCTGCGGTGTGATTCCGTCGGTGTACTGCCCTTACGCTGGCCACCAAAGGGCATCCTGCCTCGTTGGAGATGTGCCTCCTCCTCATCCTCCTCCTCCTCCTCTCTCCTATTAGGCACCCACGTGGAGTTAGTGACCTCATCATCACCTCCCTCCTCATCACTGGAGCCAATCTGGCAGTATGCTGCAGCTGCTGGAACATGACTGCCAGATTGGTGTCCTTCTTGAGCATCCCCTCTGTCTGCTCTCACGCTACTGCCTTCCTCTAGCTGGGTTTCATCATCAGACCCTTCGAAACGCTGGGCATCCTCCTGGAGCATGTACCCAACACTGTGCTCAAACAGTTCGGGGGACTCCTCAGGAGGAGGACATGGTGGGTCTAGGGAAGGAGTGACTGATGATGAGTCTGACATTGATACCAGGGAAGAGGACGCTTTGGCAGCTGCTTTTCCAGTACCCTGAGCCTGGGTGAGAGAGGATGAGGAGGAGGAGGAGGGCTTGGTCATCCACTCTACCAAGTCTTCGGCATGATGTGGCTCAACATGTCCAGCTGCCGAAAAGAAGGACAAGCGTGTCCCATGGCCATGTGCTGATGACAATGCACCGCGTCCATGACCAGCACTGTTGCCCCCAGACACAGAGCCTGCTTGACCTCTTTTATTGCCTCCTGACTGTCTGCCTCTCCTTGTTTGCCTTCCAGACATTCTAATAGATGGCCTGCAGGGAGATGGGAAAAAAGCAATAAGGCCTACCTTCAGGTGTCCTTCTCTGTCCCTTTACTTAAGGATTTCTAAATATGGTTGAGGATGATTGCTTTTGCACAGAATAGCACAACGACAATTTCCCTGACTGTCCAAAAAAACAAGGATTTCAAAGATGGTTGATGAGGAATGCTTTAGCACACTATAGCACAAGGAGAATTCCCTCACTGTCCTTCCCTGTCCCTAGAAACAAGGATTCGCACAGTAAAAGACACTGACACTCTCCCTACCTATAGTTTTCTGTCCCTAGAAAAAATGTTTTTTTAAAGCACACTATAGCACAAGGAGAATTTCACTCACTTTCCTTCTTTGTCCCTAGAAACAAGGATTATCACAGTGAAAGAAACTGACACTCTTCCTTCCTATAGTTTTCTGTCCCTAGAAAAAATGTTTTTTAAAGCACACTATAACACAAGGAGAATTCCCTCACTGTCCTTCCCTGTCCCTAGAAACAAGGATTCGCACAGTAAAACACACTGACACTCTCCCTACCTATAGTTTTCTGTCCCTAGAAAAAATGTTTTTTTAAAGCACACTATAGCACAAGGAGAATTCCCTCACTGTCCTTCCCTGTCCCTAGAAACAAGGATTCGCACAGTAAAAGACACTGACACTCTCCCTACCTATAGTTTTCTGTCCCTAGAAAAAATGTTTTTTTAAAGCACACTATAGCACAAGGAGAATTTCACTCACTTTCCTTCTTTGTCCCTAGAAACAAGGATTATCACAGTGAAAGAAACTGACACTCTTCCTTCCTATAGTTTTCTGTCCCTAGAAAAAATGTTTTTTTAAAGCACACTATAGCACAAGGAGAATTCCCTCACTGTCCTTCCCTGTCCCTAGAAACAAGGATTCGCACAGTAAAACACACTGACACTCTCCCTACCTATAGTTTTCTGTCCCTAGAAAAAATGTTTTTTTAAAGCACACTATAGCACAAGGAGAATTTCACTCACTTTCCTTCTTTGTCCCTAGAAACAAGGATTATCACAGTGAAAGAAACTGACACTCTTCCTTCCTATAGTTTTCTGTCCCTAGAAAAAATGTTTTTTAAAGCACACTATAGCACAAGGAGAATTCCCTCACTGTCCTTCCCTGTCCCTAGAAACAAGGATTCGCACAGTAAAACACACTGACACTCTCCCTACCTATAGTTTTCTGTCCCTAGAAAAAATGTTTTTTTAAAGCACACTATAGCACAAGGAGAATTCCCTCACTGTCCTTCCCTGTCCCTAGAAACAAGGATTCACACAGTAAAAGACACTGACACTCTCCCTACCTATAGTTTTCTGTCCCTAGAAAATTTTTTTTTTAAAGCACACTATAGCACAAGGAGAATTTCACTCACTTTCCTTCTTTGTCCCTAGAAACAAGGATTATCACAGTGAAAGAAACTGACACTCTTCCTTCCTATAGTTTTCTGTCCCTAGAAAAAATGTTTTTTTAAAGCACACTATATAGCACAAGGAGAATTCCCTCACTGTCCTTCCCTGTCCCTAGAAACAAGGATTCGCACAGTAAAACACACTGACACTCTCCCTACCTATAGTTTTCTGTCCCTAGAAAAAATGTTTTTTTAAAGCACACTATAGCACAAGGAGAATTCCCTCACTGTCCTTCCCTGTCCCTAGAAACAAGGATTCGCACAGTAAAACACACTGACACTCTCCCTACCTATAGTTTTCTGTCCCTAGAAAAAATGTCTTTTTAAAGCACACTATAGCACAAGGAGAATTCCCTCACTGTCCTTCCCTGTCCCTAGAAACAAGGATTCGCACAGTAAAACACACTGACACTCTCCCTACCTATAGTTTTCTGTCCCTAGAAAAAATGTTTTTTTAAAGCACACTATAGCACAAGGAGAATTTCACTCACTTTCCTTCTTTGTCCCTAGAAACAAGGATTATCACAGTGAAAGAAACTGACACTCTTCCTTCCTATAGTTTTCTGTCCCTAGAAAAAATGTTTTTTTAAAGCACACTATAGCACAAGGAGAATTCCCTCACTGTCCTTCCCTGTCCCTAGAAACAAGGATTCGCACAGTAAAACACACTGACACTCTCCCTACCTATAGTTTTCTGTCCCTAGAAAAAATGTTTTTTTAAAGCACACTATAGCACAAGGAGAATTCCCTCACTGTCCTTCCCTGTCCCTAGAAACAAGGATTCGCACAGTAAAACACACTGACACTCTCCCTACCTATAGTTTTCTGTCCCTAGTGTGAGGGGGTTGGCTCGGCAGCGGGTGTGTGTGACCCCCGAGATGGGCTCCCCACACAAAAACAGGCCCAGCAAACGGAGGTTGTGGTTTTCAAAATCAAAAAGGTGCGGTTTATTTTCTATTTACAGTGACAAAACACAGCAAAGAAAAAGAAACATAAACAAAATAAATCCTGGTCAACTTGACCTCTGACTAAACATACAGGTTTCCTAACTAACAACTGGGATCAGCCTAGTGCTGTCCTAGTCCCTAAGTCCCTGGTTTTAAATGTCCAAGCAAATAGCCACACAGGCTTTGTCTCACCGCACAGGGGTTCACTCTCCCTAGACAGTCCACACAGGTCTGGGTCCAGGCATGAGCTCACATCTAATGAAGCTGGGAGTTCTTATAGAGGCCTAAATGAGCTGACAAGCTTCAGCTGGTCTCATCAACTCCCTGTCTGCACGACGCCCCACACTCTCCCTAGAGGTATGAGTCATCCATGAGCCCACTAGCCTTATACAACTCTCCACCTAGTTGTATAAGTCGGCGTAAAGCCTGAATCTGGGCGAAATATATCTACCCCCCTGGATGCAACCAGGTGACTTTACCTTCCTGCTGTCACATACCCCCCCCTCTTGTTTTAACCTCGGGGTTGGAACACCAGCAATCAGGCATTCATGTACTCGAGACAAAGCATCCACATTCCCCATTTGAACGCCAGGGCGATGCTTTACTGTGAAGTTGAATTCCTGGAGGGCCAGGAACCACCTATTCACTCTTCTATTTGTTTCCTTGTTTTGAGCCATCCACTTTAACGGAGCGTGATCCGTAACCAAGTCAAAGTGCCTACCTAGCAGGTAGTACCGAAGGGAATCTAGAGTCCACTTCACCGCTAAACACTCCTTTTCAACGGTGGCGTAATTTACCTCATGGGACTTCAACTTCCTGCTGAGGTAAATGACTGGGTGCTCTTCCCCGTTCCAGACCTGGGACAATACTGCTCCTAACCCCACATCTGACGCATCACTTTGTACGACAAAGTCTTTAGAGAAGTCGGGTGAGTACAACACTGGCTGGCTACATAAGGCTTGTTTCAAGAATTGGAATGCTGCCTCAGCCTCGGGGGTCCATTTAATCATGACCGACCCTTTCCCCTTCGTCAGGTTGGTTAGGGGCACAGCCTTAGAAGCAAAGTGGGGAATGAATCGCCGATAATACCCAGCGATTCCCAGAAAGGCTCGTACCTGCTTCTTGCTGTTGGGACGTGGCCAACTCTGGATGGCCTCGACTTTGTTGAGTTGGGGTTTTATTACTCCCCTCCCAATGGTGTACCCAAGATATTTGGCCTCCTCCTGCCCAATGGTACACTTCTTGGGGTTAGCCGTAAACCCCGCTTCCCGAACAGAGTCCAGGACTGCTTGCACTTTTGGCAGATGTGAGGCCCAATCTGTGCTATGGACAATTACGTCATCCAGGTAAGCCGCAGCATACTTCCGATGGGGCCTCAGCATCTGGTCCATTTTCCGCTGGAATGTGGCCGGCGCATTCTGTAACCCGAACGGCATTCTTTTATATTGGAACGCCCCGTCTGGGGTTACAAATGCGGTTTTCTCTTTGGCCGACTTGGCCAGGGGGATTTGCCAATACCCTTTTGTGAGGTCAAGAGTCGTCATGTATCGGGCTGTTCCCAGCCGGTCGATCAACTCATCTATACGTGGCATGGGGTAGGTGTCAAATTTTGTAACTTTGTTCAACTGACGAAAATCGTTACAAAATCGCCAGCTCCCATCCGGTTTAGGCACCAACACAATGGGACTAGACCAATCACTTTGGGACTCCTCTATCACCCCTAAGTTCAGCATTTTCTGTACTTCCTCCCGTATTGCCTCCCGTCGGGCCTCTGGGATCCGATAGGGTTTTAACTTCACCCTTTCACCGGGCGGGGTAATGATGTCATGCTCTACCCCAGATGTTTGTCCCGGCAGCTCAGAGAATACCTCCTTGTTGCGAAGCACAAACTCCTTAACCTCCTGTTGTTGGGGTTGTGACAAGGTGGCTGCTATTCCAACCTCAGGAATCACGCAACCAGTTTGAGCTGGTGACCAAGTGTCTGCGACTAGGGACTCTCTATCCCTCCAGGCTTTCAACAGATTAACGTGATAGATCTGTTCGGGATTTCGCCTTCCTGGTTGTCTGACCTTGTAATTCACTTCGCTCACTTTTTCCATTATCTCGTAGGGGCCTTGCCATTTGGCAAGGAATTTACTTTCAACCGTAGGGACAAGTGCCAGTATCCTATCCCCCGGGGAAAAGGTACGGGTCTTGGCTCCACGGTTGTACACTCTCTGCTGTGCTAACTGCGCTTGGGCCAAATGTTCCTTCACGATGGGCATTACCTGTGCAATTCGGTCTTGCATCAGGGCGACATGCTCAATCACACTCCTGTGGGGAGAACTCTCACTTTCCCAAGTTTCCTTGGCAATATCCAACAGCCCTCTTGGGTGTCTCCCATACAGTAACTCAAAGGGGGAGAATCCCGTAGAGGATTGGGGCACCTCCCTAATAGCAAACATCAGATAAGGAAGTAGACAGTCCCAATCCTTTCCATCTCTATCCACCACTTTCTTCAACATTTGTTTTAGGGTTTTGTTGAATCTTTCAACCAGCCCATCGGTTTGGGGGTGATACACAGATGTACGTAATTGCGTCACTTTGAACAATTTACACAGCTCCTTCATAACCCGGGACATAAAGGGTGTACCTTGGTCCGTAAGCAGTTCTTTACAAATACCCACCCGGCTAAACACAAGAGATAGCTCTTTGGCTATGGTTTTGGCCGAGGTATTTCGGAGAGGGATCGCTTCTGGATAACGGGTGGCATAGTCCATTATAACTAATATGTACTGGTGCCCCCTAGCGGACTTGATTATAGGACCTACCAAATCCATGGCGATCCTCTCAAACGGGACCTCAATGATGGGTAGAGGGACCAGCGGGCTACGGAAATGTGGCATCGGGGCCGACCTCTGACACACAGGGCAGGAGGAACAATAATTTTCTATGTCCTTCATCACCCCCGGCCAATAGAATCTCTGTAATACCCTCTCTCGGGTTTTCTCTGTCCCCAGATGACCTCCAAGAATGTGCCCATGGGCCAACTCCAACACCAACTTCCTGTAAGGTTTGGGCACCACAAGCTGCTCAACGGTTTCTTCTGCCCTTTTTGCCACCCGATACAGTAGGTCCTTCTCTACGCTGAAGTATGGGTAAGTGCAGGTATTATCTGGGTTCACTAACTCGCCATCTATTTTCACTACGTTTTCCCGTGCCTTTATTAGGGCGGGGTCTTTCAACTGTTCTGTGGCAAAGTTTTCCCTGTGAACCTCAAGATCAGAAAACTCCACAGACGGTAGGTTTTCGTCTGAGGAGGTGGGCTCCTCTCCAGTTTCTTGAGTCTCCCCTGCCAATACTGATAAGGGAAATTCCGGAGAGTCCTCACCACTCTCAGGGGAGTTCTGGCTATCACATTCCTGGTACATAGGGGCACCAGTGGGGGGCTCAGGATCATCCCACAGTTCCCAGAACTTCGGAAAATCCCTTCCCACAATGGCGTCATGCGGTAACTGAGATACTAAGCCCACTGGATGAGAGAGGGTACCTTTGGGGGTCTCGAAACACACTGTAGTCACTGGATACTCTCGGGTGTCCCCATGCACACAAATAACAGCTACCTTGCTATTCCCAGAGACCTCTGTTTTAACTAACTCAGCCTTTATCAGGGTCACAAGGCTACCTGAATCCAGCAATACCACAACATTTCTACCATTAACACACATTTTGCATAAATGTTTCTCAGTTCCTCGAATGGCAGTGCATGCGACTGTCGCACACAGCGACTGACGTCTGCCCGTCAGAAAGTCACACTGCATGGGTTCCTCCACAACCGGGCAATTGGCTGCAATATGTCCCGCTTGCCGGCAGCGGTAGCAAACGATCCTTCTTGCGGCCTCTTGAGCCGCTGATTTCCCAGGCTGTTCTCGCCAAACTTGGGGTAGAGCTCCCACCCTCTCACTCTCTCCACCCTCACCCCTTGGAATCCTCTTATCCGCCCCTGGGGATGGTCTGGTCTTAGGGTGGAAAGTCCGAGTGTCTCTGGAAGAGGCCGTCAGGTTCTCTGTAGCCAAGTATTTCTCCACACGATCCACAAGACCATCGGCCGTCTCTGGGTCTCCATGGCTTACCCACTTTTGGATGGCAGTAGGAAGAGCTCTCAAAAACCGATTCATTACAACACGTTCCACAATCTTTGGTGCGGACAAAGTCTCTGGCTGTAGCCACTTTCTGCTCAGGTGAATGAGATCATACATTTGAGACCTGGGGGGTTTTCCAAGCTGGAAAGTCCAGTTATGCACACGCTGAGCCCGGACAGCCTGGGTGACACCCAACCTTGCCAATATTTCAGCTTTTAGCATCACATAGTCTTTTGCTTGGTTAGGCTCTAGGTCATAGTAAGCTTTCTGCGATTCACCAGTTAACAGAGGAGCCACCAGTCCAGCCCACTGCTCCTCAGGCCACTTTTCTCTTTCAGCGGTCCTTTCAAATGTGGTCAAAAATACCTCTGGATCATCCTCTCCAGTCATTTTTGTCAATAAACGACTCACCCCAAAGGACGCGGTATTAGTGGGACGGCTTTCCTCACTGGTCTGCGGACGTTGCTGCATTACTGCTTCCATCTGTTGTTGTAGTCTCTGCTCTTGCTTCTGCAACAGGTCTATGAAGCGGGCCTCAGATTGCTGCTGGGCTTGTTGCTGAGCCTCCAGACTCTGTTGCAAAGTTGCGTTTGTCTGCTGCTGGGCTGCAAGGCTCTGTTGATGAGCTTGCTGCTGGGCTGCGAAGTTCTTTTGCAAACCTGCATTTGTCTGCTGTTGATTGGCATTTGCTAGAGCCAGCTGCTTCAGTATCTCCTCCATGCTGGCTTAAAAAAAAACTGCCACTGGTTCTCCACCAACTGTGAGGGGGTTGGCTCGGCAGCGGGTGTGTGTGACCCCCGAAATGGGCTCCCCACACAAAAACAGGCCCAGCAAACGGAGGTTGTGGTTTTCAAAATCAAAAAGGTGCGGTTTATTTTCTATTTACAGTGACAAAACACAGCAAAGAAAAAGAAACATAAACAAAATAAATCCTGGTCAACTTGACCTCTGACTAAACATACAGGTTTCCTAACTAACAACTGGGATCAGCCTAGTGCTGTCCTAGTCCCTAAGTCCCTGGTTTTAAATGTCCAAGCAAATAGCCACACAGGCTTTGTCTCACCGCACAGGGGTTCACTCTCCCTAGACAGTCCACACAGGTCTGGGTCCAGGCATGAGCTCACATCTAATGAAGCTGGGAGTTCTTATAGAGGCCTAAATGAGCTGACAAGCTTCAGCTGGTCTCATCAACTCCCTGTCTGCACGACGCCCCACACTCTCCCTAGAGGTATGAGTCATCCATGAGCCCACTAGCCTTATACAACTCTCCACCTAGTTGTATAAGTCGGCGTAAAGCCTGAATCTGGGCGAAATATATCTACCCCCCTGGATGCAACCAGGTGACTTTACCTTCCTGCTGTCACACTAGAAAAAATGTTTTTTTAAAGCACACTATAGCACAAGGAGAATTTCACTCACTTTCCTTCTTTGTCCCTAGAAACAAGGATTATCACAGTGAAAGAAACTGACACTCTTCCTTCCTATAGTTTTCTGTCCCTAGAAAAAATGTTTTTTTAAAGCACACTATAGCACAAGGAGAATTCCCTCACTGTCCTTCCCTGTCCCTAGAAACAAGGATTCGCACAGTAAAACACACTGACACTCTCCCTACCTATAGTTTTCTGTCCCTAGAAAAAATGTTTTTTTAAAGCACACTATAGCACAAGGAGAATTCCCTCACTGTCCTTCCCTGTCCCTAGAAACAAGGATTCGCACAGTAAAACACACTGACACTCTCCCTACCTATAGTTTTCTGTCCCTAGAAAAAATGTTTTTTTAAAGCACACTATAGCACAAGGAGAATTCCCTCACTGTCCTTCCCTGTCCCTAGAAACAAGGATTCACACAGTAAAACACACTGACACTCTCCCTACCTATAGTTTTCTGTCCCTAGAAAAAATGTTTTTTAAAGCACACTATAGCACAAGGAGAATTTCACTCACTTTCCTTCTTTGTCCCTAGAAACAAGGATTATCACAGTGAAAGAAACTGACACTCTTCCTTCCTATAGTTTTCTGTCCCTAGAAAAAATGTTTTTTTAAAGCACACTATAGCACAAGGAGAATTCCCTCACTGTCCTTCCCTGTCCCTAGAAACAAGGATTCGCACAGTAAAACACACTGACACTCTCCCTACCTATAGTTTTCTGTCCCTAGAAAAAATGTTTTTTTAAAGCACACTATAGCACAAGAAGAATTCCCTCACTGTCCTTCCCTGTCCCTAGAAACAAGGATTCGCACAGTAAAACACACTGACACTCTCCCTACCTATAGTTTTCTGTCCCTAGAAAAAATGTTTTTTTAAAGCACACTATAGCACAAGGAGAATTTCACTCACTTTCCTTCTTTGTCCCTAGAAACAAGGATTATCACAGTGAAAGAAACTGACACTCTTCCTTCCTATAGTTTTCTGTCCCTAGAAAAAATGTTTTTTTAAAGCACACTATAGCACAAGGAGAATTTCACTCACTTTCCTTCTTTGTCCCTAGAAACAAGGATTATCACAGTGAAAGAAACTGACACTCTTCCTTCCTATAGTTTTCTGTCCCTAGAAAAAATGTTTTTTTAAAGCACACTATAGCACAAGGAGAATTCCCTCACTGTCCTTCCCTGTCCCTAGAAACAAGGATTCGCACAGTAAAACACACTGACACTCTCCCTACCTATAGTTTTCTGTCCCTAGAAAAAATGTTTTTTTAAAGCACACTATAGCACAAGGAGAATTCCCTCACTGTCCTTCCCTGTCCCTAGAAACAAGGATTCGCACAGTAAAACACACTGACACTCTCCCTACCTATAGTTTTCTGTCCCTAGAAAAAATGTTTTTTTAAAGCACACTATAGCACAAGGAGAATTCCCTCACTGTCCTTCCCTGTCCCTAGAAACAAGGATTCGCACAGTAAAACACACTGACACTCTCCCTACCTATAGTTTTCTGTCCCTAGAAAAAATGTTTTTTTAAAGCACACTATAGCACAAGGAGAATTTCACTCACTTTCCTTCTTTGTCCCTAGAAACAAGGATTATCACAGTGAAAGAAACTGACACTCTTCCTTCCTATAGTTTTCTGTCCCTAGAAAAAATGTTTTTTTAAAGCACACTATAGCACAAGGAGAATTCCCTCACTGTCCTTCCCTGTCCCTAGAAACAAGGATTCGCACAGTAAAACACACTGACACTCTCCCTACCTATAGTTTTCTGTCCCTAGAAAAAATGTTTTTTTAAAGCACACTATAGCACAAGGAGAATTCCCTCACTGTCCTTCCCTGTCCCTAGAAACAAGGATTCGCACAGTAAAACACACTGACACTCTCCCTACCTATAGTTTTCTGTCCCTAGAAAAAATGTTTTTTTAAAGCACACTATAGCACAAGGAGAATTTCACTCACTTTCCTTCTTTGTCCCTAGAAACAAGGATTATCACAGTGAAAGAAACTGACACTCTTCCTTCCTATAGTTTTCTGTCCCTAGAAAAAATGTTTTTTTAAAGCACACTATAGCACAAGGAGAATTTCACTCACTTTCCTTCTTTGTCCCTAGAAACAAGGATTATCACAGTGAAAGAAACTGACACTCTTCCTTCCTATAGTTTTCTGTCCCTAGAAAAAATGTTTTTTTAAAGCACACTATAGCACAAGGAGAATTCCCTCACTGTCCTTCCCTGTCCCTAGAAACAAGGATTCGCACAGTAAAACACACTGACACTCTCCCTACCTATAGTTTTCTGTCCCTAGAAAAAATGTTTTTTTAAAGCACACTATAGCACAAGGAGAATTCCCTCACTGTCCTTCCCTGTCCCTAGAAACAAGGATTCGCACAGTAAAACACACTGACACTCTCCCTACCTATAGTTTTCTGTCCCTAGAAAAAATGTTTTTTTAAAGCACACTATAGCACAAGGAGAATTCCCTCACTGTCCTTCCCTGTCCCTAGAAACAAGGATTCGCACAGTAAAACACACTGACACTCTCCCTACCTATAGTTTTCTGTCCCTAGAAAAAATGTTTTTTTAAAGCACACTATAGCACAAGGAGAATTTCACTCACTTTCCTTCTTTGTCCCTAGAAACAAGGATTATCACAGTGAAAGAAACTGACACTCTTCCTTCCTATAGTTTTCTGTCCCTAGAAAAAATGTTTTTTTAAAGCACACTATAGCACAAGGAGAATTCCCTCACTGTCCTTCCCTGTCCCTAGAAACAAGGATTCGCACAGTAAAACACACTGACACTCTCCCTACCTATAGTTTTCTGTCCCTAGAAAAAATGTTTTTTTAAAGCACACTATAGCACAAGGAGAATTCCCTCACTGTCCTTCCCTGTCCCTAGAAACAAGGATTCGCACAGTAAAACACACTGACACTCTCCCTACCTATAGTTTTCTGTCCCTAGAAAAAATGTTTTTTTAAAGCACACTATAGCACAAGGAGAATTTCACTCACTTTCCTTCTTTGTCCCTAGAAACAAGGATTATCACAGTGAAAGAAACTGACACTCTTCCTTCCTATAGTT
Source organism: Rana muscosa (assembly GCA_029206835.1). Classification (NCBI taxonomy): domain Eukaryota; kingdom Metazoa; phylum Chordata; class Amphibia; order Anura; family Ranidae; genus Rana; species Rana muscosa. The sequence goes on along the minus strand of CM055116.1, from coordinate 77,394,721 downwards.
TTCTGTCCCTAGAAAAAATGTTTTTTTAAAGCACACTATAGCACAAGGAGAATTTCACTCACTTTCCTTCTTTGTCCCTAGAAACAAGGATTATCACAGTGAAAGAAACTGACACTCTTCCTTCCTATAGTTTTCTGTCCCTAGAAAAAATGTTTTTTTAAAGCACACTATAGCACAAGGAGAATTCCCTCACTGTCCTTCCCTGTCCCTAGAAACAAGGATTCGCACAGTAAAACACACTGACACTCTCCCTACCTATAGTTTTCTGTCCCTAGAAAAAATGTTTTTTTAAAGCACACTATAGCACAAGGAGAATTCCCTCACTGTCCTTCCCTGTCCCTAGAAACAAGGATTCGCACAGTAAAACACACTGACACTCTCCCTACCTATAGTTTTCTGTCCCTAGAAAAAATGTTTTTTTAAAGCACACTATAGCACAAGGAGAATTCCCTCACTGTCCTTCCCTGTCCCTAGAAACAAGGATTCGCACAGTAAAACACACTGACACTCTCCCTACCTATAGTTTTCTGTCCCTAGAAAAAATGTTTTTTTAAAGCACACTATAGCACAAGGAGAATTTCACTCACTTTCCTTCTTTGTCCCTAGAAACAAGGATTATCACAGTGAAAGAAACTGACACTCTTCCTTCCTATAGTTTTCTGTCCCTAGAAAAAATGTTTTTTTAAAGCACACTATAGCACAAGGAGAATTCCCTCACTGTCCTTCCCTGTCCCTAGAAACAAGGATTCGCACAGTAAAACACACTGACACTCTCCCTACCTATAGTTTTCTGTCCCTAGAAAAAATGTTTTTTTAAAGCACACTATAGCACAAGGAGAATTCCCTCACTGTCCTTCCCTGTCCCTAGAAACAAGGATTCGCACAGTAAAACACACTGACACTCTCCCTACCTATAGTTTTCTGTCCCTAGAAAAAATGTTTTTTTAAAGCACACTATAGCACAAGGAGAATTTCACTCACTTTCCTTCTTTGTCCCTAAAAACAAGGATTATCACAGTGAAAGAAACTGACACTCTTCCTTCCTATAGTTTTCTGTCCCTAGAAAAAATGTTTTTTTAAAGCACACTATAGCACAAGGAGAATTCCCTCACTGTCCTTCCCTGTCCCTAGAAACAAGGATTCGCACAGTAAAACACACTGACACTCTCCCTACCTATAGTTTTCTGTCCCTAGAAAAAATGTTTTTTTAAAGCGCACTATAGCACAAGGAGAATTCCCTCACTGTCCTTCCCTGTCCCTAGAAACAAGGATTCGCACAGTAAAACACACTGACACTCTCCCTACCTATAGTTTTCTGTCCCTAGAAAAAATGTTTTTTCAAAGCACACTATAGCACAAGGAGAATTTCACTCACTTTCCTTCTTTGTCCCTAGAAACAAGGATTATCACAGTGAAAGAAACTGACACTCTTCCTTCCTATAGTTTTCTGTCCCTAGAAAAAATGTTTTTTTAAAGCACACTATAGCACAAGGAGAATTCCCTCACTGTCCTTCCCTGTCCCTAGAAACAAGGATTCGCACAGTAAAACACACTGACACTCTCCCTACCTATAGTTTTCTGTCCCTAGAAAAAATGTTTTTTTAAAGCACACTATAGCACAAGGAGAATTCCCTCACTGTCCTTCCCTGTCCCTAGAAACAAGGATTCGCACAGTAAAACACACTGACACTCTCCCTACCTATAGTTTTCTGTCCCTAGAAAAAATGTTTTTTTAAAGCACACTATAGCACAAGGAGAATTCCCTCACTGTCCTTCCCTGTCCCTAGAAACAAGGATTCGCACAGTAAAACACACTGACACTCTCCCTACCTATAGTTTTCTGTCCCTAGAAAAATTTTTTTTTTAAAGCACACTATAGCACAAGGAGAATTTCCCTCACTTTCCTTCTTTGTCCCTAGAAACAAGGATTATCACAGTGAAAGAAACTGACACTCTCCCTACCTATAGTTTTCTGTCCCTAGAAAAAAGGTTTTTTTAAAGCACACTATAGCACAAGGAGAATTCCCTCACTGTCCTTCCCTGTCCCTAGAAACAAGGATTCGCACAGTAAAACACACTGACACTCTCCCTACCTATCCTTCTCTTTCCCTAAACTAAAGGAATCCAGGTTAAGCAAGAAAAAAATAAATGTCACTGTCCCTGCCTATGCTTCTCTTTCCCTGCTCCGGAACACACTACACTAGGCCGCCGTGCTGGCGGCCTTTTATAGTGTGGGGCGTGTACTAAACACCCTCAGCAATAATTGGCCACAGGCATCCTGCCTGTGGCCAATCATTGCTCTCCTCGCTGCCGGCGCTGTGATTGGCCAAGCATGCGGGGTCACAGTGCATGCTTGGCCAATCACAGCGCCTGGATGACACTGCGATGGCGTAGTGCATTGTGGGCCGTTCGCGTCACTCGAATTTGGCGCGAACGGCCCAAATCGTTCGATCTTCGTCGAACGATCGAACAGCCGATGTTCGAGTCGAACGTATGTTCGACTCGAACACGAAGCTCATCCCTACACAGCAGCAACAAAAGCCCCAAGCCCTGTCACTAGGCTTCTATTCACCAGCAACCCTCTACCCGGACACACGCCTAGGCTTACACTGAAGGCTGTCTCTCCCCCAGACCTCCTGCAGCACAAATGTTTCCAGGTTTCCCAGTAGTCCTCAGGTCCTGGCTGTCAGGGTCATCTTAATAGCATCATGGGCCCCTGGGAAAAGTAATGCACTGGGGCCCCTATCAGCCTGCCACAATTTACACATCTACTCTTAAGAGTTAAAGTATAAATAGCTGATAGAATTAAACATATATTTGTTATTACTTTCCATGAAATCAAATGAAAGGATATACTAAAACATTCCATAAATCTAAGACGAATCAGCCCAAAGTGCACAGTACAGAGGGGAAGGCAGAAGGGTACAATACTGGGATAAGCGCGGCACATTCCAGGTTCCGGGACACTGCCTGAGACATAGCCATCCTGGAGCAGCATAGTAAGAACCGTGACTCTCCCAGGAAATCTGGGACAGTTGGCAAATATGATGTAATACAAGAATATCATGTGGCCCCCCATGCACTTGGGGCCCCTGGGCAGTGCCCAGGGGTGCCCATGCATTAAGAAGGCCCTGCTGGCTGTGGCGGTGGCCGATCAGAATCCTCTCATTTTTTGCTAGCGGCAGGTTCCAGTCCTTGGCTGTGGCTGCAGCCAATTCACGTCTTCCTTTTGGTCTCCTCTCCCTGCACTGTCAATCACCGGCAGGTAGGGAGCATTAAACTGCCGTAGAATGTGATGTTCTGGTGGGCAGCTTAAAGTGGTTGTATAGTGTTTTTTGTTTACTTTTACCTACAGGTAAGCCTATAATAAGGCTTACCTGTAGGTAAAAAAAATATCTCCTAAACCTTTACGGTTTAGGAGAGATTCCCCTCGTAATGAGCCACTGACTGCAGTGGCGCATGTGCACAGGGGATTCTCGGCTAAAGGCCCGGCAGACGCCGGACCTTGCCGGAAAAAAGTCTCCCGCGCGCATATAGCCAAGTCCCGGGCCTCTCCAAGCCTAATGGTGACCTCCAGGGTCAGGGACAGCTGACATCCTTCTGTGTAAAGTGGGTTACAAGGCATGGTGGGTGCAATGTAAGGTAGATTCATGGGCGCCAGACACTTCTTGAATGCAAAGAGATTTTGTTTTCTCTTAAACAGAACTGTGAGAGAGCGGGTTAGGGCCAGGACACCCTTTAGTAGATTCAATGTTAATTATCCGACTCTGAGACTTCTATAGATAGACAGCCATGCAGGAAAAGGTATCCAGCCAGACACCACATCTGCATGTGTAGACATGCTGTCCCCTATGGCAACAATCTTGAACAGTTTCTAACAAAGGTTGTAATGAACTCTTCCACTTCTTCTACAATCTCCTTCTTAGATCTTCACTCAACTGAGCTCCCAGTCTATCACCTAGACCCGCTGATCCACTGCCACTGGATCTCCTGAGCTCTTCCAATCTTCTCACTGCGTCACCCCCGCTTCCCTGCTGGGTCCCTAGCTTGGCACTCCGGATACTCCTCAAGCTTCACCCAACTGGCCTGCTCGGTCCCTGGCTTGGCACACAAGACTGCTCTGCAAGCGTCACCCCTGCTGGCTGGGTCCCTGGCTTGACACCTGCTAAGGCTTTCCGATTGTTCACCGTCCCCAGTTGGTGAGAATTCTGCTCCGGTACTTGCTCCAGTTACTCACTGTGGTCCCTGGTAATAAGGTGGATGGTCCCTTAGTGGCCACAGCTTCCCCTCCATCTCCGACCACGACAGGTTCTCCGGCCGGCAGAACCGTCACTTTTGGTTGGATTGCAAGCCCCAATCCCAACCCTGCGCTGCTCTCTTACTTCTGGATAGGCCCTCAGACAGCCTAGCAGCCAGATGTGCCTGGGATAGGCCTCAGGCTCTGGCCTATCAGCCCGGGGCAGCACAACACACGTCCACCCAGACAGCCGTCCAGTTGGCACAGAACCCCAATCACCTGACTCCACCCAAATAAATAGGTTTTCACAGCAGGCCAAGGGACCCAAGAAAATCCCTGCCCTTGGCTGAGATACCCCATATACACATAATCTGTCCTTGCAATGCCCTTGTCTTATCTAATGCCATCAGATACCCGGCCACCTAGTGACAGAAGAGAGAAGTGCAGCAATTCCAGAATTAGGGGGAAATCAATTGACCTCCTATCAATCGGCCAAGGCAACTTTTACTTAGCAGGTAAATTTGCTAGCAACACTGCCTAAACGTCAGCTGTCTTGCATGAATTGCACGTTTAAGATCTCCCCAGAGAGGCTCAATGATATTGAGGTCAGGAGACTGAGATGGCCACTCCAGAACCTTCAATTTATTCTGCTGTAGCCAATGACAGGTCGACTTGGCCTTGTGTTTTGGATCATTGTCATGTTGGAATGTCCAGTTCCTCCAGTATGTTTTGATAACATTCTGCATTCATCTTGCCATCAATTTGACCAAACTTCCTGTGCCTTTGTAGCTCACACATCCCCAAAACATCAGCGATCCACCTCCGTGTTTCACAGTAGGGATGGTGGACCTTTCATCGTTGGCCTTGTTGACTCTCCAAATGTACTGTAAAAAGCTAAATTTTGGTCTCATCACTCCAAATGGCAGAACGTTTGAGGCTTGTCTCTGTGCTGTTTGGCGTATTGTAAGCGGGATACTTTGTGGCATTTGCGTAGTAATGTCTTTCTTCTGGCGACTCGACCATGCAGCCCATCTTTCTTCAAGTGCCTCCTTATTGTGCATCTTGAAACAGCCACACCACATGTTTTCAGAGAGTCCTGTATTTCACCTGAAGTTATTTGTGGGTTTTTCTTTGCATCCCGAACAATTTTCCTGGCAGTTGTGGCTGAAACTTTAGTTGGACTACCTGACCGTGGTTTTGTTTGACCAGAACCCCTCATTTTCAACTTCTTGATTAGAGTTTGAACACTGCTGATTGGCATTCTCAATTCCTTGGATATCTTTTTATATCCCTTTCCAGTTTTATACAGTTCAACTACCTTTTCCCGCAGATCCTTTGACAATTCTTTTTGCTTTCCCCATGACTCAGAATCCAGAAACGTCAGTGCAGCACTGGATGAAAGATGCAAGGGTCTGTCAGGAGTCCAGAAACTCATTGACCTTTTATACACACACACTTATTACAAACAAACAGGTCACAGGTGAGGATGGTTAGTTACCTTTAACCACTTCCTTACTGGGCCCAGACCAATTTTCAGCTTTCAGCGCTGATGCACTTTGAATGACAATTGCACGGTCATACAACACTGTACCCAAATGAAATTGTTATTTTTTTTTCACACAAATAGAGCTTTCTTTTGGTGGTATTTGATCACCTCTGGGGTTTTTATTTTTTGCTAAAGAAACATGGAAATTTTTTTTTTTTTTTATTATGTTTCATAGTTTGTTATAAAATTTTACAAACAGGTAATTTTTCTCCTTCATTGATATGCGCTGGTGGGGCACTGATGGGGACAGCAGGGGCGCATGGGGGCAGCAGGGGCGGAGGTGCGATTTTGCTCCTAATGCCGCGTACATACGGTCGAAATTCCGACGGAGGCTTGCCCGTGGAAAAGTCCGACCGTGTGTACGCGGCATAACCTTGTATGCCGCGTACATACGGTCGAAATTTCGACGGAGGCTTGCCCGTGGAAAAGTCCGACCATGTGTACGCGGCATAACTTTTTTGCGGGAGGATGCCCTCATGCTTCGACATATATAAATGGTGCATGTATGCCCATCATTAGAAGTGGGTGGATGAAGGGAGGTATTCTAATGGTGGGCATACCCACCGATCAATCTTTTTTTTCGTTCAGCCAACAGTCTGCATGAAAAAAAAGATTACAATACATGTCCAACAAGGACCAGCAACGTACTGGTATGTTGCTGGACTTTGAATGGTTATACCAGAATGATGCCTGCGGGTTTAGGTATCATCTTGGTATCATTTTTTTCAGCCAGCGGTCGGCTTTCATGTAAAAGCAATCCTAGCAGATAATTAGCCTCTAGACTGCTTTTACAAGCAGTGGGAGGGAATCCCCCCCCCGGATATAAACAGCGCCATTGGGAAATTGGGAAAGCATTTTATCACATCGATCTTGGTGTGGTCACATGCTTTGAGGGCAGAGGAAAGATCTAGGGTCTAACCCCCCAATTTTTTTCAAAAAAAGAGTACCTGTCACTACCTATTGCTATCATAGGGGATATTTACATTCAATAAAAATGGTAAAAAAAAGAACAGTTTAAAAATAAAATAAAAAAGCAAAATAAATAATAATAATAATAAAAAAGCACCCCTGTACTCCCCTGCTCTTGCGCAAAGGTGAACGCAAGCGTCGGTCTAGCGCCATATGTAAACAGCAATTACACCATGCATGTGAGGTATCATCGCGAAGGTCAGATCGAGTGCAGTCATTTTAGCAGTAGACATCCTCTGTAAATCTAATGTGGTTACCTGTAAAGGCTTTTAAAGGCTTTTAAAAATGTATGTAGTTTGTCGCCGCTGCGCGTTTGTGCGCAATTTTAAAGCATGTTGTGTTTGGTATCCATGTACTCGGCCTAAGATCATCTTTTTTATTTCATCAAAGATTTGGGCAATATAGTGTGTTTTAGTGCATTAAAAATAAAAAAAAGTGTATTTTTTCCCAAAAAAATGCGTTTGAAAAATCGCTGCGCAAATACTGTGTGGAAAAAAAAAATACAACACCCACTATTTTAATCTGTAGGGCCTTTGCTTTAAAAAAAATATATAATGTTTTGGGGTTCAACGTAATTTTCTTGCAAAAAAAAATATATGTTTTCATGTAAACAAAAAGTGTCAGAAAGGGCTTTGTCTTCAAGTGGTTAGAAGAGTGGATGATGTGTGACATAAGCTTCCTAATGTTGTGCATAAAATGCCAGGACAGTTCAAAACCCCCCCAAATGACCGCATTTTGGAAAGTAGACACCCCAAGCTATTTGCTGAGAGGCATGTTGAGCCCATTGAATATTTTTTTTTTTTTGTCCCAAGTGATTGAATAATGACAAAAAGAAAAAAAAAATGTACAAAAAGTTGTCACTAAATGATATATTGCTCAAACATGCCATGGTTATATGTGGAATTGCACCCCAAAATACATTCTGTTGCTTCTCCTGAGTACAGGGATACCACATGTGTGGGACTTTTTGGGAGCCTAGCCGCGTACGGGACCCCGAAAACCAAGCACCGCCTTCAGGCTTTCTAACGGTGTAACATTTCTGTCTTTGAAGATGACACTAAGCTATGCAGTGGAATAACGTCCTTACAGGATGTCGCCAATTTAAAAGCCGACCTCAATGCTCTGTCTAATTGGGCGACTATGTGGCAGATGAGGTTTAATGTTGATAAATGTAAAGTTATGCACTTGGGGGCTAAGAATATGAATGCATCATACATACTAGGGGGAGTACAACTGGGGGGATCCGTAGTGGAGAAGGATCTGGGGGTTTTGGTAGAACATAAGCTTAATAATGGCATGCAATGCCAAGCTGCACCTGTACAAATCATTAGTAAGACCTCATCTGGAATATGCAGTTCAGTTTTGGGCACCAGTTCTCAAAAAGGATATTGGGGAACTGGAGAAAGTGCAGAGAAGGGCAACCAAACTGATAAGAGGCATGGAGGAGCTCAGCTATGAGGAAAGATTAGAGGAACTGAATTTATTCACTCTTGAGAAGAGGAGATTAAGGGGGGATATGATCAACATGTACAAATATATAAGGGGTCAATATAGTGAACTTGGTGTTGAGTTATTCACTTTACGGTCAAGACAAAGGACAAGGGGGCGCTCTTTACGTCTAGAGGAAAAGAGATTTCACCTCCAAATACGGAAAGGTTTCTTCACAGTAAGAGCTGTGAAAATGTGGAATAGACTCCCTGCAGAGGTGGTTCTGGGCAGCTCAGAAGATTGCTTAAAGAAAGGCCTGGATTCTTTCTTAAATGTACATAATATAACTGGGTACTAACATTTATAGGTAAAGTTGATCCGGGGAATATCCGATTGCCTCTCGGGGGATCAGTAAGGAATTTTTTCCCCTGCTGTAGAAAATTGGATCATGTTTGCTGGGGGTTTTCGCCTTCCTCTGGATCAACTGTGGGTATAGAGTTAGGTATATGGGATTGTATGATATTATTTTATTTTTTTATGGTTGAACTGGATGGACTTGTGTCTTTTTTTAACCTGACTAACTATGTAACTATGTAACTATGTTAGGTAGTTTTGAATAGATGTGATTGCCAGTCACTTAAGTCTTTTTCTCAATTGATTTATTAAACAACGTCAGTAGTAGAGGGATAGAGGGTAAGGGGAAGTTCAGATACCTTAATGCAGATCACTGATGAGGTTCTTGAAACCAGAGGACAAACAGCTTTCTGTCTCTGGATCTTGCGACAACCGGATAGGCCTCTCACACCGACCTAGCACCTGGTATGAAGCACGGACAAAGTCTCTGCCACAGACTTAGCGATCGATAAGTGAAAACTCCTGGATAATCCTCTGCCACAGGATTTTGTAACCAGCAGTCAGTTAGTTAGAGGTCAGCTGCACAGTACCAGAACCTTTAAGCCATCGGCAGTACTGTGAGGTAGGTTAACATGAGTGCATCCTCCAAACGAGTCACCAGGCCCTTCCTGAGAAACCAGCCTTCAGCTTGGTTCTCTCCAGCAAAGGTCCTCCCCTGGAATATTCTACGCTTGAGTGGTTTCTTCCCGCAGGACAGACAGCACATGACCACCTTCAGTTAAATAGGCCCCAGACACACTTCTGGGCCTACTGGTAGCAGCACAGCCTCGAGCCAGCAGGGCCCGAGGTAGAAAAGTCACAGCCTTAGGCCAGGAGGGCCACGAGGCAGAGAGCCAACAGGCCCCTGGGTAGAAGAGAGACCCAGTGTAGAAGAAGAGACTGAAAACTGGGCTGTTTCTGGGAAAGAACAGTCAATGCACTTGGCTTGCTGTAATTCTCACACTGGCCTGTAGTGACAGTGACACCTTCTGGCAACAGTGAAAAATGCGCACAACACAGCCAAACTGGAACAAGCAAAATTAACTTTACACAATCACTCTGAGCTATTTACAGCTCAGATATCACTAAATTTACAGATAGCCCCTATTCAATAGGAACAGGGCACTACATAAAGATAACCCGAGTAAATACAAAATGCAGTTTTTAAATGATGGTTTCATTTATTAAGGCAAAAAAGCAATCCAAACCTGACAAACGTTTAATGTTGCATTAATTCAGCAACCTCAGAAAGCCTTTCTCTTTTAATTATTGACCGAACTATGTCTGAATGATGGAGAAACTCCATTCAGGGATCCAGCCCACCAAAAAGTATTTATACTGGTCCAAGAGGCAAACATCACCATTCCTACTAGCTCAGCCCAGTCCTTTTGTGGTGAATAGCTATGACCACAGCAAAGATCAAAGAATCAGATACAGGTGGTCCCCGGGTTACAAACAAGATAGGGTCTATAGGTTTATTCTTAAGTCGAATCTGTACATTTTTTAAGTGTAGCTCCAGCCAAAAAAGCAATTTTAAGCTTTTTGGATAACATAGGGAAGGGTTATCACCCCTGTAACATTTGTTTTGCTGTCTGTGTCCCTGTTCAGAAGATTTCACCTCTCTTTCTGTCCCAATGACAATTGGATTTTGGAAATGTTGGGTTGTTGTGGAAACAAGCCTTGGTGATAAAGCATCAGTGGAGACACCTTTTTCCCATGATTACACTTACAGGAGTAAATTTCCCTTCCTAGAGGTAGATTTCCTCTCACTTCCTGTTGTCTCCCTCTGTTTGCAAGTAGGAGTCATTTGTGAGTCAGATGTTTGTAACTAGGGGACCGCCTGTAGTTGGAAACAGGACACAAATTAAGAGCCATGAGGACAGTACCAGAGCACACAAACCAAAGTAAAACCTGTTGCGTAGTTGAATGTAGAAAAGATCAAGGCAGGCAGCAAAGAAATGAAAAATAAAATACAAGCAACATTTTTAATGAGAGAATAGGAAAAATCATACTGAGAGCACCTAAGGGGAAATAGAACCCGATAACGGGCATCTGTAACCGTAAATAAAGGAAACTACTGCACAAGTCAGATATGAAATATAAAATAACACCACTAGTGATAAATAGTGGCCGCTGCTGCGACTGGAAATGTGGATATGCACAAATAGAAATAATGTGAAAAGTAACAGTTGCGCTGCGTGATGATGGGCACTCACGTGCCAATATACCATAACACCTTAAAATAACTTATGTTGGTGACAAGGTTTTATACCATCAAATTAAATGAATAATGATATTGTGATTAAATAGTAACAGTGTGACCTGGTGACAAATGACCATAACATTCAATCAATCAAATGTCTAAAAAAGACTTATTGACATATAGTTCATCTTATGAAATGTCCAAGAAAAAAATGAGAAGAGAATCTTTTTTTTAAAAAACAATCTTCTAGATAAAAAATTTCCCAATGACACTGATGAAAAGTTCCGCCAGGCAAGTATAGTGGTGACTTCACACTTTAAACTTTGAAAATGTGTAGCACTGATAAAGAATAGGGTCCTCCACCTTCTATATCAAATCTCCTTACCAGCTATTGTTGATCCCTAATGAAAGAGATCACACCTGCCTGTTGCTATTTCCCCCGCCAAGGGTCTCTGTATGATAGATCAGCATTCAGTATCTTCCTCCACAAACAGGCTCCTCAATAACATTCCTGGATTAGTAATCCCAAAAGAAATATAAAGGCCACCATAGTGAAGTACTTATGAGCAGTTTAATCAAGAAATAAAAAAATACACTTACAAGAAAGTGATAATAAAAGAGCATACAATCGTTCGTAAGCCGGCCGGCTTCACTATCCGCCCGTCCTTCCGGGATAGCGTTGTTGGTTTGTCGGTGACGTCAGCACGCCGCTCCTCTGTAACCGTGCCCAGTCCTTTTAAATAGGCCTACCAATCCACAATTTGGTATATAAAGGGGTTATAAGATGAAGCTGTAGCAGTGTATTATGGTTAGTTCTAAGCAACCGGTCACATCCCAATAATTGAAAAATTGGAGAAGGGGTTGCCCCAGGGATAGTACGGACCGGTGCAATGTAAAGAACTGACCAAAAACTTTATTTAAAAAAGTAGAGAGGATTTTATTATAGTAGGTTACCAATCCACAATAGGTATTGGAAGTGTCGGTAAAGATACTTTTGCACATGGGCCACATTTGTGTAAAAGTCTTTATCAACATATAGACTCAGTGGATTGGGTTGTGGTTTAAAAATGATTTTGAACTATGAGGTACAGATTATTTTTTTTCTTTGATTTGGATCATCCTAGATCTATTTAACTTTTTCTGTTATTTGGCCACTTTTTATTCCATTTTCCAAAGCTTCAAAAATCAGTCAAGTGTGTCTTTTAATAACTGGAATCAATACTGACAGTAATTATATTTGTCAGAGGACTGTTTTTAGAAATGCTATGTGATATCAAGAGTTCACCGTCTGTGTCTGCCAAACCGAAATATAGTTTCAGAAACCGAAATTACCACAAATTCTATAAAATGACTGAAGAAAGAGACAATAGAAAACATGTAATTTCAGAATTCCCTTTTGTAGAGCAAATCTTGATGAAAGTCAATTGCTGAATTCACATATAAAGATGACCTAACAAGTGAAAAGCAGATGCCACACATAGCCTGGGGGACACAATATGCAATTTTTAAAATTCTACTCAAAAAAAAAAAGTTATAGCATGTCTCTTGTAGAGGCCCTTGTCATAATGCTTGAACCCTCTGGGCCACCAGTAGAACTAAAATCCCTCTGAATCATGATTCCAGAGAGTAATTTTTTACCATAGCCACTAGTCATTAGAATATTGGACTGCTAACATCCAGTAGTGCCAGCAGGCAAACCAAGCACAGTAAAAAAATCAAGGTAAACACAGATGGCAGACAGAATCAGGGTCCAAAATAAAGCACAATGTCATGTACCAGAAAGCAGTTAAAACACGGGTAAGTCAGTCAGGAAACTGGCTAATCAAGCCTTTTGAGCAGATACAAGGTCAAAGTTGTGACTCCATGGGTACAGAACTTTATAGGTGTTTAATGAGGTCAGGTGTGCTAGCTATGAAATTACTGTATGCAGTGCAAGACACATCCATAGATGTCAACAGAGAGCATGCTAGCCATTCACATCTCTAACATTTAGTGAGGATCAGAGAGAATTTACTGCGGAATGCATGGGTACAGAGCTCAAAAACTCAGAGCTTAGATTGTGTGTTAATGATACAGGGCCTAGAGGGCATTATATTCAGATAAAATAAAGCCCATACACTAAATTGCCAAAAGTATTGGGACACCTGCCTTTACACGCACATTAATTTTAATGGCATCCCAGTCTTTGTCCGTAGGGTTCAATATTGAGTTGGCCCACCCTTTGCAGCTATAACTGCTTCAACTCTTCTGGGAAGGCTGTCCACAAAGTTTAGGAGTGTGTCTATGGAAATGTTTGACCATTCTTTCAGAAGCGTATTTGCGAGGTCAGACACTGATGTTGGAGGAGAAGGCCTGGCTCGCAGTCTCCGCTCTAATTCATCCCAAAAGTGTTCTATCGGGTTGAGGTCAGGTTAAAGGCCAGTCAAGTTCCTCCACCCCAAACTCACTCATCCATGTCTTTTTGGACCTTGCTTTGTTCACTGATGCGCAGTCAACAGGAAGGGGCCATTCCCAAATTGTTCCCACAAAGTTGGGAGCATGAAATTGTCCAAGATGTCTTGGTATGCTGACACCTTAAGAGTTCCCTTCACTGGAACTAAAGGGCCAAGACCAACCTCCGAAAAACAACCCCACACCATAATCCCCCTTCCACCAAATTATTTGGAAGGGTGGCCAAATACTTTTGGCAATATAGTATGGATGAGCGAGTTTGGGGTGACCTCAATCCGATAGAACACCTTTGGGATGAATTAGAGTGAAGACTGCGAGCCAGGCCTTCTTGTCCAAAATCAGTGCCTGACCTCACATATGCACTTCTGGAAGAATGGTCAAACATTCCCATAGACATCAAGCATTGCCAAAGAAATGCAGCCCGACCTGTGCCATTATTGCAGCCCGACCTGTGCCATTATTGCAGCCCAACCTGTGCCATCGCTTGGGCTGCTTTGTCTTCTCAGCAAGTGTCAGGACATGTCGGGAGATCGCCCGGCGCTCGTCAGGGCTTGGGATGTCTTTCCCCTGCTCTCTTCCGGTACTAACTTCCGGTACTAACGTGGCGACGGCAGCGGGAGCAATGGTGTATTTAGGTTTTGTGCTGCCCTAGGTCAGACTAAACTCTTGCACCCCTAATTTAAATATGAGCCTTCCCTTCCTGTCAAGGCCACACCCCCTCCTGTTTAAGACCCGCCCTGCCCGTGCAGCCCCATCAGTGCAGCCCTATCAGTGCAGACTACAACAGAGTCTAATGGGACCTGGGGGGGTCTCTCTCTAACAGTGTCCATTAGAAAGTCTCTGTTAGAGAGAGACCCCCCTCCAGGACCCATTAGAGACCCAAAATAAGTCTAATGGGACCTGGGGGGGGTGGTCTCTCTAACAATGGCCCTTTCAGTGTCTATTAGAGAGTCTGTTAGAGTCCCATCCAGGCCCCATTAGAGACTGAAAGGGAGTATAATGGGACCTGCAGGGGGGCCTCTTCTTAACAGAGTGTACAGTGAATACATTCATTCACTCTGGTCCTCACGGGATCCCCTCCTTGTACCACAACTCTCACCCCTGCCCCTACCTCTCACAAAGTAAGAAATAAAATTGGCACTGTGTAGCGCTCCTCTTACCTTAACTATGGGTACTGTAGCTGTGGCTGGCTCCTGCGTCCTCTGTGGCTGGCTCCTGTGACTGGCTGGCACCCTGGCCCCGCTGTGGATGGGTCACGGTGGCTGGCTGGCTCCCTGCTGTGGTTGGGTCACCGTGGCTGTCTGGCTCCCTGCTGTGGTTGGGTCACCATGGCTGGCTGGCTCCTGTGTGTGTCTGGCTGGTTTCCTGGTGTGGATGGGTCACCCTGGGTGGCTAGCTGGCAACCTGGCCCTGTTGTGGGTATGTCACTGTAGGTGGCTGGCTGGCACCCTGCTGCGGGTAGCTGGCCTGGCTCCCTGCTGCGGGTCAGTGGGTGGCTGGCATGGTGCACCCTGCTGTGGGTGGCTGGCTGGCCTGGCTCCATGCTGTGAGTCAGGTGGGTGGCACGGTGTACCCTGCTGCGGGTGGCTGGCCTGGCTCCCTACTGTGAGTGGGTGGCTGGCACAATGCACCCTGCTGTGGCTGAGAGAGGTGGGCTGACTGGGGGAGGGTGGCTGACAGAGAGGGGGTGGCTGACAGAGAGGGGGTAGCTGACAGAGAGGGGGCGGACGGAGGTGGGCTGACTGACAGAGGGGGAGGGGGTGCTGACAGGGAGGGGTGCTGATAGAGAGGGGGGGCTGGCTGACAGAGAGGGGGGGCTGACTGACAGAGAGGGGGGGCTGTCTGACAGAGAGGGAGGGGGCGCTGACAGAGGGGTGGGCTGATAGAAAGGGGGGGCTGATAGAGAGGGGGAGGGGCCGGTGACAGAGGGGAGGGGGCTGATAGAGAGAAGTGATCTGACTGACGGGGGGGGCTGATAGAGAGAGGTGGGCTAACTGACAGGGGGGGAGGCTGATAGAGAGAGGTAGGCTGACTGACAGAGGGGGAGGCTGATAGAGAGAGGTGGGCTGACTGACAGAGGGGGAGGGGGCACTGATATAGAGGGGGACTGATAGAGAGAGGTGGGCTGACTGACAGAGGGGGAGGGGGGCTGACAGAGGTGGGCTGATAGACAGAGTGGGAGGGGGGCTGACAAAGTGATCAGAGGGAGACCTCAGGAGACACACGCCAGGCAGAGAGGCGGGACTCACACATGCAGTTGTTCCGGTCGCCATATCTGACGGAACACCACAGTCACTCACAGACCAGTCCCGCCTCCACATCCACCGCTGGGGCCAATCGCAGACACCCATGTCGGCCGCCCGCACATGACCCCATTCGGCCAATCACAGGGCGCTCATCGCCCATCGCTAAGCTGGGCTTGCAGCGTTCAGTGTGTGAAACACAGCACAGGTCAGTCCGCCCCTGCAAGCGCCGCAGCATTTGTGCGGGAGGCAGCCGCGGGAAGATGGGTGGGGGGCTTGGCTTTTTCTCATGCCTAGTCCAAAACACAGCACTGAGCGGGGGGCGATGCCGGCAGTGGAGGGGGGGCGTTGACAGCGGCGGTGCCTGATGCACATTCGCTCCATAAGACGCAGAGACATTTTCCCCCATTTTTTGGGGGGAAAAAGTGCGTCTTATGGTCCGAAAAATACGGTAGTTCTTTGTGAAGGGAATCTGCTCTTGGTGTTTTAAAGAAAGAAGTCTGCTTTTAACTGCAGCCTTTACAAGCCAAGCTTTTTTTACAAAGGAGTTCACTGACCTCAACTTGTACATAGTTTCTGTTTTTGGAGTATCCCACTCAATTCCCTCAACCCTAATCCAAGTTCCCAAAAAATAAAAATAAAAACACCCCTAAACTGGTTATTGAAGAAACGTGTGGCTAAAAGCATATGCCTGGCTATGGGGCAATCCACTGAGGAAGAACTGGGGCAAATTACCATCTGCTCCTTCGGGAGTAAGCCCTACAGGTGTAAAGCACAATGTCAAGACCAGCTGAAGACCAGTAAGCAGAGCAGCTTCAGGGATCGGTCATCACAAAGAGAATCCAAGACTGGTGGATTGTGGAGTAAGAGAGGAGGCATAGTTCTAATCAGCGCTGCTGTGTATCTCTCCTGTGTTCTCATTCAGATTCCTGCTCCCTGCTTCACTCTGCTCTGTCTCCCTCACTGCAAGGGGCAAGTTAGGAAAGGGCAGAGCTGCGTGGGGGCTGTGTAATATGCAGGGGGTGTGTGTAGGGGGTGTGTAATATGTAGGGGGGGCTGTGTATTATGCCGAGGGGGCTATGTAAGTTTGCAGGGGGGTGTAATATGCAGGAGGGGCTGTGTAATTAAAAGGGGTCCAGAGGTGCGGGAGCTGTGTAATAAAAAGGGGTCCAGAGGTGCAGGGGGATGTATAATGTAAAGGGGTCCAGAGGTGCAGCGGCCTGTGTAATGTAAAGGAAACCAGAGGTTGTGGGGTGTAATGTAAAGGGGTCCAGGAGTGCAGAGGGCTGTGTAATGTAAAGAGGTCCAGAGGTGCAGAGGGGGGTGTAATGTAAAGGGAACCAGAGGTGCGGGGCTGTGTAATGTAAAGGGGTCTAGAGGTGCAGTGGGGTTGTGTAATGTAAATGTGTCCAGAGGTGCAGGGGGCAGTGTAATGTAAAGGGAACCAGAGGTGCGGGCTGTGTAATGTAAAGGGGTCCATAGGTGCGGGGCTGTGTAATATAAATTAATACCTTGTTAGGATTATTATTATCTTCATGTATTAGCAGGTGAATGTGGCCCTCTATGCATTCACATACATTGAATCCGGCCTTTAAGTGGAAAAAGGTTGACCCCTGCAGTAAACAGATGTTCTTTTTATACCTTTCATGTTCTTTATTGTACAAACTAGACTTAAATGAAATCCAGTATATATGATGAAACAATACCATTTACTTGAATTAAAACATAAAAAAAAAAAAAAAAAATACAAAATGATTTTAATGCCGCGTACACATGATCGATTTTCTCAACGGTGAAAACACCGTAGAGAAAATCGATGGGAAAAACGAGGGAACGGCTTGGTTCCCTACACACGGCCGTTTTTCCCGACATTTTTTTTCTTGTTCGAGAAAAAGGACCGTGTGTGGGCTCCGTGGCAGTGTTTCCCTATGGGAAAACTGCCGCGGAAAAAAATGACGGGAATCACGACGAGAAAAATTAGAGCATGTTCTAATTTTTCTCGTCGTGATTAATGCCGTTTTTCCCGTCGGGAAAAATGACAGAAAGCCCACACACGGTCGTTTTTCTTGTTAAAAAAAAAAAAATTTAATTTTTCCCGACGGGAAAAATGATCGTGTGTACGCGGTATAATAGTAATGTGAATTAGACATGTGCACAACAAAAAATTTTGCTTCGTTCCGTAGATTCGTAAAGATTCGTAATTTTGTAAGACGCAAGTTTCCATATTCGGACTCGTTCGTATTTTCGTAACAGGTTTATTTTCTTTGATACTGAATGATTCGTAATTCTGTCTAATTTATTTTCTTTGATTCGAAATTCGTAATTTTGTTAGATAATAATTTTCGTTTTATTCTGTACACTACTCATAATTTAGTATTGTTACTTTTGTGAGATTGCCTTTTCCGTTGATTCGTAACATTGTTTTGTTTTCGTTGATTCGTGTCTACTACCGTGCTTCGAATGGATTCGTAATTTCGTACTTTCGTAAATACATCGAGGTCATTCGCAATCTTGTAATTTAGTTTCGTTTTCAACACGCGGCTATATCCCGTGCTTTGAATTAATTCGTATTTTCGTAAATACATCGCGGTCATTCGCAATCTCGTATTTTAGTTTCGTTTTCAACATACGGCTATAGCCTCCGCCCCTGTACGCCATTTTGAGAGGGTGTACAGTGGTGTGGTGAGGGGGGAGCAGAGAGCAGAGCAGAGAGTGAGATTGTGGTTTTTGTAGTTGTGTTTGGTGGTTTTGTTGCAATTAGAATGTCTGGGAGTGAGAATGGACGTGTGAGTCTTGTGAGTGAGAATGTTGGTGTTAGTGAGTGTGTTGGTATGAGAGTTGTTGTTGGTGTGACTGATAGTGGGGGGGAGCGGAGGAGTGGAGGGGAGGCGTGGAGGGGAGGAGAGAAGAGGAGGGGATGGGAGGCGTAGAGGGAAGAAGAGGCATGGAGGGGAGGAGAGAAGAGGAGGGGACGGGAGACGTAGAGGGAAGAAGAGGCATGGAGGGGAGAAGAGGCGTGGAGCGGAAAGGCGTATTGGAGAGGAGTGGAGGGGAGAGTATTGTTGGGGAGATGATGAGTGGAGGGGAGAGGAGTGGAGGTGAACGGAGGCGTGTAGTGGGGCCAAGGCCTGGAAGGGAGTGTGGAGGTGGAGTGGAATCATGGCAAAAAATGGAGGCACGTGTCCCCCCCCCTACATCAGAGAGTGCTGAATCAGACATGCAGCAACCCCACCAAAGCAAGCGAGAAAGATAAAGGGGGCCTGTATATACCCAAGAGGAGAATGCTGCATTGGTTGCTGCAGTTCTAATACAAAAAGTGACACTCTTCTTCCAAACCGGGCCAACATCCGAGAAGGCAGCAGGCTGGGGACGAATCCGGGACTCCGTGAATGCGGTCTCCAAGTTTTGCAGGCCCACCACTGGCGTCAGACAAAGGTAATTATTCCAATATTCTTTCACTCTTAGAACACACATTTGTAAAAAATACACGGTGTAATAGTCAATAAAAAGTAACAGTTCTACTTTACAAAACTATTTATTTGGCACAGCCACATACAGAAGAGAACATTAACATACCGTATATACTCGAGTATAAGCCGACCCGAATATAAGCTGAGGCACCTAATTTTACCACAAAAAAATGGGAAAACATATTGACTCAAGTATAAGCCTAGGGTGTCCATCTGTATGCCTCACTGTGCCTCACTTTGCCTCACTGTGCCCATGTGTATGCCTCACTGTGCCCATGCCTCACTGTGTCCATGACTAGACTGACGTTTAACATGGGAGTCTATGGAAGGGGTGCCCGGCTTTGAAAAATCGGTGCTCCCTGGCCGTAGGTCCCCCAGACAATATACTCGAGTATATACAGTACTTGGAAATATTGTAACGTGTATATATAAAACCATCACTGTGTGAAACGACAGGTTGTTTTTTGAAAAAATAAATCAGTTTGGTTTCTAATTTATGTAACTAATGTTTTTTTTTTTCATGTACAGAATCTATGATTTTCGGGCGACAGTCATCAAAAAGATGAAGAAGCGTCTACGTGGAGAGTATATTAGAGGAAAGCCTGTTGAGTTCCGAGAGTGGGAGGCAGAGCTGAGAGATAGCCTTGGCCTTTCGGCAGAGGATGTCTCTGGAGTCAGCAGCAGGGGTCCACATCAGAGAGCTGGTGGTGAGTAAAATAAAATATATCATTTTATATTGAAGTTATATGGTTGTTTCAAGCTCACGTTTATTTTTTATGACTACGCATGTGAGACTTATGTTTTTCTTTACATTCATGTTTTCCAGATCGATCAACATCATCTGTAGAGCGATCAGCTCCAAGTCCATCCCATCGACATTCTGGTGAGTACCTAACACAAAGACAAAGGATGTATAATGATGAACTTCTATTTAACATTTAAAGCAGGCATCACTAAATGGCGGTACAGTGTAAAAGGGCACTCTGAGCATAAGGACCAAGCAGACAGTACATATAAAAAGGCAGAGGTCTGATGGTGTATCTTCTTACACTTAGGGCTGCACTCACAAGGAGAAGCAATCTCTAGAGGAAAAACAGACAAAAAAAAAAACAAAAAAGAGAGGCACCTCTAAGTGCAGGATTAAAAGCTATTTATTTTCCACAGAAAGAATTAAAAACACTTACAGGATCTGGTGAATGTAAAAGCATATAATCATGGGTAATGCAGGTGGTCCGGCAGGCATGAAAGTCCTCGACATATAGAGGTTATCAGAGCTGTGTCATAAACTGCAGTGGAGGATCTGGGACCATGAAATTCCCTGTAAGCCGGTGAGCGGTTAGCATAAACCAGGCCTGTGATGGACAAACCAACCTCCGTCCATCACAGGCCTGGTTTATTCTAACCGCTCACCTGGCTTACAGGGAATTTCATGGTCCCAGATCCTCCACTGCAGATTATGACACAGCTCTGATCTGGGTTGCCTCGCCGTCTCTTCTGGGGTCGCGGGCTCCGGCTCTGAGTGGCCGGAGGTGTGTTGAGGTCTCTCCCACGCATGCGCGTGGGAGTCCTTTTTCCGGCGAGGAGCTTTGATTTTTCTGCAGGGTCTGCCGGACCTTCAGAGCGCATGCACCACCGCTGACATCAGCGGCTGCATCTGAGGTGGATATCTCCTAAACCGTTCAGGTTTAGGAGATATTCATTTTACCTACAGGTAAGCCTTATTACAGGATTACCTGTAGGTAAAAAATGACAAAGCGGGGTATACAATCCACTTTAATTCACCTCAGTGCACTTTTTTGTGAATAGAGAGTATAGCCCGAAGCCCAAAAAAAAAATAGCGTAGTGCTAGCATAATTAGGAGCATAGGGAAGCCGGGCAAGTCGGGATTAAAACATGTTGTCAGGCAACATGGGGGTGCAGGGGATTGGGCAGCCAGCGTGGGGGAGGGACTGCAAAAAGCCAGGAGTGTGGGGGACAAGGTGAAACCAGACATCCTGGGAGTACACGAGGAGGAGAAGCATTCCCGCCCGCCCTCCCTACATCGGCTTGGTTAGTTCTATGCTTACTTTTTTGCTGTGTTGGTCTGTTTTTTTATTTTACAGGGTACGTTCGGTTGGGTCTTTGGAGGCATTTTAAACTAACTTGCTGTGATTAGATGATTGGGACCCATCTAAGGTATGGGTCCCCGGTGGAATGCCAGTTATAGTGGATTAACTGGTAGTTACAATGGTGTATCTGTAGAATGTGGTTCATACCCGAGTCGGTGCAGAGCGGTAGGGAGAGACCGTGGAAGTAGTTTACGCAGATACAAGGGAAACATTTTTGATACTTAGTGCCTCCAAGGATCGTCAACCAAAATTGTTATGTTTTTGTTTGTTAACATTGGTTTACATAATTGTTAATTTTAATAAAAGGGCCAAAAACAGACATTTTACTCCGACCTTTGTGTCTGTATATTTTTTGGCAATTATAGTTGGGGCAATAAGATGGGGATACAGTAATTTATGACACAAAGAGTCAGGATACATCTGGGGTACCTTTCTCATAATGCTTTGATGTTGTAGTACAACTTATAACAAGCAAAAACAAATAGCGCTGTTGACTTTATCTGAAACATTACCTTGACTCTTTTCTTCTGTCTTTAACAGAAAGCCCGAGCCGTATCCCTCCAGCGTCATCTGGCAGAAAACAGTGTCCCAATACTCCTCAGGGTAAGTACACAAGCTGCCAAAATAAAGAAACAGGACACACCATAATCATCTACACATTACACACAGGCATTATTATTATGTAAAAGATATTACCATCCATTTTCAAATTCATACGAACAACTCATACTTCAATCACTTCTCCATGAAATCATACAGTGAAGTGATGTGTTTCAAAGTAGTAAACAATGAAGTGAATTTACAAAAATTTACATTGCAAAATCTGGTGCAGCTCTGCAGAGAAACCAATCAGCTTCCATTTTTTTTTTTTGAGAAAGCTTAAAGGGGTTGTAAAGGTTCATTTTTTTATTTTCTAAATAGGTTCTTTTAAGCTAGTGCATTGTTGGTTCTTTACCTTTTCCTAAATGTTTTTTTTTTCTTTGTTTGAATTTCTCACTTCCTGTTCCTCCTCAGTAAACTTCACACCATCATCCAAGGGGTGGTTAGTCAGCCAGAACAGCTTACTGAACAGCTTACTGAGGAGGAACAGGAAGTGAGAAATTCAGACAAAGAAAAAAAATATTTAGATGGGAAATCGAAGGAAAAGGTAAGTGAACCAACAATGCACTAGCTTAAAGGAACCTATTTAGAAAATAAAAAACAAAGCTTTACAACCCCTTTAATTGAACAAGCTACAGTTAGAAGCTGATTGGTTTCTGCATAGCTTCACCAGAGTTAGCACTGTCCAGTGTTAGTAAATCAACCCTAATGTTTGTATGTGTAACCTAGAATTGTTTATGAATGCTATCATCAACATTTGCTATCTCATCTATTTCAGATCAATAAGATCAGCCTGAGGGGAGAGTGCAGTGCAGCCCGCACTCGCCTGTCCTTATTTTGGAGGGTATAGAGCTGCAGAATGAGCCAGAACTGACTCCTGTAATGTCAGAGTCCTGCCTTCTCCCCATGGCCAGAGGAGGAGGTCAGGGGCCAAGTTCCGGCATGCTGCCACCATGTAATGCTGCCCCCAGTGTGCATGTACTGCAGTCTCCACCTCCTGCCCGGGTGCCACCTGCTGTACCGCCTGGCTTAACTGTGCAACTTGAGAGGCTCATTAGAGAGATGAGGAGATTGTCAAGTGAAAATAGAAGGCTGTCACGGGACATGAGAAGGCTTACCCGGACCATACATCTTATAAGCAGACAGCAAACTGACCATTTCAAATTAATGTTGGTAAACCAACAGCACAACCAGGCAATGGAGCATTTGAGGATTTCGTTACTTGAAGCTATCTCCCGCCACAGTGCTCCATTGCCTGGGAGCTCCTCACCCTCAGCAACTGTAAGCAGCAGAAAAGATTCTCCCTCTGAAAGCTGAAGGAAGGCTAGTCTAGATCTTACTCCACCCCAGGACCCAAGCCATTTCATTTGACCTTTTCAAGTCAACATCTGTAACTTCCATATAAATGAATAACAATCCTTTATACATACGTGTTTGGTATTTTTGAAAATTATTGTCACTGTAAATAAAAATATTTTTTGTGTAATACTTTTATAGTTTGTTTGGTTATTATTATGTGTTATTTTTTTTTACAATACATCACATATCTGGTTAATTAATAAATCAGTCACACACACACACATGGTAATCATTCAGAACTTCACACAATAGTTAAAGGAACCCAGTTTCGACTTCCTTAAGTATTCATTTAGATTTTATGGTGCCCCACTGCTCTTATTAAACTTTTGAAATATGTCAATTGATTTTCCAAAATAATTTTTATAAGCGGGGTCCAATATATTGGACCAGTACTCCTGCAAGGGGTTGTTTATAGGGAGCTATCCAATAAACAGGACAATATATAAACACTTAAAAATCCATGTGTCCAGTGTCCACCTCTAATGTGAAGTAATTATGACCATGTGTACAAAAATATATATATTTGTTTCACCCCCTGGCTCATGTTGCTAGTGTGGGGGAGTAGATATATATGGATAAGTGCAGCAGGGTCCAATATATTGGACCAGTACTCCTGCAAGGGGCTGTTTAACATTATGAGAGTATGAAATGAATGCTGTTGCATGAATTGAATGGTACCAATTTTTAATGATTGTTTTTTTTTCCTGTTGTGATACTAATAATAAACATATGACTTTTTACAACGTTCATTTTGGCGCCAACCGCCGGGTGTCTATGACGCTCAGATAGTGACGCCCCCTACCCATGCGCATGCAGCGTGACGTTGGGGGTGTGTGCTTGGGCCCTACCTATTAAGGCTGACCCTCTGCTGGCCTCATACCTGGCTAGCAGTCCCTGATTACCATTACAACTGCAGGAAATCTACTCCCACACCTCTACATAAGGTAAACAATATCCATTTTGGGCCTGTTTATTACCTGGTCATTGGGGCTCTGTTATACTATATTATTATAATTACTCTTGCCCATGATCCTTGCATTACAATGTCATGGTTCATGTATTAAAGTCCAAAGTGCAGCGCTTAGTGAAAAATCAATATGAAAAAAAGAGTCCAAGTGCAGAATCAGCAAACAAGATGAATGTGGAAACTGATATGGAACCACCACCAGAACTTTCAGTGTGCAAGCGTAAAAGCACACCACCCCAATGTGCTCACAAAATGCTTACCGGAAGGCAAACATACACAAGCGATGTAAGTATATTTGCAGAAGGTCAATGTATAGACACAAATTTCCAAGCCTGATGGATCACACCCACATCATTATACGATATCCAGAGCTCAGTTGGAAATGGAGATGATATGCAATCCTCAGCAGGGAGTGGTTTACCAAATGAAAGAATAAACTAAATTGTGTTGCTTTTCTCAGTGCAGGTTATATAAAAAAAGGAAGGATCCATAAACCACTCCGTCTAGCGGGGCCGCTCCTTGCACGGTGCACACAGAGCGGGGAGGAGTGTGGGCTCTCCCGGTGACACGGTGTGTCCGGTCTCGGAGTACAGGCCACAATGACACATAGACGGGGAGCTGTGTACACGGAGCTCACATTTCACAGCTCTGGCCGGAGTGTGTGTCTGTTTTTAAAGGATCCCGCACTGTCAGGAGAGCTGTGCGGGGAATGCTGCGTGCCTGCCCCAATTCCATTCACATTGCCCCATGTATTGTCAAGTTTTATATACAATTTTTACTTTATTATATTTTTTACAGAAGCCCTTAACAGATGCCCCCACGTGTATATCAGGTCTAAAACCATCTCTACTAGGAATTAGCGACCATTGATGGATGTCCATCTAATTGGGGGGCCTCTTGGTGGGTTGCCTATCTGACACACGCTCCCTCAGTTCCCTTGCTTGACACTGCCGGTGTACCTCTTGGTCCAATGGGCCATCGCATGTCCATATACACAGCATGCCTGTAAGTTCACTATGAGTTTGGGTTGTCTCTTTTTATGTGCAGCTTTTCCTCCCCTGCATGCCAATCAATTATGGAATTATTTACTTTATATTTTTGTACCCTATTTTAGATATGCATCACGTACCTGCTCCTGAAGAGTGGTAATACCAAACCACGAAACACGTCAAGCTAATTTTAAGCCGTGCCTGCACTCATATATCTTTTACAAATTGTATTTTTATCCTGTTCAATATGTGGTTTTAAGATTGAGATACCATTATCCTAGGGTCTCTTTCTAACTACACTTATGTGGAGCAAGGACGTTGGAGGCGATCTCCACCCTGTAGTCGGTTGTATGTCTTGTCCATGATATATATGCATATGTAAATATATCAAATTATATGGGAATTATTACAACAACATCAACCACTGTTTTCTTGTATCATGTATTTACGGTCTGTATTATCACCAATCATTACATTATGTAGTCATTGTTCAACCATTTACCTGTACCAAATAAAATACTTATATTACTATGACAATTATATAGATGGTTGCTTCTCCCCAGACTGCGTGCTCCATACAAAGTCTTAATTTTTCTTACCATTCCCCCCTTTTCCCCCCCCTATATGTTTTTTTATTTTTACAATGTAAACAGTGAGTTGACCGATAGTTTTGTAGCACACAGACCCTTTTTTCCCTGCCTACCTTCACTTACAGGGGTAAAAGGCACACCATGCCACATGCCCGTATCCTCCTGGTATAAGAGGTTGAGCGGTGTTCTTGCAATTTTGGGTCCTGCAGCGAGTTACCTCCCTTGGTGGATTCTTGTCCCTAGAATGTAGGCAAAAGTCTATTCTTCCCCGAAAGAAGGGAAAAGGTTGAAAACAGCAATAGGATTTGGTAGGGAAATAGGTTCAGGCACGCGGCACCCAGTCACCCTATTCTCCACTCAAGCCTGAGTGGGTATTGCTCACCCGGATAGATCCCTCTCACAGTTCTAGCAGCCGGAGTGTAGCACGAACATGACACTTTCGTTTTAGTTCCCTTCACGGACAAGTTCAGGAGATCCTCTGCCACAGAATCCTTTAGGTCCTGAATTTAGAACTTCCCAACGCCTGTAGATTATAGAGACCATAGGTGCCAATGGGGCACGCTACAGGAGCTATCTTGCAACTCACGAATCCTTCCCTCTGATAGGGAACCAGGCCTCCCCGAGACTGTGACTTCCCTCACCGATCCATCGGACAGGTCCTCCCCCGGTTTCCTCTGTTTCAGAGCGGGCCACCCTCACTCGGGTTCCCTGGGACTCCAGTGGTTGGTTTTGTAGACCCAGTTGAAGGTACTGGGCCTACCTGGAACTCCGCAGCCTCGGGCTAAAGGTGCCCGAGACTCCTCGACCAGTTCACGCACCCTCTGGCCAGCAGGGCCAAAGGGCACGACTTCGCCACCAGGAGTCCTCCTTGGAATCCCCCCGGCACACCACCACAGATCATGGCGTCTGCCCTTTATGTACCCTCTCCCGGCATGCACAGCAGACAAAACCCGCCCACCGCACGGTAGCCGAGAGAGGACACTTAACCACACACCAACGCCACCTGTGGTTCTCCTCAAGACCTGGGCAACAGCGCCACCTGCAGGTCAAGGGGAACTATATTCCAGGCAACATTACAGCAGAGCAGAGTCCAAACTAAGCAAAAATTGAGAACCTGAGCTAAACTATTGCTCAGGCTGCCCTTAAATTTAGAGCATAGCGGCCCCAATTTTGGGGGTCCGCTACAGTTTTTATTGGGATAGTTGAGCAAAATCTGGTTTTATATTTGAGTTGGTGTACTACTCAAACATGTTTTTTACACTCCTATGAAAACAAAACTGAAATAAACCAACAAAACGTTTTAAAGTATATATGTAATTAAAGTAATAACGTTTATAAACTAAATATAAATTTTATGAGGTTTCTTTTTAACGCACACCCCCTGCTTAGAGGATGCATGTTTTTTCAATCTTTGCGACAGCAGAGAGAGATCAGGAAAAAAAAATTCTGACCTGCTGTGCCTTGAGGGAGCCACCGTCCACCTTCCTGATTGGTTGGGAAGCCAGTGCCATGCTCCCACACAGTACTGCATGTCAGAGGGAGGATTTGAGATCTTACTGTTTTCGGTAAAATCTGAAAAAATCTCCCTTTGACCAGCATAGTACCGGTTTTGGAGGGAGTACTTGCAACTTGCCCATGCCCAAGTGCTCACTAATCGCCACTGATACTAGCATTGGTATAGGTGCATATATATATATATATATATATATATATATACATCCTAACTATGGATGAGCTTCGAGTTCGAGTCGAACTCCTGTTCGACTCGAACATTGCCTGTTCGCCCGTTCGCCGAGCAACGAACAATTTGGGGTGTTCGCGGCAAATTCGAAAAGTCTATGGGAGAAATCTAAAGTGCTAATTATAAAGGCTTATATGCAAGTTATTGTCCTAAAAAGTGTTTGGGGACCTGGGTCCTGCCCCAGGGGACATGTATCAATGCAAAAAAAAGTTTTAAAAACGGCCGTTTTTTTAGGAGCAGTGATTTTAATAATGCTTAAAATGAAAAAATAAAAGTGAAATATTCCTTTAAATTTCGTACCAGGGGGATGTGTATGATATGCATGTGAAGTGGCGCATGTTTCCCGTGCTTAGAACTGTCCCTGCACAAAGTGTCATTTTTGAAGGAAAAAAAGTCATTTAAAAAACTCACTCGCGGCTATTAATGAATTGTCGGCTTTTATCAATACATAGAAAAGTCATTGATAAAAAAAAAAAAAAAAAGCGTGGGGGTTCCCCCAAATTCAATTACCAGGCCCTTTTGGTCTGGAATGGATATTAAGGGGAACCCCGCCGCAAATTTAAAAAAAAAATGGCGTGGGGTTCCCCCTAAATATCCATACCAGGCCCTTGAGATCTGGCATGGATTTTAAGGGGAACTCCACCCCAAATAAAAAAAAAATGGCGTGGAGTCCCCCCAAAAATCCATACCAGACCCTTATTTGAGCAGGCAACCTGGCCAGCCGCAGGGGAAGAGGGGGGGACGAGAGAGCGGCCCCCCCTCTCTCCTGAACCGTACCAGGCCACATGCCCTCAACATGGGGAGGATGTCCCCATGTTGATGGGGACAAGGGCCTCATCCCCACAACCCTTGCCCGGTGGTTGTAGGGGTCTGCGGGGGGGGCTTATCGGAATCTGGAAGACCCCTTTAACAAAGGGGACCCCCAGATCCCGCCCCCCCCTATGTGAATTGGTAAGGGGTACATTGTACCCCTACCATTTCACAAAGAAAGTGTCAAAAAATTTAAATAAAAACACACAAACACCTTGGAAAAGTCCTTTATTAAAAAATAAAAAAATAATAATAAAAAAAAACATTCCAGCGATGAAATCCAGTGTCCCGCGGCGATCCCGATGTCCAGCGCTGTCCGTCATTGGTTGTGCCCGTGCGGACCTGATGGGGAACTTCCTCCGCTGTGTTTTAAATGTATAGACCCGCCCCTTCTAAAGTTCCCCATCAGGTCCGCTCAGCGGACCAGATGCGGAACATGAGAAGGGGCGGGTCTATACATGTATTACACAGCGAATGAAGTTCCCCATCTGGTCCGCCCCCTCGGTATGTCCGACCCCGCCTACGTCATTGGCCTGAGCGGGGAACTTCCTTCACTGTGTAATTTAAATTTACACAGTGAAGGAAGTTTCCCACTCAGGCCAATGACGTAGGCGGGGTCTGACATACCGAGGGGGCGGACCTGATGGGGAACTTTGTTCGCTGTGTAATACATGAATAGACCCGCCCCTTCTCTCGTTCCCCATCAGGTCCGCTCAGCGGACCAGATGCGGAACATGAGAAGGGGCGGGTCTATACATGTATTTCAAAGTGAGAGAAGTTCCCCATCAGGTCCGCCCCCTCGGTATGTCGGACCCACCTACGTCATTGGCCTAAACGGGAAACTTCCTTCACTGTGTAAATTTTAATTTACAGGGCTTTTTATACCACTTCCATGCCGGGCCTATTCAGGTACTTCTCTCCTACATGTACAAATAATCATTCATTTGCTCGAAAATTACTCAGAACCCCCAAACATTATATATGTTTTTTAGCAGACACCCTAGGGAATAAAATGACGGTCATTGCAACTTTTTATCTTGCACGGTATTTGCGCAATAATTTTTCAAACGTCTTTTTTTTTTTTTTTAAATGGTTTCATGAATTAAAGAATAACAAACGGTAAAGTTAGCCCAATTTTTTTGTAAAATATGAAAGATTATGTTACGCCGAGTAAATAGACACCTAACATATCACGCTTTAAAATTGTGCAATCTCATGGAATGGCGCTAAACTTTGGTACTTAAAAATCTCCATAGGCGACGCTTTGAAATTTTTTACAGGTTACCAGGTTAGAGTTACAGAGTAGGTCTAGTGCTAGAATTGTTGCATGCACTGCTCTAACGCATGCAGCGATACCTCACATATGTGGTTTGAACTGCGTTTACATATGTGGGCGGTACTTACGTGTGCGTTCGCTTCTGAGCGCGAGCTATTGGGGACAGGGGCGTTTAAAAAAAAATATATATATTTTTTTATTTTACTGAATTTTTTATTATTTTTACACTTTTTTTTTTCATTTTTATTTTTTTTATCACTTTTATTACTATTACAAGTAATGTAAACATCCCTTGTAATAGGAATGGTGTGTGACAGGTCCTCTTTATGGAGAGATGCGGGGTCAATAAGACCCCACATCTCTCCTCCAGGCTGGAAAGCATGAGATCGGGAAAAATACATCACTAATCTCATGCTTTCAGCCGCAATCGCGGCTTTGTTTACTTTTGGGAACCCGGGCGTGACGTCATCACATCGCGCCCGGGCCTCCGACGGTCATAGAGATGACTGGTGACCATCTCTATGCTCGTCATGTGACCAGACACCGGCGCCGGACGATTCTTCCTCTGGGCCCCCGATGGCACGGGAGAGCCCGGAGAAGCACCGGATGGCGGCGGGAGGGGGGTGTCCCCTCCCGCCGCCTATAAGAACGATCAAGCGGCCACTATGATCATTCTTATCGTGCGCAGAATCGCCGGCAGAAGAGAAGGATATCTAAATGATGCCTCTAGCTGCAGGCATCATTCAGATATTCCCCCACAAAGCCCAGGACGTCATATGACGCCCACCCGGAGGGAGAGAGGGTTCCTGCCGGCGACATTTTACAATGGCCCGGTATGGAAGTGGTTATTAAACAAACATATTCCTTTCATTTTGGATAGCTATCATGACCTATCTTGCACCTATATTTGGTTTTGGTTTTGTTGAATTTTATATTTGGCATCTAATCTTGGAAGTGATTGAATTAAAGATAGATGTATGGCACATAGAAATAGAGGTAGAAGTTTAAGACAAAGTAGCACAGTTAACTATCAAAGTTTAGGGCAGGGTATCCCAGTTTTGGTAGGTTTACTTTTAGAAATGCCATCTGCTCCATTCAGCTGTGGAGCCAGTTGTGATCGCTGTGGGGAGAGAATATTTCCAGTAATGGAAAATACCCGCTCACTTTGGACTGGTTGGGGGGCAGGATATAAGCTCTTGGGCTACAATGGAGAGAGCAGGCCAAATCCCCCTCTTTTCATGCCAATATTGTAAAGGCTCAGTAGTAGCAGGCAAATGTGGCTCGGAAAGATAATCCTTTACTGTTTCCATGACACTACTTTTTTTATTGAGGGGCAGTGTTACGTACCTCCGAGGATGAGTCTGACTTGTAGGAGAAGACCTGGAGTGGGGACATTGGTCTCTGGAACACAGCGGAGTAGGAGTGCCTGTGGAGACTGTGGTGGTTGACACTGTAGCTGGTTGATGATCCTCCAGGTGTGACTGGAACTGCGGGTGACAGCAGGATCAGTAGCAGGCTGAAGCAGGGAGAGATAAGCCAGGTCAACACAGGAACACACAGAGCAAGTAGCAGGCAGGTGCAGGGTCAGGTGAGCTGGGTCAGATTAGGTTGTCAGGCAGAGCAATGCGGTGGACTGGAGCAGGGTCAGCTAAGCAGGCAGAGGTCTGGCAACAGGACAACAAGTAGTAGCATCAGGGTCAAGGCAAGCCGAGGTCAGGGTTGGAGATAGCAGGTGAGTCAGCAGAGCCGGGTCGGATCAGGTAGTCAGATAGCAGACACAGGTAATGATGCACAGAAGCTGCAGATAAAACAGCACTGCATAAGTGCAGCTGCTGTCCTTTTAAAGGCCCATTGGCGCCAAGCAGCACTCAGCGTGCACGCACGCGCCCGAGGGGCGCGCACACACGCTCCTCTGTCCATTCTGACCGATGACCTGCGTGCGCATGCGCGCGCGCGCATTTCTGCGTCCTGTTATGGTAGGTCCCTGACAGGCAGTCTTGTGGGTCCAATCAAAGAATCTAATGTCTGTGCCCAAATCTCGTCTGCTCTGGTTGTGTTGGCAGTAGTGGTACTGATAGGTGTTCACACAGTATCATCGACAGGTTCCTCCAGTTCTTCTTCCTCCACCTCTAGCGGCATGAATAATTGTCTTTGCCTGTCACACACCCTCTGAATTAATTTATCCCTCCAGATGGTTGCTGTGCAGGGGTATTTTGCCCTTTATTCGAGGATCACACATTGAGGCAAACATTAGCTCAGGGCAAGCTTCTAAGAGGTCGTTAATTATTCAAGTTAGTTGACCCTTAAGCCTCCTTAGAAGTGCAGCAATGTCTGTAACTAATTCGCCACCAGGTAACAGCTCTCTATTGCTGAGAAAGTCATCCAGCGTAATGTTAAGGTGTGTGAATAGGGGGATAACTTGAGACAAAATAGCATTCTCTCGGCTCAAGCTTTCTGTGGCAGCGCAGAAGGGACTATACACTGCCACCAACTGACCAATGATTGCCCACTCCTCCCTGCTCAATGGTCGAGCTATGCCTATAAAATGCTCATGGGACATGGCATGAATTGCCTTTTGCTGCTCAAGTATTCTTTCAAGCATTTCTAATGTAGAATTCCACCGAATGCTTATGTCCTGCTTCAAGCCAGGCCAGCCTTACTTTGCTCAGTTTGGAATATGTGGCTTACTTTTCACACTTCTGTCAATATGGCCTGTTATCTTACGACAGGATTCCAGAACTGCTGACAACTTTTGACTACTGTCGTCGTCCAGCGCAGCCTTAACCACAAGATGCAGGACATGTGCCGAGCAGCGAACGCCTACAAATCGCCCATCACGCAGAGCCTTAATCATATTTGCTGCTCCATCTGTTACCCCAAACCCTCACTTTGGCTGCATGCCTGCTTGGTCTCCAAGCCACTCTGCCACCATTTTTTGGAGTGCATGCAAAATATTATGAGCACTGTGTTGCTCATCTATAACCTCTGCATGCAAGAGGAAGTAACGGTGCCCCTGCTTAACAATTACTGCCTCAGCTCCTGTGCCTCTGGTTTTGGTTTCATAGGTTCTGAGACCGTGGGCTGCCACCAGTGCGCAGTCAATGACAAAAAGGCATGCTGGCCACTTGGAGCACTCCACAAGTCAAGGGTAAAATGCACAGACTGGCCAGCAGCTCTGCCCAACTCCTCTTTCAATGCCTGCACACATGAATTGTATAAAGAGGGTACTATGTTACGGCTGAATGTAGTACGGGAGGGTACAATATACTGAGGATGCAACTACCTGCATTAGCTGCTTAAATGGCTCTTCTTCCACCAAATTATAAGGTGCTCCATCGACAGCTATTAATTGCCCAATAAGGCGGGTAATTTTGCGCGACTGCTGCCTAGACATTCCCCTAGAATGAAAGCCGCTAAATTGCTGCAGGGTAGGCTGATGACTAGTATGCCTAACAGTTGCACAAGAGGCGCCTTGATACCCTTGCCCCTTGTCATGCCTATTGGTGGTAGCACTAGAACTGGTGGTTCCACTCTTTTTAGTAGGTGGAGCTGCCACCCCACTTTCCTCTCTCAACAGCAGAGGCTTATGCTGAGAGCGCACATGATGACCCATCCCAAAATTTGTGAGATGCCCTACAATTCTCCCACGGTTCACTTCCCTGCCACATAGTTTGCATTTGGCTATGCGGCGATCCCCAACATAAACAAAATGATCCCATACTTTTGAACGCCGGTTGCGGTTACCACTGCCACTGGGTGGGGAAGAATCTTCTACAATTTGTTCATGTTCAGGGTGATGGCTTTGAGATTAAGTAGCTTTAGGGGTGATGGAAGAAGATGGTGGTGGCCTAACACTGGTTACCATGGCACTGGCTTCTGGGGTGATAGAAGAAGATGGTGGCCTAACACTGGTTACTGTGGCAATAGTTAAATCTTCTAAGACAGAAGAGGCGGGTGATGGTGACTGGATTGTGTGTGTGAATAACAGAGGAGGACCAATATCTGATGCTGTACTACACACTCGATTTTGTTGTAGATATTGCTCTTCCTCTTAACCCAATCCTATTCCTAAATCAAAACCTTCAAAGGTGGGACTTAAAGTGGTTGTAAACCCACTTTTGCAACTTGCACCTACAGGTAAGCCTAGATTAAGGCTTACCTGTAGATGCAAGAAATATCTCCTAAACCTACACGGTTTAGGAGATATTTGCTAAAAATGACATGCACCGATGTCTACGGAGCATGCGCGCCGTAGACAATGGCGCATTCATAGGGTTAATCCCATTCAAAAATCTGGCTCAGCCAGATTTGACGGCTCCCGCGCGCATGCGCGGAGTCACGTCTTCGCCGCTCCGGCCAATCACAGCGCCGGAGCGGCGCTGTGATTGGCTGGAGCGGCGATAGCCGGAAGTAACCTTTCGGCTATCGCTGCAGCGATGGCTGCGGCTGGAGAGGGAGACGAGGACGCCTTCGGGGGCCCCGATCTAAGGTAAGTGATGCATAATGAGCTAGTATGCTAGTCATACTAGCTCATTATGCCTTTGTCTTGCAGGTTAGTTTAAAAAAAAAATGTTAAAAGGGTTTACAACCACTTTAAAGGTATGTCATTGTCATCATCATGTTGTTTAGCAGCAGGTTCAGGTTGTAAAATATTAGCTGCCACTTCTTCTCTATCTGTAGAGCTGCTGCTAGCACTTTTGGTGTTGGCAGTGGCAGATATGCTTTTATCTTGAGCAATTTCCTTCTGCTGTAAATGAAAAATCTCCATTTTTGGCTGCTTATAACTGTGGCCACTAGCAACAGTCTTTGCAGGAAATGCATAACCTTGTAGAGAAGAGCAGGTGTTACAAAGGCCTGTTTGGAAGTTGTTGCTAACGCTGTATCATGAACATTTTCCACTCTTGCTTCCCTCATGGGGAGAGGAGGAGAAGTATCCGTTATTATAATTAATTATTGTTTTTAAAGAAACAAATAAAAAATGGTGTATTGCACCTTCAGAAATGCAACTGCAAAAAATAAAATAAAAATCTCAGACAGCACTGCAAGTTATAAAACAAAAGAGTGCACACACTGTCCCACAAAAGCATAATTAAAATTACAATTGCAGGAATTGGAAATAAAGAAAGATAATCCTTGCTTAATTTCTAATAAGTCCTGTACTTACTCCCAGTCCACTCCCTCAGTCACGAGACCTGACTCAGTCTCCTCCTCAACTGAATCTAAAAAGATTCAGGAATGCATTGTGACTCAGAACAAAAGAGATAAGCTGATTGGCTAAGATATTATGTAAGATACATCACTCACTACACTGCCCATTCGAAAGAACGATTCGAGAACACAAATTTACGAAAAAGACAAAGAAACAAATTTACAAACATACACATGAAAATACAAACATACGAAATTCGAATTACGAACATACATATCAAGATAGACTTGACTATCGTATAACAGATGTCCTTATTATATACCCCTTATTTACTATCTTACTTATGACTAAGTAAACGAGACCACACCAGGAGTTGGAGAAATATATATAGGCCGTAGCAGCCTTATTTATTAAAAAACGCTGTATAACTTTTTTAACAGTAACCATAAACTCTGTCCTAAAGGACCCTCAGTAAATTACTGGTGTCGCTCTCTGCAGGAACCTCTATTAACTTTTGTGTCTATTATTGCACTGCGGTACTTCTCAAAATCCGCTAATAGGCCTCAAGCCGACATGCTGGCTCAGAGACAACCATGACCGCAGTGCACCATCCCAATGCTTCAAGCTAAACCTCCGTTAACTGTAAGCCCACCGTCAGGACCCATACCAACGACAGGTCCTGAACCCTTCTTTCCGAGGTATCATCCTTCCCCTGCAAAGAACAGACACCCGCCACAGCACCCAAATGTAAAAACCTTTACAATTGGGTCCCCCTCCACACCCTGAGAGCCCTCTGTATACCATCCTGTAACCCTAACGCCCATAGGTCTATACCCACATCACTGAGGTGTACCCCATCACCCCGAAGGTACCGCCATGTCTCCAACTCCAGCTCAAAATGACGTATCACCAACCCCCCATTCCTAACCATGAACCTGGCCACATCCCGATTAACTTTCCTCCGCGCCCTATTGATGCCTTCTATGGATCTAGCCGTCCACCATGAAGTACGAGCCACCATGTCAGACCACACTATCACCATTTCCGGGAATGCCATACGAAGACGAAGAATATCAAATTTGATATCCTTCGTCACATCCAGCATAGATCTAACACCTAAGTCATTCCCACCTACGTGCAAAATTAAAACGTCAGGTGGGCGGTCCAGTCGCGCATAACGATGCACTTCTGGAACCGTCCTACTCCATAACATTCCCTGAATTCCCAGCCAGGGAATCCGGGCCTCCTGCCTTGGAAACCCCAATTGCCGACCTTCCGGTCTTGCCTCAGCCCTCTTACCCCCCCTGTACACGTAAGAGTGCCCCAGTATCCAGACCAACGCCGGCGCCACACCTGAAAGAGAGAAAAACATGTATCCACCGTAACCACAGCCAAGCCTGTCAACGTAACCCCATTATTTTTATTTCCCCTTTTTTTTTTTTTTAACTCCAATCAGCCCCACTCCTTCTCTCCTCATACCCTTCCTCCTATTCTCCTCACACCCCTACCACTAAGTGAGGGCGAATGTAAGATCGAAATCTCCTTGATTCCCATCTTCCAATGCGCTTGACCGACTCACTATCTAACCCACTTCGAGCCGCTTCCGTAGCCGCCCCAATTCTGAACGAATGTGACGAAAATTCTTTCGCCTCTAAACCCAAGCACCCCAAACATTTTCGGAAAATCGATATGAACTGAAACCTGGACAACGGACACCCATCCGCATGTATCAGAAAGGACCCCACGTTCCCTGGGCGTACCGCCAGAAAGCCCCGAACGGCCCCAACCGGACAAAGCGGTGAGCCCGGCAACGAAAAGATCTGAACTCTCTTGCCCCTCCCTTTTTGATCCGTTTTTGATCTACGTAACCACAAGGACACTCTATCCTCCTGGCAACGCACTTCATTAGCCCCAATCCCCCCGTGCACTTTCTTAGACGGGCTAACCAGCTCACCAATCCTGAACGCCCCAAAAAATGCCAAGGAAAATGCCACTCGGAACAAGGCAGCTTCGTATTCCGAGGTGCAAACCTCCGGTAGCTTAGCCAACACCCCTTTCAGGACCCCAAAGGACACCGGGCGTCTGGTGTCTTTTAACGGCCTAACCCGCCTATAACCTTTGAGCGCTTGTCGAACCCAGAAGTCTTTCGTGAAATCAGGCAAACCTTGCCATTTAAACAAAAATGCCAATCCAGCAACCTTTTTATCCAGCGCGGATACTGACACCCCTGCTTCCATGCTCCTGGAGATAAAGTACAAGACTAGCAACCTCACCTCCGGACCCTCAATATCCACTCCCGTCATTCTACCCAGATCCGACCATTCCAACCAAACTTTCTGATATGCAGCCCACGTCGTCTCACTCACCGACTTGCTTATCCATCCGGCGACTAATCTAACGCAATCTTCCACAGCCAGTCTGGACAAGGTACCCCTCGTTGCTCCGCGTCCGGTGCCAACTCTCGGAACCTGTCCCACTGAAAGCGAGATAAAGCGTCAGCCACCACATTGTCCACTCCCGGAAGGTGAACCGCATACATGAAGATGTTTAACTGTAGGCATCTCAACACCAGCTGTTGTAGCAGGCGAACCACCGGCGGCGATGCCGCCGATGCTCTGTTAATCACCTACACCACGCCCATGTTGTCGATGTGGAAACGCACCTTCCGATCCCGGAAAGCCTCGCCCCATAGTTCCACTGCCAGTACTACTGGAAACAGTTCCAGCAGCAACATATTCTTTATGAAGCCTGCCTCCACCCAACTCTGTGGCCACGAACCCGCACTCCATCGGCCTTGGAAAAAAGCCCCAAAACCTGCTGAACCCGCAGCGTCTGTGAACAAATCCATATCAAAGTTGCTGACCGGGCCCGACATCCATAGTGCCCTACCATTGAAGGACTCCAAGAATGTATGCCAGACCTGCAGATCAGACCTGTGGGAACGTACCAGCCTAACAAAATGTCGCGGCGACTGCACCCCAGCAGTACTTGCCGACAACCGTCGGCAAAACGCTCTCCCCATCGGCAAAATGCGACAGGCGAAATTCAGCTTCCCCAATAAAGATTGCAGCGTTCGCAGCTGTACCTTACGCAAACCCAACATCAGTTTAATTTCCTCTTTCAGAGCAGCAAGCTTATCTTCCGGTAAATGGCATTCCATGGCTTCAGAATCCAGCGTTATCCCCAAAAACGTAATGACCGTTCTTGGCCCCTCCGTCTTGTCCGGCGCCAATGGGACGCCAAAACGATCCACCATATGCTCCAGCGTTGCTAACAGAATCGCACAATCCTTGGATGAAGCCGGGCCCACGCAGAGGAAGTCATCCAGATAGTGTATGACCGAATTTACCCCTGCCACGTCCCTGACCACCCATTCCAGAAAGGAGCTAAACTCCTCAAATAATGCACACGATATGGAACAGCCCATAGGCAGGCACTGGTCCACATAAAACTCCCTGTTCCAGTGACACCCCAATAATCGAAAACTATCCGGGTAAACCAGAAGAAGCCGAAAGGCCGCCTCCACATATGATTTTGCCATGAGAGCCTCCTTTCCATAATGCCGGACCCAAACCACTGCTGCATCGAATGATGTGTAACTCACCGTGCAAGCATCCGGCTCAATGGCGTCATTAACCGACCCCCCTTTAGGAAAAGAAAGGTGGTGAATGAGCCGAAATTTATTCGGCTCCTTTTTTGGCACCACACCCAGCGGAGAGACCACCAAATCCTTTAAAGGGGGAACTGTAAAAGGGCTCATGCGGCCCAACGCCACTTCCTTTCGTAGTTTCTCCGAAACTACGTCGCAATGTAGCAACGCCGATCGCAAATTGCGCGGCACGGGGGGGACCTCCCTCAACGAGCACGGAATACGAAAACCCTCCGCAAACCCCCTTTCCAACAACCACGCAGCCTCCCTGTCCGGATACCTACCTAGAAATGGCCGCATTCTTTCCACCATCACCGGCGTCTTCCCTCTTATTCGTAAGTTCTCCGGAATGGTTCTTCCCTTGCTTATCCACTTAACGACCGCCCACCGCCGATTTACGTCGGCAGAATGGCACCGACAGGCAGAATCACGTAGATCTACGTGATCGCCTTTGTGCAGTTGGGGGGTCCATCCGGACCCCCCTTCACTGCAGTGAGCGGCCGTTAAGTGTTCGGGAGCGATCAGGCATGAGGGGGCGGCCGCTCGATTCCGCCCCCCCCCTCGCGATCGCTCCCGGCCAATGAAAATGCTTCCTCCTGCCTGAAATGTAAACACAGGCTGGAGGAAGTGATGTCATCTCCCTCGCCGCGGTCTTTTCGTTCCCGGCGCCGAGCAGAGAAGAAGCAGGTTAGTGCACCAACAGTCCACTGACACGTAGGTACACATAGGCACACAAATCACCCCCCAGTCACCCCCAGATCACCCCCCAGGTCACCCCAAAGCCCCCAATCACAGTATCACTGATTGCAGTGATCATTTATTTTACTGATCACTGCATTTAGTGTCATCTGTGATTGTAAAAAGTTGCAGGGCAGTTAGGATTAGGCCCCTTTAGGTCCAGGGTAGCCCCCTAACCCCCCCCTAATAAAGGTTTAACCCCTTGATCACCCCCCAGGTAACCCTTTCACCCCCTAACTTCAGCGTCACTAAGCGATTGTTTTTCCGATCGCTGTATTCGTGTTGCTGGTGTTTTAGATAGGCAGTTATTTTTTTTTAGGTTCGCCGCAGGTTTTTATTAGTGTCAGGTACCCCCATATATTATTTTAACCCCCTGATTGCCCCTAGAGTTAACCCTTTCACCAGTGATCGCCGTATAAGCGTCACTGGTGTCACTGGTTAGCCAGTAAGTTATTTAGTTATTTAGGTTACCCGTCAGGTTTTTATATAGTGTCAGGTACCCCCATATTTAACCTAATAAAGGTTTTAACCCCCTGATTGCCCCTAGTTAACCCTTTCACCAGTGATCACCATATAAAGGTTACGGGTGACGCTGGTTGATTAGTTTGCTTTTTATAGCATCAGGGCACCCGCCGTATATAACCCAATAAAGGTTTAACCCCCCTGATCGCCCGGCGGGTGAGATCAATTAGGTTTTAGCGCCAGAGAGGGTCTGCGTCGCCCCAGGCAGTGTTAGGTTAGTGCCAGTAACGCTAACACCCACGCGCAAAGCATACACCCCCCTTAGTGGTATAGTATCTGATCAGATCTATACTAGCATCCCCAGCGGTTTAGGGTTCCCAAAAACGCAGTGTTAGCGGGATCAGCCCAGATACCTGCTAGCGCCTGCGTTTAGCCCCTCCGCCCAGCCCAGCCCACCCAAGTGCAGTATCGATCGATCACTGTCACTTACCAAACACAACACACATAACTGCAGCGTTCGCAGAGACAGGCCTGATCCCTGTGATCGCTAACAGTTTTTTTGTAGCGTTTGATATATTTGCTGACGACAGTCAGGTGCTTTTTTTCCTGTGAATCTTACTAGTGTACCCCTAAATTTAGAGCCCAAAATGGCAAGACGAAGGTACACTAGTAAAGAGGCCTACGAGATTCTGAGCATGACAGATAGTAAAGAGGAGGTCACGTATCTGTCAGATTCAGGCTCAGAATATCTTCCCGTAGAAGACAGTGACGTCAGCGGCCCCACGTCAGATAGCTCTGACGACGAAGTTGAGGTCCCTGCTAAGGTCAGGTGTACCCGATCCCGATCTTCTGAGGTTGTTGAGGAGCAAGAACCGCAGGTCTCTCGTATCATGGAGCAGAGTAGTACTAGCGCCGCTATTCCTTCTGGTGAACTGGCAAGCACCAGCGGCCTAGTACAGCCTGGACGTACATCCAGCACTGCAGTAACACTTGGTGACGTGGCGAGTCCCATAAGTGCAGTTCAAGCTGGCGAGGTGGCAAGCACAAGTAGTGTCCCGCTGCCACCAAGAAGACAAAGGCAGGCCCGTCGTGCCCATACTGCCCTTCCTGCAGAATTTGCCTATCCTGATTGGGTCCCCACCACTTCTGCAGAACCCGTACTTCCCCCATTCACTGCCCAACCCGGTATTCAGGTGGAAACAGCTGATTTTATTCCAATTGATTTTTATTCGCTGTTTTTCACGGAAGATCTCTATAGATCTATTGTGGACCAGAGTAATTTATATGCTGGTCAATTTATCGCCGCTAACCCCCAGTTGCCTAAAATTGACAGAAATTGGAAACCAATTACGGTTTCCGAATTTAAGACCTTTCTGGGCCTTTCCCTCAACATGGGCACACATAAATTTCCGTCATTGCGTGCTTATTGGTCCACGCACCCAATTGACCACATGCCCGTGTTCTCTGCCTCCATGTCCAGGGCACGATACGAGCAGATTTTGCGGTTCATGCACTTCAACGACAATGAACTTTGTCGTCCACGTGGGGACCCTGAATACGACCGGCTCTATAAAATTCGGCCCCTCATAAACCACTTCAACGAACGTTTTGCAGCCTTGTTTACTCCCGATCAAGTTGTCTGCGTTGATGAGTCCCTGATTAAATTTTCTGGCCACTTGTCTTTCAAGCAGTACCTTCCCAGCAAGCGTGCCAGATACGGGGTCAAGCTCTACAAGTTCTGTGACAGGGCAACAGGCTATGTAGTGAACTTTACGGTTTATGAGGGAAAAGATAGTCAGATTGAGTCGGTCAACTGCCCGGATTACATAGGGAGCGCTGGCAAGATAGTGTGGAACTTGGTGTCACCCTTATTCGGAAAGGGGTACCACTTGTATGTGGACAATTATTACACGAGCGTGCCACTGTTTAGTCACTTGTTTGATCATCAGATTGGAGCATGTGGCACCGTGCGACCTAATCGCCGGGGCTTTCCCCAGCGGCTTGTAGATGCCCGTCTTAGGCTGGGGGAGAGAGCCTGCTTGAAGTGTAATAACTTGCTCGCTATGAAGTGGAGGGACAATAAGAATGTTTTCCTTCTTACCTCCCTTCATGCAGACACGACAGTCCAAATTCGTACGGCGACTGGTGTTGTGGAGAAACCCCTCTGTGTCCACGAATATAACCAAAATATGGGAGGGGTGGACCTCAACGACCAGTTGATGGCGCCGTATCTAATTGACCGTAAGGCGAGACGCTGGTACAAAAAGGTGTCTCTATCATTATTCCAATTGGCTTTGCTGAACGCTCATGTGCTATACAGAGCTTCAGGCGGGACGTTATCTCTTCTAAAATTCCAGAATGAGATAGTCACAGAACTCCTGTATCCAGGCGGTTCTGCACCTCACCATCCCCAACCAAATGCAGTAAGCCGGCTGCATGAGAGGCATTATTCGTATGTCCTCCCGAGTACCCCTACCCAAAGCCACCCCCAAAAAAGATGTCGTGTCTGTAGCAAGCGCGGATTTAGGCGTGACACCCGTAGTTTTTGTCCACTCTGTCCTGACAAGCCTGGTCTTTGCCAAGGTGAATGTTTTGAACGCTACCACTCAAAAGTGAAGTTTTAGCGTAGGGTACAGCATTTCACAGACAAGGACACACTTACACAGGGTCTCCCAAGATGCCATTACATTTTGAGAGACCCGAACCATTACAGTTGTAAAGTTACAAAAAAAAGTGTAAAAAAGAAAAAAAAAACGTAAAAAACAAAACACAAAAAAAATATAAAATAAAAAAAACAACTATTTAGTTGTCGTTTTATTGTTCTCTCTCTCTCTATTTTCTCTCTATTGTTCTGCTCTTTTTTACTGTATTCTATTCTGCAATGTTTTATCATGCTTTCTTTTCAGGTATGTAATTTTTTGTTTTCAGGTGCGCCATTCAACTGCAGCGCGGAATTATTTATCTTGACAGCAACAGCGTTTGCTCCCACGATACATAAAGCCGTGACTCCAGTGCTGTAGGAGGTGATTTCACCACCACAGTTAAAAAAAAGAGCATATATGCCGAAGCATGGGGGCAGCAGGGGCGGAGGAGCGATTTTGCTCCTAATGCCGCGTACATACGGTCGAAATTCCGACGGAGGCCTGCCCGTGGAAAATTCCGACCGTGTGTACGCGGCATAACTTTTTTGCGGGAGGATGCCCCCATGCTTCGGCATATATATATTTTAGGCACAGGTTGCGTTAAAACATT
Source organism: Rana muscosa (assembly GCA_029206835.1). NCBI lineage: Eukaryota > Metazoa > Chordata > Amphibia > Anura > Ranidae > Rana > Rana muscosa. The sequence continues at coordinate 77,352,091 of CM055116.1, read as the reverse complement.
TTTTTATTTTTTACTAGGTTTTGTTTTGGTATTTGCTTTGCAGGTATGGCATGGTAAGGTCTTACTGTTGTACTGTAATGTTACTTTGTTTTAATGTTAACCACCATTTGCTTAGCAGGTACGCCATTCAGTTGCAGCGCGGATCTATTTATCTTGACAGCAACAGCGTTTGCTCCCACGATACATAAAGCCGTGACTCCAACGCTGTAGGAGGTGATTTCACCACCACAGTTAAAAAAAAGAGCATATATGCCGAAGCATGGGGGCAGCAGGGGCGGAGGAGCGATTTTGCTCCTAATGCCGCGTACATACGGTCGAAATTCCGACGGAGGCCTGCCCGTGGAAAATTCCGACCGTGTGTACGCGGCATAACTTTTTTGCGGGAGGATGCCCCCATGCTTCGGCATATATATATTTTAGGCACAGGTTGCGTTAAAACATTTTTTTATTTTTTACTAGGTTTTGTTTTGGTATTTGCTTTGCAGGTATGGCATGGTAAGGTCTTACTGTTGTACTGTAATGTTACTTTGTTTTAATGTTAACCACCATTTGCTTAGCAGGTACGCCATTCAGTTGCAGCGCGGATCTATTTATCTTGACAGCAACAGCGTTTGCTCCCACGATACATAAAGCCGTGACTCCAACGCTGTAGGAGGTGATTTCACCACCACAGTTAAAAAAAAGAGCATATATGCCGAAGCATGGGGGCAGCAGGGGCGGAGGAGCGATTTTGCTCCTAATGCCGCGTATATACAGTCAAAATTCCAACGGAGGCTTGCCCGTGGAAAAGTCCGACCGTGTGTACGCGGCATAACCTTTTATGCCGCGTACATACGGTCGAAATTCCGACGAAGGCTTGACCGTGTGTACGCGGCATAACTTTTTTGCGGGAGGATGCCCCCATGCTTCGGCATATATGCCCATCATTAGAAGTGGGTGGATGAAGGGAGGTATTCTAATGGTGGGCATACCCACCAATCAATCTCTTTTTTTCGTTCAGCCAATAGGCTGTATGAAAAAAAAGATTACAATACATGTCCAACAAGGACCAGCAACGTACTGGTATGTTGCTGGACTTTGAATGTTTATACCAGAATGATGCCTGCGGGTTTAGGTATCATCTTGGTATCATTCTTTTCAGCCAGCAGCCGGCTTTCATGTAAAAGCAATTCTAGCAGATAATTAGCCTCTAGACTGCTTTTACAAGCAGTGGGAGGGAATGTCCCCCCCCCCCGGATATAAAAAGCGCCATTGGGAAATTGGGAAAGCATTTTATCACACCGATCTTGGTGTGGTCAGATGCTTTGAGGGCAGAGGAAAGATCTAGGGTCTAACCCCCCAATTTTTTTCAAAAAAAGAGTACCTGTCACTACTTATTGCTATCATAGGGGATATTTACATTCCCTGAGATAACGATAAAAATGGTAAAAAAATAAAATATGGAAGGCACAGTTTAAAAATAAAATAAAAAAGCCAAATAAATAATAATAATAAAAAAAAAGCACCGCTGTCCCCCCCTGCTCTTGCGCAAAGGCGAACGCAAGCGTCGGTCTAGCGTCATATGTAAACAGCAATTGCATCATGCATGTGAGGTATCACCGCGAAGGTCAGATCGAGGGCAGTCATTTTAGCAGTAGACCTCCTCTGTAAATCTAACGTGGTAACCTGTAAAGGCTTTTAAATGCTTTTAAAAATGAATGTAGTTTGTCGCCGCTGCGCGTTTGTGCGCAATTTTAAAGCATGTCGTGTTTGGTATCCATGTACTCGGCCTATGATCATCTTTTTTATTTCATCAAACATTTGGGCAATATAGTGTTTTTTAGTGCATTAAAAATAAAAAAAAATTGTTTTTCCCCCAAAAAATGCGTTTGAATCGCTGCGCAAATACTGTGTGGAAAAAAAAAATGCAACACCCACTATTTTAATCTGTAGGGCCTTTGCTTTAAAAAAATATATAATGTTTGGGGGTTCAACATAATTTTCTTGCAAAAAAAATGTTTTTTTCATGTAAACAAAAAGTGTCAGAAAGGGCTTTGTCTTCAAGTGGTTAGAAGAGTGGATGATGTGTGACATAAGCTTCCTAATGTTGTGCATAAAATGCCAGGACAGTTCAAAACCCCCCCAAATTACCCCATTTTGTAAAGTAGACACCTCAAGCTATTTGCTGAGAGGCATGTTGAGCCCATTGAATATTTTTTTTTTGTCCCAAGTGATTGAATAATGACCAAAAAAAAATGTACAAAAAGTTGTCACTAAATTATATATTGCTCAAACATGCCATGGGCATATGTGGAATTACACCCCAAAATACATTCTGTTGCTTCTCCTGAGTACGGGGATACCACATGTGTGGGACTTTTTGGGAGCCTAGTCGCGTACGGGACCCCAAAAACCAAGCACCGCCTTCAGGATTTCTATGGGTGTAAATTTTTGATTTCACTCCTCACTGCCTATCACAGTTTCGGAGGCCATGGAATGCCCAGATGGCACAAAACCCCCCCAAATTACCCCATTTTGGAAAGTAGACACCCAAGCTATTTGCTGAGAGGTATGTTGAGTATTTTGCAGATCTCGCTTTTTGTCACAAAGTTTTAAAAATGTAAAAAAAGAAAAAAAAAAGAAAAAAAAATGTCTTTCTTAATTTTCAAAAACAAATGAGAGCTGTAAAATACTCACCATGCCTCTCAGCAAATAGCTTGGGGTGTCTACTTTCCAAAATGGGGTCATTTGTGGGGGTTTTGGGCTATTTTGACATTTTATGGCCTTCAAAAGTGTGATAGGTAGTGAGGAGTGAAATCAAAAATTTATGCCCTTAGAAACCTTGAAGGCGGTGCTTGGTTTTTGGGGTCCCGTACGCGGCTAGGCTCCCAAAAAGTCCCACACATGTGGTATCCCCGTACTCAGGAAAAGCAGCAGAATGTATTTTGGGGTGCAATTCCACATATAACCATGGCATGTGTGAGCAATATATCATTTAGTGACAACTTTGTGCAAAAAAAAAAAAGTTTGTCATATTCCCGCAACCTGTGGCAAAATATAAAATATTCCATGGACTCAACATGCCTCTCAGCAAATAGCTTGGGGTGTCTACTTTCCAAAATGGGGTAATTTGGGGGGGTTTTGTGCTATTTTGGCATTTTATGGCCTTCGAAACTGTGATAGGTAGTGAGGAGTGAAATCAAAAATTTACGCCCTTAGAAATCCTGAAGGCGGTGCTTGGTTTTTGGGGCCCTGTACGCGGCTAGGCTCCCAAAAAGTCCCACACATGTGGTATCCCCGTACTCAGGAAAAGCAGCAGAATGTATTTTGGGGTGCAATTCCACATATAACCATGGCATGTGTGAGCAATATATCATTTAGTGACAACTTTTTGTACATTTTGTTTTTCTTTTTGTCATTATTCAATCATTTGGGACAAAAAAAAAAATATTCAATGGGGTCAACATGCCTCTCAGCAAATAGCTTGGGGTGTCTACTTTCCAAAATGGGGTCATTTGGGGGGGTTTTGTGCCATCTTGGCATTTTATGGCCTTCAAAACTGTGATAGGTAGTGAGGAGTGAAATCAAAAATTTATGCCCTTAGAAACCTTGAAGGCGGTGCTTGGTTTTTGGGGTCCCGTACGCGGCTAGGCTCCCAAAAAGTCCCACACATGTGGTATCCCCGTACTCAGGAGAAGCAGCAGAATGTATTTTGGGGTGTAATTTCACATATGCCCATGGCATGTGTGAGCAATATATCATTTAGTGACAACTTTGTGCAAAAAAAAAAAAGTTTGTCATATTCCCGCAACTTGTGGCAAAATATAAAATATTCCATGGACTGAACATGCCTCTCAGTAAATAGCTTGGGGTGTCTACTTTCCAAAATGGGGTCATTTGGGGGGGTTTTGTGCTATTTTGGCATTTTATGGCCTTCGAAACTGTGATAGGTAGTGAGGAGTGAAATCAAAAATTTGCGCCCTTAGAAATCCTGAAGGCGGTGCTTGGTTTCCGGGGTCCCGTACGTGGCTAGGCTCCTAAAAAGTCCCACACATGTGGTATCCCCGTACTCAGGAGAAGCAGCAGAATGTATTTTGGGGTGCAATTCCACATATAACAATGGCATGTGTGAGTAATATATCATTTAGTGACAACTTTTTGTAATTTTTTATTTTTTTTTTGTCATTATTCAATCACTTGGGACAAAAAAAAAATATTCAATGGGCTCAACATGCCTCTCAGCAATTTCCTTGGGGTGTCTACTTTCCAAAATGGGGTCATTTGGGGGGGGTTTGTACTGCCCTGCCATTTTAGCACCTCAAGAAATGAGATAGGCAGTCATAAATTTAAAGCTGTGTAAATTTCAGAAAATGTACCCTAGTTTGTAAACGCTATAACTTTTGCGCAAACCAATAAATATACGCTTATTGACATTTTTTTTACTAAAGACATGTGGCTGAATACATTTTGGCCTAAATGTATGACTAAAATTGAGTTTATTCGATTCTTCTTATAACAAAAAGTAGAAAATATCATTTTTTTTCAAAATTTCGGTCTTTTTCTGTTTATATCACAAAAAATAAAAATCGCAGAGGCAATCAAATACCATTAAAAGAAAGCTCTATTTGTGGGAAGAAAAGGACGCAAATTTCATTTGGGTACAACATTGCATGTCCGCACAATTTACAGTTAAAGCAGCGCAGTGCCGAATCCCAAAAACAGGCCTGGTCCTAATGGCCCGAAATGGTCCGGGGCTTAAGTGGTTAAAGCATCTAGACGAGGGGTGGGAACCCCCGCATCCGGAACACTCATGTTTGAAACGGCACGTTCCTCCAAACTTGCATGTACCCGAATTAAACTGCCAACAAACCCCTTTTGCCTTACCGGCCGGTTGTCCAGGGGAAGACGATCCACCGCCCCCCCCCTGAAAAAACTGGTTCGGGGCCCTCGCCGAAGTCATCAATCGCATTCACAAACTAATGTCTTTGTGGTCCCATCTCAACTCCGGCCGCATCGCCATCCTCTGGCGAAACTGCTCATCGTACCTCAACCAAGCCGTGCCCCCGAAGGTTCTGTATGCTTCCCCTATAGCATCCTGGTAGCAAAACAGAGCAGAGCAGAACTCCGGCTTCTTTACCCCTATCACACTTGCCAAAATGCCAAATGCCTGCAGCCAATTTGTAAATGTCCGAGGGATAAGTCGATACCTACGCTTCTCCTCATCTTCCTTCTTAGAGTCATCCGGCTTGACTCTGTCCAAGTTGAACTTCCCCAACGGCAGCAGTGAAAATATCTCCACATACTCACCTTTCCAAATCTTGTCCCGTACCTCCACCTTTAAATGCGCTCCCAACGGTCCCTCAAAACAGATATAGACCTCGCACATCGCCGCGTCAGCCAACCTTACCAGGTCCTGCCTGCCCGTCTCCCCCACTGCCGCAGGCGTATCAACCCCCTCCTTCCTTAGCGGAGGACTGTCCGTCCCCCCCTGCTGTGGCACCACCACCGCTGCCCCTGCCACCCCGCTCCTGCCATCCCCCCCCACCGGGGAAACCCATGCCTCTGCCGGGCATGGCGCCCCACCTGCTGAATTTTCAAACCTGTCCACCAATTCCTTGATCCCTGCTAAAAACCCCCTCATACTTGTATCCATCCCTACTACCGACCTCTGACCCCGGTCTGCCAAATCACCATCCCCAGCCGAGCACCCCCACCCAGAAGTCCCAGCATCACCCCTACCACTGCAGCCCCCAGCACCCAACACCTGTGACTGACCCAGTGAAGATAAAGGAAAAACAAACTTACCGGGCTGCCTAGGAAGCGACCCACCAGCCGACCGTCCCGCCTCCATCGATGCTGACCTTCCGAGAGGCTCACGTTCCACCTCCGATTCCGACCCTGCACCGTCCGACCGTTGCTCCTCCCCTTCAGCTCCCGATGCAAGCCCTCCAGGAGAAGGATCCCTGGATGCCGAGGGTCCCGCTCCACACCGACTCCTTCTTCGTGTTCTGGACCCGCCCACCGATTTTTTCGTTGCCTTGCCCAGGCCGGGGGGGGCTCCGTCCAGCCCTGTCGCCTCCGTCCGCTGCCTCTTCCCTCTGCTCCTCCGCCGCAAGGTCCCCGGCCGCCGCAGTGGAAGGCCCGGCCACCGCCACACTGGATCTCCCCCGCCGAGGCGCCGTCCCCGGTGACATTACTCTGGGGGCGGGGCCCGCTGCTTCTGACTCCCATCGCCGTGCGGGCCTGGTGGCCGCTCCGGAACTCCCGGAACGGCCGCCCGCGGAGCTCCGACTCTGCTGGGGATTCCTTCCGGCGTCCAACCCGGCGACAGCAGCTCGCTTCACGGGAGGACCCGAAGGGGCCCGCGAATGGGGATTCCCAATGTGTCTGCGAGCTCCGGAGGAGAGGTCAGGAGAGAAGCGCTCCGGCGGTTTTGACTGCCGAGCTCGCGCTGACACTCTCCCCCCATTAACCTCTTCCTCCACCGGACGCCCGAGCAAAGGCCCTTAATGTTCCTGGGCCCACTGTGGGCCTCGCGCTGCTGTTTCTGCCCGCAATTGGGCCAGGAGCTGCTCTAAGTCTGCCATCTCAAACTTTCTCTGCGCCGCATGTTATCCGGGGAGGGGGCGCAGTCTTCCTTTATACCCTCAATGCCCCCTCCCACCCAAATTAACCCACCAATCTTATCCCCTCTTCCTCAGCCTTACCCCACCAATCCCCTAATCCTTCACATAAGTCCCTATTTCCCTAGTCATGTTCGCCCTCCACCCATTCATTGCATTCCTTGCTCCTGGCTTTTCTTTCTCTTACACTGTCCATTCAAAAGAACGATTCGAAAACACGAACAAACAAAATTACGAACATACGGAGAAACGAAATTACAAACACACTAACGAAATACCAACATACGAAATTACGAACAAAGGATTTAAAATACGGAATGCAAATCATTCGTTATAGATGTCATTTTCGTTCTTTTGCTGTTTCGGTGTTTCGTATTTTAGTACCTCTGAAAAGTGACAGGCAGAGGAGGTGATATCAAATTTCATCCCTGCCTCTTTTAACCCCCTAAATGCCAATCCCTCCAAGTAATGGCACGTTTCACTTTAAACTTCACCTTGTTTCTATTACTCTCAGTAGGTATTTTATTGTTTGCACATCTAATGCACATCTAATTCATGCCCCCCACACGAAAAAAAAAACACCCGTCCTCCTGCGGCCGCCTCTCGGCTCTCGCGGCCGCCTCCTGCACTAACATAGCCCCCGGTGCCGCGGCCGGCCTGCTGGAGCACGGGCGCCGACACGACACTTGCTAATGGTTACTTGGCCTGTGGAGGGAAGCGACAGGTGCACGCCCCTTGACGGCCGATGACTGGCCAGACCGGGTCCACGTAGAGAGCAGGGTAACTGGTGGAGGCGGAGCCTAATGCTCCGCCTACCCTCCTCTGCACGGCCGGCACCATCTCCCCGGAGTGGGGTCTGTGATGTCACGTGACGTGAGGGGGAGAAGAGATGCGTCAAGAGAGAAAGAAGGGGAACCCCCAGGAAGCAGCAAGGATTAGCACTGCAGACTAGCAGATACTGATCTTGATCAGATGATGATGATCATGTGCGTGTGTGTCTGGATTCCCACTGCCAAAGAGAGGCAAGCAGCCAATCAAATATAGTGCTAAAAATGGATTATATAAATATGCATAGCAGCCATAGCTATCATAAATAAAGTGTAATAAAGTGATAAAAAAAAAAAAAAGTTAAAGTAGTTAAGTACTTAAAACATTGCAGCATGTAAGCAAACTTTAGTATATGCTTTTTTGTAATAAAAATGCTATACACATGTAGCGATACCTCCAGCTAAGAGAGACGCTGGTATGATGTTTCGGGCCTGTAACACACCGCTGTCAACCCCCAGCAATTGGCTCTACCCTCCCTTGGCACAGCTAGTAGGGGATGGTAGGATTGTGAGACCTGTAACTGTAGGTCACACAATCCGGCAATAAATGCACACAGTGATATGGTATAACTGACACTGACCGTCCCCTCAATAAAGTAATTATACCAACAACTTGTCTACTTAATCCTGGTATTTTTTTTTACTGAACGAAATGGTTAAGCAGATAAACTGTATACATTAGCATATGCAGAGCCCTGCAATAAAAGGTATTCAGCAAATAGACAGATATACAATTCTGTACACACACAACTAGCAGACCCCGCTTGCAGCTCCCTTCCCTCGTGGGCAAGATGGCGCCCAGCAATGTCTAAATTTAGAAGTCAGGCCTGACTGTTCTATGTGTAGGTTCCGTGGAGATGGATCTTCGCTAGAAAATTGTGGTGCACTTTTGAAGACAAAATTGTAATCCACAGGAATAGGTACTTTTAAACTTGAGGAATAAGGTAAAGTCACTAATGCTACTCAATGCACTGTCCCTGCGGTGTGCAGATGCAAACTCTAACTAGTGAGTCCCGAACAACAAACACTGGGCCTAGAGATCCTGTACTAATCTCTGAGCAGGTGCTCTCTCACCCAACCGGACCAGTCCACGTCCGTATCTTCCGTTGCTGTGTCTCGGTACACAGGTTCCACGACACCCGGGTCTTTGGTCCTCCTGGAAGTAGTGGATGGGTAGCAGGATGAGACGTCCCTCAGGCTCCTCAGTGGAAACAAAAGGCTCTTTGGAAGCACAAGGCCTAAACTTCAGGCCCTGTCAGGAACAACAGACTCAGCACAGAGTTCCACTTGCTGGGCGGGCGATGTCCAAAGAGACCGTACTCCGGTCTGCCCCTCGGTTAAATAGCCCACCCCAGCAGTCCTTGCGCGGGGCAATGCACCCTGGGTATGGTAGTCTCTGGGTTCTTCAAGCAACACCCCGCTACACACATAATAGAAAAAATGCTAACTAATATATAGGTTTTTAAAATGATAAACCTACAAAAAAAAAAAAACTTGTAGTTTCAAATTCCAACATAAGCCCAATAATTACTAGTCCTCTTTAGCAGGTTATGGCAATACTAATTGGATCTTTTTATAAATACCTACATTTTTGCAGCATACATGAGTGAAACAATATTGCTATTCAAGTTGATGTGCCTGAAGTGAACTGAAAACGTATTTTAGCGTTGACGTGATACTTATTCTCAGAGAGAAGATCTGTGTGCAGCACGCCATGAAACCCAGGCCAATCTAAAGAGGGTCTGCGCACATTTCACTCAATAAACACATTATGGATTGTTCATGCTTCCTGTCACATTTATTTATTGTTTTTGGAAGAGAAACCATTAACAGCCTGGAGCCAGTGTGAGTTCTCTCTTCCGCCCCTTGATTCATAGGAATAATACAGTTACAAATTCTGAGACAATAAACGCCCTTCGGGACATCCATCATTCTTGAGCCAAATAACTTTCCTTAGCTGTGGCTCTCAATTTACTGCAGCCTCGGGTGCAGATAGACAGTTTTTATATCATTACAGAAAGATGGAAAATGATATGAGTAACAATGACTTTCACAAATCAAAGCTTGTGTTTTTTTTGGCCAAAATCATTTTTTTCTAACTTTTTTTTTTCCTGTGGTACCATTGATTATTACATTTTTCTTATATAAACGAGATAACAGGAAAAATTTAGAGTAGCCATTTTTTTATTTGCATTCTGGGATTGTTTCTATTAGTAGGCGCAGTAAAACAAATTTTGGATAATAGTTTGCAAACTTCAGTGCCAATGGAAGACTGATGAATTCAATGGAGGTTCTGCCATCTTGTCCTTGTTCATATACCGTAAGCCTAAGGCCTTATGATAGGTTTAATCAACTCTTGTATCAGGCACCACAGTTCCAATGTTTCTTCCCTAAATAAATGTCCAGACAGAGCTTACTTGTCAATGGTTTACTGAGCTGCAAACATCATAACACATCTCAACTTTAGGGTACACGCTTGGAAACCTTATTCTATACAGGTGGTTGCTAGCCAGCATTTCAATTTCCTGTGTTCTACCATTTCTTCTTCATACCCTGAAGGTACGTTGTGGTCCTATAAAGCCTGCCAAGGGGAAACCATCACGGTACTTTACCTACCACATATTAGGGAATACAAAGGCTTTTCTATTTCCCATCCATGATCCACCCCTTCTACGTCTCCTCCTTCCCTTTCTTTACCCTGTTTCTGGAGAAGGAGCCCAGCCCCTACCACACAGGTAGGCAACCTGTGACGCTCCAGCTGTTGTGGAACTACATTTCCCATGAGGCATTGCAAGGTTGGCAGTTACAATTACTTCCAGAGGCATGATAGGGTTGGCAGTTACAATTACTCCCAGAGGCATGATGGGACTTGTAGTTCTGCAACAGCTGGAGTGCCACAGGTTGCCTACCCCTGCCCTACCAAATAGGGAATGGGTCAGTTCCACATTAAAAGGGGTTTCAATCCCTGGTTTCAGACTTCTTATGTTTTCACTAATTTGGTCAACAACTTTCCAGCCAGTTTCTTTTTTAAGTCAAAGGATGTATGGTGGGAGGGTGGCGACAGGGACACCCATGTAGCAAATGTATCTGTTTCACCAGTAACCAGACAGCATTTGGATAGCTTATGACCAGATTTAGGTAGATTAGAATTCCTGCATCCAGCAACGCTGACTTAAAAAACCTTTGAAATTACATTATAGTGGGAAAATCTTATATGATAATTTAATGATTGGTCCTAAATCTACCTTAAAGCGGAGCTCCGCCGGAAAAAAAATATTAAAAGCCAGCAGCTACAGCTACAACAGCTGCTGGCTTTTAATATTTGGACACTTACCTGTCCTGGAGTCCAGCGACGTCCGCAGCAGAGGACGAGCGATCGCTCGTCGCTCTGCTGCTCCCTCCGCCATCCTCGCTGCGGGAACCAGGAAGTGAAGCCCTGCGGCTTCATGCCCGGTTCCCTACGGCACATGCGCGAGTCGCGCTGCGCCGTTCTGATTCGTCCTACTGTGTTCTGGGAGCCGAGTGTCTCCCAGAACACTACGGGAAGTCTGAGGGAAGTGACGTCACTCCCGCAGATTCCCGGAGAGAGGACTCCCGGATGTGGGTGAAAATACCTGTCTTAGACAGGTATCTTCACCCCCCTCCCCCCTGAAAGGTGTCAATTGTGACACCGGAGGGGGGGAGGAATCCGATCAGCACAAGTTAAAATTTAGGGTGGAGCTCTACTTTAACCACTTCAATACCATGCACTTATACAGCTTCCTGCCCAAGCCAATTTTGAGCTTTCAGCACTGTCGCAATTTGAATGACAATTGCGCGGTCATGCTACACTGTACTCGAACAAATTTTTTATCATTTTGTTCCCACAAATAGAGCTCTCTTTCGGTGGTATTTGATTGCCTCTGCGATTTTTATTTTTTGCACAACAAATAAAAAAAGAGCGAAAATTTTTTAAAAAACGAAGTTTTTCTTTGTTTCTGTTAATTTTTTTTGTAAATAAGTACCTTTTCTACTTCAATGACGGGCACTGATAAGGCGGCACTGAAGGGCACTGATAAGGCGACACTGATGGGCACCGATGAGGTGGCACCAATGAGGTGGCACTGATGAGGTGGCACTGATGGGCACTGATGATGGGCACTGATAGGCGGCACTGATGGGCACTAATATGTGGCACTGGTATGCGGCACTGATGGGCACTCATAGGTGGCACTGATTGGCACTCATAGGCGGCACTGATTGGCACTCATAGGCGGCACTGATTGGCACTCATAGGCGGCACTGATGGGCACTCATGGGCAGCACTGATGGGCACTTATGGGTGGCACTGATAGGTGGCATGAACGGGCACTGATAGGTGGGCACAGATTGGCACGGATGGGCATGGATGGGCACTGATAGGTGGCACTGATGGACACTAGTAGGTGGCATTGGTGGCACTGGTGCCCAGCAATGCCAGCCACCACACATTGTGAAAGTGCCAGTCAGTGCCCATTTGTGGGCACTGATTGGCATATTTTTTTTAATGTTTTTATTTTATTTATTTATTTTTACTACATGTGGATGGCCATGGGGGCCATCCACATGATTGGGGCTTCCCTGGTGGTCCTGGGGGGCTTCCCTGGTGGTCTAGTGTGGGTATCCGAGGGGGGGCTGTGCTGATAAACAATCAGCGTGAACCCCCCTGTCAGGAGAGCCGCCGATCGGCTCTCCTCTACTCGCGTCTGTCAGACGCGAGTGAGGAAGAGCCGATCAACGGCTCTTCCTGTTTACATTGTGATCAGCCGTGATTCGACATGGCTGATCACGTGGTAAAAAGCCTCCGACGGAGGCTTTTTACCGAGATCAGTGTAGCGGTGGGTCAGACTGACCCACCGCTCCACCGATCGCCGCGATGCGCGCCCCCCCGGGCGCGCGGCGGCTGTTATCCCACAGGACGTCATATGACGTCCAGTGTGGATAACAGAACCACTTCCCGGACGTCAATCTGCTATTGACTGGGCGGGAAGTGGTTAAGCATATACCACAGCAGTCTTTTTCAACACAGAGGAACCCTGGAAATAACTTTCCGGTCTCAGGGAACCCCTGCTAAAAATTACTATATCTACAACTCATGATACATTAGTGTGATGGTCAGTGGGAAGAATGGTCCTTACACTTGTGGTCATTGGAAAGAATTCCCCCCTTACAAATAGCTAAAAAGATCAATGGTGTCAGTGGGAACTTATCTGAGAGCCAGAAATTGCTCATTGCTTAAGGAACCTGTAGAGCAGGGGTGCCTAACCTTTTGAAGAGCAAGGGCCACTTAAGTGACTTGGTAACCGGTCGTGGGCCACAATGAGCAGAGCGGGCGGATGACATGGACACAGCCCATTCTACTCTATGGGCCCTCCGATCCAATCCACCCAGACAGAAGGTTTTTTTTTTTTGCAGATCAGATTGGAGGTAGGCGAGTTTATACGGACACAAGTCCGTTCACATCTGCCGCTCCATAGAGGTGAATGGAGGGTCCGATTAGGTCGGACTGATTGCGTGAAAGGGGCCTAAGGCTGCTTGCACACTGATGTGCTGCGATTTACCCGCACCGTGGGAGCAGTGCAGTACACTGTGGCTTTCCTGCAGGTTAGCTGCACTTTGCCATAGATTTCTATTATACTCTGCAAGTGTGGTGCACTTTCAGAAAGCGCACCAAACCCGCAGGTAATAACAGACGTCTATAGCTCTTTGCAGCCTGGTAACCTACAAGTGTACTGCATTGCACCTGCAGATCAGTTTCAAAGCAGCCCAATAACTACTGCAGAACAGATATGCCCATACATACAGTATGTAGCACCCCCTCAATATTTGGCGGCGCTATGTGGAAATTTAAGGGCGGTCTGAGCCAGTAGTTGGGCTCAGACCAATTATGTTTCAATTATTGTTCTGCTCTGGGTGTGATACTGCCCGTCAGTTTTGTTCTCCTTTGCCTGCAGGTGGTCACCGCCGGCATGGGCTGAACTACGGGGGTATCACAGCACCTTGGGTGTCCTCTCTCGGCAGCCGTGCAGTGGGCGTGGTCTACCCGCTGTGCATGCTGGGAGAGAGTACAAAATGGGCAGACGCCATTTGGCTTGAGGCGGTTCCAGTGGGACCCCAAGGCATTCAGGGGGACCTCTGGTCCAGTGAGTGTGCCTCGTGGCCCGCATGGCACAAGGTGCGCTAGAGTGCTTAGGCTTTGGGCACCTTCAGCCCGAGGCCCTGTTGCTGCATCGTAGGCCTGGCTCCTCTGACTAGGGCCTATGCTTTGGAGAAGTATCCCCAGGCTGCCCGTTTGTAGGGGGCCCATCTTTAGGAAAGGATTTCCAGGGGAAGAACAGTCCCGGCGGAGACTAGCGATGGCACTGCTGTCTCGGGGAGAGGCCTGGAGACCTGCCTAGAAGGGGGATTCATCATCTCTGACATCCGTGCTCTATCGCAGCTGCTAGGACCGCTCTCATAGGGACTATCCGGGTGAGCAATACCCACTCAGGCTTGAGTGGCGACGAGTGTAAGTACTGGATTTAAGTGTTGCGTGCCTGAACCTTCCTCTACGTCTTTCAACTTTTCTGCTCTTGCGTTCTTCAAGTTAACGCAAAGTGGAAAAAGAATAAAGCCGTTCTGATTAGGTTTTACTCATGTGTGGACATTGGCCTTATTCCTGGAAGATTTTGGTGTACCTAGACAACGGAGCTGAAGAATCCACTCGTGGGAGGTAATTGCTGCAGACCCAACGTAACAAAACCAGTAGATCCCATTAACAAATAGGGGTCTGCGGGTGTGTGGAGACCGCGCCAGGTAGCTACACATACACTGTGATTTTAGTAATAAACTTACCTTTAAGAACAGTCTTCCATTCAGGTATCGCCGGCTGTTGCTGTCCCAGGCAAAGTGCATTTGGTATCACTCCGCACAAAAAGCCAGTGCTATACAGGAAGCAATGACTTATGTAGCTCTGCTCCGCAGCCGCATGCTTCCTCTATTGCTGGCTTCATTCATAACACGAAAGGACATGTTGCATAGACTAGATTGTATTCTACAGCTGTAAGCAAACTCAAGGATTGTTATACAAAGTGCAAGTATCTGTCCCTATCAATGTGGTCTACTTAAAGAAAACCAATCTTTTATAAGCTCTGCAAGGTCAAGGCAATTTATCTTTTAAAAGATGCCCTGTCTAGCTCTAGATATAGAATGCGGTTATTTATTTCTTAAAAAATAAATAAATAATAATAATAATAATAAATCAAAATAAATTATGACAATGTTACCAATGATGATGATGATTATAATATACTGTACAGTATATCCTAACATTTATATGGCAGAAATATTCGAGTATTTAAAAAAAAATATATTTCCAATATTTTAATTAGTGCATTTCTTATTTGTAAATGTATTTACCAGCAATCATTTTCATAGATTTGTGATAGTGTAAACTTTAGGGCCAGCATTAATGGGCTTTTGTTTGATTCAGAACTGCATCTCCCCCGTACAAGTCTATAAGAATGCAGGTGATCAGGGATGAGCTTCGAATTCGAGTCAAACTCATGTTCGACTTGAACATTGCCTGTTCGCCAGTTCGCCGAACAGCGAACAATTTGGGGTGTTCGCGGCAAATTCAAAAAGCCGCGGAACACGCTGTAAAAGTCTATGGGAGAAATCTAAAGTGCTAATTTTAAAGGCTTATATGCAAGTTATTGTCATAAAAAGTGTTTGGGGACCCGGGTCCTGCCCCAGGGGACATGTATCAATGCAAAAAAAAGTTTTAAAAACGGCCATTTTTTCGGGAGCAGTGATTTTAATAATGCTTAAAGTGAAACAATAAAAGTGAAATATTCCTTTAAATTTCGTACCTAGGGGGTGTGTATAGTATGTCTGTAAAGTAGCGCTTGTTTCCCGTGCTTAGAACTGTCCCTGCACAAAATGTCATTTCTGAAGGAAAAAAAATAATTTCAAAGTATTTGCGGCTATAATGAATTGTCGGCTCCCGGCAATACAGAGAAGAGTCATTGAAAGTCATTAATAAAATTAAAAAAAATGCAGGTCTGATATGCATATTAAGGGGAACCCTGCATTAAATAAAAAAAAAATTACATGGGCTTCCCCCCAAATATCCATACCAGACCCTTCAGGTCTGGTATGGATTTTAAGGGGAAATCCGCGCCAAATGTAAAAAAAAATGGTGTGGAGTTCCCCCAAAAGTCCATACCAGACCCTTTATCCGAGCACGCAACCTGGCAGGCCGCAGGAAAAGAGGGGGGGACCAGAGAGCGCCCCCCCTCCTGAACCGTACCAGGCCACATGCCCTCAACATGGGGAGGATGCTTTGGGGGTCTCATCCCCACAACCCTTGCCCGGTGGTTGTGGGGGTCTGTGGGCGGGGGGGCTTATCGGAATCTGGAAGACCCCTTTAACAAAGGTGACCCCTAGATCCCGCCCCCCCCCCATGTGAATTGGTAAGGGGTACATTGTACCCCTACCATTTCACAAAGAAAGTTTAAAAAATTGTAAAAAAACACACAGACACCGTTGGGATAAGTCCTTTATTGAAAATAAAAAAAGATTCCGGCGGTCTCCACTCCAACGCTGTCGGTATCCTGCAATTTATGATCTCCTCTCCAGGTCCGGGCTCCAGCGATGAGAAGTCCAGCGCAGCGAGGAACAGCATCCTGTCTCCACCGGAGACACCCCGGGAATAACGTTGCGGCAGCGTGACGGGCCTCGTATGTAGCCGAGGACGGGGCGACCCGTCACGTGACTCTGTCCCCCTCTGACGCAAGGGGAAACCCGGGCTTTCCCAGTGACGTGCGGGTAACCCCGCCCCCCTCTGATGTAACGCAGGTTTCCCTTGCATCAGAGGGGGGCAGGGTCACCCGCACGTCACTGGGTAAGCCCGGGTTTCCCCTTTCATCAGAGGGGGACAGGGTCACGTGACGGGTGGCCCTGTCCTCAGCTACATACGAGACCTGTCAGGCCACTGCAGCATTATTTCCGGGGTGTCTCCGGTGGAGACAGGATGCTGTTCCTCGCTGAGCTGGACATCTCATCGCTGGAGCCTGGACCTGGAGAGGAGATCATCCATCACAGGATACCAACAGCGTTGGAGTGGAGACCGAGAGTGGATTACCACCGCTGGAATCTTTTTTTTATTTTTATTTATTTTTATTTTTAATAAAGGACTTATCCCAACAGTGTCTGTGTGTTTTTTTACAATTTTTTACACTTTCCCCCTTACCAATTCACATGGGGGGCGGGATCTGGGGGTCCCCTTTGTTAAAGGGGTCTTCCAGATTCCGATAAGCCCCCCTCCCGCAGACCCCCACAACCAGGGCCGCCATCAGGGGGGTACAGGCAGTACACCTGTGAGGGGCCCGGATACCCCCCCTTTTTATTTTATTTTTTAAATGTATTTTTTTTTTTTTTTTTTTAATTTAATTTATTTTTTGTAAGGGGCCCAGAGGTCCCCAGGGGCCCGGAGTTCCCCAGGGCCCCGAATGTCAACCCCCCTTTTTTGTATTTTTTTTAATAATTTTTTTTATTATTAATTTTTTTATTAAATTATTTTTTTATTTTTTTTGTAAGGGGCCCAGAGGTCCCCAGAGGCCCGGATGTCCCCAGGGCCCCGGATGGAAACCTCCCTTTTTTTATTTATTTTTTATAAAAATAAATTATTATATATTTTTTTATTAATTTTTTTTTTATTTATTTATTTTATTGAATTTTTTTTTTTTGTAAGGGGCCCAGAGGTCCCCATGGCCCCGGATGGAAACCTCCCTTTTTTTTTTTTTTATAAAAATGATTATTATTATTTATTTTTTTATATATTTATTTTTTTTGTAAGGGGCCCAGGAGGTCCCCAGGGCCCTGGATGGCAACCCCCCTCTTTTTTGTTTTTTTTGTGTTCGTCAGCACCCAAACCCCCTGCTTCTCAATTCGTGGCACCCCCCCCCCCCGCTTCTCAATTTGCTCCAGGGGGGGCCCCATGTCTGAAGCTGTGTAAGGGGCCCCAAAATTCCTGATGGCGGCCCTGCCCACAACCACCGGGCAAGGGTTGTGGGGATGAGGCCCTTGTCCCCATCAACATGGGGACATCCTCCCCATGTTGAGGGCATGTGGCCTGGTACGGTTCAGGAGGGGGGGCGCTCTCTCGTCTCCCCCTCTTTTCCTGCGGCCTGCCAGGTTGCGTGCTCGGATAAAGGGTCTGGTATGGATTTTTGGGGGAACTGCACGCCATTTTTTTTACATTTGGCGCAGAGTTCCCCTTAAAATTCGGTATGGATATTTGGGGGGAACCGCACATATTTTTTTTTTAAATTTGACGCAGGGTTCCCCTTAATATCCATACCAGACCTGAAGGGCCTGGTAATTGAATTTGTGGGGACCCACATGCATTTTTTTTTATTTTTTATTAATGACTTTCAATGACTTTTCTCTGTATTGCCGGGAGCCGACAATTCATTACAGCCGTGAGTACTTTTAAATGACTTTTTTTCCTTCAGAAATGACACTTTGTGCAGGGACAGTTCTAAGCACGGGAAACAAGCGCTACTTTACAGACATACTATACACACCCCCTAGGTACGAAATTTAAAGGAATATTTCACTTGTATTGTTTCACTTTAAGCATTATTAAAATCACTGCTCTCGAAAAAACAGCAGTTTTTAAAACTTTTTTTTGCATTGATACATGTCCCCTGGGGCAGGACCCGGGTCCCCAAACACTTTTTATGACAATAACTTGCATATAAGCCTTTAAAATCAGCACTTTTTCATGTTCGAGTCCCATAGACTTTAACGGTGTTCGGATGTTCGAACTAATTTATTGCCTGTTTGCATGTTCTGATGCGAACCGAACTGGGGGGTGTTCGGCTCATCCCTACAGGTGATGCATGTCCGATAGAGGTCAACTGCCAGTCAAATGCATCTGTTAATGAATTCTGTATGATCTCAGAAGTGCTTCAAACTGATGTCAAAAGTATTTTGCCTTTTCAGCCCAAAGACAATTGACACAGACCTTTATAGAGAGTATATCGTGTCCACTGAGCTCAGAACTAACCTACACATGGAGAGAGAGAGAAGCAGTGAAGTACAGAGCTACTAAAAAAAAAGCAGTATTCACATGTAGGTAGGAAATTTCCAAAAATCTAAATTCAAACGAAAGGAGCTGCCAATAGTGATTATTCATAAATTATACAATAAAATAGTAAAACTTCAACAGTATTTAACCACTTAAGGACCGCCGCATGACGATGTACGTCGACAGAATGGCACGGCTGGGCACAAGGGCGTACAGGTACGTCCCCTTTAAGATCCCAGCCATGGGTCCTGAGCTCCGTGACCGCAGGACCCGCAGGCCCGATCGCCGCCAGTGTCCCGTGATCGGGTCACAGAGCTGAAGAACGGGGAGAGGTAAGTGTAAACAAACCTTTCCCCATTCTTCCTAGTGGCATTGTCAGTGATCGTCTGTTCCCTGTCATAGGGAACGACGATTAGTGACGTCACACGCCAAGCCACGCCCCCCACAGTAAGAATCACTCATTAGGTCGCACTTAACCCCTTCAGTGCCCCCTACAGGTTAACCCCTTCACTGCCAGTGTCATTTTTACAGTAATCAGTGCATATTTATAGCACTGATCACTGTAAAAATGACAATGGTCTTAAAATGGTGTCAAAAGGGTCCGATGTGTCTGCCATA
The DNA here is from genome assembly GCA_029206835.1 of Rana muscosa. NCBI lineage: Eukaryota > Metazoa > Chordata > Amphibia > Anura > Ranidae > Rana > Rana muscosa. The sequence goes on along the minus strand of CM055116.1, from coordinate 77,332,952 downwards.
ATGTCGCAATCATGATAAAAATCGCTGATCACGGCCATTACTAGTAAAAAAAAAATTATTAATAAAAATGCCATAAAACTATCCCCTATTTTGTAGACGCTATAACTTTTGCGCAAACCAATCAATAAACGCTTATTGCAATTTTTTTACCAAAAATATGTAGAAGAATACATATCGGCCTAAACTGAGAAGAAAATACGTTTTTATATATATTTTTTGGGGATATTTATTATAGCAAAAAGTAAAAAATATTGCATTTTTTTCAAAATTTTCGCTCTATTTTTGTTTATAGCGCAAAAAATTAAAACCGCAGAGGTGATCAAATACCCCAAAAGAGAGCTCTATTTGTGGGGAAAAAAGGACGACAATTTTGTTTGGGAGCCACGTCGCACGACCGCGCAATTGTCAGTTAAAGCGACGCAGTGCCGAATCGCAAAAAGTGGCCTGGTCCTTTAGCTACAAAATGGTCCGGGGGGTAAAGCGGTTAAAGTAGAACCATGGGCAAAACTTTTTTTTCATTTTGGATAGAGTAAGGGGGGGGGGGGTAATAAGCCCTGTCAGATTTTTTTTCGCCATCTCTGTCCCATTGCGGAGATTTTAACAAAAAATTCTGCGCTGCCTGATTGTATAGCAGCTCACACAACCAATTGAAAAATGGTGGAATACGAACAAGACAAAAAAGTGTAGCGCTAAACTAAATGAGAACTGCACTGGAATGAAGTGCAGTATGTAACAGTGATAAACAGTCAAAATAAACAACGTAACATTCAAGAAGTGATAAATGAATAAATGAAAATATTCAAATAGTGATATAAGTTGTGTAACATAAAAGTCACCAGAAAATACTGAGTTCATAAATAAAAACAAAATTGATAGATGCTGGTGAGAATCAAAATAATTGGTGCTCCTAAATGAACTTCACGTGAAGCGAGTGCACTTAAAGTGACCACCACCAATCGATAGTAGAAAAGGCTTACCAGAGAGAGTGGACCCCAAAAACATACGTTCAGAGGGTCAACCAGACATGGGTAAGCCGCTGTGAACAGCGAATCTCCAGCTGCGATTCAAACAGGAACCTCAAACTTCAATCAAATACAGAAGGTAGGGAGAAGTGTCTCTTGTATCCAGATGGTGATGACACTTGCAGGTAGTGCCCGGTTAGGGCCAGGTGGTGATACCAGATATATGCCAGAAAGTAAAAGGAAAGAAAAGGCACATAGTGTAATACTGTATAAAAAGGGTATTTAATGTAGGTAGGAACACTTACATTTAGAAGAAGGTAACAGCGCTTTATCAAATGATTAAATGGCAACAGTAGGGTCTCCCAATGCGTTTCGCATCCAAATGCATCGTCTGACGATCACCATTACAGATTTACCTTCACTTCCTGTCCCATAGCCATACAGGAAGTGAGAGGCTATCTCTGCAAATTAAAGGATTTTTTTGGGGACCCCTGTTCACCAGAACTAGTGTCCCCATTGGAAGATTTCCCATCTATTACTTTTCTGGGGACAACCCAAAAATTGGGGTTTTCTTTTTACTTTCACTTTCAATGATAATGATAAACAGGACAAATAGAGAGGGTGAATCTCCTTAACAGGGGCACAGACAACAATAAAAACTGACAGGGACTCTAATACCTCTTCACTCTGTCCAAAACAAAAAAAAGTTTTGCTTTTAGTTATACTTTAATGCAATTTTCATCTAAAAATTGCCAGATTGGTGTGTCAAAACAACGTTAAAAACAACATAGTACAGGACGCTAAGTTGAAAATACAATGAGGTATATTATGGACTACGCGTTTCACAAGATAAACCGCTTTATCAGGACCTTTAGAGTTTCACAGATATTTTTGTTTGAGGTTGTTATGCTGGTAAAATAAACAAACAAACAAATCAATACATCCAAATTCCAAACCAATAAGGGAAAATAAACAAACAACCAATAACCAAACATATAAAGTAAACACTATCCATGACAGGAAGAAAAAATGTAAATATACTAATAATAAACAAATAATAATTTACATTAAATAATTATTAAATTGTACCCTTCCGCCATCTCCACAAAGTAAGTCTAAATCACCACTAGAGGTCAAATAACAACCCTCGTAGATGCCACACACACACACTAAATATAAACCCAAGAAAAATAAATCATAAATATCTTCATTATTAACTGTAACCAAAACAGGCATCCACCTCAATATCTATGGAACAAATTAAATTCCTACCTTTGCCTCCCCCCATGCCCTGGACTTTTTTGCATTGGGAATCAGTCAAATCCCACCCAGGTTGTGGGGGTGGCCTCTGGGAGTCCCCTTTGTAATGCACTATTTATACCCCTGTTGGTTTAAGCACATGGGAGTCCCATTTTTCTGGAAATAGCCATCACATACAGGTGTCATGCTGGTTATATCGGTATGTAAATAAAATGGGATTAAGCTTTACTTCTTTTTGTGTGGCCTATCAGCTGATGGTACTTTAGTTTAACCCCCTAGCACAAATAGACTGAATAATGTGTGATTTATTGGATATATTTATGTTTTTAGACACTTTAATCGTGAGCCAGTCTATTTAACTTATCCATCCTGGGTATGCAACCATTTTGACTAGAGTGGCAATAATTTCAGTGCTACCATAGATATTGAGGTTTTTGGAAAAAATCTGATGATTTGCTGCATTAATCACAAAATTGATGAGAAATAGATGAGAAGTAGTTTTATATATAGAATGTGTATAGGATTTGATTACAGTTAATTTATTTGTTAGTATGGCACCCACTTAAACATTTTGTGCACTTACTGGTGACCCCTTTAAAGAGAAGAATCAGTTTGGGACATAGCAACTATTATTTGAAAGAAAAAATAATAATTTACCCAACATTTCCATAACATGCAGGATTGTATATTATTATATTGTTATTTTAGTAAAAAAATGTATAGATTTCCTTGTATACCTTCTAAACTTAAAGTGATATTAAATCTGTATTTGTTTTGTTTTTTAAATAACAAATATGGTATACTCACCTGCTCTGTGGAGTGCTTTTGCACAGATCCCCTTCTTTTTCGGTCCCCCACTGGTGCTCCTGGCCCCTCCCCCCTCGAGTAGTGCTCCCAGAGAAAGCCACTTGCCCTGCAGGCAGCACTGTCCTTAAGACACATAGAACCGTGGCTCGCCCCTGCCGCCCCCCCCGCTCTCTCCTCAATGGTTCACCTGCTGTGATTAACAGCAGTGGGAGCCAATGGGCTACCATTGTTGTCTCAGCCAATGAGGAGAGAGAGTACCCCATACAGCCGAGATTATCGTGTACATTGCTGGATCAGAGGGGGCTCAGGTAAGGATTGGGGGGCTGGGGAGCAGTTTTTTACCTTTATTTTCTTCATACACTGATGCATGAAGGTAGAAAACCATCAGCCATTAGAACAACTTCAATACTAAGGATGTGGCACCATTTTCTCTTAGCCACGTTTCAGGATTTCTTCAAAAAATTGCACTCAGCTGATCAGGAGCAAAGTAAAAGGAGGAAGTACACTATAGGCTGACCCTAATTTTACTTGGCAAAGTTTGCATTTCATAAACTTTGCAAATCCTAAGTAGTGCCAAATCCAAATCTATATATGTGTCTATGTCTATATCTATTTCTAAATCTATTTTTATATATAAGAAGACACGGCAAATGTATTAGAAAATTCATAGGGCCGAACCTGAAATGTAAAAATGGTTCTGGAGCATAATTCATTAAAGAATACCTGATATGATTACTGTGACAGGGGGTCACTTTGGAGCACAGGGTGAATGAAAACCCCAATATGGCCTATGATGGCCATATTCAAGCTGCACATACATTGTATCTAGATTGAATGTGTACTGTGAGGGGGGGTGTAATCATTGCGGTGAGGTGTTAAGGTTATTTGCATTCTATTGTCTATTATGAATTAAGTCTGCTACTGTGACAATGTGGATTGGAGCTGGTCAACCGTCTGGCTGCATATTATGGGATGTTGAAGTGTCTTCTGTGAGGAGGGGGGGGGAATCAACCCTCCTGCCTAAGACTGTTTATCAAAGGAGAAGTTTGAACACACCTGACCTGTATTACCATTGTCATTGGACAGTTTAACCCGCCCTGTTCCCCAAAGGATGGGAGGGGAGGGTTTTGAAGAGAAATGGGTTACCATGTGTTTTGAAAATAAAGGCTTTCCCTGTTTTTGGAACTTGAATACAGAGCGTTGTCTCGTATCTGGGGGGAGAACCATTCGTATGGGGTCTTATTCAGCTGGTTGGAGTGTCTGGTGGCTGTTGTGTGGTTGGAAAGGGAATATCCTAACGGTGTTAACCCCTTTCATACTTGGGGTGCCGTTACAATTGTTGGCAAGCAGTGGGATGATTCCACAGCCTATAAGGACAGCTACAAGGGGACACAGGACAATGGAAGCACAGTAGGGACGGCTAAAGCTCTCTTCCCTCAAGGACTTACTGGAGAACCGGGGCAGACCGGCTAACAACCTTAAAAAGAGGGACATTAATCGCAGAACGAGTCGAAATGGATGGAGCTGAAAGACCCAACATAACAGAAAGGCCCAGCGTAACAGACAGGACACCCGAAGAGGCATGTTTTGATCGGGCTGTTAACATAAGACTGGCACATTATGGTCCTAACCCTACAGCGGAGATCATAGACCGAGTTATAGCGGCTGTGGATGCAAATTGGCTACAGAAAAGAGGTGCTGCAGCAGCAGAAGTCAGAGCAGCACCAACTGAAAGGAGAAAGATACATTTTGCTGCTTTTAAAAATTTCATTGAAACAGAAGGGGAGATTGATGGGTACCTTGCCGATTTTGAACGGCAATGTGCCCTACACCGGGTGCCCACAGAGGAATGGGTTACCATTTTGTCTGGGAAACTGTCCGGCCGGGCCAGTGAAGCTTTCAGGGCCATCCCAGACGAGGATATTATGAACTATGGACTGGTAAAAGAAGCACTTTTGGCCAGGTATGCTGTCACACCGGAGGCATATCGGAGGCGGTTCCGAGAGGCGAGCAAGCAGACTGGAGACTCGTATACCGAGTGGGCATGCCGCCTACACCGCACTGCATCCCACTGGGTCGCTGGATGCCAAGCAGAATCCGGGGAAGAGGTGCTGCAGGTGTTCCTACTGGAGCACTTCTTTGACAAACTGTCCCTGGAAGTCAGAGAGTGGGTCCGGGACCGAAAACCTTTCACCTTGCCTGAAGCAGCTCGCCTGGCGGACGAATACACAGATGCCCGCAAACTGGATAACCCTGTGGTCAAGACAACAGCTCAGGTGGATTATCGATCAGCGGCACCCCCTCCGGCTATCGCCTACCAACCACAGTCGTACCGCCCTACAGCACCACCTCCAGCGGCCACTTATCCTCAGCAGCCCAGGTTCAACTCCCAGGGCTACTCACAACTAGGGATGAGCTTCGTGTTCGAGTCGAACATACGTTCGACTCGAACATTGGCTGTTCGATCGTTCGACGAAGATCGAACGATTTGGGCCGTTCGCGCCAAATTCGAGTGACGCGAACGGCCCACAATGCACTACGCCATCGCAGTGTCATCCAGGCGCTGTGATTGGCCAAGCATGCACTGTGACCCCGCATGCTTGGCCAATCACAGCGCCGGCAGCGAGGAGAGCAATGATTGGCCACAGGCAGGATGCCTGTGGCCAATTATTGCTGAGGGTGTTTAGTACACGCCCCACACTATAAAAGGCCGCCAGCACGGCGGCCTAGTGTAGTGTGTTCCGGAGCAGGGATAGAGTAGCATAGGCAGGGACAGTGACTGTTATTTCTTTCTTGCTTAACCTGGATTCCTTTAGTTTAGGGAAAGAGAAGGATAGGTAGGGAGAGTGTCAGTGTGTTTTGTGCTTCTGCTATAGTGTGCTTAAAAAAAAACATTTATTCTAGGGACAGAAAACTCTAGGTAGGGACAGTGTCAGTTTCTTTCACTCTGCAAGTCCTTGTTTCCAGGGACCTGGAAGGACAGTGAGTGAATTGTCCTTTTGCTATATTGTGATTAAAAAAAACATTTATTCTAGGGACAGAAAACTCTAGGTAGGGACAGTGTCAGTTTCTTTCACTCTGCAAGTCCTTGTTTCCAGGGACCTGGAAGGACAGTGAGTGAATTGTCCTTTTGCTATATTGTGATTAAAAAAAACATTTATTCTAGGGACAGAAAACTCTAGGTAGGGACAGTGTCAGTTTCTTTCACTCTGCAAGTCCTTGTTTCCAGGGACCTGGAAGGACAGTGAGTGAATTGTCCTTTTGCTATATTGTGATTAAAAAAAACATTTATTCTAGGGACAGAAAACTCTAGGTAGGGACAGTGTCAGTTTCTTTCACTCTGCAAGTCCTTGTTTCCAGGGACCTGGAAGGACAGTGAGTGAATTGTCCTTTTGCTATATTGTGATTAAAAAAAACATTTATTCTAGGGACAGAAAACTCTAGGTAGGGACAGTGTCAGTTTCTTTCACTCTGCAAGTCCTTGTTTCCAGGGACCTGGAAGGACAGTGAGTGAATTGTCCTTTTGCTATATTGTGATTAAAAAAAACATTTATTCTAGGGACAGAAAACTCTAGGTAGGGACAGTGTCAGTTTCTTTCACTCTGCAAGTCCTTGTTTCCAGGGACCTGGAAGGACAGTGAGTGAATTGTCCTTTTGCTATATTGTGATTAAAAAAAACATTTTTTTCTAGGGACAGAAAACTGTAGGTAGGGAGAGTATTTTTTTTCTTTCACTCTGCAAGTCCTTGTTTCCAGGGACCTGTAAGGACAGTGAGTTAATTGTCCTTGTGCTATATTGTGCTGAAAAAAACATTTATTCCAGGGACAGAAAACTCTAGGTAGGGACAGTGTCAGTTTCTTTCACTCTGCAAGTCCTTGTTTCCAGGGACCTGGAAGGACAGTGAGTGAATTGTCCTTTTGCTATATTGTGATTAAAAAAAACATTTTTTTCTAGGGACAGAAAACTGTAGGTAGGGAGAGTGTTTTTTTTCTTTCACTCTGCAAGTCCTTGTTTCCAGGGACCTGTAAGGACAGTGAGTTAATTTTCCTTGTGCTATATTGTGATTAAAAAAAACATTTATTCTAGGGACAGAAAACTCTAGGTAGGGACAGTGTCAGTTTCTTTCACTCTGCAAGTCCTTGTTTCCAGGGACCTGGAAGGACAGTGAGTGAATTGTCCTTTTGCTATATTGTGATTAAAAAAAACATTTATTCTAGGGACAGAAAACTCTAGGTAGGGACAGTGTCAGTTTCTTTCACTCTGCAAGTCCTTGTTTCCAGGGACCTGGAAGGACAGTGAGTGAATTGTCCTTTTGCTATATTGTGATTAAAAAAAACATTTATTCTAGGGACAGAAAACTCTAGGTAGGGACAGTGTCAGTTTCTTTCACTCTGCAAGTCCTTGTTTCCAGGGACCTGGAAGGACAGTGAGTGAATTGTCCTTTTGCTATATTGTGATTAAAAAAAACATTTATTCTAGGGACAGAAAACTCTAGGTAGGGACAGTGTCAGTTTCTTTCACTCTGCAAGTCCTTGTTTCCAGGGACCTGGAAGGACAGTGAGTGAATTGTCCTTTTGCTATATTGTGATTAAAAAAACATTTATTCTAGGGACAGAAAACTCTAGGTAGGGACAGTGTCAGTTTCTTTCACTCTGCAAGTCCTTGTTTCCAGGGACCTGGAAGGACAGTGAGTGAATTGTCCTTTTGCTATATTGTGATTAAAAAAAACATTTATTCTAGGGACAGAAAACTCTAGGTAGGGACAGTGTCAGTTTCTTTCACTCTGCAAGTCCTTGTTTCCAGGGACCTGGAAGGACAGTGAGTGAATTGTCCTTTTGCTATATTGTGATTAAAAAAAACATTTTTTTCTAGGGACAGAAAACTGTAGGTAGGGAGAGTATTTTTTTTCTTTCACTCTGCAAGTCCTTGTTTCCAGGGACCTGTAAGGACAGTGAGTTAATTGTCCTTGTGCTATATTGTGCTGAAAAAAACATTTATTCCAGGGACAGAAAACTCTAGGTAGGGACAGTGTCAGTTTCTTTCACTCTGCAAGTCCTTGTTTCCAGGGACCTGGAAGGACAGTGAGTGAATTGTCCTTTTGCTATATTGTGATTAAAAAAAACATTTTTTTCTAGGGACAGAAAACTGTAGGTAGGGAGAGTGTTTTTTTTCTTTCACTCTGCAAGTCCTTGTTTCCAGGGACCTGTAAGGACAGTGAGTTAATTTTCCTTGTGCTATATTGTGATTAAAAAAAACATTTATTCTAGGGACAGAAAACTCTAGGTAGGGACAGTGTCAGTTTCTTTCACTCTGCAAGTCCTTGTTTCCAGGGACCTGGAAGGACAGTGAGTGAATTGTCCTTTTGCTATATTGTGATTAAAAAAAACATTTATTCTAGGGACAGAAAACTCTAGGTAGGGACAGTGTCAGTTTCTTTCACTCTGCAAGTCCTTGTTTCCAGGGACCTGGAAGGACAGTGAGTGAATTGTCCTTTTGCTATATTGTGATTAAAAAAAACATTTATTCTAGGGACAGAAAACTCTAGGTAGGGACAGTGTCAGTTTCTTTCACTCTGCAAGTCCTTGTTTCCAGGGACCTGGAAGGACAGTGAGTGAATTGTCCTTTTGCTATATTGTGATTAAAAAAAACATTTATTCTAGGGACAGAAAACTCTAGGTAGGGACAGTGTCAGTTTCTTTCACTCTGCAAGTCCTTGTTTCCAGGGACCTGGAAGGACAGTGAGTGAATTGTCCTTTTGCTATATTGTGATTAAAAAAACATTTATTCTAGGGACAGAAAACTCTAGGTAGGGACAGTGTCAGTTTCTTTCACTCTGCAAGTCCTTGTTTCCAGGGACCTGGAAGGACAGTGAGTGAATTGTCCTTTTGCTATATTGTGATTAAAAAAAACATTTATTCTAGGGACAGAAAACTCTAGGTAGGGACAGTGTCAGTTTCTTTCACTCTGCAAGTCCTTGTTTCCAGGGACCTGGAAGGACAGTGAGTGAATTGTCCTTTTGCTATATTGTGATTAAAAAAAACATTTTTTTCTAGGGACAGAAAACTGTAGGTAGGGAGAGTATTTTTTTTCTTTCACTCTGCAAGTCCTTGTTTCCAGGGACCTGTAAGGACAGTGAGTTAATTGTCCTTGTGCTATATTGTGCTGAAAAAAACATTTATTCCAGGGACAGAAAACTCTAGGTAGGGACAGTGTCAGTTTCTTTCACTCTGCAAGTCCTTGTTTCCAGGGACCTGGAAGGACAGTGAGTGAATTGTCCTTTTGCTATATTGTGATTAAAAAAAACATTTTTTTCTAGGGACAGAAAACTGTAGGTAGGGAGAGTGTTTTTTTTCTTTCACTCTGCAAGTCCTTGTTTCCAGGGACCTGTAAGGACAGTGAGTTAATTTTCCTTGTGCTATATTGTGATTAAAAAAAACATTTATTCTAGGGACAGAAAACTCTAGGTAGGGACAGTGTCAGTTTCTTTCACTCTGCAAGTCCTTGTTTCCAGGGACCTGGAAGGACAGTGAGTGAATTGTCCTTTTGCTATATTGTGATTAAAAAAAACATTTATTCTAGGGACAGAAAACTCTAGGTAGGGACAGTGTCAGTTTCTTTCACTCTGCAAGTCCTTGTTTCCAGGGACCTGGAAGGACAGTGAGTGAATTGTCCTTTTGCTATATTGTGATTAAAAAAAACATTTATTCTAGGGACAGAAAACTCTAGGTAGGGACAGTGTCAGTTTCTTTCACTCTGCAAGTCCTTGTTTCCAGGGACCTGGAAGGACAGTGAGTGAATTGTCCTTTTGCTATATTGTGATTAAAAAAAACATTTATTCTAGGGACAGAAAACTCTAGGTAGGGACAGTGTCAGTTTCTTTCACTCTGCAAGTCCTTGTTTCCAGGGACCTGGAAGGACAGTGAGTGAATTGTCCTTTTGCTATATTGTGATTAAAAAAACATTTATTCTAGGGACAGAAAACTCTAGGTAGGGACAGTGTCAGTTTCTTTCACTCTGCAAGTCCTTGTTTCCAGGGACCTGGAAGGACAGTGAGTGAATTGTCCTTTTGCTATATTGTGATTAAAAAAAACATTTATTCTAGGGACAGAAAACTCTAGGTAGGGACAGTGTCAGTTTCTTTCACTCTGCAAGTCCTTGTTTCCAGGGACCTGGAAGGACAGTGAGTGAATTGTCCTTTTGCTATATTGTGATTAAAAAAAACATTTTTTTCTAGGGACAGAAAACTGTAGGTAGGGAGAGTATTTTTTTTCTTTCACTCTGCAAGTCCTTGTTTCCAGGGACCTGTAAGGACAGTGAGTTAATTGTCCTTGTGCTATATTGTGCTGAAAAAAACATTTATTCCAGGGACAGAAAACTCTAGGTAGGGACAGTGTCAGTTTCTTTCACTCTGCAAGTCCTTGTTTCCAGGGACCTGGAAGGACAGTGAGTGAATTGTCCTTTTGCTATATTGTGATTAAAAAAAACATTTTTTTCTAGGGACAGAAAACTGTAGGTAGGGAGAGTGTTTTTTTTCTTTCACTCTGCAAGTCCTTGTTTCCAGGGACCTGTAAGGACAGTGAGTTAATTTTCCTTGTGCTATATTGTGATTAAAAAAAACATTTTTTCTAGGGACAGAAAACTGTAGGTAGGGAGAGTGTTTTTTTTCTTTCACTCTGCAAGTCCTTGTTTCCAGGGACAGAGAAGGACACCTGAAGGTAGCCCTTATTGCTTTTTTCCCATCTCCCTGCAGGCCATCTATTAGAATGTCTGGAAGGCAAACAAGGAGAGGCAGACAGTCAGGAGGCAATAAAAGAGGGCAAGCAGGCTCTGTGTCTGGGGGCAACAGTGCTGGTCGTGGACGCGGTGCATTGTCATCAGCACATGGCCATGGGACACGCTTGTCCTTCTTTTCGGCAGCTGGACATGTTGAGCCACATCATGCCGAAGACTTGGTAGAGTGGATGACCAAGCCCTCCTCCTCCTCCTCATCCTCTCTCACCCAGGCTCAGGGTACTGGAAAAGCAGCTGCCAAAGCGTCGTCTTCCCTGGTATCAATGTCAGACAAATCATCAGTCACTCCTTCCCTAGACCCACCATGTCCTCCTCCTGAGGAGTCCCCCGAACTGTTTCAGCACAGTGTTGGGTACATGCTCCAGGAGGATGCCCAGCGTTTCGAAGGGTCTGATGATGAAACCCAGCTAGAGGAAGGCAGTAGCGTGAGAGCAGACAGAGGGGATGCTCAAGAAGGACACCAATCTGGCAGTCATGTTCCAGCAGCTGCAGCATACTGCCAGATTGGCTCCAGTGATGAGGAGGGAGGGGATGATGAGGTCAATGACTCCACGTGGGTGCCTAATAGGAGAGAGGAGGAGGAGGAGGATGAGGAGGAGGCACATCTCCAACGAGGCAGGATGCCCTTTGGTGGCCAGCGTAAGGGCAGTACACCGACGGAATCACACCGCAGAGCTCCGCCTGTGCAGGGCGCTGCCTCTGCCCGTCATTCAAAAAGTTCTTTGGTGTGGGCCTTTTTTGAGGCTAGTGCATCAGATCGCACAGCTGCTGTTTGCAACATATGTCTCAAGCGTATATCGCGTGGCCAAAACATCAGCCGCTTGGGTACCACATGCCTGACCAGACATATGTTGACCTGCCATGCAGCTCGTTGGCAAGCCTACCTCAAAGACCCACACCAAAGAACAAAGCGGACCTCTCCTTGCACCGCATCAGCTGGGATCTCCAACCCCACTATAACTTCAGTCCTCTCTGAAACATGCACTGAGAGGAATGAAGGTGTAGAATTAGGTGTGTCACAGCCAAGTACTTGCGCCCACTCTGCTAGCAGTACACCGACGTCCGATTCTAGCAGGCAAATTTCCCTGCCCCAGCTGCTGGACCGTCGAAAGAAGTTCACTCCCAGCCATCCACATGCCCAGCGGTTGAATGCTAGCTTGGCTAAATTGCTAGCGCTTCAACTGCTGCCTTTTCAGTTGGTAGACTCGGCCCCCTTCCGTGAGTTTGTGCAATGTGCGGTTCCTCAGTGGCAGGTTCCCAAACGCCACTTTTTCTCACGGAAGGCTATTCCGGCTCTCTACCGGCATGTGGAAGGCAATGTCTTGGCCTCGCTGGACAGGGCGGTCAGCGGTAAGGTGCATATTACCGCTGACTCATGGTCCAGCAGGCATGGACAGGGACGTTACCTTTCTTTCACGGCCCATTGGGTCACTCTTTTGGCAGCTGGGAAGGATTCAGGACAAGGTGCAGTAGTGTTGGAGGTTGTCCCACCGCCACGCCTCCAAAATGCTACTACTGGTTGTGACACACCTCTCTCCTCCACCCCCTCCTCTTCTTCTTCCTCCATGGCCTCTTCCTGTGGTTTGTCCTATGAACCAGCGGTGCTCCGTAGCCGTTCACGGGGCTACGCAAGTACGCAGGCAAAAAGATGCCATGCCGTGCTTGCGCTGGTGTGTTTGGGGGACAGAAGCCACACTGGGGCAGAGGTCCTGTCTGCTCTGCAGGGCCAGGCCGAGAGGTGGTTGACGCCACGCCAGCTTAAGCCAGGAATGGTGGTTTGCGACAATGGCACCAACCTCCTCTCCGCCCTCCGACAGGGACAACTGACCCATGTGCCCTGTGTGGCTCACGTCCTTAACCTGGTGGTGCAGCGGTTCTTGGGCAGGTACCCGGGCTTACAGGATGTCCTGAGGCAGGCCAGGAAAGTCTGTGTGCATTTCCGCAGATCTTATAATGCCAGTGCTCGCCTGGCTGAGCTGCAAAAGGAGTTGAACCTGCCCAAGAACCGCCTTATATGTGACATGCCCACCAGGTGGAACTCAACGTTGGCCATGCTGCAGCGGCTGCACACGCAGCAGAGGGCCATCAATGAGTACCTGTGCGACTACGGCACCAGGACAGGGTCAGGGGAGCTTGGTTTTTTTTCTCCACGCCAGTGGGGCATGATCAGGGATGCATGCACTGTCCTGGCACCATTTGAGGAGGCCACGAGGATGGTGAGCAGTGACAGTGCATGCATCAGTGACACTGTACCTCTTGTCCACCTGTTGGAGCACACGCTGCGTGGAATAATGGACAGGGCACTTGAGGCAGAACAGAGGCAGGAAGAGGAGGACTTCCTTGCCTCTCAAGGCCCCCTTTACCCAGACAGTGTTCCTTCTGTCCCACCCATCGCACAGGAAGAGGAGGAGGAGGAGGAGGAGGAGGAGGATTGTGTCAGCATGGAGGTGGAGGCTGGCACTCAGCATCATCAGCAGCAGTCTTTTAGGGATGATTTACAGTCCCAAGAAACCAGTGGACTTGTACGTGGCTGGGAGGAGGTGGCTGCGGATCATGTCGTCCTTAGTGACCCAGAGGACTCCGGAGCGAATGCCTCAGCAAACCTACGCTGCATGGCCTCCCTGATCCTGCAAAGTCTGCGGAAGGATCCTCGTATTCTTCGGATCAAGGAGAGGGACCATTACTGGCTGGCCACTCTCCTTGATCCACGGTACAAGGGTAAGGTTGCGGACCTTATGTTACCGTCGCAGAGGGAGCAGAGGATGAGACAACTCCGGGAGGCCTTGCAGAAAGGTCTGTGCAACGCGTTCCCAGAGACTGGGAGGTTGCAAACTCCTGGTCCTGGACAACGAGTTGCTGAGGCTTCGGCCAGTCAAAGAAGGAGCGGTGGGGAAGGTGGCCGTCTGACCGATGCGTTCAGACAATTCTTTAGTCCGCAGCCCCAAAGTATGATTGGTTCCAGCAACCATCGCCAGCGTCTGATAAACATGGTGCAGGAATATCTAGGGGCAAGGTCAGACTTGGACACCTTCCCCACCGAAAATCCTCTGGCTTACTGGGTCTTGAGGATGGATCACTGGCCAGAGCTTGCACAGTATGCAATTGAGCTACTGGCCTGTCCTGCATCCAGCGTTCTTTCGGAACGCACATTCAGTGCTGCTGGAGGATTTGTCACGGATCACAGGGTGCGCCTGTCCACCGACTCGGTTGATCGACTGACTTTCATCAAGATGAACCAGTCTTGGATCACCACCAGCTACCACACACCTGATGCTGATATAACAGACTAATTGATTTTAAAATGTCACATCCCTTCAAGACTGATGCTGATGCTGAGTGCCTGTGCTGTTATGTTGACTGGCTATCCTCCTCCTCCGAGTCCTCAATGATACGATTGATGATGATAGCTTGGAAGATCATTTTTGTTTATGGGTGCCGCCACCAGTGCCTAACGCCCAATTTTTCAGCCCCTGTTTAACAGGGGCGTGTAATTACAATTTTTGAAGCAATACTTTGCAACAGGGCTCATTGCTGTGCTCCAAGTACAGTATCTGTGAGGAGTTGCAGTGTTGTGCCACCAGTGCCTAAGGCCCAATTTTTCAGCCCCTGTTTAACAGGGGCGTGTCATTACAATTTTTGAAGCAATACTTTGCAACAGGGCTCATTGCTGTGCTCCAAGTACAGTATCTGTGAGGGGTTGCAGTGTTGTGCCACCAGTGCCTAAGGCCCAATTTTTCAGCCCCTGTTCAACAGGGGCATGTAATTACAATTCTTGATCTAATAATTCACAGCAGGGCCCATTGCTGCACCCACCAAGAGTAACTGTCAGGGCTTACAGTGTTGTGGCACCAGCACCACCATCAAAGGCCCAATTTTTACTACCACTGTTCAACAATTATATGTAATTAAAATTCCTGATATAATAGTTGACAGCAGGGCGTTCCAGCACCAACCAAGAGTAACTGTGAGTGCTTACAGTGTTGTGCCAACACCAACAACTAAGGGGCCTATTTCTGCAGAGTATATACGGCAGGTCCCTACTTTCAAACATCCAACTTACAAACGACTCCTACTTGCAAACGCAAGAAGACAACAGGAAGTGAGAGGAAATCTACCACTAGGAAGGAAAATTCTCTCCTGTAAGAATAAATATGGGAGAAAGGTGTCTCCTCTGTACTGATGCTTTATCAGCAATCCTTGTTTCAAGAAAAACACCACATTTCAAAAACAGTTGTCATTGGGACGGAAAGTGAGGTGAAATGTTCTGAACAGGGGCACAGACAGCAAAACAAATGTTACAGGGGTGATAACCCTTACCTATGTTTTCCAAAAAGTTTAAAAATAGATTTTTGGGCTGGAGCTACACTTCAACAATGTACCTGTTCAAAATTACAAACAGATTCTACATAAGAACAAACCTACAGTCCCTGTCTTGTATGCACCGCCTGTATACGGCTGTTCAGAGTATATAGGGCCTTTTTTATTTTATGTGCGGGGTTCCCCTTAATATCCATACAAGACCCAAAGGGGCTGGTAATGGGCTGGGGTAGGGGGGGGGGGGTCATGGGGTAGCTATGCCATTTTTCTTAAAGAATTTCATCCATATTACCGGGACCAGACATTACATTAAAGCCGCAAGCAGTTTTAAATGGCTTTTTTTTCCTTTAGAAGTGTCATTTTGTGCAGGGACAGTTCTAAACACGGGAAACACGTGGCACTTCACAGGCATACTTTAGACACCCCCCAGGTACGATATTTAAAGGAATATTTGACTTTTTTTTTTTCACTTTATGCATCATTAAAATGACTGCTCCCGAAAAACGACCGTTTTTAAAACTTCTTTTTGCATTGATACATGTCCCCTGGTGCAGAACCCGGGTTCCCAAACCCTTTTTAGGACAATAACATGCATAATAGTTGTTATAATTAGCACTTTAGAATTCGAACGTTCGCATCCATTGTATTTAATAGGGTTCTAATGTTCGTTCGAACTTCCGGTCCGTTCGCGGGTTCTGGTGCGAACCGAACCCGGGGGTGTTCGGCTCATCACTACTCACAACCCATCAGGTGTTTCGGGTGTAAACAGCTAGGGCACAAAAAGCCAGACTGTCCATTGAATCCAGCCAGACAGTCCCAGTCATGGAGACAGCCAGCAAGGGGGAGCCCCCGCACATCCATGCCTGCGGTCCACTGCGTTGAGGAGGAAGAACATTGGGGTGTCCTGCACGAGGCTGATCCAATACAAGCAGCTAACCGGGACAACCGGCAGCAACACAGGCAGACTGTCTGGGTCAATGGAAAGGTAGCCAATGGCCTACGTGATACTGGTGCCACCCTGACCCTACTACAGAAGAACCTCATCCCAGATAGCCAACACACCGGAGACACTGTAGCCGTAAGAGTAGCGGGAGGCACCGTCTTCCGGCTACCCGTTGCCCGTGTTCACCTGGATTGGGGGGTTGGTTCGGGACACGTGAATGTGGGGGTGATGAAGGATTTGCCAGCGGATGTACTACTGGGGAATGATTTGGCCCCCCTCGTTTCTGCTTACGCCCCGATGGGCCCCGCTGAAGCCAACCCCGTGACTACCTGTGCCCAGACCCATGCTGCTGGAACCGGCCTGCTTGCGGCTGAGAACTGGGTAAGACTATCTTCCCCGACATGTACCTTAGATCAGGCTCAATATCACAGTCTAGAATTGGAATGTGACAAGTTAGCCAGGGAGAAATCGGAGATGCAACGACACTACGTCATGTATTATGAGATGTCCCATGGCTTGAACATTGAAATG
The DNA here is from genome assembly GCA_029206835.1 of Rana muscosa. Lineage (NCBI taxonomy): Eukaryota > Metazoa > Chordata > Amphibia > Anura > Ranidae > Rana > Rana muscosa. The sequence goes on along the minus strand of CM055116.1, from coordinate 77,316,341 downwards.
CACAAACAGGCTGAAATTGTCAAAAGGTTAAATGGGATTTGCGCCCAGTTTTTACCTTACCTCTCCCAAGAGCATCAGCAACAAGTTTTGGGAGCCATTGAGAGAGCAAAGCAAGTGACTGTTCCAGAACTGAATTCCATTATTCGCCCTGCAACCTTACAACGTCACCATCAGCTACTGACCCGGTAAGCAAAATGGCCATGCTGATGGGTTGTCCAGGCATTAGAGGAATGGAACTATGGACTAACTTTGGAGTCAACCCGTCTGGGGTTTCCTCCTGTGTTAGTCTCCTGCCGAAAGGGGAGATGTGTGACAGGGGGTCACTTTGGAGCACAGGGTGAATGAAAACCCCAATATGGCCTATGATGGCCATATTCAAGCTGCACATACATTGTATCTAGATTGAATGTGTACTGTGAGGGGGGGTGTAATCATTGCGGTGAGGTGTTAAGGTTATTTGCATTCTATTGTCTATTATGAATTAAGTCTGCTACTGTGACAATGTGGATTGGAGCTGGTCAACCGTCTGGCTGCATATTATGGGATGTTGAAGTGTCTTCTGTGAGGAGGGGGGGGGGAATCAACCCTCCTGCCTAAGACTGTTTATCAAAGGAGAAGTTTGAACACACCTGACCTGTATTACCATTGTCATTGGACAGTTTAACCCGCCCTGTTCCCCAAAGGATGGGAGGGGAGGGTTTTGAAGAGAAATGGGTTACCATGTGTTTTGAAAATAAAGGCTTTCCCTGTTTTTGGAACTTGAATACAGAGCGTTGTCTCGTATCTGGGGGGAGAACCATTCGTATGGGGTCTTATTCAGCTGGTTGGAGTGTCTGGTGGCTGTTGTGTGGTTGGAAAGGGAATATCCTAACGGTGTTAACCCCTTTCATACTTGGGGTGCCGTTACAATTACCAATAAATGTTTTCATTGTATAAGTTTCCCTTAAACAAACACTATCGCTTTCTCTATTAAAGCTCACTAATAGATGGTCGATGAATTAGCCCCGAGGTGGTTAATGAAGACAAGCCATGTAATTAATTTCTCGAAGAGGAGAGAGTAATGAATGGCCCTTTCTATTGATATGATGGATTCTGGGAGAAATTAACGCATGGCTAGTGAAAGGTAATTGTTTATAAAGTTGTAAATGATTAAGAGTCAATACCGTAAAAAAACATAATGGCAATTGAAAGCCAAGCAAGAAAGTTGTCCGATCAATGATCTGCTGAACGCTGTCAGGACTAAATTTGGTCTCAAACAGTAGAGGGTTGTGTAACATAAGCACACTGTCACGTACCTGGTAGAGACTGGAACGTTGTTCCTCTCTTGCAACTCCTGCCCAACACTCCTGAAGGTGGAGACAGAGACGTGTGAAGGCACAAAGTGGTTTGAGTGCTGGAGCAGCTGGCTGATGATGCCTGTGCTGTAAGAGGATTGAACTGGTAGTCATAGTCCTCAGGGCAGGATGCAGAGGCCACATCCAGATAACTTGGGACCAAATTGAAAGGCAGGATAAGTCCAGGAAACAGGCAAAGGTTGATCACAGCAGGGCAAAGTGGTACAGAATCAGCAGACAAGACAAGTCCAGGAAGCAAGCCAAGGTTGGTAACAGCCCATTAACACAGTACATAATCAGTAGGCAAAAGAGAGTCCAGTAATCAGGCCGAGGTCAAGGTTAACCAGATGAGCAGGTTTAAGACAGCAAGCATAGGCGTAATCAAAGGAGAGGCTGGGTCATACACAGATAGGCAAATATAGAAAATCAGGTCTCAGGAAACACAGGAAGAAGCTGAAGACTATTCAGCAACTTCTTTCAGTGACAAGTCAGATTAAAGGTCACTGGGCAGCAAGTTGGCGCACAAATTTTTACATGCACGTGCACATTACCTTACATTGCCCCGTTCCACCCCCCCCCCCCCCACACCTAACAGGCAGCCTCCAAGTGCCCATCCAGGCCATATTCTCAAGGTGAGTTTATAAAAACGTATTCACCATGTCTTAGGCCTTGTACACACGACCGGTTTTCTCGGCAAGAAACGACAAGAAAAACGTTTGTGTGTATGGTATCTCTTCGAGAAAACTGTCGTGAATCTCGACCAGAAAAAAAGAAAACCTGCTTTCTTTTTTCTCGTCGGGAGTCTCGTCAGACTGTTTTTGGACGAGAAACCCGTTCGTGTGTATGCTTTTCCGAGTCTTCAAAAACCGTGCATGGTCAGAATCAAGTATGAGACAGGAGCGCACCTTCTTGTAAAACTAGCGTTCGTAACGGAGATAGCACATTCGTCACACTGTAACGAACTGAAAGCGCGAAGACTGAAAAGCGCGAATCGTCTCTCACTAAACTTTTACTAACACGCAGTAACACGAGATTAGCAAAAGCAGCCCAAGGGGTGGCGCCATGAGAATGGAACTTCCCCTTTATACTGCCGTTGTACGTGTTGTACGTCACCGCACTTTAGACCGACGAGATTTTGGATTGACAGTGTGTATGCAAGGAATGCTTGACAAGAATCTCGTCTCAGAATCTCAGTAGATTGCTTTAAGAAAGGCCTGGATTCTTTCTTAAATATACATAATATAACTGGGTACTAACATTTATAGGTAAAGTTGATCCGGGGAATATCCGATTGCCTCTCGGGGGATCAGGAAGGAATTTTTTCCCCTGCTGTAGCAAATTGGATCGTGCTCTGCTGGGGTTTTTCGCCTTCCTCTGGATCAACTGTGGGTATAGAATTAGGTGTATGGGATTGTATGATATTATTATTTTATTTTTTTATGGTTGAACTGGATGGACTTGTGCCTTTTTTCAACCTGACTAACTATATGTAACTATGTAGCTTGACCAGAAACCCGTAGAGAAACTACGTTTTTTTTGCGACAAGATTCTCGGCCGTGCGTACTAGGCTTCAGAGCGTGAACATTTATTTCCAGTCCCCACAAATTTTTCTTCTTGACCCTCTCCTGTTCCTAGAGTCAATGATGGCCTTGATTATATATTCCTCTCCATCCTTGATTATAGTTGGTACTGGAGGACCAGGAATGGAATCTGGTACTGCAGGTTTCAATAGAGATACATGAAAAAAACAGATGACTCTTGCATGTTTTTGGTCATGAAAGTTCATAAACTGTTGGAATAATTCTTCTCTTTACAACAAACATACCAATGTACCAGGGACCCAGTTTTTTGGAAGGGCAAGCCAGTTTCAAATTGGTGGTTGATAGCCAAACCTTTTCTCTGGTTTAAAGTGATTGTAAAGTCTTGTTGTCTTTCCTATAAAAATAACAAACACACTTACCTGCTCTGTTGCAGTGGATTTGCACAGAGCAGCCCGGATCCTCCTCTTCTCAGGTCCCTCTTCATGGATCCTGGCCCATCCCTCATGTCCAGTGCCCCCACAGCAAGCAGCTTGCTATGGGGGCACCCGAGTCGAGTCACAGCTCCCTGTACCCATTCAGACACAGAGCCCCGACCCAGCCCAGCTCTCTCCCCTGATTGGCTAATTGACTTAGATTGACAGCAATGTCAGCCAATGGCGCCGCTGCTGTGTCTCAGCCAATCAGGAGGAAGAATCTCAGACGGCTGAGACATTCGTGGACATCGCTGGACAAAGAGGGACCTCAGATAAGTCTGAGGGGGGCTGCTACACACAGAAGGTTTTTTATCTTAATGCATAGAATGCAATAAGATAACAAACCTTCTGCCTTTACAACTCCTTTAAAGTCTAGGTCAACCCTTCTATTTTATTGAAAAAAAATTTGTTGTCCTGCTGAGCCTAGATCCTGTCAATTAATTCAAAAATGATTGTGAATCTTTCAGATGATGGAAGTTCAATGACTAATACTAATACTAATACTTTTTTCAAGGCTTCCACAAGGCTGCTGGCATCCACTAAAACCTCTTATTTTGTTTAGTGAGGTGGGCAATGTGACTTATGATGGCTGAGAAGTTTTTGATAACTGTGCGATAAAAATTGGCAAAGCCAACAAACTTCTAAACACCCTTTTGATCTGCTGGAATAGACAACCTAAGAGTCGAGAATGGCACTAACCTTTTGTGGATTCATTGGGATTACCTGAGGTCAAAATAATTGTCTATTTCTCAAGCTCACATTTCTCAGCTTTAGCATATAGCTGGTGTTCCCAGAGACAGCTGAGAACCTTTCTAACTTGCACCCAGTATTCTTCCATGGATGGAGAAATGATGAGTATGTCATCAAGGTAAACGATCATGAAGAAATCAAGAAAATATTTAAAGATATTGTTGATAAAGTGCTGGAAGGTAGCCAGGGCATTGCACAATCCAAAAAGCATGACTAAATATTCAAAGTGCCCAAAGCGGGTATGGAAAGCTGTTTTCCATCCGGCCCTTTTCCAGATTCTTGCCAGTTTACAATGGGGAGAACAAGTATTTGATACACTGACGATTTTGCAGGTTTTCCTACTTACAAAGCATGTAGAAATCTGTAATTTTTATCATAGGCACTCTTCAACTGTGAGAGACGGAATCTAAAACAAAAATCCAGAAAATCACATTGTATGATTTTTAAATAATTAATTTGCATTTTATTGCATGACATAAGTATTTGATCACCTACCAACTAGTAAGAATTCCGGCTCTCACAGACCTGCTATTTTTTCTTTAAGAAGCCCTCCTGTTCTCCACTCATTACCTGTATTAACTGCACCTGTTTGAACTCGTTACCTGTATAAAAGACACCTGTCCACACACTCAAACAGACTCCAACCTCTCCACAATGGCCAAGACCAGAGAGCTGTGTAAGGACATCAGGGATACAATTGTAGACCTGCACAAGGCTGGGATAGGCTACAGGACAATAGGCAAGCAGCTTGGTGAGACGGCAACATCTGTTGGCGCAATTATTAGAAAATGGAAGAAGTTCAAGATGATGGTCAATCTCCCTCGGTCTGGGACTCTATGCAAGATCTCACCTCGTGGGGCATCAATGATCATGAGAAAGGTGAGGGATCAGCCCAGAACTACACGGCAGGACCTGGTCAATGACCTGAAGAGAGCTGGGACCACAGTCTCAAAGAAAACCATTAGTAACACACTACGCCATCATGGATTAAAATCCTGCAGCGCACGCAAGGTCCCCCTGCTCAAGCCAGCACATGTTCAGGCCCGTCTGAAGTTTGCCAATGACCATCTGGATGATCCAGAGGAGGAATGGGAGAAGGTCATGTGGTCTGATGAGACAAAAATAGAGCTTTTTGGTCTAAACTCCACTCGTCGTGTTTGGAGGAAGAAGAACACTATCCCAACCGTGAAGCATGGAGGTGAAAAGATCATTCTTTGGGAATGGTTTTCTGCAAAGGGGACAGGACGACTGCACCGTATTGAGGGGAGGATGTATGAGGCCATGTATCGCAAGATCTTGGTCAACAACCTCCTTCCCTCAGTAAGAGCATTATAGGTGGGTCGTGTCTGGGTCTTCCAGCATGACAACGACCCAAAAAACACAGCCAGGGCAACTAAGGAGTGGCTCCGTAAGAAGCATCTCAAGGTCCTAGAGTGGCCTAGCCAGTCTCCAGACCTGAACCCAATAGAAAATCTTTGGAGGGAGCTGAAAGTCTGTATTACTCAGCGACAGCCTCGAAACCTGAAGGATCTGGAGAAGCTCTGTATGGAGGAGTGGGCCATAATCACTGCTGCAGTGTGTGCAAACCTGGTCAAGAACTACAGGAAACATATGATCTCTGTAATTGCAAACAAAGGTTTCTGTACCGAATATTAAGTTCTGCTTTTCTGATGTATCAAATACTTATGTCATGCAATAAAATGCAAATTAATTACTTAAAAATGATACAATGTGATTTTCTGGATTTTTGTTTTAGATTCCGTCTCTCACAGTTGAAGAGTACCTATGATAAAAATTACAGACCTCTACATGCTTTGTAAGTAGGAAAACCGGCAAAATCAGTACTGTATCAAATACTTGTTCTTCCCACTGTATATGCCCTTCATAAGTCAAGTATTGTGAAAACTTTTGCTGTCCTGAACAAGGTGTAGAGAGTATCTGTTCTTCACCAATATTAGCCTTATTATAATGCCGCGTACAGACGATCGGACAGTCCAACAACAAAACCATGTTTTTTTTTTAGACGGAATGTTGGCTCAAACTTGTCTTGCATACACACGGTCACACAAATGTTGTCGGAAATTGCGAACGTCAAGAACGCGGTGACGTACAACACGTACGACGAGCTGAGAAAAAATTAAGTTCAATAGCCAATGTAGCTCTTCTGCTTGATTCTGAGCATGCGTGGAATTGTGTGCGACGGAATTGTGTACAGACGTTTAGAATTTCCGACAACAAGTTTTGTTTTTCGGAAAATTTGAGAACCAGCTCTGAAATTTTTGTTGTCGGAAATTCCGACAGCAAATGTCCGATGGAGCCTACACACGGTCGGAATTTCCGACAACAAGCTCCCATCGAACATTTGTTGTCGGAAATTCCGACCGTGTGTACGCGGCATTAGCCTTCTGTGGATGTTGGACAGCGTATGTCAAGAACTCAATGACAGCACATTATTTCTGCTTGGCATCCATTATTTCACTACAAGTCCCCTGAGGCATAGCAAGACTCTGACAGCCACAAGCATGACACCCAGAGGTAGAGGCATGATGGGACTTGTAGTTTTGCAACATCTGGAGGTCCGCTAATTGCATATCTCTGCTATAGAGGAAGAGTAAAGCCCTGTACACACGATCAGATTTCCTATGGATTTTGAACCGATGGATTTTTCCATCGGAAATCCTATGAAGCTGACTTCCATCAGTCTTGCTTACACACCATCAGTCAAAAAAACGATCGTCCCAAACGCCGTGACGTAAAACACTCCGACGAGCCAAGAAAAATGAAGTTCTATGCTTCTGAGCATGCGTCGACTTGATTCTGAGCATGCGTGGGTTTTTTATCCGATGGAGTTCCCCACAGACGATAGTAATTTGCTATCGGTTTGTTTTCCATCACTATTTTTGGCCACATGCTCCCATGACGTCACAGTCACATGCTCTGGGGCCACCCGGAGCTTGTGACTGTGACGTCATGAGAGGCCTATATAAATCGGAACGTACCGCACACCCAGCATTACAGCGGGAGGAAGCGACGTGTCAACATCGAAGAGGAGAAGAGGGAAGAAGGCGACGAAGAAGACCGGGCCCCGCTAGCAAAAGAGCTGGAAGAAGATAGAGGAGGCCCGGCAGAAGGAAGAAAGAACCGGAGAGCGAGAGAAGAAGAGGGAAGAAGGCAACGGAGAAGACCGGGCCCCACTAGCAAAAGAGCTGGAAGAAGATAGCGGAGGCCCGGCAGAAGGAAGAAAGAACCGGAGAGCGAGAGAAGAAGAGGGAAGAAGGCAACGGAGAAGACCGGGCCCCACTAGCAAAAGAGCTGGAAGAAGATAGCGGAGGCCCGGCACAGGGAAGAAAGAACCGGAGAGCGCGGAGACGACACCGGAGACCCCCGAAGTCGGAAGAAGACCCCCAGAGCTGTGTAATAAATTACTTTAAAACCTGTGTAGTGTTTTTTTATTGACATTTTTTTCCACCAGGTGAATGGGTAGGGGTACGATGTACCCCATACTCATTCACATAGGGTGGGAGGCCGGGATCTGGGGGCCCCCTTATTAAAGGGGGCTCCCGGATTCCGATAAGCCCCCCGCCCGCAGACCCCGACAACCAACTGCCAGGGTTGTCGGGAAGAGGCCCTGTCCTCATCAACATGGGGGCAGGGAGCTTTGGGGTGGGGGGGCCGCAGGTCGCCCCCCTGCACCAAAGCACCAAACCCCCTATGTTGAGGGCATGCGGCCTGGTACGGTTCAGGAGGGAGGGGGGCCGCGCTCTCATCCCCCCTCTTTTCCTGCGGCCTGCCAGGTTGCATGCTCGGATAAGGGTCTGGTTTGGATTTTGGGGGGACCCCCACGCCGTTTTTTCCGCTTAGGGGGTTCCCCTTAAAATCCATACCAGACCGAAGGGCCTGGTATGCTCCTGGAGGGGAACCCATGCCGTTTTTTTATTTGAAATTTGCCGTGGAGTTCCCCCTCAAGATCAGCAGAGCACAAGTCGCATGCCAAAGTCGGATCATGCAAGACTGCGGTCCGACTTTGATCCGACTTCAATGATAGTCAATGGGCTGAAGTAGGATCAAAGTCGGATCAAAGTAGTACAGGGAGCATTTTCAAAGTCGGACCTACATGTGTCGGACCAGTTAAGACAGCTCCCATAGGGAAACATTGATTTTCACACGTCATGCGACATGAGCTCCCAATGTCGGAGCGTTTGTCGGACAAGTGTGAACCCAGCCTCAGGCTGTTTACTGCCACCTGCTCACTATTTGTTGCAAACATTGAAAAGAGATTATTCCAGCCATCAGGTGCTTATGTGAAATCTGTAACTGTGATTCCTTGTGAAAATATATTATTATTTGTTTTTTTTTTAAAGGACAGCTTTACTTCACTGGTTGAAGCTGAACTACAGGAACAAACATTTGCGTTAAAAATATTTTCTCAATCACCACAAAGAATATAAATTAATTTTGTGTGCCCCAAATATTTTTTCAAACCCTTAAATTACCTTTAAAAAGAACCAACGATATCATCACTATGCTGTACATGGCCTGTGCAGGGAGCAGAACTGTGGGAGGGATCCAGCAGATCCACCCACTACAGGCTGCCTACAGAAAACTACAGAAGGGGGCGGTGACAAGACCAGTCACCCTGCACAAGAAGAGAAGGCAGCAGTGGCTGATCTGTGTTAAAGGAAGATCCTGCACAGGATTATTGCACAGATATGTCAAAAATACACAAAATTCAGGTAAGAATACACATGCCTTCTGTTTTTAGACAATGTTTGCTTATGCTGAAATTCAGCTTTAACACCTTCCCACCCAGCCTATAGTAAAATGACGGCTGGGCACTTTTGTTCTGGCAGGACGTCATATGACATTCAGCCAGAACACGTTTCTCGCGGGGCCACGCAGCAGCGCAATCTGTCACCAGCTGTGTCCACTGGATACAGCCGATGACTAATCACTGCACCGGCCCGCTGCCGGTACAGTGTGATCGATGTGACCAATCAATTGTAAACAATTGCTTCCTTTGATACCATCCATTGTATACAATTGTGTTGCTAGCTGTGATTGGTCACACTTAACACATGATACAGACAGGCCAATCACAGCCAATCTGTACCATGTGATTAACTTTGACCAAATCACAGCTAGTCACAACAAAAGACACTGTATTAACTAGTTTAATTCAGTAAAAATGGTTGCTTATACCAATGAAATTCATTGGTATAGACAATCATTATGTGTAACAAATAAATAAAAAATCCTGATAATTTCCCCAGAGTAGTACAGTATTACTATAGTAACACTGTATTTCTCTGGCCACAGCGTGTTAGAAAAAAAAAAATGTAATGAAAATTAAAAATAAATTGAAATAAAAATGATTACCTTTTTTTTTTTTACATACTGTCACCAGTCAGTGTTCCGGATCACCGCCACACCAGTTTTACAATAATGCTATACTGCACTGGTGACAGTATGTAAACTTTTTTTTTTTTAAATTGTGTTTTTTTGTAGATTCTTCATTTTATAAATAATTGTGACAAAAAATTACAACTTCAAAAAACGCACCATGCCTCTTACTAAACACATTGAACTGTCTACTTTCCAAAAAAGGGTCATTTGGGGGTATTTGTACTGTCCTGGCATTTTTGGGCCTTGAGATCTGGGATAGGCCATCAGTACATCAGGATTGATCTATATATATATGTAGCGCCCTCACCTCTCCCCCTACCTGCCTTTTTGTATGTGTTGTCGGCTCCTCACAGGGAGGGGAGAGGCACACCGCACCACAAGCCCGTACCCTCCTGTGTGAGGAGGTTGAGCGGTGTTAGTTTTCGGGCCTGCCTGCGGCTGGAGTTGAATCCTCCCGAGGATGATTCTCACCTCTACCTTAGATAGATGCATGCAAGTCCTTATGTTTCCCCAGGAATGTAACTGTCTACACCAACTGAAAGTCCAACTTCTATATTTATTTCACACGGATAATAAATATGCCTCTTTGACAGCAGACAGGTTGGAACAAGACACAGGACAGCTTAGGTGGGAGGAGGTCCAGGCACAAACTTGAATCAGGTTCTTTGACTGTTTAGGTTTCACAAACAGTTATGGCGCACGATCTCTGCCACAGACCGTGAGGTTGGTCTTTGCCACAGACCGGGTGAATAGAAAGTCACTACCACTTACTTGAAGAACAGGTCACTGCCACTGACCAGGTGAATAGAGTCACTGCCACTGACTTGGTGAATAGGGCACTGCCCTATTAGGCCACTGCCACTGACCTGTAAGCAAACTTTCTTCTAGAGAGTACTTGGCCCGTGTAAGGGAGAAGTCATCCCTCCGGAGAGTTACCAGAGGCCCCCACCGTCACCACGACCCTGCGCTGGGTCTTCAGAAGGGGTCACCTTCCTGGCCTCCTCGATCCTGGATACGGGTCCCCTCGCAAGGCGGCACCCTGGGAGTCCTCGATCCCCGGCGGAACCCAGCCGAAGGCGCTGGGCTCCGGGCCTCCAAAATAGTACCTCACCCCAGACTGAAGGTGTCTGGGATGGAACAGGAACCAGGCCTCCAGGCCTAGGGCACCTGGAGATGACACACACCCAGGCTTAAGGTGCCTGGGCGTGGACGAAGACCCCAATGGAAGATGGTCGCCCCTTTTTATACCCTCTCCCGACAGGCACAGCAGGTTCCCCACCCCGCCGTACTGCTGTCGCGAGGGGACAAGAAAAGGCACAACCTGGTACTGTGGTTCAACCCGGGCCCAGGGCGACAGCGCCACCTGTATGCCCCAGGGAACTGCACACCAGTACTATCTCCCATGGCACAGAAATGGTCCATTAACCCTAACAATAGTGTGTCTGAGCCTAACTACCACTCAGACACCCCCCTAAATTGAACACCCCGCTACATATATATATATATATATATATATATATATATATATATGTGTGTAGCGATACCCCCGCAGAAGCTGCTGGAAATAAATTTGGGCCTACCGTTACCTTTCTGTTCACCACACTCGTCCCAGGGATCCCTCTTGAAGAGCTTTCATGAATGTCCACACCAACACTTGGTTTCTTTTTCTTCAAGAGTTTTATTAAACAGTTCCAACAGAGGGGTAGAGGGATAGGGGAGGTTCAGGTACCTTGCTTTGTGGATCATGGGCACAATCTTAGATCCAGAGGACAAATCGGTTCCACTTCTGGATTCAGCAACCACCGGATAGGCCTATTCTCACTGACCTAGAAACCGTTGCGAAGCTCGCTCAATGTCTCAGCCACAGACTTGATGAGTACCGTCGAGTCGTTTCACAATCTTCTGCCACAAGATCATGCAACCACACTGACACTTTGCAAAGTTCCTCAGAAAATACACAGCTCACAGTGCCAGAATCTTTCAGCCATCCGGCAGCACCGTGAAGTAAATTGGCCAGGATGCGTCCTTCAATTGAGTCCCCAATTGTTCCACTTCTTCCCGCAGGCAAAACCGCGTAGGACCATCCCTGGACTAGTAGGCCCCAGAAACTCCTGGGCCTACTCTCAGTTGCAGAGCCTCGGGCCAGCAGGCTCCGAGGCCGAAAAACGGCTCGCACATCCCTGAGGCCAAGAGGGCCCTCAGGTCAGGATCCGGCAAACGAACCCCGCCAGAGCGGTCTCTGTCCTTTAAGTACCCCCTCCCAGAATGCACAGCGGGTTGACCACGCCCCCTGAGCCACTTCTGGGAAAGGAATACCCAATACCTCCAGCCTGCTACATTTCCAACCTTGACCTGCGGCGACAGCGACACCTATCTTCAAGTGGAAAAACGTGCAACCCAGCTGGACTGAAACAGAGCCAACAATTTAGCGTAATCCTTCTGAGCTAAACTACAGCTCAGACAACTAAATTTAACACATAGCGCCTACCCAAAAGTAGCAGGGCGCTACATATATATATATATATATATATATATACACACTATATTGCCAAAAGTATTTGGATGCCTGCCTTTACACGCACATGAACTTTAATGGCATCCCTGTCTTAGTCCATAGAGTTCAATATTCAGTTGGCCCACCCTTTTCAGCTATAACAGCTTTAACTCTTCTGGGAAGGCCGTCCACAAGGTTTAGGAGTGTGTCTGTGGGAATGTTTGACCATTATTCCAGAAGCGCATTTGTGAGGTCAGGCACTGATGTTGAATTTATCCCAAAGGTGTTCTATTGGGTTGAGGTCAGGACTCTGTGTAGACCAGTCAAGTTCCTCCACCCCAAACTCGCTCATCCATGTCTTTATGGACCTTGCTTTGTGCACTGGTCCAAATTATTTGGTGGAACGGATATAATAGTGTGGGGTTTTCAGGGGTTGGGCTTGGCCCCTTAGTTCCAGTGAAGAGAACTCCTAAGGTGTCAGCATACCAGGAAATTTTGAACAATTTCATGCTCCCAACTTTGTGGGAACAGTTTGGGGATGGCCCCTTCCTGTTCCAACATGACTGCGCACCAGTGCACAAAGCAAGGTCCATAAAGACATGGATGAGCAAGTTAGGGGTGGAGGAACTTGACTGGCCTGCACAGGGAAGAGGTAAGTATGAGGCCCCTTTCACACAGGCGGACCGATCGGGACTGCTTGGCAGTTTTCTAGGCGGACCCGATCGGACCACACATTGCCATCTATGGAGCAGCGGATGTCAAGGGACATGTGTCCGTTGACACCCACCGACATCCGATCCTATCCGCTAAAGACAGACGGATAGGGATCCGTTCCCCATCCGTCCGGTGGATTGGATGACAATCGGATAGAAATGGATAGGCCGTCCGTTTCTATCCATCCACTCGTATTGGAGAAAGGGCTGTGTCTGTATCAGCGGGGTCATCCGCCTGCTCAGTGGGGTTCAGCATAGAGATTCCCCGCTGAGCAGGCGGGTCTGCTGGCAGACTCTGCCAGTGTAAAAGGGGCCTTAAGAAGTAAAAAAATAAGGGATCCTTCACACCTGTGTCACTTTTTCTAGAACTATCTGCAATGAATCACATTCAGAGAGCGGTGCGGGTGCAACTGGCAGGCATTCAGAAGCTGAATGGCTACTAACATGTTTACAAATTTAATCTATGTAATATTAACAATGGTGAAATGAACATAGTAAAAATGCATAAAAAAGTGTTAAGATAACCTGTGCAGCAATCCAGCTCTTGCAATTGATTCTAAGTGGTTCATTTGGTCTTAATGCTCATCATGAGTAAACTCCACTTCAGCTCTATTAACTGTGTCAAGTAGAATATACATACTGCTAATCTCATAACTGTGTGTGTGAACTTTGCATACATAGTAGACATTTTCATTTCACATTGGTAGTGAAATTATTTTCTGTTGGATACCTTTTAATCAGATTCATGTCCTCAATTATGTAAAAATTACTAGTCTAAGGGAGCGCGCCACAAATATAACAACCGCCACATAATTTAAATTTATAGAAACATCGCTCAAGTTAATTTTAAATTGTACTTTGCGCAATTACCTGTTATTCTTCTACACATTAATTTCACATGATTCCTTGTATAGCAGATGAAATGTCAAATCAGTCTTGCAATGGGAGGAGTTGTGCTGGCTGTTAGCCTAACTGAAAAAAACTGGCACAAAATCCATTCTGCATTTTCTATTAGCTGCCTTAAAGCCCAAACTGAATCCTTGCTATTTATTACTTTATTACAGCCAGGATGCCTATACAGTAATAAAGTAATATGGGCCTATTTACCTTCTTTTTTTTTTTTACTGCTAAGTGCTGCAACAAGGGTTTAAATATTCTGATCCGGCACCACACAGAAGAGTCAGACTTGCTTCTCTCTCATGTGATGCAGTAGGCTCTCTAGGTCACGGCAGTTTTCCGCCATTTCCCGGGAGCACGCAATTTTAAGGCTTGATATGCAGTGGTGGCTTGTGCTCCATTTTGGGGGGGTGGCAAAAACTGCCTGCCAACCCCTCCCCCTGGTCGGTAGGTTGGTCAGTTGCACACACCCCTGTTGCTCGATCATCAGCCCACCAGACCCGTACTTACCAGCGCTTCCTCCTCGTCAGCTTCACTCTGCGTCTCCTCTTCCTTGGCATCACAGCAGCTTCCCTTGCGTCTTCTTCTCCTCGGCAGCCAATACAACCGCTTCTCCTCTTGGCCAATCAGGTCTCAGAAAAAGTTTCCTGATCGACTGTGTATCTCCTCCCTCCTCCTTATAGGCCAATGGGCTCGCTTCTCCTTTTGGCCAATCGGGAAACGGGTCTCTCTGATTGGCTGGCAGGAGAATCAGTGTGACAATAAAATCGCACACATAGGTTGGACTTGGTGTCTTTTTTCAACCTCACCTACTATGTAACTATGTAACAATAGCAAATATTAATTCACTACTGTCAGACAACTGGGTGGGCTCAGGGCGCAGTGCTCTGCGCCCCAAGTCCACCCTTTTTTGATGGCAATTACGTGCTTCTAAAAAAAAAAAAAAAAACGCATTAGAATCAATACGTCCAGGTGCCCTGCATGTAGATTAGGGGCCGAACGCATGAATTAGGGGGTGGCCCTTATGACGGGCCGTCAATGTTGATATCTATTTACTCAATGAAACCCTCACATTTTATATATTACTAAAAATTCTGTAGTATATCGTTTTGTGTGCAGAGTGTTTTTTTTTTAATTAAAATATGAACAGCTGCGATATTATTGTGTGACATGCAAGCATTTAATTCTCCAGGTTTTGGGGCTTTTAACCACTTGACCTCCGGAAGAATTTCACCCCTTCATGACCAGGCCTTTTTTGCAATACAGCACTGCGTTACTTTCTTTTTGCCTAACGATCAGTGGGTGCCAGAGAACATTGGGTACTGGGCACCTGCCAATCGGCTTCCGCCGTGTGTAATCACAGCAGACGCGAGCCGTCGGCGGCGCGCATGTGCGCCCCTTACCCAGAAGAATCAGATCAGGTATATATACCTGATCTGGTGCACAGGTGCCGCCCTGTAGCAGTAAAACTGCTACAGGGCAGACTTTAAGTGGCTAAGTAATCTTTAGGGCTAAAAAGTGCATTTTAACATGGGTGTGTAGCGGGGTATTCCCCTTTATGACAGAGAGACAAGAAGTTCCAGGTGAGAGGTGAGTCGGGAGGAAGTAAAGAGACATTACTGGAAGTGAAAGCAGAGGAGAGAGAGAGACTACATCTCCCAGTACATCTTGCAGCACCCAGGGTACATTGCTCCGGAACAGAGACTGCTGGGGCAGACTTTATAAAGAGGAGGTGGAGTTTGTTCGGTCTCTTTGGACACCCCCTCTCCTAGCAAGAGGATCTCTGTACTGAACTGCTGTGTGCACAAGGCCTGAAGCCTGGGCCTTGTGCTCCTTTCCAAAGAGCCCCTCTGCCAGCCTAGCAGAACCTTAGAGACATCTTCTCATCCTTGCTGCAGTACACCAGAAGGATTGAAGACTTGGATGTCGGTGGATTCCTGTTCCTAGACGAATCGATGGAGGAAACGGACTTGGACTTGTCCGGGTGGTGAGAGCTGTTTAAAGACAGATACTTTATCTTTACTATTCGTTGGGATTACAAAGTTGTTCTTCAAGTGCACCACCGAAAGATTGCTAGCGAATATTGTTTCACTGAACTTCCATTTAGATCAGTCAGGCCTGACTGCATAGGTAGACATTGCTGGGTGTTAGTCTACCCATAAGGGGAAGTAGCTGAAAAAGGGCAGCGCTAGAGTTGCATAGCAATACTTAATTATTCTGATTACTCTGTTTATCTTTATTACTTTTTATTGCAGGGATCTGCAACTTGTTATACTGTTGTTTATTACTTGCCCATTAGCCTCAGTAAAATATCTGGGTCAAGTACATTGGTGTCAGTTTCACTTACTTTAATAGAAGTTTTAAAGTATATCACTGTGTGTGTTTGCCATAGGACTGTGTCACCTAGAGTTGCGGTCACGCGGTCCTATCTCCCCTTACTAGCTGTGCCAGTAGGGGTTTGAGCATATTGCCGGGGGTTGGCGGAGCTGTCTTCAGGGCCCAACTAAATCTGCGGCCTTCTTAGTTGGAGGTATCGCTACAGGTGCAAAAAAGAAAAAAAATGGCTTTGGCAGAAAAGGGGTTAAGGATGGGAACTTAGGAGAGTCAGACCACCTTTGTGAGAGAGAACCACTGACTCTGTTGTGTGTATTTTAACCCTTGCTGTAGCACTCACCAGTTAAAAAAGTAAAAGATCCCCATGTTTGCTCCTATATACATGCAGTCTACAGTAACAAATAGTGAGGGTTCAGTTGGCCGTTATGAAAGCATAGCAAAACAGCTATTATCAGAGCATTGGAGAGCAGAGCCAATACTAGAATAAACTGTAAATAATAGTGAGGAGTGGCACTGTAAACCATTTTTTTCCCCAATGACAATTTTACATTCTGAGCACATAGTTTTCCCAGGACTACACCTCTTTTAATATTTTTTTTGCATGGTTTGCTGTGATGATAGTATCATGTCTCAGAGGACTAGGGTTGTTGTAGGTGGTCTTTAGGTTCTAAGGGTCAGACACCTATCTGTTGGCAGGCTTAAGGGTTCCTTAAAAAATAATTTCAGGGTTGAAAATTGATGTCTTTGTGGAATGCACTGAGCTTAAGGTAAGGTGACCAGATTTTTAAAATGAAATCCGGGGACATATTTTTTTTCACTAGTAATGGCGGCAATCAGCAACTCAATGCCCATCGCCGCCGCTGTCCGCCTCACAGCCTGTCAAGTCTCACTCTCCGAGCCCCGGCTACTACTGGGTGGGGAACAGAGGAAGATCACTCCGCCAGGGAAGACAAGGAGATAAGCAGGCAGTTGGCTGGCCGGGACTTGAGCCAAGGCAGAAGAACATGCGAGCGGAGCTGGATGGGCATGCACCCGAAACGGAAAAAATATTCCCTCCGCTCCGACCAGCACATGATCATCAGAAAGGGGCACAGATAATGGAAAAAAATACACCCCCCTAAGCTAGTAGGAGCGGCAGAGCGGGGGGTGTAATTCAGAATTTTTTTTTTAATTCTGCACTGACTGTCTTTGAAATTGCCCCAGCCCCTGTTCAAATCCAATCCGGGGACAAAACCGGGGACAGACTTGGTCCGGGGACAGTGTCCTCAATCCGGGGACTGTCCCCTGAAACCGGGGATGTCTGGTCACCCTAGCTTAAGGGGCTCCAGAGTAAGTGATGACATGTAAAATGTGGAAGTCATATCAAAAATGTATTTTAAAGCTGAACATACCAAGCAAGAGCATACCATGTAACACATTTAATTCAGCAGGTTTTTATGAAAATAACATTTCTTTACCAGTGGCGGCTGGTGCTCCATTTTTTGGGGGGTACGGCAAACAAACCCAACACGCCCGATTGCCAGCCCCGCACTTACCACATCCAGGTCGTGGGCAGCTTCAGCGGCTTCCCCGGATTCTCCTCCCGGCCAAACCAGTCATTTCTCCTCCTGGCCAATCGGTCATAGGATAGGTCTTAGGATCCACTTCCTGTCCTGATTGACCAGGAGGAGAAGCAGGGAGATAATAGCGAAAGTTGATTTGCTAATGTCACAAGTGGGTGGGCTCGCCCAACCTTTTTGAAGCCAATTAGAGCCTCTGGCTCTAATCGTGCTTAAAAAAAAACAACCTGTAGAACTCTATGTGTCTGGTGCCCCGCATGGAGATTAGGGGCCGGCGCATAGAGATTAGGGGGTGGTGCCTCTGCACCCCTTATGGACCGGCCGTCACTGCTCTTTACCTTTATTTTCTGGTTGCAGAGTAAAAATACAGGCATTGGCCTGGGGACGAAATGCTCTGCCTGATTAATTACACCTACTGCATTGTCTGCAAGGCCCAGTTCACACTGGTGCAACATGAAAGTCATGCGACTGTCGATCCAACTTTGCCCTGCAACTTCGATCCAGCATCAATTCGACTTCCAATCGAATTTATTGAACGGGATTCCAGATTTTGATAAGCCCCCTGCCTGCATACCTCCTCAACCACAGCTCAGGGTTGTGGGGAAAAGGCCCTTGTCCCCATCATCATGGGGCCAAGTTGCTTTGAGGTGGGAGGGCAAACCCCCACCATGTTGAGGGCATTTGGCCTGGTATGGTTCAGAAGGAGGGACGCTTATTCATCCCCCGCCTCTCCTGGCATGCCAGGCTGCCTGCTCGGACAAGGATCTGGAATGGATTTTTCGGGGGAATGTACATCCACTGTCAATCACGTTGACCAGTGATGTAGATCAATGCCATTCACGATGCCCACTGACCCACCAAAAGATATAAAAAAGGCAGACTGTTGATGCATGTCTTGTCCTTTCACATCTGCCCCCACTGAACGAGAGGTCCAACAGATGACAGCTCATATATACAAAAGGGCCTTTCAGACTGATGCCATTGGCCAAATATGAACATTAGCATATGTGAGGGAAAAAAGTATTTGCTCCCCTGCTGATTTTGTACGTTTGCCCACTGACAAAGAAATGATCAGTCTATAATTTTAATGGTTGTTTTTTTTTTTTAACAGTGACAGACAGAATAACAACAAAAAAAATCCAGAAAAACGTATTTCAAAAAAGTTATAAATGTATTTGCATTTTAATGAGTGAAATAAGTATTTGACCTCTTCGCAAAACATGACTTAGTACTTGGTGGCAAAACCCTTGTTGGCAATAACCGAGTTCAGACATTTCTAGTTGGTAGTTGGTAGTTGGCCACCAGGTTTACACACATCTCATGAGGGAATTTGACCCTCTCCTCTTTGCAGATCCGCTCCAAGTCAACAAGGTTTCGAGGTTGACGTTTGGTAACTCGAACCTTCAGCTCCCTCCACATATTTTCTATGAGATTAAGGTCTGGAGACTGGCTAGGCAACTCCAGGACATTAATGTGCTTCTTCTTGAGTCACTCCTTTGTTGCCTTGGTTGTGTGTTTTGGGTTATTATTATGCTTGAATACCCATCCACGACCTATTTTCAATGCCCTCCTGGCTGAGTGTAAGGATGTTTGATGGTACATGGCCCTGTCCTTCGTCCCCGTCCATCTTCCCTTTGATTTGATGAAGTTGTCCTGTCCCCTTAGCAGAAAAACAGCCCCAAAGCATAATGTTTCTACCTCCATGTTTAATGGTGGGGATGGGGTCATAGGCAACATTCCTCCTCCTCCAAACACGGCGAGTTGATTTGATGCAAAAGAGCTTGATTTTAGTCTTATCTGACCACTGCATTTAGCCTTCCATTTTTGTTTTCTTGCACTAGTTTAATATGGTCTTTTTTGGTACCTTTCATGCTCAGTAGTTGCTTCAGCCTAAAATGAATGAAAACTGAGCAGAATATAAATATCCTAGTGTAGATTTACATATTTCTGGAAAGTGCACTGATGGATGATTGCTCTGGTAGACTTTAATGACATTTTCTATTATAAATCCATATCTAAGAATTACGGTAAAAAGAATGGCCTGATAAAGATCTCGCTTAATCATGCTGCTCTACGCTAATGTTCAAATTACCATGTAATAAGGCTCATCTTTAAAGGACACCAGCCAGTGTCCTTCAATCAATACATCGGGGCACAGTCAAGTAACCACAGGCCTGTCAATCTACAGGTCACTTGTAGCTGCTACAATAGAGGAGCACATTGCAGCATCACATAGGTAGAATAGGAAGTGACAGAGGAACATAAATGTATTATAAATTAATTTGTCTTGACAAGTAGCAGTGAAGATATATCTCTCCCCTCAACTACTTACACAAAGCAGAATTAGGCATGGCAATTAGGCAATTATCTCTAATTAGGCGTTTCTGAACTGTAGATTGCAGGTGCCATGCAAGGCTCCTACAGACTGTCAGTGTCTCCTCATACCTAATACGTCCCGAAGGTGAATGATGTATGATTGGGCAAAATGTTTATTTAGTATTTTTTTTTTTGCTTTCAATAGAGCTTTCCCTACTGTCCCAGGGATGCAACAGGAAATTAGAGGAAATCTTTCGAAGTAAGGGTAATTCCCTTGGGCAGTCGTCCCATTGAAACATTTTCCTCCACTTCTTGTTCTGGGGACAACTCTAAAATTTTAAAGTATTTTTTTTTTCAAAAGCAATGGTCACAAGTACAAATAGAATGATGATTATTCCCAATGGGGACACAGAGAGCAAAAAAAATATATATTGACAGAAGATATTACCTGTAAAGACACCCGGAGTATGAAAGGGGTAAAAGTCGTTTAGGATATTCCATTCCTGAATACCAAGGCAGCTACCGGACACTCCAACCAGCCAAAGAAGAAACCCATACGAATAATTCTCCCCCAAATACGAGACGAGGCTCTGTGTTGAAGGTCAATCAGGAATATGAATCTTTATTGAGGAATACAGTCTTATATACAGAAAAAGAGGAGGTTCCTACAACCTGCTCATATTACTCTAGCAATACACCTGTGACCAGAAACTTATTAACATGAGCTCATTAACTAATCCCTTTTGACTCAGAGACATGACCTTTAGGCTAGACTTGCCATCTGGTAGCTCAGAAGACACAATCAACAAAGAACTCCTTCACACAATAGCAGAGTTAATTACCACAAGCAACAATGAGATGCAGAGCAGTCACACTAGACTCCTTTACATTATAGAAGACAACAGACAGACATGTGGCTGGAGGTGAGGACATTACAGTATATGTCCCAACAGTATGAATGAGTCACTCTTTCTAATATGGCATATATCCTGGGAGATATTGTGGATAAATATTACTGACCCATTTTAAGAAATCCAAGACATATTCTTAATGTCCATTATTTTCTTGCTAACCCTGTGCCCCTAATAGACACAGGGTGATTTAGACATAAGAGGTGCATGGGGAGCTGAAACAAGGGTATCCCATACTTTCCAAGGGATTCTGGGTTCCACAGGCCCTCCCATTACATCTCTCCCCTTTTGGCAGGAGACTAACACAAGAGGAGACCCCAGACGGGTTGACTCCAAAGTTAGTCCATAGTTCCATTCCCCCAATGCCGGTATCCACACAGTACCTCAAACAAATTGCTCCAAACAGAGCATTACTCACCCAGCCAACCTCTGCCTCTCTCAGAGAACATATCCGCCGCTGGGGAGAGGCCTGGACTGGCTCTTCTCCCTGGAGTCCTTTCAGCCACTGGAGAGAAGACAGGGTGACTGGGCTCAGTCCGTCATGCTGTTGGGGATCTGGGGCAACTGCCCAGCATCCCTGGAGTATACAAGTGGAGACTGAAGTCCCATCCACCTGTGGTAGGTGAAGATCCCCTAGTGCTTGCAAAGCAATGCTGACATCCTCCTGTCTCAGTGTCGCACCATTTTCTGGGGTTGTGTCAGTGAAGACCGAAGTCCCATCCACTACCACAGGAACTCCCTCTTCTGTTAGTTGAGGGCAGAGGCCAGCAGCACTCTGCTCTGTTGCCAGCTCTTCTGCTGGGTTGCTGTGAGTGGAGACCGCAGTCCCATCCCCCAATATCCGCTCAAAATGCAGTTGTGTGTAGGGGCCAGTAGCATTCTGCCCTGCTGCCAGTGATTCAGCTGGGAGTAAAAACTTTACTACCTCAGCTTATCGCTGGAGAGAGGGGCCAACTGCCCCGTCTCCCTGGAACTCCACAGTTGTTGCCGGTGCTGGGAAGAGGTTGGTAGCACTCTGCCCTGTTGCCAGCACTTCTGCTGGGGAAGTTCCTTGTAACTCCACAGATACTGCTGTTGGTGCTGGGCAGAGCACAGTGATTTTTGGCACTGATACCAGCTCTTCTGCTGGAGGCTCATCAGGTTGTTCTTCCTTAGCACAAAAGTCTATCAAATCCCCTGTCTCTGCAACTGGTGTCTGGGGATAGAGGTTCACCATCTCCTGTCCGTGGAACTCAGAAGATGCTATCAGTGCTGGGCAAAGGTTAGCAGAACTCTGCCCTGTTGTCAGTACTTCAGCTTTGGGGATGGCAATCTCCAGATTTTCCACTGCCGGTTCTTCAGCCAGGATTTCAGAGTTGTCAACTGGTATTTCCTGATATTCCCAGGCAAAGGGAGCCCCACCCTGCTGCTGAGCAGAGTCTAGCAGCTGTCTGTAGGCGATCTCCAGGTCCCATTACTGAATGGCCATAAACTTCAAATCTTCCTGTGCCCAGTGCCCTTCCGAGACATTCAGTCTTCGCTCTCTGTGCTCCATTATTTCCTCCAAACGCTACTCCCGATCACTCCCAAAGTCAGGGTCCCTGGACTGCCTCCAATACAACAATCCCAGGCCATCATTGTCAAAGCCTTTCGTGGGGCTGTCATCCGCTGCCCACGGGCACTTTTGGGCTACATACCACCGGAGGGCTCTGTAGCTCTCATCCCTGACCTCACAAATACGCTTCTGGAAGAATGGTCAAACATTTCCATAGACACACTCCTAAACCTTATGGACAGCCTTCCCAGAAGAGTTGAAGCAGGTATAGCTGCAAAGGGTGGGCCAACTCAATATTGAACCCTACGGACAAAGACTGGGATGCCATTAAAATTCATGTGCGTGTAAAGGCAGGTGTCCCAATACTTTTGGCAATTTAGTGTATGGGCTTTATTTTATCTGCATGCGATGCCCTCTAGGCCCTGTATCCTGAACACACAATCTGAGCTCTGGGTTTTTGAGCTCTGTACCCATGCATTCCGCAGTAAATTCTCCAACCGCATCTCTGCCCGGATCAGCCTGCTTAACTCAGCTGTCCACTCCTGCTTCGGTTGTTCCCCAATTAACAGCATTCGTACATCATACCGCTACTAGTACCTTACATAGATGGAGGGGAGAACCTTTCCCTGGTGTTGCTGCTCGAGAGCTAGCACTTTCTTCCAGAGTTCGCAGCGGATAGAATCAGACCATCCCAGCAATACCTGCTCTGATACTGGTCCTCTATGCTGTGTCTGCATCTCTCGCAACCTCCTTCTGAATTCCTCTTCCATGGCGGCTGGTATCTGTACCTCTCCTCTCCTTTCAGTTGGTGCTGCTGTGACTTCTGCTGCTGCAGCACCTCTTTGCTGTAGCCAATTTGCGTCCACAGCCGCTTTAACTAGGTCTATGATCTCCGCTGTAGGGTTAGGACCATAATGTGTCTTATGTTAACAGCCCGATCAAAACTTGCCTCTTTGTGTGTCCTGTCTGTTACACTGGGCCTTTCGGTTATGTTAGGTCTTTCGGCTCTATCCATTTCGACTAGTTCTGTGATAATGTCCCTCTTCTTACAGTTGTTGGCCGGTCTGCCCCGGTTCTCCAGTAAGTCCTTTGAGGGAAGAGCGCTTTAGCCATTCATACTGTGCCTGTGTCCTCTTGTAGCTGTCCTTCAGGCTGTGGGAATCATCCGCTGCTTGCCACCAATGTAATGACACCCCGAGTATGAAAGGGG
Source organism: Rana muscosa (assembly GCA_029206835.1). Lineage (NCBI taxonomy): Eukaryota > Metazoa > Chordata > Amphibia > Anura > Ranidae > Rana > Rana muscosa. Next base: position 77,292,872 of record CM055116.1, on the reverse strand, counting down.
TTAAAGTCGTTTAGGATATTCCATTCCCAAATACCAAGGCAGCTACCGCACACTCCAACCAGCCGAAGAAGAAACCCATACAAATAATTCTCCCCCAAATACGAGACGAGGCTCCGTGTTGAAGGTCAAACAGGAATATGAATCTTTATTGAGGAATACAGTCTTATATACAGAAAAAGAGGAGGTTCCTACAACCTGCTCATATTACTCTAGCAATTCACCTGTGACCAGAAACTACCGTATTTTTCGCTCCATAAGACGCACCTGACCATAAGACGCACCTAGATTTTAGAGGAGGAAAATATAAAAAAAAAAAACTTGAACCAAATGGTGTACTAAAATATTTAATAAAGTATAACAGAATAATATTTCTACACTAACAACTAATGTAAGGGGGCACCCTACACTGATCCCCAATTTAACTGGGACATTTACATGACCTCAATACAACAGGAGTATTTGCATATTTAGACATTTACACTGACCAGTAATGTAAATGGTGTATTTACAGTAACCCCCTCCCCCATCTCTCTACTAATCTCTGCATTCTTATCTCCCTCTCAGTACAACTCTGCCCCTCTAACTCATCTGCTAACCTCTGTCCTCCAAACCCCTCATCTTCTAACATCTGCACTCCAACCTCTCCTTCCCATTCAACTCTGCAGCCTCTGCACCTCAAACCCCCCTCTTTGATCCCCTCTACATGCCCCCTATATTCACCTGTATGCTGTTCACACCTTCTAGGTGGGCGGCATGCAGAGGTGCTGGCGTAATTAGCATATGAATCGCGGCGGCCGACCTCATTAACATAACAATGCCCGCGCGATTTACATATCAATGCCGATCCTGTGGGGGTTAAATACAGAACAATACCCTTTTGTTTCTCTCCCAGTAGCAGCTGAAAGCATTAGAGAAACAGGATCTAGCTGGGGCAGAGTGATGCATAGGGCATCGTTCTGCCGTCGAAACGATCCCCCTATCAGCGGCTCTCCTGATTAGTATTCGCTCCATAAGACGCACACACATTTCCCCCCGTTTTTTGGGGGATAAAAAGTGCGTCTTATGGAGCGAAAAATATGGTAATTAACATGAGCTCATTAACTAATCCTTTTTGACAGCCTAAATGACTCAGAGACATGACCTTTAGGCTAGACTTGCCGTCTGGTAGCTCAGAAGACACAATCAATTCAGAACTCCTTCACACAATAGCAGAGTTAATTACCACAAGCAACAATGGGATGCAGAGCAGTCACACTAGACTCCTATACATTATAGAAGACAACAGACAGACAGGTGGCTGGAGGTGATGACATTATCATCTCCTTACAGTACATGTCCCAACAGTATGAACGAGTCACACTTTCTAATATGGCATATATCCTGGGAGATATTGTGGATAAATATGACTGTCCCATTTTAAGTAATCCAAGACATATTCTTAATGTCCATTATTTTCTTGCTCACCCTGTGCCCCTAATAGACACAGGGTGAATTAGACATAAGAGGTGCATGGGGAGCTTAAGCAAGGGTATCCCATACTTTCCAAGGGATTCTGGGTTCCACGGGCCCTCCCATTACCCTTCCCCACTAACCTCAAAACGAAAAAAAAAAAATATTTTGCAAAGAGATACACTTTAACCACTTAAGCCCCGGACCATTTGGTAGCTAGAGGACCAGAGGTGAATTCAGAATTTTGCACTGCGCTGCTTTAACTGTAAATTGTGCGGACATGCAATGTTGTACCCAAACGAAATTTGCGTCCTTTTCTTCCCACAAATAGAGCTTTATTTTAATGGTATTTGATTGCCTCTGCGATTTTTATTTTTTGCAATATAAACGGAAAAAGACCGAAAATTTTGAAAAAAATTATATTTTCTACTTTTTGTTATAAGAAAAATCGAATAAACTCAATTGTAGTCATACATTTAGGCCAAAATGTATTCAGCCACATGTTTTTAGTAAAAAAAATGTCAATAAGCGTATATTTATTGGTTTGCGCAAAAGTTATAGAGTTTACAAACTAGGGTACATTTTCTGAAATTTACACAGCTTTAAATTTATGACTGCCTATCTCATTTCTTGAGGTGCTAAAATGACAGGGCAGTACAAAACCCCCCCAAATGACCCCATTTTGGAAAGTAGACACCCCAAGGAAATTGCTGAGAGGCATGTTGAGCCCATTGAATTTTTTATTTTTTTGTCCCAAGTGATTGAATAATGACTAAAAAAAAAAAAAAAAATTACAAAAAGTTGTCACTAAATGATATATTGCTCACACATGCCATGGTTATATGTGGAATTTCACCCCAAAATACATTTTGCTGCTTCTCCTGAGTACGGGGATACCACATGTGTGGGACTTTTTGGGAGCCTAGCCGCGTACGGGACCCCGGAAACCAAGCACCGCCTTCAGGATTTCTAAGGGCGCAAATTTTTGATTTCACTCCTCACTACCTATCACAGTTTCGAAGGCCATAAAATGCCAAAATAGCACAACCCCCCCCCCAAATGACCCCATTTTAGAAAGTAGACACCCCAAGGAAATTGCTGAGAGGCCTGTTGAGCCCATTGAATATAATTTTTTTTGTCCCAAGTGATTGAATAATGACAAAAAAAAAAAAAAAGAAAACACAAAAAGTTGTCACTAAATGATATATTGCTCACACATGCCATGGTTATATGTGGAATTACACCCCAAAATACATTTTTCTGCTTCTCCTGAGTACGGGGATACCACATGTGTGGGACTTTTTAGGAGCCTAGCCGCATACGGGACCCCGAAAACCAAGCACCGCCTTCAGGATTTCTAGGCACAAATTTTTGATTTCACTCCTCACTACCTATCACAGTTTCGAAGGCCATAAAATGCCAAAATAGCACAAACCCCCCCCAAATGACCCCTAGCGGCTAATGTCGTGTTTGGCGAGTATTTTACAGCTCTCATTTGTTTTTGAAAATGAAGAAAGAAAATATATATATATATATATATTTTTTTTTTTTCAATTTTCAAAACTTTGTGACAAAAAGCGAGATCTGCAAAATACTCACAATACCTCTCAGCAAATAGCTTGGGGTGTCTACTTTCCAAAATGGGGTCATTTGGGGGGGGGGGGTTTCTGCTATCTGGGCATTCCATGGCCTCCGAAACTGTGATAGGCAGTGAGAAGTGAAATCAAAAATTTACACCCTTAGAAAGCCTGAAGGCGGTGCTTGGTTTTTGGGGTCCCGTACATGGCTAGGCTCCCAAAAAGTCTCACACATGTGGTATCTCCGTACTCAGGAGAAGCAACAGAATGTATTTTGGGGTGTAATTCCACATATGCCCATATATCATTTAGTGACAACTTTGTGCAAAAAAAAAAAAAAAAAAAATTGTCGTTTTTCCGCAACTTGTGTCAACATATAAAATATTCCATGGACTCGACATGCCTCTCAGTATATAGCTTGGGGTGTCTACTTTCCAAAATGGGGTCATTTGGGGGGGTTTTGAACTGTTCTGGCATTTTATACACAACATTAGGAAGCTTACATCCACTCTTCTAACCACTTGAAGACAAAGCCCTTTTTGACACTTTTTGTTTACATGAAAACATTTTTTTTTTTTGCAAGAAAATTATGTTGAACCCCCAAACATTATATATATATTTTTAAAGCAAAGGCCCTACAGATTAAAATGGTGGGTGTTGCATTTTTTTTTCTACACAGTATTTGCGCAGCGATTTTTCAAACGCATTTTTTGGGTTAAAAAATACACTTTTTTTAATTTTAATGCACTAAAACACACTATATTGCCCAAATGTTTGATGAAATAAAAAAGATGATCTTAGGCCGAGTACATAGATACCAAACACGACATGCTTTAAAATTTCCCCCGATCTGACCTTCGCGGTGATACCTCACATGCATGGTGCAATTGCTGTTTACATATGACGCCAGACCGACGCTTGCGTTCGCCATTGGGCAAGAGCAGGGCAGGACAGGGGTGCTTTTTTTTTTTTTTTTTTATTATTAATTTTGCTTTTTTATTTTATTTTTAAATTGTTCCTTCCAAGTATTTTTTTTTTTTTATCATTTTTATTGTTATCTCAGGGAATGTAAATATCCCCTATGATAGCAATAGGTAGTGACAGGTACTCTTTTTTTGAAAAAACTGGGGTCTTCTAGACCCTAGATTTTTCCTCTGCCCTCAAAGCATCTGACCACACCAAGATCGGTGTGATAAAATGCTTTCCCAATTTCCCAATGGCGCTTTTTATATCCGGGGGGGGGGGCATTCCCTCCCACTGCTTGTAAAAGCAGTCCAGAGGCTAATTAGCCGCTAGGATTGCTTTTACATGAAAGCCGGCCGCAGGCTGAAAAGAATGATACCAAGATGATACCTAAACCCGCAGGCATCATTCTGGTATAAACATTCAAAGTCCAGCAACATACCAGTACGTTGCTGGTCCTTGTTGGACATGTATTGTAATCTTTTTATTTCATGCAGCCAGTTGGCTGAACGAAAAAAGAGATTGATCGGTGGGTATGCCCACCATTAGAATACCGCCCTTCATCCACCCACTTCCAATGATGGGCATACACGCACCATTTATATATGCCGAAGCATGGGGGCATCCTCCCGCAAAAAAGTTATGCCGCACACACATGGTCGGACTTTTCCACGGGCAAGCCTCCGTCGGAATTTCGACCGTATGTACGCGGCATTAGGAGCAAAATCGCTCCTCCGCCCCTGCTGCCCCAATGCTTCGGCATATTTGCTTTTTTTTTTTTAACTGTGGTGGTGAAATCACCTCCTACAGCACTGGAGTCGCAGGGATCAGGCCTGTCTCTGCGAACGCTGCAGTTATGTGTGTTTTTGTTTTGTAAGTGACAGTGATCGATCGATACTGCACTTGGGTGGCCTGGGCTGGACGGAGGGGCAAAACGCAGGTGCCAGCAGGTATCTGGGCTGATCCCGCTAACACTGCATTTTTGGGAACCCTAAACTGCTGGGGACGCTAGTATAGATCTGATCAGATCAGATATTGATCTGTTCAGATACTATACCACTAAGGGGGGTGTATGCTTCACGCGTGGGTGTTAGCGTTACTGGCACTAACCTGACGCTGCCTGGGGTGTGACTCAGACCCTCTCTGACGCTAAAACCTAATTGATATCACCCGCCGGGCGATCAGGGGGTTAAACCTTTATTGGGTTATATACACGGCAGGTGCCCTGACACTATAAAAAGCAAACTAACTAACCAGCGTCACCCGTAACACTTATATGGTGATCACTGGTGAAAGGGTTACCTGGGGGGCGATCAAGCGGGTTAAAACCTTTATTAGATAATATATGGGGGTACCTGACGCTATAAAAACCTGCGGCGAACCTAAAAAAAATTACCAGCTACCGATCTGCATCACCGACACTAAGACAGCGTTTAGAAAAACGATTGCTTAGCGACAGTGGTGATGGGGGTGAAAGGGTTACCTGGGGGGGCGATCAAGGGGGTTAAACCTTTATTAGATAATATATTGGGGTACCTGACGCTATAAAAACCTGCGGCGAACCTAAAAAAAAATACTGGCTACGATCTGCATCACCGACACTAAGACAGCGTTTAGAAAAACAATTGCTTAGCGACAGTGGTGATAGGGGGTGAAAGGGTTACCTGGGGGGCGATCAAGGGGGTTAAACCTTTATTAGATAATATATTGGGGTACCTGACGCTATAAAAACCTGCGGCGAACCTAAAAAAAATTACCGGCTACCGATCTGCATCACAGACACTAAGACAGCGTTTAGAAAAACGATCGCTTAGTGACAGTGGTGATAGGGGGTGAAAGGGTTACCTGGGGGGCGATCAAGGGGGTTAAACCTTTATTAGATAATATATTGGGGTACCTGACGCTATAAAAACATGCGGCGAACCTAAAAAAAATTACTGGCTAAGATCTGCATCACCGACACTAAGACAGCGTTTAGAAAAACAATTGCTTAGCGACAGTGGTGATAGGGGGTGAAAGGGTTACCTGGGGGGCGATCAAGGGGGTTAAACCTTTATTAGATAATATATTGGGGTACCTGACGCTATAAAAACCTGCGGCGAACCTAAAAAAAATTACCGGCTACTGATCTGCATCACAGACACTAAGACAGCGTTTAGAAAAACGATCGCTTAGTGATAGTGGTGATAGGGGGTGAAAGGGTTACCTGGGGGGCGATCAAGGGGGTTAAACCTTTATTAGATAATATATTGGGGTACCCGACGCTATAAAAACCTGCGGCGAACCTAAAAAAAATTACTGGCTGCCGATCGGCATCACTGACGCTAAGACAGCGGTCAGAAAAATTATCGCTAAGCGACAGTGGTGATAGGGGGTGAAAGGGTTATCTGGGGGGTGATCAGGGGGTTAAACCTTTATTAGGGGGGGTTAGGGGGCTACACTGGACCTAAGACTAAACTTTGGTGACACTTTTACAGTCACAAATGTCACTGATTGCAGTGATCACTAAATAAATGGTCACTGCAATCAGTGACACTGTGACTGGGGGCTGGGGGGTGATCTGGGGGGTGATCTGGGGTGTCTGGGGGGGCCTGGGGGGGCGATTTATGTCCCTATGTGTCCTGGTGTCAGTGTAGTGTTGTGTGCACTGACCTGATATCTTCTCTTGTACGGCGCTCGGTATATGTGAGCGCCGCACCAGAGATGACATCACTTCCTCCTGCTCCCTCTGTCTGACACAGACAGAGGGGGCATTTCTATTCGCCGGGAGCGATCGCGAGGGGGTGGCCAGAAACGAATGGCTGCCCCCTCATCCCGGAACGCTCCCGGACACTTAGCCACCGCTCACTGTATAGAAGGGGGGTCCGATTGGACCCCCCAACTGTACAAAGGCAATCACGTACACTCTACGTGATTGTGCCTGTCGGTGCCATTCTGCCGACGTATATATACAGTGAGCGGTCGTTAAGTGGTTAATAGAAATTAAAAAAATGAAAATAGCTGAAGGGTCTGGCCTGGTTAATGGCAAGAAAACCATTAACATGTATTGATTCTAAATGTTTTATCTAAGCACTGGCAGGGTAGAGGGGCACAATTGCTGGGCTCTAGGGATGAGCTTCGAGTTCGACTAGAACATCGGCTGTTCGCTCGTTCGCCGAATTTCGAACATTATGGGCCGTTTGCGCCAAATTCGAGTAGCGCGTCACGGCCCATAATTTACTGCGTCATTGCAGTGCATTGCTGGCTGATGATTGGCCAAGCATGCACTATGACCCGCATGCTTTGGCCAATCACAGCGCCGTCAGCACGGAGAGCCATAATTAATTTCAGTTAGATAGAGCAGGCAGGCGATTCAGGTAGCTGCAGTCAGTGTATTTAGTATATATATATATGCATCCCAGGAGTTGTATATATATATATATATATATATATATATATATATATATATATTTACACTGTATTCAGTTTAGCTAGATCTCACTTTAGAGTGTTCCTGTTATTCTCTCTGCAGTATATTAAGTCAGTGTACAGTATACTGGGCTCAGTGTGCAGGTAAAGCTGACTGCAGAACATCCCTGTTCTCTTCCTAATAATATAGGCAGGCAGTTGATTGAGCTAAGCTGCAGTATATTAAGACAGTGTACTGTATACTGGGCACAGTGTGCAGGTAAAGATGACTTATATACAAACAAGTGTAGCGCTGGATAATAAAGTGTGCAAAAATACGAAAATTAGGAAATTGTGCAAAGTCCAAATAACATGACATTCTTAGTAAAATATGTGAACAGTTCAAGTGTGAGTGTCCGGTGAAGAACAACACTGTAGAGACATATGTGAAATCACTCAAATCTTGTGCAGCCCACCACCTCAGGTAGAAATAAAGGCTTACCAAAAAGCCTGCGACCACCCTTATTCAGGGGGGTCAGACAAGGCTTAGCAGAGTGGTGTCCTCACTGGATCATAGGATGTTCCTTCCATATGCGGTCAGCTGTAAGCGTTGAGCCCGTGATCACAAGCAGACATCCAAGAGGCAATACATACACATCAGTGTGTATACTCTTCCATGGGTGCGGGGGCAGGTGTCCGGTGGATAACCAGTAAGTTGATCAAAACGAAAAACAAAAAGAGATTCAATAGTGTAGAATTTCCTCCAAAGTTTTATTAAAAGGTACCAAAAATGGGACCAACTCCTCATACAAATAAAAGCTCCTTGCAGGGATAAAAAACGGCTCTCAGCCAGTATCAAAATAGTTCCAGTTCGCGCATGCGCAGTGCGTGTACATGGCGACCCTATGACCGTTTTGACATAACTGACGTCGTCAGGGGTACACGCATGCGTACGCACGCGTATGCGCTTTATATTCATACAGTGGTGCGGGGAAGCGCTCCCATTGGTTGCATGAAAAAACGACACTAAAAGCTGATTTGATGGATTCTGATGGTTGTTACTACTAAAACAAAAACCTACTGGTCATTACAATGAATAACTCGGTGTTGACATCTTGTGGGCAAAAATGTTACTGCACCGTAAAGATGAATTAAAGGAAGTAATGCAGTAAATGACTCAGCATTGAAATCCTATGGACAAAATGACTCAGCATTCAAATCCTATGGGCAAAAAATGACACTGCTCCACAAGGATATATACAAATGCCATTGTGTGGACAAATAAAGTGTTTTAAAGTTATTATGGCCTCAATGCCAATAAAACAATCAATGATTGAAGGGTGCACTCCACCGCACCACCAATCAATAAGAGACCATGATACTGAGGAAAATTAAATTACCCTACAGATCATTCAAATTCTTAAAATCCCGTAAAAAATAACAATGTATAAATTAAAACATTATTATAGAAACATATTTATAAAGAAAAAAAAGGGAAGGGAGAGAGGATCTCCAATTCATGACATAAAGATAAATAAAAACAGATCCTATGTTCCCAGAAAAACGGGTCATAACCCATAAATTACTCCTCCCAGTTGAAAGGGACATCAGCTATTATTGATGAAACAGTTGACGTCCCATTCATCATTCAAACCGCCAGGGACATGACATTCAAGCTTGTATATCCAACTGGTCTCGGATCTGGATATACTCCTCTTACCATTCCCACCCCGCCAGTGTGGTAAATATTTTTACAGGGCCATGAAGGTGGTACCTTTGGGATCTCTATTGAGTATGAGATCATAATGCTTGGAAACATTATGTTTGTCAAAGCCACTCTTAATATTTGCAATATGTTCCCCCAGCCTCACTTGTAGCTTTCGGATGGTACGCCCCACATTCTCCAGCCCACATGGGCACCTTAAAAGGTATACAACGCACTTAGTGGTACATGTCATGAAGGATTTAATAGGGTATGTGGTACCTGTACCTGTAGATGTAAACTCAGTGTATCTTCTCCCCTGAAGTGCATTTATCTAGCAAACTTTGTACATCCTACAGGGATAGAAACCTTTCAAATCTCCCAAAAAAGTAGGACATGTAGGCAGGTCAGGGACGTTTGGTGCTATAGAGTGCCTGAGATTAGAGGCACCTCTAAATAGCATCCGGGTGTTACCCGACAGTAGTGGTCCTAGGACACGATCATTTGGTGGTTAGAAAAGCTAATCCAAAATCCTCTCTGTTCTTTACTGCAGGAGGTTTGTCACCCAAGAGCGTTTAGCGGTCTCTGATTCCTATCTCAGTAATAAGGGAATCCATAGCCATGTTGTCATAGCCCTTGGCTACAAATCTAGATTTAAGAATGAAGGCCTCACTATGATACTCCTCTAGATCAGTGCAATTACGCCATAGGCGCAAAAATTGGCCTTTAGGGACTGCCGACACCCAGGAATGGTGACTGCAGGCCATTCCTTGTGTACCTATTCCTTTCCAATACATCAAATACAGTATGTCTGGAAGGCCAACAAGGAGAGGCAGACACTCACAGGCCAATAAAAGAGGGCAAGCAAGCTCTGTGTCTAGAGGCAACAGTGCTGGTCGTGGATATGGTGCATCCTCATTAGCACGTGGCCATGGGGCACGCTTGTCCTTTTTTTTGGCAGCTGGCCATGTTGAGCCGCAACATGCAGAAGAGTTGGTAGAGTGGATGACCAAGCCACCCTCATCATCCTCATCCTCTGTCACCCAGGCTACCTTGGCTGCCAATGCAGGTGCCAAAGCGGCCTATTCCATTGGCTCGAGGTCATCAGTTACTCCTTCCCTATCCCCAGCATCATGCACGGAGGAGTCTCCCGAACTGTCCGACCATAGTGTTGGGTACATGCTGCAGGAGGATGCACAGCGTTTTGAAGGCTCCGATGATGGTACTCAGCTTGAGGAAGGCAGTAACGTATGCCCAGTCAGAGAGGGTGCCCAAGAAGGACAACAAACTGCCAGTCATGTTCCCCCAGCTGCAGCATACTGCCAGGTTTGCTCCAGTGACGAGGAGGGAGGGGATGATGAGGTCACTGATTCTACGTGGGTGCCTAATAGGAGAGAGGAGGGGGAGGAGGAGGAGGGGGAAGCACATCAACGAGGCAGGATGCCCTCCAGGAGCCATCTTAAGGGCAGCCAACGGATTGTATCACACCGCAGAGCTCCGCATGTGCAGGGCGTTTTTCCAAAAGTTCTTTGGTGTAGGCCTTTATTCAGACGTGTGCAGCAGATCGCACGGTTGCTATTTGTAACATATGTCTGAAGCGTATCAAGTGTGGCCAAAACAGCAGCCGCTTGGGCACCACATGTTTGACCAGACATATGTCGACCTGCCATGCAGTCCGTTGGCAAGCGTACATAAAAGACCCACACCAAAGATTAAAGCGGATCTCTCCTTGCTCCTCATCAGCTGGGATCCCCAACCCCACTATACCTTCAGTCCTCTCAGAAACCTGCACTGAGAGGCATGAAGGTGTAGAATTAGGTGTGCCACTGCCAAGTCCTTGTGGGTAATCTGCTATCGGTACACCAACGTCCGATTGTACCAGGCAAATTTCCCTGCCCCAGTTGCTACACCGGCGAAAGAAATTCACTCTCAGCCATCCACATGCCCAGCGGTTGAATGCTAGCTTGGCTTAATTGCTAGCACTTCAACTGCTGCCTTTTCAGTTGGTAGACTCTGCCCCCTTCCGTGAGTTTGTGGAATGTGCGGTACCTCAGTTGCAGGTTCCCAAACGCCACTTTTTTTCACAGAAGGCGATTCCGGCTCTCTACCAACATGTGGTAGGCAATGTCTTGGCCTCGCTGGACAGGGTGGTCCGTGGTAAGGTGCATATTACCGCTGACTCATGGTCCAGCAGGCATGGACAGGGATGTTACCTGTCTTTCACGACCCACTGGATGACTCTGCTGGCAGCTGGGAAGGATGCAGGACAGGGTGCAGTAGTGTTGGAGGTTGTTCTGCCACCACGCCTCCAAAATGCTACTAGTGGTGATTCTGACACACCTCTCTCCTCCACCCCCTCCTCTTCTTCTTCCTCCAGGGCCTCTTCCTGTGCTGATTTGTCCTCGGAACCAGCGGTGCTCCGTAGGCGTTCAAGGGGCTACGCAAGTACGCAGGCAAAAAGATGCCATGCGGTGCTTGAGCTTGTGTGCTTGGGGGACAGGAGCAACACTGGGGCAGAGATTCTGTCAGCTCTGCAGGGGCAGGCTCAGAGGTGGTTGACACCACGCCAGCTTAAGCCAGGAATGGTGGTTTGCGACAATGGCACCACCTCCTCTCCGCCCTCCGACAGGGACAGCTTACCCATGTGCCATGTTTGGCTCACGTCCTTAACTTGGTGGTGCAGCTGTTCTTGGGCAGGTACCCGGGTTTACAGGATGTCCTGAGGCTGGCCAGGAAAGTCTGTGTGTATTTCCGCCAGTCATATAATGCCAGTGCTCAGCTGGCTGACCTCCAAAAGGAATTTAATCTGCCCAAGGACCGCCTAATCTGTGACATGCCCACCAGGTGGAACTCAACGTTGGCCATGCTGCACCGGCTGCACACGCAGCAGTGGGCCATCAATGAGTACCTGTGTGACTATGGCACCAGGACAGGGTCAGGGGAGCTTGTTATTTTTTTGCCACGCCAGTGGGTCATGATCAGGGATGCATGCACTGTCCTGTTACCATTTGAGGAGGCCACGAGGATGGTGAGCAGTGACAGTACATGCATCAGTGATACTGTCCCTCTTGTCCACCTGTTGGAGCACGCGCTGTGTGGAATAATTGACAGGGTACTTGAGGCAGAACAGAGGGAGGAAGAGGAGGACTTCCTTACCTCTCAAGGCCCCCTTTATCCAGACAGTGTTCCTGCGGGCCCGCCGATCACACATGAAGAGGACGAGGAGGAGGAGGATTGTGTCAGCATGGAGGTGGAGCCTAGCACTCAGCATCAGCAGCAGTCTTCAAGGGATCATTTACAGTCCCCAGAAAACCATGGACTTGTACGTGGCTGGGAGGAGGTGGCTGCAGATCATGTCGTCCTTAGTGACCCAGAGGACTTCTGACCGAATGCCTCAGCAAACCTACGCTGCATGGCCTCCCTGATCCTGCAAAGCCTGCGAAAGGATCTTTGTATTCGTGGTATCAAGGAGAGGCATCATTACTGGCTGGCAACCCTCCTTGATCCACGTTACAAGGGTAAGGTTGCGGACCTTATCCAGCCGTCGCAGAGGGAGCAGAGGATGAAACATCTTCGGGAGGCCTTGCGGAAAGGTTTGTGCAACGTGTTTCCAGAGCCTGGGAGGTTACAAATTCCTGGTCCTGGACAATGTGTTGCTGAGGCTTCGGTCAGTCACAGAAGTAGTGGTGGAGGAGGTGGTCGTCTGACCGATGCGTTCAGACAATTTTTTAGTCCGCAGCCACAAGGTATGATCGGTTCCAGCAACCATCGCCAGCGTCTGATTCACGTGGTGCAGGAATACCTAGGGGCAAGATCAGACTTGGACACCTTTCCCACCGAAAATCCTCTGGGTTACTGGGTCTTGAGGATGGATCACTGGCCAGAGCTTGCACAGTATGCAATTGAGCTACTGGCCTGTCCTGCATCCAGCGTTCTTTCGGAACGCACATTCAGTGCTGCTGGAGGCTTTGTAACGGATCACAGGGTGCGCCTGTCCACCGACTGACCTTCATAAAAATGAATCAGTCTTGGATCACCAGCTACCAAGCACCTGATGCTGATGTAACCGAATAATTTTTTTTTTGAATGTGAGGTCCCTTCAAGACTGCCTATGCTGGTGCTGAGTGACTATCCTCTTCCTCCTCAATGTTCATGTTGATAGCTTGTAAGAAAATTGTTGGTTCTGGGCACCGCCACCAGTGGCTAAGGCCCAATTTTTCTGCCCCTGTTTAACAGGGGCGTGTAATTACAATTTTTGCTGCAATACTTTGCAGCAGGGCTCATTCCTGCGCTCCAACTATAGTATCTCTTAGGGGTTGCAGTGTTGCTGCACCAGCACCAGTGCCTAAGGCCCAATTTTTCTGCCCCTGTTCAACAGGGGCATGTATTTACAATTCTTGATCTAATATTTCACAGCAGGGCCCATTCCTGCGCCCACCAAGAGTAACTGTGAGGACTTACAGTGTTGTGGCAACACCACCACCAAAGGCCCAATTTTTCTGCCCCTGTTCAACGGGTGCATGTAATTACAATTCTTGATATAATATTTCTCAGCAGGGCCCATTCCAGTGCCCACCAAGAGTAACTGTGAGCACTTAAAGTGTTGTGGCACCAGTACCACCACCAGCACCACCACCAAAGGCCCAATTTTTCTGCCACTGCTCAACAATGGCATGTATTTACAATTCTTGATATAATAGTTCACAGCAGGCCATTCCAGCTCCCACCAAGAGAAACTGTGAGGGCTTACAGTGTTGTGACAACACCAACACCTAAGGCCCAAATTTCTGCAGAGTACATAGGGCAGGCCACATCTTTCAAACATCCGACTTTTAAATGACTCCTACTTATAAACGGAGGGAGACAACAGGAAGTGAGAGGAAATCTACCCCTAGGAAGGGAAATTCTCTCCTGTAAGAGTTAATATGGGGAAAAAGCTGTCTCCTCTCCACTGATGCTTTATCACCAATCCTTGTTTCCCTAAAAAACCTAAATTTTAAAAATCCAATTGTCATTGGGACAGAAAGTGAGGTGAAATCTTCTGAACAGGTGCACAGACAGCAAAACAAATGTTACAGGGGTGATAACCCTTCCCCATGTTTTCCCAAAAGCTTAAAAATTATATTTCTAAAGGAATAAAAGTCATTTAAAACTGCTTGCGGCTTTAATGTAATGTGTGGTCCCGGCAATATGGATGAAAATCATTGAGAAAAACAGCATGGGTACCCCCCCAGCCCATTATCAGCCCATTTGGGTCTTGTATGGATATTAAGGGGAACCCCACACCCAAATTAAAAAAAGGAAAGGTGTGGGGCCCCCAGGCCCTATATACTCTGAACAGCAGTATACAGGCGGTGCAAACAAGTCAGGGACTGTAGGTTTGTTCTTAAGTAGAATCTGTTTGTAATTTTGAACTGGTACATCTTTAAAGTGTAGCTCCAGCCAAAAAATCTATTTTGTGCAGGGACAGTTCTAAACACAGGAAACACGCGCTACTTTACAGGCATACTATAGGCACCCCCCAGGCACGATATTTAAAGGAATATTTCACTTTTATTTTTTCACTTTAAGCATCATTAAAATCACTGCTCCCGAAAAAACTGCTGTTTTTAAAACTTTTTTTGCATTGATATATGTACCCTGGGGCAGGACCCGGGTCCCCAAGACCTTTTTAGGACAATAACTTGCATATTAGCCTTTAAAACTCGCACTTTTGATTTTTGACGTTCGAGTCCCATAGACTTTAACGGTGTTCGAAAGTTTGCACGAACTTTCGGTCTGTTCGCATGTTCTGGATGCGAACCAAACCGGGGGGTTTTCGGCTCATCCCTACTGGGCTCTGGTTTGGGCATCAGTTGACCTTAACCATCCTTGCAGGTTGGCCAAGGACGATGGGGAATCTGAGCATCAAAAGGGAGTGAGGTGATTGGAGGACCTGCCCTGTGGAAGAAAACTGACAAAATGAACAAAGAACATCTTTAATAATGAACAGAACTTATTGGTTAACCTGGCACAGCAAATGGGCCCTCCTCACTTATCAAGGCCAGCGGAGAAATAGAAGATGACCATGTGTGCGATGTAGAATGTCTCATAATTCATATGTTCATTTAAAGATATCATGAGAATAGAGGGCAGTAGCCATTACTGTCCTCTCGTTCTGAAATAGGATTTTTTGTACTCACCGTAAAATCCTTTTCTCTGTCGTCCATGGACGGACACAGCTCCTTAAATCTTGACAAAGTGGGTTATGTTCCGTCTATTAGGAGAGGAGTAGGCAGAACATGTTAGTTATCTTAAAACATGTAACTTTAACAGAGTTGAACAGCGGTTCCTCCGGTCATAACCCTTCACCCTGCAGCATGCAGCTCAGTTCGTCAAAAAGCAGTACAAACTTAAAAAGGAGGGGTGGGTGCTGTGTCCGTCCATTTACGGTGAGTACAAAAAATCCTATTTTCTCTTTTCGTCCATGGACGGACACAGCTCCTTAAATCTTGAAAAGGTGGGACATCCCCAAGCAGTGTCAGAAAAAAACCAGGGGTGGGAACAGCAACCAAAAGAAGACTTAACTTCACCCCAAACAAACAGAGCTCCTCAACGGAGGAGTTGCAACCTCAAACAGCCACCTGCAAAACCTTGCGGCCAAAGGAAGCATCCGAAGATGCACTCACATTAACCTTGTAAAACTTTGAGAAAGTGTGAGTAGACGACCAGGTCGCCGCCTTACACACCTGTGAGACAGGTGCCTGATGTCGGAAATCCCAGGAGGCACCAATTGCCCTGGTCGAATGCGCCGTGATAGGAAAGGGAGGTGCCCGCCACTTAAGGGCATAGGCCTGGATGACGGTCTGCCTGATCCACCTAGAAATGGTGGCCAACGAGACCGCCAGGCCCTTCTATGGACCAGACACCGACACGAACAGTGAGTCAGACTTCCGGAACAGAGCCGTAGCAGACAGGTACACCCGTAGGGCATGTACCATGTCTAAAGTATGTAGCGCAACCTCCTTGGGATGCGACGGCCGAGGACACAAGGATGGAAGTACAATGTCCTTGTTTAGGTGAAAGAAAGGCCGAAACCACCTTAGGAAGGAAGGAAGGCTGCGGGCGTAGCACCGCTTTATCCTTATGGAGGACCAAGTAAGGTGACTTGCAAGACAAGGCCACCAATTCAGAAACCCTTCTGACTGATGTAATGGCAACTAGAAAGGCAACTTTCTGAGAAAGCGTTAAGAGATGAATCTCCCTGATGTTCTCAAAGGGAGATTCCTGAAGTACTGAGAGCACTAGATTCAAGTCCCATGGAGGAAGCGGTGGTCTAATCGGGGGAACCACGTGTCGGACCCCCTGCACAAACGTTCTTACCAGTGAGTGAGCCGCCAGGGGTCGTTGGAAGAAGACAGCCAAGGCTGAAATCTGCCCCTTAATATTGCTTAAGGCAAGTTTCTGATCCACTCCGCGCTGTAAAAACAGCAGGATCCGAGAAACCGAATATGCCCGCGGGCGCCAATCTGTCTCTTCACACATAGAGATGTATGCCTTCCAAGTGCGATGGTAGATCTTCCGGGAAGATGATTTTCAGGCCCTCAACATGGTGGAGATTACTGAATCTGACAGTCCACGGTCCCTTAGTACCTGGCGTTCAATAGCCATGCCGTTAAAGCCAGCGTCTGTAAAGCAGGATGAAGTATGGGACCTTGAGACAGAAGGTCCTCCTGCAATGGCAGATGCCAGGGAGCGTCTACTATCAGTCTCACGAGGTCGGCGTACCAGGGACGCTGGGGCCAGTCTGGGGGCAATTATAATCACCGGAATCCCCTCGGCCTCCACTCTGCGGAGCAGACAAAGAAGCAATTTCATTGGGGGAAAGGCATAAATTAGCCGATGGAACCACCAACGCGTCTGACGCGTCTGCCCAGGGATCCCTGGACCTGGCCACAAACCTCGACGCCTTGCGATTGAGTCAAGAGGCCACATCTGGTGTGCCCCATTTCTGACAAAGGATTTGAAACACCTCCGAGTGTAGCGACCATTCCCCTTGGTCCAGCATCTGGCGACTCAGATAGTCCGCTTGCCAGTTTTCCACGCTCGGAATGTAAACTGCTGATAGAGCCGGCACGCTCCTTTCGGCCCATCTTAGGATGTGAGCGACCTCTGATGCTGCGGCCGAGCTCCTTGTTCTTCCCTGATGGTTGACATAAGCCACCGCTGTGTTGTTGTCCGACTGTATCCTGACCGGACGCCCTTGAAGTCTCTGCGACCACTTGGAGAGGCACAGTCTGATCGCTCGAAGTTCAAGGACATTGATCGGTAGGAGAGATTCTTCTGGAGTCCAGTGACCCTGGGCCAACTGAACCCCCCAGACTCTCCCCCAACCTGGTCAGGCTGGCGTCCATCGTGATCACCGTCCAGTGGAAGGGAAGGAAAGACTTCCCAGACCGAAGTGCCGGAAATGTCAGCCACAAAGTCAGAGAGGCCCTGACTAGGTCACTCACCTGAATCTGATGATCCAGGGACAATGGGGAGTTGTTCCATTTGGATATAATCTCCTTCTGCAGCACCCGAGTATGGGATTGGGCATACGGTACTGCCTCGAAGGAGGCTACCATGAGGCCCAGGACTCTCATGCAGAAACTGAGGGACGACCATTTGCGGGATGTCAACAACCTTCCTGCAGTCTGGAGCATCTGCAACTTCTCTGGAGGGAGAAAAACTCTCGCCTCCGATGAGGCCAGAATCAGCCCCAGGTATTCTAGGCGCTGAGTCGGAGCCAACACTGACTCCTGGAGGTTCAGTATCCATCCAAAGTCTTGGAGAGTCTGAGTGGCTATAGACACGTCCTCCTCTGATTCTGAACTGGAAGCAGCTCTCAGAAGAAGATCGTCTAAGCAACCTATGACAGCAATGCCTCGCTGTCTGAGCAAAGCTAGAATCGGGGTGAGCACCTTGGTGAAAACTCTTGGTGCTGACGCCAGGCCAAAGGAGAGAGCCTCGAACTGATAGTGGTCCTCCCCGACCGCAAAACGCAGAAACCTCCGGTGTCTGTCACATATGGGGATATGCAAGTACGCGTCCTTGATGTCCAGGGACACCAGAAAGTCCCCAGGATGGAGAACAGCTACCACCGACCGAATTGATTCCATCCTGAATTTCCGAACCTTCACAAAGGCATTGAGGGCCTTGAGGTCTAGGATTGGACGAACTCTGTCCTTCTTTGGGACCACAAACAGATTTGAGTAGAATCCCTGAAACCTGTCCTGCCGCGGTACGGGTATGATTACCCCGCGCCTTAACAAGTCCTGAACTGCCCCAGTCAGGGCAGCCCGCCGAGATGGTAGGAGAGGAAGATTTGAGGGAAAGAATCTGTTTGGTGGACAAGAAAGAAATTCGATCTTGTACCCTGAAGTGATCACTTCGCAAACCCACTGGTCGGAAAGCAGGGAGGTCCAGTGAGCTGTAAACTTGCGATGACGTCCCCCCCACCCAAACATCGGGTGGGGGCAAGACTTAATGCGGAAGTGGACCTGTTTGTGGGCTTGGATTGCTTGCGCACCCAGGGATGCTTCTGTCCCCCAGCTGAAGCTTTATTGGCTTGAGAGGGTCTGCTAGTGAGCCCCGACTGACGAAAATAGCGCTTTTGTGGGGGGAGGGAAGGCCCCTGTTTACGGG
Source organism: Rana muscosa (assembly GCA_029206835.1). Classification (NCBI taxonomy): domain Eukaryota; kingdom Metazoa; phylum Chordata; class Amphibia; order Anura; family Ranidae; genus Rana; species Rana muscosa. The sequence goes on along the minus strand of CM055116.1, from coordinate 77,274,128 downwards.
GCGGCCCTTTACCCTTGGTGGACTGAGTAAGTGTAAGTAAGTGTAAGTGTAAGTGTGCTCTTACCTCCAGTGACATCATTAATAATGTCGTCCAGTGAGGCACCAAAGAGCCTCCCACTTTTGAAAGGCAAATCTGTCAGAGCTTTCTTAGAAGCTTGGTCTGCGGACCAGCATTTTAGCCATATCAGGCGGCGCAAGACCACCACGGATACAGAGGCCCTGGAAATTAAGGGAGTCGCATCCAGGATTGCATCACATACATACACCAGACCCTGCACCTGCTGGTCGGCCAGTGTAACAATTTCTTGTGGGAGCTGATGCTCCTCTACTGCCTGATGCAAAAGTTTAGCCCATTCAGTGAGTGTCTGAGACACCAAAGTTGCAGCCACTAACGGCCGCAATGCTGACCCCAGCGTGGCAAACACGGTCCGAGTCACCGATTCAGATCTCCAATCAGTATGGTCCTTAAAGGCTCCACCGGGATAGTGGTTAACAACAGGGGGAGAAGCCCATTTTTTCAAAAGGCTCTCTTCAAAGGGGTAACGGACCGCCATGCGCTGAGGGACCACAAAGGACCTTTGCGGTCGTTCCCATTCCTTATCTATGAATCTGTCAAAGAAATCAATATAAGGAAAAACCTTTACAGAGCGGGTTGTTTTGTGTGACCCAAAAGGGACTGACACCCCAGTGGATGTCCCAACAGCATCTTCAAGCTTAAGGGTGTCCCTTACTGCATTGATAAGTGCTCCCACAAGTGCTCTGTCCTGGACTGACCCGGACGAGGAGTCCTACTCAGTGCCCGGACGGTCCTGGTCCATGTCCTCTGACGCCTCAGAACAGAGGTCCTGTGCTGCAGCCAGGCCCGAGTCAGAGCATTCCCCAGGAGATCGCGGGGGGAGGGGGCGCTTTTTACTCCCTATACGCCCGCATACCACTTCCACCCTGGCAACAAATGACTCCAGGACTGCCGACAAATTGTCCATGGTAACCGCAGGTGCAGGGGCACCAGTTGCTGCCACCGGAATGTCTGGGGAAGAAATACCAGCTTCAGATTCCATTCTGACCCACTGACAATCCTTAGGAACTAAGTCAAGACAAAAAAAGTTGCTTGTCCGCCTGCCTCACACACTGCGTGTGACTGAGGTGTTCTGTAAGGTAAATAGCGCTATTCGTGCCGTTCAGGGAGCCTCCAACACTAGAGGCTAAGCCATACAGTGAAAACCACATCCAAAATGGCTGCTGGACACTTTAGGGGAAAAAAGGCACGGACTACAAGAAAATGGCCGCCCGTAATGAAGACCTGCACCACAGCGCGGCCACAACAAAATGGCCGCCAATGAAAATTTTCAATGTTAAATGAAAACCAACAGAAAATGGCGCAAGCGCTACCAAAAATGGCGCCCGAGCATGAGGTGGATGAGAAGGCTGCAGGGACACCTAACGGAGGCCCCCCCAGAAACCATGGCACCCTCACAGAAGTGGACCCTGACAGCTCAACCGGGTACGGAAACCCCTACAGGTACACCCCGTCGATGCAGTAGGCCCCGCACTGGGGAGGAGGAAAGAGGAGGGGGACAGAGGGAGGGAAAGGGAGGACAGGGGACTCCCTACTGACCCTCTAGGAAGCCCAGCTGTTCCAAACTGACACAAAACAGGAGGAACTGTACTTACCCGTCCACGCGTGGACATGCTGGTGCATTCCAGACAGACTCACCGCCGGACATACGGAGTGGCTGTCGGCCATGGCTCACTGTGACTGAACCCTGAGTAGGTCAGTCATATGTGGGCCCCGGAGCAAAAAAACTCACCGGCCACCAATGGAGCAACGGGGCATGTCGTGGCCGACCCAGCGCTCAGCTAAGGTCTGCTCATGCTCCATGGCCGGACTGGGGAGACTACCAGGATCTATAATATCCAGCTTGTCACCCAGCCGGCACTTGATAGAAGATCACAGGATCAAAAAATAAAATAATAAAATAATAAAAAGTTAAAATATCTGTAGGACTCTGGGCCCAAGGGGAGCCAGGTCCATCTCCTCTACTAGGTAGAAAAAAACTGAGCTGCATGGTGCAGGGTGAGGGGTTATGACCAGAGGGACAGCCCCCTGGGTGGGGCTGTTCAACTCTGTTAAAGTTACATGTTTTAAGATAACTAACATGTTCTGCCTAGTCCTCTCGTAATAGATGGAACATAACCCACTTTGTCAAGATTTAAGTAGCTGTTCAATACTTTGGATCACTAATCAAAAAAAAGTATTCAGATAAGGACATTCCTTATCTGAAGATCACAATCTAATCCGTTTGCCTCTCCACCTCATCCAGTCAAAATAGGCCTTTTATTCACTGAAAAAAATACAAGGCTCCTCCTGAGTGGTAGAGTTTTTGGAGCAAGCGAAACTCTTTATTTAGTACACTGAGGAGTCATTTCTGGAACACCCACTGGAAGAGGACACTGTTTCCTATACATAGCATAGACTACAACACTAAATTACAGATTCAACATCAGCCACATGGAGGTGGCATCTGCATATTTTGTTTGGGCCAAGCTGGCCGAAGGTAGGTGTATAAACGGTTCCTATTCCTGGAGGTCATCTTTAACTGTTAAATTTGTCCTGGACTTGGAGTCATCAATGAGCTCTGCTCAGGAAAAGCTAAACCTACTCCACAGTCTGCTGTTCAGGTTTCATAAAAGTGTCCAGTAGTGATTAGACAAATCTAAAAAAATAAAAAAAAATACATTATGTATTTTTGAACTAGTGCTTAGCTGCTGTAGACATCAACCCCACGGTGTCCATAACACACACTCACCAGACACTTTATTATTAGGTACACCTTGCTAGTACCGGGTTGGACCCCCTTTTGTCTTCAGAACTGCTTTAATTCTTTGTGGCATAGATTCAAAAAGATGTTGGAAACATTCCTCAGAGATTTTGGTCCATAGTGACATGATAACATCACGCAGTTGCTGCAGATTTGTCAGCTGCACATCCATGATGCGAATCTCCCTTTCCACCACATCCCAAAGGTGCTCTATTGGATGAGATCTGGTGATTGTGGAGGCCATTGAAGTGCAGTGACCTCATTGTCATGATCAAGAAACCAGTGGTGAGATGATTTGTGCTTTGTGACATGGTGCATTATCCTGCTGGAAGGAGCCATCAGAAGATGGGTACACTGTAGTCATAAAGGGATGGACATGGTCAGCAACAATACTCAGGTAGGCCGTAGCATTTAAACGATCCTCAATTGGTACTAAGGGGCCCAAAGTGTGCCAAGAAAATATCCTCCACACCATTACACCACCACCAGCCTGAACCGGTGATACAAGGCAGGATGTATTCATGCTTTCATGTTGTTTACACCAAATTCTGACCCCACCATCTGAATGTTGCAGCTGAAATCGAGACTCATCAGACCAGGCAACATTTTTTCAATCTTCTTTGGTCCAATTTTTGTGCAAATTGTAGCCTCAGTTTCCTGCTCTTAGCTGACAGGAGTGGCACAAGGTGTGGTCTTCTGCTGCTGTAGCCCATCTGCTTCAAGGTTTGATGTTATGTGCATTCAGAGATGGTATTCTGCACACCTTGGTTGTAATGAGTGGTTATTTGAGTTGTTGTTGCCTTTCTATCATCTCAAACCAGTCTGCCCATTCTCCTCTGACATCAACATGGCATTTTCTTCCACCCAACTGCTGCCCACTGGCTATTTTCTCTTTTTCGGAGCATTCTCTTTAACCACTTCAGGCCCGGAAAAATTTACCCCCTTCCTGACCAGAGCACTTTTTGCTTGGTCGTGCGATGCTTTACCCAAACAAAATTGACGTCTTTTTATTCCCACAAATAGAAATTTATTTTGGTGGTATTTGATCACCTCTGTGTTTTTTTTTTTTTTGCGCTATAAACAAAAAAAGAGCGACAATTTTGAAAAAAAAGCAATATTTTTGACTTTTTGCTATAATAAATATCCCCAAAATATATAACATTTTTTTTTCCTCAGTTTAGGCCGATACGTATTCTTCTACATATTATTGGTAAAAAAAATGCAATAAGCGTATATTGATTGGTTTGCCCAAAAGTTATAGCGTCTACAAAATAGGGAAAAGATTTATGGCATTTTTTTTTTACTAGTAATGGCGGCGATCTGCGATTTTTATCGTGACTGCGACATTATGGCGGACACATCGGACACTTTTGACACTATTTTGGGACCGTTGTCATTTATACAGCGATTAGTACTATAAAAATGCACTGATTACTGTAAAAATGACACTGGCAGGGAAGGGGTTAACCACTAGGGAGTGATCAAGGGGTTAAGTGTGTCCTAGGGAGTGATTCTAACTGTGGGGGGGGGGGGGGTGGGCTACAACTGACATGACAGAGATCACTGCTCCCGATGACAGGGAGCAGTAGATCTCTGTCCTGTCACTAGGCAAAACAGGGAAATGCCGTTCTGCCTCTCCGTGTAACGATCGCGGGACACTGGTGAACATTGAGTTTGTGGGGCCCGCGGGCATGGTCAGGGAGAGCGTGGCGGGCGCGCTCGCGCGCCTGCCGCACAGCTTTTTAAAGGGGACGTACCTGTACGCCCATTTGCCCACCGCTGCCATTGTGCCGAAGTATATCGGCGTGCAGTGGTCGGCAAGTGGTTAAACCATAGAGATGGTTGTGCGTGAAAATCCCAGTAGATCAGCAGTTATATAAATACTCAGGCCAGCCCGTCTGGCACCAACAACCATGCCACGTTCAAAGTCACTTAACCACTTGAGGACCGCCGCACGCCAATGTACGTCAGCAGAATGGCATGGCTGGGCACATGGGCGTACAGGTACCTCCCCTTTAAGAGCCCAGCCGTGGGTGCGCTCGCGACCCGGTCCTCTTCTCCGTGACCGTCCCCGCGGGAACAGCGGACCCGATCACCACCGGTGTCCCGCGATCGGGTCCCAGAGAGGAAGAACGGGGAGAGGTAAGTGTAAACAAACCTCTCCCCGTGCTTCCTAGTGAGCCTGTCATAGGGAACGACGATCAGTGACGTCACACGCTAAGCCACGCCCCCCCCACAGTAAGTAAAACACATCAGGGCACACTTAACCCCTACAGCGCCCCCTCCTGGTTAACCCCTAAACTGCCAGTGTCATTTTCACAGTAACCAGTGCATTTTTATAGCACTGATCGCTGTGAAAATGACAATGGTCCCAAAAACGTGTCAAAAGTGTCCGATGTGTCCGCCATAATGTCGCAGTCATGAAAAAAATCACTGATCGCTGCCATTACTAGTAAAAAAATTTTTTTTTATAAAAATGCCATAAAACTATCCCCTATTTTGTAAATGCTCTAACTTTTGCGCAAACCAATCAATAAACGCTTATTGCGATTTTTTTTTTTTTTACAAAAAATATGTAGAAGAATACGTATCGGCCTAAACTGAGGAAAAACTATGTTTTTTTATATATTTTTTGCGGATATTTATTATAGAAAAAAGTAAAAAATATTGAATTTTTTTCAAAATTGTCGCTCTATTTTTGTTTATAGCGCAAAAAATAAAAACCGCAGAGGTGATCAAATACCACCAAAAGAAAGCTCTATTTGTGGGAAAAAAAGGATGCCAATTTTGTTTGAGAGCCACGTCGCACGACCGCGCAATTGTCAGTTAAAGCGACGCAGTGCCGAATCGCAAAAAGGGGCCTGGTCCTTATGCTGCATATTGTTCCAGGGCTTAAGTGGTTAAATCCCCTTTCTTCCCCAGTCTAATGCTCGGTTTGAACTTCAGCAAGTCATCTTCACCACGTTCAGATGCCTAAATGCATTGAGTTTCTGCCGTGTGATTGGCTGATTAGCAAATTGTGTTACCAAGCAATGTAACAGGTGTACCTAATAAAGAGGCCGGTGAGTGTATGTTCACTGTATATATACGTCGGCAAAATGGCAAAATGGCAAAATGGCAGGGACTGGCACAATCACATACCTGTACGTGACTGCCTTCGTATGGGTGGAGGTCCGATCGGACCCCCCTCCGGTATAGTAAGCGGTCGGTATCGCTCCGGGAGCGATTGGTGATGAGGGGGCGGCCATTGGTTTCTGGCCACCCCCTCACGATCGCTCCCGGCGAATGAGATGCTTCCTCTGCCTGTATAATGTAAACACAGGCAGAGGAAGTGATTTCATCTCTCCCTGCGGCGCTCACACATACCGGAGCGCCGTGGAGAGAAGATGTCAGGTTAGTGCACAAACACTACACTGACACCAGCACACATAGGAACTTGATCGCCCCCCCAGTCATCCCCAGATCACCCCCCAGATCACCCCCCAGCCCCCAGTCACAGTGTCACTGATTGCAGTGATCATTTATTTACTGATCACTGCAAACAGTGACATTTGTAACTGTAAAAGTGTCAGGGCAGTTAGTGTAGGTCCCTTTAGGTTCAGGGTAGCCCCCCAACCCCCCCCCATATAAAGGTTTAACCCCTTGATCGCCCCCCAGGTAACCCTTTCACCCCCTAGCACCACTGTCACTAAGCGATCGTTTTTCTGATTGCTGCATTAGCGTCGGTGATGCCGCTAGGTAGTCAGTTATTTTTTTAGGTTTGCCGCTAGGTTTTTATAGCGTCAGGTACCCCCATATATTACCTAATAAAGGTTTAACCCCTTGATCGCCCCCCAGGTAACCCTTTCGTCCCCTTTTGCCAGTGTCACTAAGCAATCGTTTTTCTGATCGCTGTATTAGGTATGCTGGTGCCGCTAGGTAGTCTGTTATTTTTTTTAGGTTCGCCGCCAGGTTTTTATAGCGTCAGGTACCCCCATATATTATCTAATAAAGGTTTTAACCCCCTGATTGCCCCTAGAGTTAAGCCTTTCACCAGTGATCACCGTATAAGTGTCACTGGTGACACTGGTTAGCCAGTTAGTTATTTTGTTATTTATGTTCCCCGTCAGGTTTTTATATAGCGTCAGGTACCCCCATATATTACCTAATAAAGGTTTTAACTCCCTGATTGCCCCTAGTTAACCCTTTCACCAGTGATCACCGTATAAATGTTACGGGTGACGCTGGTTAGTTTGCTTTTTATAGTGTCAGGGCACCCGCCGTATATAACCCAATAAAGGTTTAACCCCCTGATCGCCCGGCGGGTGATATCAATTAGGTTTTAGCGTCAGAGAGGGTCTGCGTCACACCCCAGGCAGCGTCAGGTTAGTGCCAGTAGCGCTAACACCCACGCGTGAAGCATACACCTCCCTTAGTGGTATAGTATCTGAACAGATCAATATCTGATCTGATCTGATCTATACTAGCGTCCCCAGCAGTTTAGGGTTCCCAAAAACGCAGTGTTAGCGGGATCAGCCCAGATACCTGCTAGCACCTGCGTTTTGCCCCTCCGTCCAGCCCAGGCCACCCAAGTGCAGTATCGATCGATCACTGTCACTTAGAAAACACAACACACATAACTGCAGCGTTCGCAGAGACAGGCCTGATAGGAGGTGATTTTACCACCACAGTTAAAAAAAAAAATCATATATGCCGAAGCATGGGGGCAGCAGGGGCAGAGGAGCGATTTTGCTCCTAATGCCTCGTACATATGGTCGAAATTCCGACGGAGGCTTGCCCGTGGAAAAGTCAGACCGTGTGTACAGGGCATAACTTTTGCGGGAAGATGCCCCCATGCTTCGGCATATATAAATGGTGCATGTATGCCCATCATTAGAAGTGGGTGAATGAAGGGAGGTATTCTAATGGTGGGCATACCCACCGATCAATCTCTTTTTTTCATTCAGCCAACAGGCTGCATGAAAAAAAAAGATTACAATACATGTCCAACAAGGACCAGCAATGTACTGGTATGTTGCTGGACTTTGAATGGTTATACCAGCATGATGCCTGCGGGTTTAGGTATCATCTTGGTATCATTCTTTTCAGCCAGCGGCCGGCTTTCATGTAAAAGCAATCCTAGCGGCTAGTTAGCCTCTGGACTGCTTTTACAAGCAGTGGGAGGGAATGTCCCCCCCCCCCCGGATATAAAAAGCGCCATTGGGAAAGCATTTTATCACACCGATCTTGGTGTGGTCAGATGCTTTGAGGGCAGGGGAAAGATCTAATAGACCCCAGTTTTTTTCAAAAAAAGAGTACCTGTCACTACCTATTGCTATCATAGGGGATATTTACATTCCCTGAGATAACAATAAAAATGATAAAAAAATAAAAATATGGAAGGAACAGTTTAAAAATAAAATAAAAAAGCAAGATTAATAATAAAAAAAAAGCACCCCTGTCCCGCCCTGCTCTTGCGCAAAGGCGAACGCAAGCGTCAGTCTGGCGTCATATGTAAACAGCAATTGCATCATGCATGTGAGGTATCACCGCAAAGGTCAGATCGAGGGCAGTCATTTTAGCAGTAGACCTCTGTAAATCTAATCTGGTAACCTGTAAAGGCTTTTAAAGGCTTTTAAAAATGTATGTAGTTTGTCTCCACTGCGCGTTTGTGCGAAATTTTAAAGCATGTCGTATTTGGTATCCATGTACTCGGCCTAAGATCATCTTTTTTATTTCATCAAACATTTGGGCAATATAGTGTGTTTTAGTGCATTAAAATAAAAAAAAGTGTATTTTTTCCCCAAAAAATGCATTTAAAAAAATCGCTGCGCAAATACTGTGTGGAAAAAAAATGCAACACCCACTATTTTAATCTGTAGGGCCTTTGCTTTAAAAAATATATATAATGTTTGGGGGTTCAACGTAATTTTCTTGCAAAAAAAAAAATATTTTTATGTAAACAAAGTGTCAGAAAGGGCTTTGTCTTCAAGTGGTTAGAAGAGTGGATGATGTGTGACATAAGCTTCCTAATGTTGTGTATAAAATGCCAGGACAGTTCAAAACCCCCCCAAATAACCCCATTTTGGAAAGTAGACACCCCAAGCTATTTGCTGAGAGGCATATCGAGTCCATGGAATATTTTATATGTAGACACAAGTTTGGGAAAAAATTATTATTTTTTTTTATTTATTTTTTTTTGCACAAAGTTGTCACTAAATGATATATTGCTCAAACATGCCATGGGCATATGTGGAATTACACCCCAAAATACATTCTGTTGCTTCTCCTGAGTACGGGGATACCACATGTGTGAGACTTTTTGGGAGTCTAGCCGCGTACAGGACCCCAAAAAACCAAGCACCGCCTTCAGGCTTTCTAAGGGTGTAAATTTTTGATTTCACTCCTCACTGCCCATCAGAGTTTCGGAGGCCATGGAATGCCCAGATGGCACAAACCCCCCCAAATTACCCAATTTTGGAAAGTAGACACCCCAAGCTATTTGCTGAGAGGCATGGTGAGTATTTTGCAGATCTCACTTTTTGTCACAAAGTTTTAAAAATTGAAAAAAAAAAATATTTTCTTTCTTCATTTTCAAAAAAAAATGAGAGCTGTAAAATACTCACCATGCCTCTCAGGAAATAGCTTGGGGTGTCTACTTTCCAAAATGGTGTAATTTGGGGGGGGTTTTGTGCTATTTTGGCATTTTAAAACTGAGATAGGTAGTGAGGAGTGAAATCAAAAAATTTGCGCCCTTAGAAATCCTGAAGGCGGTGCTTGGTTTTCGGGGACCCGTACGCGGCTAGGCTCCCAAAAAGTCCCACACATGTGGTATCCCCGTACTCAGGAGAAGCAGCAAAATGTATTTGGGGGTGCAATTTCACATATAACCATGGCATGTGTGAGCAATATATCATTTAGTGACAACTTTTTGTAATTTTTTTTTTTTTTTGTCATTATTCAATCACTTGGGACCAAAAAATTAAATATTCAATGGGCTCAACATGCCTCTCAGCAATTTCCTTGGGGTGTCTACTTTCTAAAATGGGGTCATTTGGGGGGGGGGTTGTACTGCCCTGCCATTTTAGCACCTCAAGAAATGAGATAGGCAGTTTTTTTTCTTCCCATCATGTGCAACTTTAAATACTCAGCGGACACCCTCCAGAGGCTAAGGAATACTGCCTCAACATTACCAACCTCCACCCAAAAAATACTACGAAAAGAACAACTGCTAAGGATCAATCGACAATCGACTATCAAAAACACGAAAACACCACTTCAACTACAACATATAGCTTGCGCCCTGATCAACACCAGATCGGCAGTCAAGCACAGACAGGAAATTCACGACTTCATCACGCAAAACGACATAGATTGCCTCTTTATCACGGAAAGCTGGCTAACACCTGACTGTAACACCATCCTAACAGAATTGGTGCCTGAGAACTACTCCATCCTAACTGAGCATAGAACAGGACAAAGAGGAGGAGGCCTAGCAGTGATCTTCAAATCTCACCTCTCTATCAACAAACCAACTCTACAGAACTCATTGCCGTTCATGGATACACTCACTCTGCAACTCCAAACAACACCCCAGGACACCATTCACATACTGCTATGCTACAGACCGCCAGGACCAAAGACAAATCTCCTCACACCCTTTACCGAATTCATCTCGACATACACTTTAAAAACCAAAAACTTCCTATTACTCGGGGACTTCAATCTCTGGGCTAACTCCACTCAGGACCCCATCGCCACCTCCTGCATCAACCAATTGGAAGAATTAGGTCTGCAGCAACTGATAAATGCCCCCACGCATGGATCGGGGCACATTCTGGACCTCATCTTCAAACAAAATCTGGACATCAACACAGTGGACAACATGCCGTTACCATGGACGGATCACCACGCTATCAAATTTAAACTTACCACCAACACCATCTCCCAAAAATCAGAACACTCAATAACAACAAAATGGACAAGATCTCAGAAGAAACTACACTCGGAACTCTTCAAAACTATTCTATCAAATAAAATAGGAACGCAAAATCTCAACCACTCAACGGAACAAACACTCAACTCCTTAAACAAAGCATTACTACAAACAGCAGACACAGTCGCTCCGAGACGCAGGGCCCTCATTCGCAGAAACAACTCCGGCTGGTTTAATGACACTCTTACCCTACTGAAGCAAGAACGCAGAAGAGCCGAAGGAGCCTGGAGAAGAAACCCAACTAAGGAAAACCACATTAATTACAAAGCACTCACTAAGAAATATCACAAAGCAATTTTCAAAGCAAAAAAGGAACATTTCTCAAACACCAGAAAAAAGGCCTAAACCGACCTCGTGAACTCTTCAAACTAGTAACTCAAACTATGAACCCCACCTGCCTAGAACCTTCAGCAAACGAAACACAAGAGTTCTGTAATGAGCTATCGGACTTTTTTATCGACAAAATCGAAAACATTCGAGAATCAATTCAACAGGAAAAAACAACCAACCCTGCTCTGCCAAAGCAAATAGAGGAAATCAATATGAACACTATACAATTGACAAAATTTTCGCTGGTCCCGATCACCATCGACACCACCAAAAATATAATCAGAAGCCTCAGAGACAGCACATCTCCAAATGACATAATCTCTACAAAACTCCTGAAAGAATGTACCGACATTTTAGCACCCACCATAACACACCTCGTAAATCAATCATTCAAAGAAGGTATTGTTCCAATCTCTCTCAAGCAAGGCATAATCAAACCCCTCCTAAAAAAACCCAACCTGGACCCCAAAGACCCAAACTACCGCAGACCGGTAACAAGCCTCAACACCATCTCCAAGATCATGGAGAAAGCAGTAGTACAACAGCTACAACTCTATTTGGACACCCACAAACTCTTGGATCCACTACAATCAGGCTTCCGCCCAGGCCATGGCACAGAAACAGCACTTCTTAAAATATGGGATGACACCCTCGAAGCAGCAGATGACGGAGAATCATGTCTCCTGGTGCTGCTGGACCTCAGTGCAGCGTTCGACACAGTAGACCACAAAACTCTACTCATTCGCCTTAAAGAAGTAGCCGGAGTCGCAGACCCTGACCTACACTGGTTCGCATCCTTCCTAGACAATCGTTCCCAGACAGTGAAACTAGGAGCCTTCACCTCTGAAACTCGCACAATTTCTTGCGGAGTCCCCCAAGGATCACCCCTGTCACCCGTGCTCTTTAACATCTACCTCCGCCCACTCCTCAAAATCATCAGCAAACAGGGCCTGTGCTACCACTCATATGCTGACGACACCCAACTCTACTTTCGTATCACCGGGAAAAAAGACCAATATCACGGATTGGAAACCTGTCTCACATTGATCGATGAATGGATGACTGAGAATTCCCTCAAACTCAACGGATCCAAAACAGAACTCCTTCTCCTCCACGCAAACCGAAAGACAAAAACTAAGACTTCTTGGACACTCCCCACTATCCTTGGACAGACCGTTACCCCGAGCACCAAAGTCAAAAGTCTCGGAGTCATCTTTGACTCAGAGATGTCGATGGACGCACAAATTGGATCAGTAGTCACCATCTCCTCCGTCTACTACGTAGACTCATCCCCTTCATCCCAAAAGAGGATACAGCAGTAGTAGTTGGAACAATTATCAACTCCCGACTCGATTACGCAAACGCCCTCTACCTCGGACTACCCAAATACCAGATTTCGCGCCTACAAGTCATCCAGAACACGGCTTCCAGGCTGGTAACGGGAAAAAAACCTTGGGAATCCATCACCCCATCACTAAGGACCCTTCATTGGCTAACCGTAAAGGATCGGATCACATTCAAGACCCTCTGTCTCACCCACAAGTGCACACAGGGAAACGCTCCACAATATCTATGCGAGAAGATAAAACACTACACCCCCAATCGCAATCTCCGATCAACCAACCAAAACCTCCTTCACATCCCCAAGTCCCGCTACAAATCAAAGGGAGAACGAAGATTTGCAGTCCAAGGACCACGGCTATGGAACGCTCTACCCACCAACATCCGCATGGAAGAAAACCACCGGGCCTTCAGGAAAAAACTTAAGACCCACCTATTCTGAAGGGTCAGGATGTCACTGGATGCAAAGCGCCTTGAGGCGATTTAGTTCGCATTTGTAGCGCTATACAAGTTATTCACTCACTCACTCACTCAGTCATAAATTAAAAGCTGTGTAAACTCCAGAAAATGTACCCTAGTTTGTAGACGCTATAACTTTTGCGCAAACCAATAAATATACGCTTATTGATTTTTTTTTTACTAAAGACATGTGGCTGAATCCATTTTGGCCTAAATGTATGACTAAAATTGAGTTTATTCAATTTTTCTTATAACAAAAAGTAGAAAATATCATTTTTTTTTCAAAATTTTCGGTCTTTTTCCATTTATATCGCAAAAAAAAAAAAAAATTGCAGAGGCAATCAAATACCATTAAAAGAAAGCTCTATTTGTGGTGAGAAAAGGACGCAAATTTCGTTTGGGTACAACATTGCATGTCCGCACAATTTCCAGTTAAAGCAGCGCAGTGCCAAATTGTGAAAACACCTCTGGTCATTAAGCTGCGTAATGGTCCGGGGCTTAAGTGGTTAATTATCATTCTATGTACCTGTACAAATCTGAGTAGTACAAGCTAATTTGTTGGCCCCCTTGTCACTTAATTTCTGTCTATGATAGAAAGTATCCTAACAACACGTGCGGCCTCCGAATAAATCCTACGGACATCTATAAAGAAACACTGCCTTATTAATACACATAAACCAAATAATGATTTTCAAACCACAAAATGACTCCCTTTAGCAAAGGTTTGACTTAATTGATTGACCTTCATATAACATTAAACTACTAATAGCGTTTCTTAATTTCTTTCCACTTTCACTGCGCACTTGAGTGATAGCTATATAAAATGGCAGATAGGGGAGAGCATTGTGACTAAAGCTTCATGCTCGTTTAGGCAATAAATTGTGCAAGAGGGAACACTGAAAATACATTTTTTATTAGCAGACTTAGCTGCAGTTGAGTTGAATCACTAAGAAATGCCAGCCGCAATCCAGAGCTCAGAGAACTGTGGAGGCTTATATATGAAGCATGAGACGCGTCGTTTTAGATGCCCCCGCTACGTGGAAAGTGTGCCGCTCACTTATAACAATGCCAAATGTATCTGTGTTTGTTGTAAAAGTAGAACCTTCTTGTAGCAGAATTCTCTAAGTTTCATCACACATCCAATGGTAAAGTGGTATATTTCTCATTTTCGGATAGTGGACGTAACATTTAAAGCATCGCTTTTTGCTCATGGGTCAACTGTACATCCAGAAGTGTTGGTTTCAGGCTTGCTGGTCAATGGCAGTGTTAATTTCGTCGACTAAAAACTGACTAAAACATTTTAGTCGAAAAAACTTAATACCATTTTAGTCGACTAAAATACGACTAAAACTAAAACAATTGAGATGACTAAAATGGGACTAAAAGTAAAATGCCATTTTAGTCAAAAGACTAATGCGGCGTACACACGATCGTTTTTCATGCCATTTTTTTAACCGACGTTTTTCTCGTAGTTTTTTTTCATGTTTCCTCTCAAGCCTGTCTTGCATCCACACGATCATTAAAAAAAACACTCGAGCAAAGCGCAGTGACGTACAACACGTACGACGGCACTATAAAGGGGAAGTTCCATTCGAATGGCGCCACCCTTCATGTTAGTAAACTTTGTTGAGCGGCGATTCGCGCTTTTCAGCCTCGTGCTTTTCAGTCCGTTACAGCGTGACGAATGTGCTATCTCCATTACGAACGCTAGTTTTACCAGAACGAGCGATCCCGTCTCATACTTGATTCTGAGCATGCGCGTTTTTTTTCCCCTCATAAAAGCATACACACTATCGTTTTTCACGTCGTTAAAAAAAACAACATGAAAAACGACGTGAAAAAATAGAGCATGTTCGAAATTTTTAATGGCCGTTTTTCATGCCGTTAAACATGCTCTGGAGCCCACACACGATCGGTTTTAATGGCCATTTTAAAAAATGGCATTTTTAACGGCATGAAAAACGATCACGTGTACGCCGCATAAAATGCCATTTTAGTCAAAAGACTAAGACTAAAACTAAATTGAAATTTGACATCAAAATGAACACTGGTCTGTAGTGCAGCCCTCAAAAATTCCACTCAGCTGCTCGCAATTTGTGAGTGGAATTGAATGCAGGGCGAGTGAGGAGCGGGGGTGGACCAGGCTGACTGTTTCCTAGCTGAAGCAATCAGCCAGGTAACTGTCAGCCGGAGGACACAGAGCGGCAGGACCGGACTGCCCTGGCGCCGCTTTGAGCTGAGGTGAGGAGGCTGCAGCGCTCCCCTCCCTCTCTCTCCTCTCTGTCTTGTTGTGTATCGCACACACAGCGGGGATGTCCCGCTGTGTGTCATGAATCTGACTGTGTGTGTGCTCGGTGCACGGTGTAACAAGGTCCCGCCCCCCCTAGCCCAGCTTGTGTGATAGTATCAGTGTTCTGCCTATCAAACAAGCCATCTAGGGGGGGCGGGACCTTTTTACACCGCGTGCCGAACACAGACACATTCAGCTCCATGACACACAGTGGGACTTCCCGTGTGTGCGATACATCCAGGGGATTCCAGGTGAGTCTGTTGATGATGGGGCACAGTCAAGCTGCTATGATGGGGCACAGTCAAGCTGCTATGATGGGGCACAGTCAAGCTGCATTGATGGGGCACAGTCAAGCTGCATTGATGGGGCACACTCAAGCTGAATTGATGGGGCACAGTCAAGCTGCATTGATGGGGCACAGTCAAGCTGCATTGATGGGGCACAGTCAAGCTGCATTGATGGGGCACAGTCAGGCTGCATTGATGGGTCGCAGAGAGGCTGCGGGCAGAGTGAGGCTGCGTTCACAGGCACAGAGAGGCTGCGTTCACGGGCACAGAGAGGCTGCGTTCATGGGCACAGAGAGGCTCCATTAACGGGCAGTGAGGCTGCAATGATGGGCACAGTGAGGCTGCATTCATTGGCACCGTAAAGCTGCATTTGATGGGCGCAGTGAGGCTGCATTTGATGGGCGCAGTGAGGCTGCATTTGATGGGCGCAGTGAGGCTGCAATCATGGGCACCCTAAAGATGCATTTTGATGGGCACAGTGAGGCTGCATTTGATGGGTACTGATATGCTTTAAGTAGTTGTTATTTCTTTTTGGAACCTAATTCTGCTGAAAACATTTAACAGTGTAATTTCATGAGATAATTTACAAGGGCGTGTTTAGGGGCGGACTTAGGGGTGGGGCAGGGGAGAGGTTGGGTGGGGCAACTGGTGGCGAGTAACTCTTAAGGCCTGGCTAGTGGCTCAGAACTTGAAATTTTGAGCCCTGCTGTAGTGCATGTCCATACCTCAATACCAATAATAACATATTCGATTTTTCACTCGAGCAGTGTATAATGAATTTGGAAATTGTAGAAAAATGCTTAAATAATGCATTATAATTGAACTACACCCATTAGATTTTAGATGACTAAAATGATTTAAGTCTACTAACATGTCCTGGAGATTTAGTCGACTAAATACGACCAAAATGAAAACAATTGCAGAAGACTAAAATGGGACTAAAACCAAAATGCCATTTTAGTCCTAAGACTAATGCCGCGTACACACGACTGTTATTCATGTCATGGAAAAAAACGATGTTTTTCTCAACGTGATTTTTCGTGTTTCCTCTCAAGCCTGCCTTGCATACACACGTTCATGAAAAAAAACTCATGAATAGTCTGCCTTTACACGCACGCAAACTTTAATGGCATCCCAGTCTAATGACGCGTACACACGACCGTTTTTCCTGTCATGCAAAAAAACGACGTTTTTCGTCGTGATTCCTCTCAAGCCTGCCTTGAATACACACGTTCAGGAAAAAAAACCTAGAGCAAAGCGCGGTGACGTACAACACGTACGACAACACGTACGACGGCACTATAAAGGGGAAGTTCCATTTAAATTGCGCCACCCTTTGGGCTGCTTTTGCTGATCACGTGTTAGTAAAGTTTGGTGAGAGACGATTTGCGCTTTTCAGCCTCGTGCTTTTCAGTCCGTTACAGCGTGACAAATGTGCTATCTCCATTACAAACCCTAGTTTTACCAGAACGAGCACTCCTGTCTAATACTTGATTCTGAGCATGCACGTTTTTTTTCCCCTCGGAAAAGCATACACACGGGTGGTTTTCGCGACGAGAAAAAGAACTATGGGAAAAACTAAGAGAAAAAATAGAGCAGGTTCTAATTTTTTTGCGGGCAGTTTTCTCGTCGAGAAAACTGCTATGGAGCATGCACACGACCGGTTTTCACGACCAATCTAAAAAATGGCAGTTTTCTCATCATGAAAAACGGTTGTGTGTACGCGGCATTAGTCCGTAGGGTTCAATATTGAGTTGGCCCACCCTTTGCAGCTATAACAGCTTCAACTCTTCAATTTACATCCACTTGTCAATCACGCCACCCAGTGATGTAGATCAATGGCAATCACGATGCACACTGACCCACCGAAAGATAAAAAAAGGTCGCCAGTCGACGCATTTCTGGTCCTTTTAAAAACATCAATTGTAAAGGTGTTGACGCTAAAACATACAAAATGAATGTGGAAAAGCAATGGTGATCACCGCATGAGGATTTACGTCGACAGAATGGCACGGCTGCGCAAAAGGGGCGTATATATACGTCCCCTTTAATTTGCCGGCCGTGTGGTTGCACGCGCCGTCGTCGGCACGCTCACGACCCTGTCGCAAGCTCCGTGACCGTGCCCGCGGGACCCATGGACTCGATGTCCGCCGGTGTCCCGCAATTGGGTCACGGAGCTGAAGAACGGGGAGATGTTAGTGTAAACACAACATCTCCCAGTTCTTCCTAGTGACATGTCACTCTGATCGGGAACAGCGATCAGTGACGTGTCACGGCAAGCCACGCCCCCTAACAGTTAGAATCACTACCTAGGTCACACTTAACCCCTTTAGCACCCCCTACAGGTTAACCCCTTTACTGCCAGTGTCATCTTTACAGTAATCAGTGCATTTTTATAGCACTGATCGCTGTAAAAATTACAATGGTCCCAAAATGGTGTGTCCGCCATAATGTCGCAGTCACGATAAAAATTGCAGATCGCCGCCATTACTAGTAAAAAAATATATATTAATAAAAATGCCATAAAACAGTCCCCTATTTTGTAGACGCTATAACTTTTGCGCAAACCAGTCAATAAACGCGTATTGCAATTCTTCTGGTCCATTCAATTCAATTGTATTTCGACCTACTGGTGAGTTGCCATCTACCTCAGGAGCACTCATCATAGTGAAGCTTTTATTTGAAGAAACATCAAACCAGAAGCTTTCATTTATTTATTTATGGTGTTGGGATTGTCAATTTGGACTTCATATTTTTATTAGCTTTTTTAATCACCATTTGCTTTTCCACATTCATTGTGTATGTTTTTAGTGCCAACACCTTTAAAATAGATTTTTTTTATACGGTTCAGTGTTTACACTTTCTTTAAGGGGCAGCTATGTTTTAAATCCATACACCAGGCGCCATTTTCTCTCAATAAATTTTTATTGTTATAGTTAACAAGCATACAAATATCATACAAATGTAACTGGTAAGAAGGTTCTAGGGGAGGTGCCTCCGGAAAAGTATAGAGAAGTACATTCCAAGTGAATATGTCAAATACTAATGTAACAGAAAAATAACTTGAGTGGACTGTTTCACCATCCCGCCAAAGCTTGGTTTCATGGCATCACTTCATGGGTCAGTCCTCCGGATCAGCGAGGTTCCCCCCACCTTCGGCACCCCTAAAGGGATCATGCTGTGCCAGAGGTGCGGTCCCGCCGCCACCTCCAGAGCCCCGACCCAATCACGACTAGCCAGATGGGATGGAATGAGTAGATGCCTGGTCTATTATATCATCAGAACTACAGTCCTAAGACATCTGAAAACTCAACAGAATCTCAAAAGAGATAGAACAACCTGTTTGTATAAAGGAGATAGAGAAAGAAGATGTAGAAGGAAAAGGGAAGAAGGAGAGAGGTGAGGGAGGGGAAGGTGTGTGGGGAAGATGAGTGTCTAATATGAGGCTTAGGGATGGTGTACTACCGTGTGGATACCGGGAATAAGGGAGATTCCGATAAATTGGGCCCAGGGTTCCCATATCTTTTGGAATTTGGCGGAGGAATCTGTCAGGATGCTGGATAGCTTTTCTTGTGTCATAATCCAAGATATTTTCTGTTTGACAGCTTGGAAGGATGGTTTTGGACGTTTCCATGCTTTAGCAATCAAAATTTTAGTTCTGAGTAGCATAAAATTGATTAAGGATTGTGTAACCTTAGGAATTCGTGGAATATGTGCATTGAGTATGGCAACCTCTGGAGATCTAGGGACCTGGCAACCTGTCACTTTGTATATCATGTTGAAGATCAGTCTCCAAAATGTGCGAATCTTAGGGCATTCCCACCAAATGTGGGCCATGGAGCCCCTCAGCTGACAGCCTCTGAAGCATAGGGGATCAGAGGAAGGGTAAATGTTTGCTAGCCTGGTAGGGGTAAGATACCATCTGGTTAAAATTTTTATGCTAGCCTCCTTTAGGGAGATATTTCGGATCCCCTTGAAGGATTTGGTGAAAGCTGTTTGCCAGGTCTCCAGCTCAAAGCTGCATTGGAAGTCTGCCTCCCAAACTACCATATAGGAGGTTTTTTCCTTCGGGTAAGTGAGTTCTGAGTAAATCACCGAGATACCACCCGTCTGCTCCATGGCCTGTCCACACCATATCTCGTATGCCGTGAATTTGGGAGGTAGGGGTTTGTCCGTCCATATTTTGTGAAGGAAGTGGGAAATTTGTCTAAAGTGGAATCTTTCCGACTCCGGGAGCGCTAAATTGTTGACACAATAATCAAGAGAAATGGGTCAGCTGGAGGTAAAATAGTGCCCTATCCGGTATAGCCCCTTGTCCAGCCACCACCTGAACTCCGTAATGTTTAAACCAGGCGGGAAATCAGGGTTGTGAAATAGGTGTGCTAGAGGACGTCCTGGGGAGACTAAAGATGGATTGTTCCTGAGAGTGTCCCATAGGGTGTATGAGTGAGATAAAACAGGTGAGAGTATAGGAGGACGGTTCTTCGGAGGGCACCATAGGAGGTAGTCTAGAGTGAAGGCAGGAGTGGCCTGTCTTTCGATTGTCACCCAATCTGGTTTTTCATACCTAGAATAAAGTGTGGAGAGCTGGGCCAGTCTAGCTGCAACAAAGTATTTGTAAAGGTTAGGAAGGCCCAGGCCTCCCTTACGTCTATGTATAAACAGTACTCTGGGGTATGCGATATCCCGAGTTTCCCCATGTGAATTTCAGTATTTTACTCTGAAGGGATCGAAGGTGATCCTTCCTAAGTGGGATGGGATGGGAAGGGCACGGAAGAAATAGAGGATCCCCGGGAGCAAGGTCATCTTAATTGAGTTGATTCTACCCAACCATGAGAGTCCATGTTTAGACCAGAGTTAGAGATCTACCTCCAATCTCTTATAGAGTGGGGGATAATTGTGGTTGTAAAGGGTTTCCGTTTTAGCCGTGAGCGAGATGCCCAAGTAACTAATTGAGACATCATTCCAGGCAAATTTGAAGGACTGTTTCAGGAGTGACACCGTCTGGGGAGGAAGGGAAATGTTGAGGGCTTGTGATTTGTGATCCCCATTATCATGTCAATATTGATGCGTTAACTTCCGTGAGTTAATTTAAACAATGCTATATGTTGATGCAACATTAATCCTTAACCATCCTCTGTGCTAACCATATGTATTCTGTGTTTTCAGTATAATTCTGCTACTGTCACAATCACTCCTGAGGAAGCTATTTTAGCGAAACTAGTAGAGTGGCGACCTAGCAAACTGCACCTTGATCTTTGAGTTACACGCTTTCAAGGATGGTTATTTTATTTTATGTATATCTTGTGTCTTTCTCATGTTAATAAAATGAACAAACCTTTTAAGATTTGATCTTGTTGTCAGTCTCTATTTAGCACCGTATTTGAAAATCCCAGGGTACTGAGTATACCCATTGCCCTCTTCTTTTCCAATTTGTGATTTGGAGTAGTTGACTCCAAGGCCCGAAATCTTAGCGAAGTCTTCCAGTATGTGGTAAAGGTTAGGTAAAGAAGTGAGGGGGGAGGTGAGGAACAGCAAGACCTCATCCGCGAATAGGCCACACTTGTGGGTCTGGTCTCCACAGGTGACCCCTTTGATGTCAGGGTTCTGCCGAATAGCGATAGCCAGGGTTTCTATCGCTATTGCAAATAGTAGTGGGGACAGTGGACATCCCTGTCTAGTACCCCTAGCTATGTCTATAGGTTTGGAGTAGTACCCCTGTAATCTTATGAGAGCCTGCGGACAGGAGTAAAGGGCCCGCAAAAGTCCCAGAAAGCTTTCCCCGAACCCCCAGCGCTCCAAAAGGGAAAATATGTAAGGCCAGGAAACGGTGTCAAAGGCCTTCTGCAGGTCCAGTGATAGAATAAAACCCTGTTATTTAGTCCCCCCTGTCCAATTTGTTTGTAAGATCGAAATCAGGTCTATTGCCCATCGGATCTGGTCGGGGCCTTGTCTACCGGGTATGAATCCGACTTGGTCTTTATGTATGTAGCGGCTGAGGAAAGAAGACAGTCTATTCGCTAAAATTTTGGTGCGAATTTTGTTTATTAGGGATATTGGGCGATAATTGCTGACATCTTCATGATTTTTATCTGGCTTGGGGATAATTGTGATGTATGCCGTATTGAGATGAACATCCAGGGGATCGCCCTTAGTTTTCGAGTTGAAAAATTTGATCAGATGAGATGTCAGAACATCTGAGAAGGTTTTATAATAAGGAACGGACAAGCCATTAGGGCCCGGGGCTGATCCCTGTTTCAGGTCCTTAAGGACCTCTGTCACCTCCTCGTCAGAGATAGGGGAGTCCATCCTATCCTTATGGGCAGCTGTCAGGTAAGGGATGGGGAGGTTTTCCATAAATCTGGAGATCGAGTCTGCGGTGCATTGATCGGTAGTGCTGTAAAGTTTTGAGTAGAAACCTTGGAAGGCGTCCAATATCTTTGTAGGATTGGTTGTGGGGTGTTGTCCTGCTATTCTGATTTTGGGCATATTGAGGAGCCGAGGGCGTGGGGAAAGTTCATTGGCTAGAAGAGGGCCAAATTTGTCTGCTTGGGCGTAGAATTTATGATCCCTTTATCTAATGGATTTTTCGGCCTTTGCTGTGAGTGCAAGATTGAGGGCCAGTCTAGCATTATCAATTATTCCTATTGGGAATTTGGAAGGGTTCTTTTTGTGCAGTGCTTTAAGGGTTGTGTATTGCTTATCTAGGCGTTCTATATCGGCCCTCCTTTCCCTGTGAACTTGGGAGGAGATCTGAAGGAGTCTGCCCCTTATGAAGGCTTTATGTGCCGCCCAGAGCATTTCTGCGGAGGTATCCTCAGTGCTATTTAGAGAGAAGTACTCTTTTAGGGCTTTACTCAGTTCTGCTACTCTAATAGGATCAGAGAGCAAAGACTCATTTAGTCTCCAGTGTCCCCGTGTCCCTCCCCGGGTCCCGATACGAAGAGGTATGATCACTAAAGAGTGGTCCGAGAGTGCAGAGTCCCTGATATGTGCCTTTAGAACCATGGGTAGAAGGAGTAAGGATGTGGTCAATCTGTGTATACTTATTATGAGGGTGTGAGAAGTGGGTGTAATACCTCTTGGATGGGTTGAGTTCTCTCCATGTGTCCACTAGCCCGCTCACGTTTAAAATCTTTGCTATTTTAAGGCTCTCTTTTGTTGGGCGAACCAGTTGGGATCTCGTCGGTTTGGACTTGTCGAGCCCCTGATCGAAGGCGACATTTGAGTCACCCCTGAAAACAATCGCGCCTTCAAGTTTAGAGGAGAGAGTGTTCAGTAGGGTGCTGAAAAATTTGGCCTGTCCTCTATTGGGTGTGTAGTATGAGACTAGGGAGTAAATCTGGTCTCCCAGTGTGCCTTTCACTAGGATAAACCGGCCTTCAGGGTCTACAAAATCCGAGATTTTTACAAACTTGCAGGATTTGGAGAATAAAATAGCCACCCCCCTTGGTCTTTTTTTCAGCACTGGCCAGAAAGAACTGTGGGAAGTGTGAGTGGAGGTACTTGGGTCTATACCGGGCAGGGAAATTAGTTTCTTGTAGCATAAGTATGTCTAGCTTGAGCGACTTATAGTAATCAAGCACCTTTCTCCGCTTAATCGGTGAGTTGAGGCCCTGGACATTGTGTGAGGCTATAAGAAGTTTAGCATCAGGACCGTTAGCCATGGAGCAAAAGAGGCATACTGCAGACCAGGCGCCATTTTCAACCCACTTATTATCGCATGTCTGGTCCTGTCACTTCTGCCCCCACTGAATGAAAGGTCCAGAAGATGACAGTTCATATATACAAAGGGGCCTTTCAGAGAGACACCATTGACCAAATATACAGAGGACCATACTTGGTCAATTGCATCACCTGGGAAACTCCATCCCTTTGTATATACACTATATTACCAAAGGTGAAATATAAATAGACTAGAAAAATGGACTTTAGGCGGCACATAGGTAAATGTTGTAAAAAACTAGGGGTATTTATTTTAAAGCAGAGTAGTAAGAAAATACATATAAACATTCAAACAATAACAGTTTGTTTATACTTGGATACAGACAGAAGGAAAGTAGCCCTAGGGACTTTGAGTGAGGTGGGAGAGAGATAAGGCACATGCTCACATGTATTGAAGTAAAAAACATTTTATTATACATAATGCTATATGACCAAAATGGAGACAGCAAATAAATGTGAGTCACCCGGCATAGTGGCCGAGGTTCATAAACATAATAAAAATAATAAACGTTAATACATTACAAAAATGGTACATCCATGGAACAACAATGCAAATGATTGAGAAGTTTATATTCATAAGACATAAATGTGTATGGTTAAGACAACTCAGCCAGGAAATGCATGCACACAGTTATAGAATTTCATGTAAGTATGAATATTGGGACAATATGTAGGCATATAGCCAAACATTGATCCTCAACATCACCAGATCGACAACGCATCCTGGGTGCCCTAAGCGTTTCGCGAGACTCCGCTCGCTTCCTCAGGGGCAGATGCATGATTGTTGTATCGATGTGCTGGGCTGAGATGCCTGTCGCTGTGTGCCTGAATGGCGGTGAATGAACATCCAGGTCGGGAGTTGAGGGGGTGGGGTAAGTGGACATCGCAGCGGAAAGAACCCCGGGTAAGCAGCAAGGTCTGCGTAGGGGTGCCTGACCAGCGGTCAGTGGGGCCCACAAATATATCTTGCTGGAGAGGGTGAATCCAGACATAGAGGGAATGCTCCCAGCAGGTGTTTGCAAACTGGCAGCCTGATTCAGCGGTCATACTCCTGCTGGAAGAATGCCATTTACATTGGTAGTAGGGATGAGCTTCGAGTTCGAGTCGAACTCATGTTCGACTCGAACATTGCCTGTTCGCCGAACAGCGAACAAATTGGGGTGTTCGCGGCAAATTCGAAAAATCTATGGGAGAAATCTAAAGTGCTAATTATAAAGGCTTATATGCAAGTTATTGTCCTAAAAAGTGTTTGGGGACCTGGGTCCTGTCCCAGGGGACATGTATCAATGCAAAAAGAAGTTTTAAAAACGGCCGTTTTTTCGGGAGCAGTGATTTTAATAATGCTTAAAGTGAAACAATAAAAGTGAAATATTCCTTTAAATTTCGTACCTGGGGGGTGTGTATGATATGCATGTGAAGTGGCACATGTTTCCCGTGCTTAGAACTGTCCCTGCAAAAAATGTCATTTTTGAAAGAAAAAAATGCATTTAAAACTGACTCGCGGCTATTAATGAATTGTCGGCTCCCGGCAATACATACAAAAGTCATTGATAAAAAAAAAAATTAAATTTACATAGTGAAGGAAGTTCCCCGCTCAAGCCAATGACGTAGGCGGGTCCGACATACCGAGGGGGCGGACCTGATGGGGAACTGCTCTCACTCTGGTAATACATGTATAGACCCGCCCCTTCTCATGTTCCGCATCTGGTCCGCTGAGCGGACCTGATAGGGAACTTTAGAAGGGGCGGGTCTATACATTTAAAACACTGAGAGGGAGTTCCCCATCAGGTCCGCTCAGGCACAACCAATGAAGGACAGCGCTGGACATCGGGATCGCCGCGGGACACTGGATTTCACCGCTGGAATGTTTTTTTTTTTTTTTTTTAAATAAAGGACTTTTTCAAGGTGTTTGTGTGTTTTTTTAAACATTTTTTTACGCTTTCTTCGTGAAATGGTAGGGGTACAATGTACCCCTTACCAATTCACATAGGGGGGGGCGGGATCTGGGGGTCCCCTTTGTTAAAGGGGTCTTCCAGATTCCGATAAGCCTCCCGCCCGCAGACCCCCACAACCACCGGGCAAGGGTTGTGGGGATGAGGCCCTTGTCCCCATCAACATGGGGACATCCTCCCCATGTTGAGGGCATGTGGCCTGGTACGGTTCAGGAGGGAGGGGGGCCGCTCTCTCGTCCCCCCCTTTTCCCCTGCGGCCGGCCAGGTTGCGTGCTCGGATAGGGGGTCTGGTATGGATTTTTAGGGGGACTCCACGCCATTTTTTTTAAAATTTGGGGTGGAGTTCCCCTTAAAATCCTTGCCAGATCTGAAGGGCCTGGAATGGATATTTGGGGGAACCCCACGTCAATTTTTTTTTAAATTTGCGGCGGGGTTCCCCTTAATATCCATTCCAGACCTGAAGGGCCTGGTAATTGAATTCTGGGGAACCCCCACGCTTTTTTTTTATCAATGACTTTTGTATGTATTGCCGGGAGCCGACAATTCATTAATAGCCGCGAGTCAGTTTTAAATGCATTTTTTTCTTTCAAAAATGTCATTTTTTGCAGGGACAGTTCTAAGCACGGGAAACATGCGCCACTTCACATGCATATCATACACACCCCCCAGGTACGAAATTTAAAGGAATATTTAACTTTTATTTTTTCATTTTAAGCATTATTAAAATCACTGCTCCCGAAAAAACGGCCGTTTTTAAAACTTCTTTTTGCATTGATACATGTCCCCTGGGGCAGGACCCAGGTCCCCAGACACTTTTTAGTACAATAACTTGCATATTAGCCTTTATAATTAGCACTTTAGATTTCGAACGTTCGAGTCCATTGTATTTAATAGGGTTCTAAAGTTTACACGAACATTTTGTCTGTTCGCAGGTTCTGGTGCGAACCTAACAGGGGGGTGTTCGGCTCATCCCTGCTTTCCGTATTTGAAGGTGAAATCTCTTTTTCTCTAGACGTAAAGAGTGCCCCCTTGTCCTTTGCGTTGACCGTAAAGTGAATAACTCAACACCAAGTTCACTATATGGACTCCTTATATATTTGTACATGTTGATCATATCCCCCCTTATTCTCCTCTTCTCAAGAGTGAATCAATTCAGTTCCTCTAATCTTTCCTCATAGCTGAGCTCCTCCATGCCTCTTATCAGTTTGGTTGCCCTTCTCTGCACTTTCTCCAGTTCCCCAATATCCTTTTTGAGAATTGGTGCCCAAAACTGAACTGCATATTCCAGATGAGGTCTTACTAATGATTTGAACATGGGCAAAATTGTATCTCTCTCTCTGGAGTCCATACCTCTCTATACAAGAAAGAAATTAGCTTGCTTGCTATTATTGCATTCTATTATTGAGCTTATGATCTACCAACCCCCCCAGATCCTTCCCCACTTCGGATCCCCCCAGTTGTATTCCCCCTAGTATGTATGATGCATTCATATTCTTAGCCCCCAAGTGCATAACTTTACATTTATCAACATTAAACCTCATCTGCCACATAGTTGCCCAATTAGAAAGAGCATTGAGGTCAGCTTGTAAATTGGCGACATCTTGTAAGGACGTTATTCCACTGCATAGCTTGGTGTCATCTGCAAAGACAGAAATGTTAGTTTTGATCCCAGACCCAATATCATTCATAAAGATATTAAAAAGTAAGGGTCCCAACACTGAACCTTGGGGTACACCACTGATAACCTTAGACTAGGGGTCTCAAACTAGTGGCCCTCCTGCTGTTGCAAAACTACAAGTCCCATGAGGCATTGTAAGGCTGACAGTTACAAGCATGACTCCCACAGACAGAGGCATGATGGGACTTGTAGTTTCACAACAGCTGGAGGGCCGCCAGTTTGAGACCCCTGCCTTAGACCATTCAGAGTAAGAATCATTAACCACTACTCTCTGAATTCTGTCTTTTAGCCAGTTTTCTATCCATTTACAAACTGATATTTCAGATCCTGTAGACTTTACCTTACACATGAGCCGTGTGTGGGGAACTATATCGAACGATTTTGCAAAATCCAAGTATACCACGTCCACCGCCACTCCTCTGTCCAAAGTCTTACTTACGTCTTCATAAAAAGAAATCAGGTTTGTCTGACAACTTCTGTATTTCATGAATCCATGCTGTCTGTTGCTTAAAATATTTTTTTTTCCAGCAAGAACTCATCTATGTGGTCTTTTATTGATCTCTCCAGTATCTTCCCGACTATAGAAGTTAAACTAACAGGTCTATAGTTACTTGGTAAAGACTTTGTTCCCTTTTTAAATATATGCACCACATTGGCCCTGCGCCAATCCAGTGGTACTATTCCTGTCATTAATGAGTCCCTAAAATTTAGATACACTGGCTTTGAAATTACAAAGCTAAATTTTTTTAGGATCCGTGGGTGTATACCATCTGGTCCAGGTGCTTTATCCACCTTTATTCTGTCAAAATATTTCTGGACCATATAACTTTTGAGCCATTGTGGATCATTTGGGGCTGTGTCACTACTAGGGATGAGCTTCGAGTTCGAGTCGAACTCATGTTCGACTCGAACATTGTCTGTTCGCCCGTTCACCGAACAGCGAACAATTTGGGGTGTTTGCGCAAATTCGAAAAGTCTATGGGAGAAATCTAAAGTGCTAATTTTAAAGGCTTACAGTATATGCAACTTTTTGTCATAAAAAGTGTTTGGAGACCCGGGTCCTGCCCCAGGGGACATGTATCAATGCAAAAAAAAAGTTTTAAAAACGGCAGTTTTTTCGGGAGCAGTGATTTTAATAATGCTTAACGTGAAACAATAAAAGTGAAATATTCCTTTAAATTTTGTACTTAGGGTGTGTGTATAGTATGCCTGTAAAGTGGCGCTTGTTTCCCGTGCTTAGAACTGTCCCTGCACAAAGTGTCATTTCTGAAGGAAAAAAAGTCATTTAAAACTCACTCGCGGCTATAATGAATTGTCGGCTCCCGGCAATACATAGAAAAGTCATTGGTAAAAAAAAAAAAAATGCGTGGTGGTCCCCCCAAATTCAATTACTAGGCCCTTCAGGTCTGGTATGTATATTAAGGGGAACCCTGCCGCAAATTTAAAAAAAAATTGCGTGTGGTTCCCCCAAATATCCATACCAGGCCCTTCAGGTCTGGTATGGATTTTAAGGGGAACTCCACCCCATATTTAAAAAAAAATGGCGCAGAGTTCCCCCAAAAATCCATACCAGACCCGCGCAAATTTATAGGCATACTATACACACACCCTAGGTACGAAATTTAAAGGAATATTTCACTTTTATTGTTTCACTTTAAGCATTATTAAAATCACTGCTCCTGAAAAAACTGCAGTTTTTAAAACTTTTTTTTGCATTGATACATGTCCCCTGGGGCAGGACCCGGATCCCCAAACACTTTTTAGGACAATAACTTGCATATTAGCCTTTATAATTAGCACTTTTGATATCGAACGTTCGAGTCCATTGTATTTAATAGGGTTCTAAAGTTTGCGCAAACTTTCTGTCTGTTCGCAGGTTCTGGTGCGAACCGAACAGGGGGGTGTTCGGCTCATCCCTAGTCACTACCACCCCCATTTTGGACATGAGCTCCCCCATGCTCCTTTGTATACACAAAACTGCAGAAAGTATTTAATAAATTAGCCTTCTCTTTGTCCCCAGTTATCCACTCTAGATTATTTTGTAAAGGGCCTACATGCTCAGACCTGACCTTTTTACTATTAATATATTTGAAGAATTTTTGGGGGTTTGTCCTACTATCTTTTGCAATCTGTCATTCGTTTTGAGTTTTTGCATCCTTGATTTCCTTTTTACATATCCTGTTATAGTCTTTGTAAAATGTAAATGACACTAGTGTTCCCTCATTTTTATATTTTTTAAAAGCTCTTTTTTTATAGTTTATATTTTTTTTTTTAACTTTGGCCGTAAGCCACATAGGTTTTATTTTTAACCTTTTAAACTTATTGCCCATGGGAATATACTTTTCAGTGAGTTCACAAACAGTCTTTTTGAAGAATTCCCATTTCTTTTCTGTGGCCATTGATGCCAATATTCTCTCCCAGTCTAAGTCCTGGAGAGCAGCCCTCATCCTTGGAAAATTTGCTCTCTTGAAATTAAGTGTTTTTATATTTCCCGTATGTGATTTTTGCTTACAGCTAACATCAAATGAAATCATGTTATGGTCACTGCTACCCAGGTGATCTTTTATCTGAACATTAGTAATACGCTCTGTATGGTTTGAGATTACCAGGTCCAACAGAGCATCATTCCTAGTTGGGGCCTCAATAAACTGGACCATAAAATTGTCCTGTCATAGGTTTATAAGTTTTTGCCTTTTAACTGTCCCAGCAGTGCCATTACTCCAGTCAATTTCTAGGTAGTTAAAATCCCCCATTATTATCACCATCCCAGTCCTTGAAGCCCTTTCCATCAATGCAAGGAGCTGAGTCTCCACCTCCTCATTAACATTGGGTGGTCTATAACAAACTTCAATGATTAACTTTGAACTACGCATAATGCTTCAGACCCATTACACTCTCCATCCACCAGGTCCTCTTTCACACTCGCTTTGAGATCACTTCTCACATAGAGACAGACCCCTCCACCTTTCTTTTTTACCCTGTCTTTCTGAAAGAGTGCATAGCCAGGAATATTAATAGCCCAGTCATTACTACTTTCCTTGGGGCACCCAAAGATGTCCCAGGCCTTTTATAATCCTATAGTGTATACTATGAAAAAAAAATTTGCCCTGTGCCGCTAAAGTGTTCAGGTTTGCTTGAAGAAAAGGTGCCAATCCAAGGTAGGATCTTTCCCTGATCCCCCGGGGCGCAAGGCTCCTGACAGGGGCAAAGGATACGACATGGTCTGCATAGCCAAAAGGCCCGGCTTACCACTTTTCTCATGGCCGAAGCAAAGCATCAAGTACTCAGTCGAGGGGCTATCCTGAAGAGAGACCCTCCCCAGGATCTGAGGAGGAAGGAGCCTAAGGGGAACACATCCTTCCTCTAGGCATCAGGGCAAGCCCAAGGACTCACACCCTCCATCCTAGTGAGAATAAAACAAGCACAAAAGTGAAAGTGGTAAAACAGTGGAGAAAAAAAATCAAAAATAAGTGGCTGTGCAATAGTGCACTGGCCGGGCCCTGAGGCCTGGTAACGAAAATTGCCCCAAACTTTAGTCAAAAGGCCTAGTGCAGAAAAAGTTTTAATGACTGTGACTATGTGCCTTTTCACACAGTAGGGTCCCACACCCAAGTGTTACTAAGAGCACCCCTAGGGCGACCATTCCCAGAGGGTAGGGACTCTCTGCCTTCCCTGCCAATGGGCAGACAAGGTAGATCCATTCAAATCAGGAGGAACTGGGCCCATCCAGTTTTACGGGGGGGAACTTCTCCTGTGCCCCAACAGCCTGTGGGTGCCCCGGTTTTTGTTAAGCCGGTAATAGCTTTCAGATCCCCCTTCACTACAGCAGGGATATTATATAGCTAGCCACTCCAGCTCCCGGTCAAGCCAGAATGACGGCATAACATGCCTACTGGACACTGATCGGAAAAGATACTACACTTGATCTTTCTAAGGGGAAAACCCAGCACTACTTATTCAGCGCTTCAGCAGGCTCCCTCTAATCGGATTACTGCAGCATCCTCCCTAAGTCACTCACTGCCCCAGGCGCATAAATGCAATATACAATGCATTTTTTTTTTTTTAAAGCTGAAGACAGGGTTAATAGCCCTGCGGCTGCATTGTATGTGATGATATTGAGGGGTGGCCTACATCCCGGAGCTTTGGGAAGAAAACAGTAGCACTGGAGCCTGCTAGAGCTGGTAAACAGTAAGTACTAGATCTCTTCCTCTACCACCCTAAAAAAAAAAAAAAAGATGAGTGAGGGGGCGCACTGCACGGGTATTTTTTTGTTCCAACACAGAGTTCAGCTTTAAAACAAAATAATCTGTGCTGGTTTTTTATTATTTTAATCATATTAATATTAAAACAGTTAATCAACTTAGGCACAATAATGACCCAATAAATAAAAGGATATACAGAGTTGTAATATTGCTTCTTAATCCAATTATCTCTGCTGTGGAATTGCAAAGAACACAGACGGGGAAAAATCTCCTCCATAGACAAGCAGAACGATGACCAAGGATCAGAAAGAACCTTAAGATTCAGCCTTAGTATACCGATATTTATGGCTATATAAATGTGCCAGAGTGTCTCCCACTGTGCTTTCGGCAGAGGGCAAATATCAATCAAACAGACACACCGCACCGTAATATAGTTACTGAGGCGAAACTTCATACTAGCAATTCAGGAAATCATTATTGGATCTGCTTACCAAACTGACTGCCTTAAAGGAGTTTCAAAGTGAAGCTCCTATATTGTTGAGAAGAAGACAATTTCCTGTAGGCCAAAAATATACATTGCAGGCATTTTAGCAAACTTCAGTGCAGGTTCTAAGGTAAGTTGCCTCTCCTCTGTAGAAAAAAAACATTCTTCATTTACATGTATTTGCTAAACTCTTTCAAAATGAGTGCTGTTAGTTTTTTTTTGTTTTTTTTGCTGCAGTCTCATGATCAACCCCACTGTTGTGACAAAAACTGTGACAGCCCCTAACATCAGAACACGTGGGCTAGATTAGTAGTTACATTGAAAAAGGACATAAGTCCCTCTGGTTCAACCAATAAACAAATAAATAGGAAACCTCCATATACAGAATCCTATACCTTCAGATGATCCAGAGGAAGGCGAAAAAAAACAAAAAACAAACATACGCTATATTACCAAAGGTATTGGGACACCTGCCTTTACACACACATGAACTTTAATGGCATCCCAGTCTTATGCCGCGGACACACGCTCGGAATTTCCGACAACAAATGTTCCATGGGAGCTTGTTGTCGGAAATTCCGACCGTGTATAGGCCCCATCGGACATTTGATGTCGGAATTTCCGACAACAAAAATTTGAGAGCTGGTTCTCAAATTTTCCGACAACAAAATACGTTCTCGTAAATTCCGAGCGTGTGTAAGACAATTCCGACGCACAAAATTCCACGCATGCTCTGAATCAAGTACGAGACGGAAGCGCTCTGTCTGGTAAAACTAGCGTTCGTAATGGAGATAGCACATTTGTCACGCTGCAAACACATCACGGACTGAAAAGCATGAGGCTGAAAATCGCGAACCGTCTCTCACCAAACTTCTACTAACACGAGATTAGCAGAAGGGGCCCAAAGGGTGTCGCACTTGGTATTGAACTTCCCTTTTATTGTGCCATCGTACGTGCTGTATGTGACTGCGTTCTTGACATTCACAATTTCCGACAACATTTGTGCGACCGTGTGTATGCAAGCCAAGTTTGAGCCAACATCTTTTGGAAAAATATCCACAATTTTGTTGTCGGAATATCCGATCGTGTGTGCACGGCATTAGTCCGTAGGGTTCAATAGAGTTGGGCCACCCTTTGCAGCTATAACAGCTTCAACTCTTCTGGGAAGGATGTCCCCAAGGTTTTAGGAGTGTCTATTGGAATGTTTGACCATTCTTCCAGAAGCACATTTGTGAGGTCAGGCACTGATGCAGGCACTGAGGCCTGGTTCGCAGTCTCCGCTCTAATTAATCCCAAAGGTATTCTATCGGGTTGAGGTCAGTCAAGTTCCTCCACCCCAAACTCACTCATCCATGTCTTTATGGACCTTGCTTTTTGCACTGGTGGGCAGTCATGTTGGAACAGGAAGGGGCCATCCCAAAACTGTTCCCACAAAGTTGGGAGCATGAAATTGCCCAAAATGTCTTGGTATGCTGGCGTCTTAAAAAAAAATATTTCAAATTTTATCAGAACTTTGCTGAATTAATTTTACTCCTGATCCCAAATTTGCCCTGTTGGCCATATTACCAGAGGACTGGCCAGGTTGAGGACCAGGGTTATTCTAGACATAAATTGTGCCTAAAAGGTAATGCCAATTTAGAAAAAAATAATACTATATAGATATATATACTGTATTTAAATATATATTGTATATATATATATATATATCATTTACAATTGCTACACAAGCCATATTTTGATTCTTTTCAATCTGCAGCCACTGTCATTTTCTGTATTTATTAATTATATATATTTTGTAACATTATGAAAGGCGAGGTGATTGATGGACGTTATGTTTCACCTTGCATGCGTTCATTTGCAGAGAACTATGGTGGTATCCGGTCTGGATTTAGGCAGGCCTAGCTAGAAGCTAGGCCTGTTTGTTTCAATATATGTGGGCTGGGAGTGGCTCAGAGTAGGCTGGCGATTTACATATAGCATCACTTCTCGGTTACCTCCCTCTGGCTTCTAGAGGATTCTAGAAGAGAGGAGGGGAAGAGAGGTGGAGCTGTCTGAGTTGTCTCAGGGAGTCCTGACCAATCCCCAATTAGGATTGGCAGGGGGCAGGCCTCCTTGATATACCCAGGGTCAGCCCAGCTCGGGAGGAGTTGTAGGGTGGAAGAACTGAGGATGGAGTACTAGGCTGTCTTGGCCTTTGAGGGTGCTCCCCAGTCTGGGGGGATGACTTTTGGCCTGGGACTCAGGTGCAGGAAGGATCCTTTCAAGAACGCTTGAAAGATCTGGACAGGAGGCACAGGGAGGAGTCAAAGAGGACAGCAGGAGCTGGAAAGGCATGCCAGAGAGGACTGAGAGGAAACAGTCAGAGCTGGGTGTGGAGCCAGTGAGGATTGCAACGTCACTGGCAGTGGAGTTGGGCAGCTGCAGCCATTAGGGCTGGCAGGGCCTAAAGAGGGATTGCTGGGAGCAGTAGTTTACCACAGGACAGCTAGCACTAAAGACTTCCTATTCTATTTTTGCTACATTAACCGCTAGCCGACCAGCTGCCGCAGTCATAATGCGGCAGGTTGGCACGGCTGCGCAAATCGCCGTAGGTATACATTGCTCCTTTAACCACTCGTCGACCAGCTGCGCAAATCGCAGTAGGTATACGTTGCTCCTTTAACCACTTGCCGACCAGTCGCCGTCATTATACCGCGGCAGGACGGTAAGATCCCGCGAACCGTCGTAGCTGTACGTCAGTCCCTTTAAATGGGATAGCAGGCGCGTGCGCCCGCTCCATCACGGGGGTGCCAATCCTCGTGACCGGCGGTCGCGATGACCGCCAGTCGGGAGCGATCGTGGGCACGAGAGGCAGAACAGGGACGTGTGTGTAAACACACAAATCTCTCTTCTGTTCTTTGAGGAGAGACAGATCGTGAGTTCCTAATAGCTAGGAACCACAATCTGTCATTTCCTCTAGTCAGTCCCCTCCTCCCACAGTTAGAACACACAGTCAGGGAACACAATTAACCACTTGATCGCCCCTAGTGTTAACCCCTTCCTTGCCAGTGACATCTTTACAGCAATCAATGCATTTTTATAGCACTGATCGCTGTATAATTGTCACTGGTCCCAAAAATGTGTCAAAAGTGTCCGACATAATGTCGCAGTCCCGATTAAAATCGCTGATCGCCGCCATTACTAGTAAAAAAATAATAATAATAAAAATGCTATAAATCTATCCCCTATTTTGTAGACGCTATAACTTTTGCACAAACCAATCAATATACTGTACGCTTATTGCGATTTTTATTACCAAAAATATGTAGAAGAATACATATCGGCCTAAACTGAGAAAAAAATAGCTTTTTTTTAAAAAAAAAATTGGGGATATTTATTACAGCAAAAAGTACAAAATATTGTGTTTTTTTCAAAATTGCCGCTCTTTTTTTGTTTATAGTGCAAAAAATAAAAATCTCAGAGATGATCAAAGACCACCAAAAGAACGCTCTATTTATGGGAAAAAATAGACGTCAGTTTTGTTTGGATGCAGCGTTGCACGACTGCGCAATTGTCAGTTAAAGCGACGCATTGCCGAATCGCAAAAAATGCCCCGGTCATTGAGCAGCCAATTCTTCCGGGGCTGAAGTGGTTAGGACGATCTAGCAGCACCCACCGTGTGTCACCAGGGCCGATGCGCGTGCCCTGTGGGCGCGATCTCCGCCGGGCACCCGTGCTCACCCGTGACAGAGCAGGAACGTGAATCTGTGTGTGTAAACACACAGATCCATGTCCTGTCATGGGAGTAGAGACAGATCGTGTATTCCTAGTATATAGGAACACTGATCGGCCTCCTCCCATAGTCAGTCTTATCCCCCCTCAGTTAGAACACATCTAGGGAACACAGTTAACCCCTTGATCGCCCCCTAGTGTTAGGGGCCTGTGACAGTGACATTTATACAGTAATCAGTGGCTATTTTTAGCTCCGATTGCTGTATAAATGTCAATGGTCCCAAAAAAGTGTCAAAAGTGTCCGATCTGTCTGCCGCAGTGTCGCAGTCCTGATAAAGTTTACTAGTAAAAATAAATAAATAATAATAATAAAAATGCCATAAATCTATCCACTATTTTTAAACGCTATAACGTTTGCGCAAACCAATCAATATACGCTTATTGTGATTTATTTTACTAAAAATATGTAGAAGAATACATATCGGCCTAAACTGTTGAAGAATTTTTTTTTTTTTATTATTATTATTTTTTTGGATATTTATTATAGCAAAAAGTACAAAACAGTGTGTTTTTTTTTTTTTAAATTGTCGCCCTTTTTTTGTTTATAGCGCAAAAAATAAAAACCGCAGAGGTGATAAAATACCACCAAAAGAAAAGCTCTATTTCTGCGGAAAAAAGGACATAAATTTTGCACGACCGGGCAATTGTCAGTTAAAGCGACGGAGTGTCGTATCGCAAAAAATGGACTGGTCAGGAAGGAGGCAAATCTTTCTGGGGCTAAAATCTTCAAGTGAGTGTGCAGGAGGAGTTTGAAGAAGTGTCATGTACAAAGAATGTATATAATTCTGTCCAAAATTGGCTGTTTCATAATTCTACTGGGCATCCCATATATTCCCATCCCTATCCAAGTTCAAATTCCTTTAATAAAAATACGAAAAACAACCACATGGACTGTTCATTGATTCAAGGTGATTGGGAAGTGAATGCCGGGCTGGGTAGGGTGACTAGTGGGCCACATCACTTAGCAGCTCCAAGGGGGTACCAATACACAATATATATATATATATATATATATATATATATATATATATATATATATATATGTATCATATATTAATTATTCATATATATATATTAATTAAATGCAGTCTGTTTGCAAATACAGTCTGCCTACAATTGCCTTCACCTTTAGACTGACATGCACCCCTCAAGGCATTTTGATATTTTCATATATCTTCCCAAAAGACAGCCGACTGCTTGCATCAGGATTGAGGGCTTTGTGAGAAGTAATGGTGTTGGGTGCTGTGATGTTTCCAAGTAACTATGTACAGCATCCTGCTGGCCCCTCCCACCAGCAATGATCTGCCTGCTTTACATAAAGAAGCACAGAGACCTGGTGATGACGTCACTGGGTCTAAAAAGAGGTATGTAATGAAAAGGTTTTATCTAAAAATCGAATTAGCATTAGGACCGGATACCACCATAGTTCTCTGCAAATAAACGCATGCGAGGTGAAACATAACGTCCATCAATCACCTCGTCTTTCATAATGTTACAAAATATATATAATTAATTAGCATGAGGTGTGGGGGGAGGAACCAGGGAATGGCCATCTCTGTATAATATATGCCTAAGGGCTCCTTCTTATTGACGGTAGTACCCACCACCTTCAGCGATCTGCGGTGGATCAGTTTTCAGAGGTTGGTATAGCAGCGGCTGCCATGCATTCAGGCACCTCCCCCTGAATGTATGTTTTCAGGAGGATTTTTGATTAAAAAACGACACCACAACCATGAACCAAGCATTTGACTTGCAATTGCAGCACTCTCCCATTGACTTTAATGGACACTCTACTAGCCACAGTCAAAATTTCCACATTCACAAAGCAGAGCATCACGGCCACGGCATGTGTACAAAGCCATTTTGTTGTAATGGTAGAATTTAGGCAGCTAGTTGGGTGGGTCGGTAAAACAGCAACTCAACAGCCTGTTTTTATAGTCCCCTGGCAATCTGTGTGGAAAAACCCTGAGACCCCATTCACACAGGGGTGACTCGTCAGGCGTCTCAGCCGCCTGACAAGTCGTGTCCCATTCTGTACAATGGAACCGTTCTAATCGGAGCGACTGAAGTCGCTCTGACTTAGGCCCCTTTCACACGGAGGTCCGTTCAGGTCCGCCTGTCAGTTTTTTAGGCGGACCTGAAACGGATCCTCCATGTAGCCCTATGGAGGCACGGATGTCAGCGGAGACATGTCCGCTGACATCCGCTCCGCCAAAGTGTGATGGAGGAAAACCCTATTTTTCCTTCCGTCGGCGGAGCGGATCGGATGACAACGGACTCTACGGTCCGTCGTCATCCGATTCCCCAAAAGGGAGAGCGGCGCTCTGACAGGGCGGTCCCTGCACAGTGTGCGGGGACCGCCCAGTCATCCGTCGGCTCAGCGGGGATCAACGGAGCGATCCCCGCTGAGCAAGCAGAGCTTCACGGGGCGGATCTTCACGGATCCGCCCCGTGTGAAAGAGCCCTTAGAAAAAGGTTCCTGTACTACTTCAAGACGACTTCAGGGTGACTTCCATTGACTTCAATACAGAAGTCATTTTTGAAGTCACCTTTGAAGTCGTCTTGAGATCGCCAAGCACAGTCGTGGGACAAGTCGTGCCGCCCCTGTGTGAATGGGCTTTAAGGGGGCTTCTGGGGCATGCAAAGGTGAATCTTAAAAAATAATAGAACTTTCAGGAACATTATGGTAGAAAAATTCAGGACAAAACTGAGCCACTTTAGATCTATTTTGTATTTTAGCAAGTATCCATTTATAATATTATTTATCGTTTTTTCATATAACCAATTACCATTTTCTGTGGGGGCGTACTAAAATAATATCCTTGTTTTTAATTAGCCAATGGAGTTCAAGCCCAATATGAAGCCATTATTGCACAGCGTACCCCTTTGTATTTGGTTCACCTTGAAAACTTTAACAAGGGAATGGATTATCGATGGCTGAACATTATAGTTAATTACTAACTGCCTCTCACATTGCTTTCCAGTGACCACGGGTTCATATATCTTCTCCCGGTCCACAGACCAAAAAGCACTTAATTAACCCTCAGTAAACTCTACAGACAAAGAACCAGGTTCATTATTAGCTGTAACAATAAGAAAAAAGTCAAAGCTTAAAAAGTGTTTGTCTTCTTTTTAAAATTATTTTTTGATGGATAACTTGCACTATACAAATGTGTGCAGTGTAAATAAATTGTGGGTTCTGTAACACTAACTATGGGGTCTATTTAAAAAAAAAATAACTGTGCAAAGGCCTCAAGCCATCATACAGCAATCACAGAGAACCACTACTATGGGGGTTATTTACTAAAGGCAAATCCATTTTGCACTATAAGTGCAAACTACAAGTGCAAAGTGCACTTGAAATTGCACTGAAAGTGCACTTGGAAGTGCAGTCGCTGTAGATCTGAGGGGGACATGCAAGGAAAATAAAAAACAGCATTTTTGCCTGCACATGATTGGATAATAAAATCAGCAGAGCTTCCCCTCATTTCAGATCTACCCCTCAGATTTACAGCGATTGCACTTCCAAGTGCACTTTCAGTGCAATTTCAAGTGCACTTTGCACTTGTAGTTTGCACTTGTAGTCGATAGCTGGTCACGAAATTTGTCCATGTCGCGTCGCATCAGTCCCATCTCAGACTGCATCTGGTCTATCTTGGCTGTCAGCGTGGCCTGGATCAATGCCTGAAATTGATCTGTTCCCAATGGAAGGGGATCCGGTTGCTTTGTCTGGGACGCCATATTGGAGTGCTTAGCCACTCGTGGGCCCCGGGAAGATGTCGAGGTTTTCTGCGCCGAATATCGTTTGCGCTGAGAGCCGGAGTTCCCTCTTCTCATGCCTGAAGCTCACCACCACCCCTCGGTTCTTGCAGGAGGGTGCAGATCCCAATAGACCGGATAACTAGGCCTGCTGTGTACGGAGCTCCCGTTCCACACGTCCTACTATGTCGCCATCTTGACCACGCCCCAGGCACAATTTTAGGAAAAACAATTCATGACATACAGAGTATGACAAAATATGCATACAGTATACACGTGCACAAACTATCTATTCTTCCCAGCAAATTGGCATGGATAATGTATGCAAGAGGGATACACTAAACATTACTTGGGTTGTAGATTTGGGGACATCCCCAGGTAACGTTACTATTTTTTAAGTTATTTTTATTTTATGATGGAATCTTTTTCAAGGATCCAGGATCTTTTAGACTGCTTATAGCTTCTTGGAATCTTTCAAAGCTTCTTTGTTTTTGTCCACCACATGGCTGTGTCCAAATCCTTTTTTTCCTCCCTTTACTTCCTGTAGCATCAATTCCTGTCCGGAGCTCATGAACCAGTCCATTGAGTTCATTCATACGAGAAGCCTAGCTTCTAAAAATAATACATGTGACTAAAATGTATAATTCTTATAGTTATGCTATAATAACCCCCTAAAATAGCCATAGTAACACAGTGACCCAACTATTTTAAAGTGCATTTCCGCTTTTGCAGACACATTTGGATAGCACCTCCTTTATACACTGCTCAAAAAAATTAAAGGAACACTCTTTAATCAGAGTGTATAGCATCAAGTCAATTAAACTCCTGGGATATTGATCTGGTCAGTTCAGTAGCAGGGGGGGTTGGTAATCAGTTTCTGCTGCTTTGGTGTTAATTAAATTAACAACAGGTGCACTAGATGAGCAACAATGAGACGACCGCCAAAACGGCAATTGTTTTAAAGGTGGAGGCCACTGACATTTTTTTCTCTACTCATCTTTTCTGACTGTTTTTCACTGGTTTTGGCAAGGGTCAGTGTCACTACTGGTAGCATGAGGCGATACCTGTACCCTATAGAGGTTGCATAGGCATTCCAACTCCTCCAGGACGGTAAATCAATATGTGCCATTGCCAGAAGATTTTCTGTGTCTCCCAGCACAGTCCCAAGAGCATGGAGGAGATTCCAGGAGACAGGCAGTTACTCTAGGAGAGCTCGACAGGGCCGTAGAAGGTCCTTAACCCATCAGCAGGACCAGTATCTGCTCCTTTGTGCAAGGAGGAACAGGATGAGCACTGCCAGAACCCTACATATTGGCCTCCAGCAGGCACTGGTGTGAATGTCTCTGACCAAACAATCAGAAACAAACATCCCGTGGGTAGCCTGAGGGCCCGACGTCCTCTAGTGGGCCTTGTGCTCACTGCCTGGCACCGTGGACCTTGAATGGTATTTGCCATTGAACACCAAAATGAGCAGGTCCACCAGTGGTGCCCTGTGCTTTTTGAAGATGAGAGCAGGTTCACCCTGAGCACATGTGACAGATGTAAAAGGGTTTGGAGAAGCTGTGGAGAACGTTATGCTGCCTAAAACATCATTCAGCATGACCAGTTTGGTGGTGGGTCAGTAATTGTCTGGAGAGGCATATCCATGGAGGGACGCACAGACCTCCACAGGCTAGACAATGGCACCCTGACTGCCATTAGGTATCGGGATAAAATCCTTGGACCCATTGTCAGTCCATACGCTGGCGCAGTGGGTCCTGAGTTCCTCCTGATGCACAAGAATGCACGGGCTCATGTGGCGAGAGTGGAATTGATATCATTGAATGGCCCCCCACCCTCGCCTGACCTAAATCCAATAGAATACCTCTGGGACATTATGTTTCAGTCCATCCGACACTGCCAGGTTGCACCTCAGTCTGTTCAGAAGCTCAGTGATGCCCTGGTCCAGATCTGGAAGGAAATACCCCAGGACACCATCCATCGTCTCATTAGGAGCATCCCCCGATGTTGTCAGGCATGCATACAAGCACGTGGGGGCCATACAAACTAATGAAATACCATTTTGAGTTGCTGCAATGAAATTTCAGCAAAATGGGCTAGCCTGCTGCATCATTTTTTTACTTTGACTTTCGGGGTGTCTTTGAATTCAGCCCTCTGTAGGTTGATAATTTTTTTTCCATCAAATGATGTGGCATCTTTTCATTCCTAATGCCTCGTACACACGACCGGTTTTCCCTGCAGGAAAACTTCCATGAGAGCTTTTGGCCGGGAATCCCAGCTGTGTATATGCTCCATCGCAGTTTTCCCGACAGGACAACCGACAGGAATCCCGGCGGGAAAAATGAGAACATGTTTTCTTTTTTCCCGCCGGAATTCCTGGCGGTTTTAAAACCGGCAGTTTTCCTATGGGAAACACTGCGATGGAGCATACACACGGTCGGGATTCCCGACCAAAGACCTCATGGCAGTTTTCCTGTCGGGAAACCCGGTCGTGTGTAGGGGGAAAAAGTTACAGAGCAGGTTCTCGGTTTTCCCCTCAGTTTTCCCGGCAGACTTTTTACCGCCGGGAAAACCGATCGTGTGTACAAGGCATTCAACATTACCCAGTCCATATCAGTATAGATATCCAGCATGATATTTTTCCCCATTGAGATCTGATGTGTTTTCAAAGTGTTCCTTACATTTTTTTGAGTAGGGTATGTGCTACACGTCCCCATTTACATGCCAGAACTTAAAATATAAAAAAATGTCAAATTACTTTTTTTAGATGATTTACTCTGACCCTCTAGCATAAAAAATATTACTTTTTTATGAAGAGGGGGGGGGGGGGGGCTGGGCAGTTGTGTTTGCCATAATTAA
This sequence comes from Rana muscosa, assembly GCA_029206835.1. Classification (NCBI taxonomy): domain Eukaryota; kingdom Metazoa; phylum Chordata; class Amphibia; order Anura; family Ranidae; genus Rana; species Rana muscosa. The sequence continues at coordinate 77,232,197 of CM055116.1, read as the reverse complement.
TCCTGTCTATATTGCGCAGACAGATCTTTATTATCAATTGTAACTAGATACAATTGATAACAAAGGGTTAAGATGTAGAGGCTAGGCTTCTTGCATTGTATGTTCAATGTTCATGAGGACAGACTCTAACATTGTTCATAAACTTGACCATGATACCTCCTCCTGAGAAACATCTATAATATAAAAGGTAAGAAATATATATATATATATATATATATATATATATATATATATATATATATATATATAAAAAGGCATGCTGTGTGAGTAGGAACACATAACAAACATAAACTGAAGTTTCTCAAATCTGACTGGAAAAGTGGAGATACGCTTCAGGCTTCCAATATCAATGGTTCCATTCCCTATCTGACTTTACAAATGATGTCATCAGAGAAGATTTTGGTTTCTGGGCAGTAAGGATTGTGTGCAGCATTAAAATACCCATTTCCTGTAGTTTAGCTTTATGTATAATCTGAATTCTGACTTTACCAGTTTATAGAATTCTGAAAGGATAAAAAACATAAAAGATCAAATAGTGTCTCCTGATTATAGTGGAAAGGTTTGCAGGAGATTGCGGAAGGGCAATTGCAAAATGGAATTATGTTTACATGACTTCTGTTGAATTACCGAGAAGCTTCATTTACTTGTGGTTACTGGCGTGCCATCTATTCTCCCTATAATGTCAGTAATGTTATGTTAGAATTTCAATTGCTTTGCTACATAAAAACACATTTTGTGCCGGGTTTGAGCTGTATTTTTATACCAGCAAAATGTACCTGACCACGGATGACCTCTGTGAAATTTTAATTCTTTGGTGTTGCTAGCTGCTTGTTATATCTTCCTCAATCCTATGCTGTGTGTTAACACAACAGAAGCATGGGGAAAGCCAGTTTGGCATGGAAAGGCTGCTGGGAATGATGCCATTGTTCTGTCCCTGCTACACGTTTCCTTGTGTGTAGATCGAAATGCAGCTAAACCCTCCTATTCTGCAATAAACCAGACTAGGTGTAATCTTGAAGCTTTATTAAAAAAACAGGGTGGGTGAAACTATTGAGAAAAAAATACTGATACATATAATTAGTATATAAAATATAGAGAAATACAATAAACAAGGCAGTAGATGGCGATAAGTATTTCTCACCAGCGATGCTACATTTAGAGGATGCAAGTTTTAGTCCAACATGTGCTCTGATAGCTTGTTCCTTCTTTCAGTCTCTAAGATAAAGTCTAAAGGCTCGTACACACGGTCGAGAATCTCGTCAGGAAAAAACCCGTCGTTTTTCCTGACGAGATTCTTGACATGAATGTTGTGCCGGCCGAGTGTACACACGTACGATTCAAAAGAACCGCCGTTCTTTTGAATGGCACGAACGCGGTGACGTCATCGACAACGACGAGCATGCGCTCGTCACATTCGATGCCGTCGCCGCCATCTTGCTTCACCCTACCTATGCCTTGGAAGCTACCGCGCATGCGTCAAAGTCATTTTGAGCATGCGTGGCTTTCCATGGGGGCAGGTAAGTATACACACGCTCGGGTTTCTCGTCGGGAAACAGGCCGACAAGAATCCTGACGAGAAAATAGAGAACAGGATCTCTATTTTTCTCATCGAGATTCTGGGCAGATTTTGCAACGAGAAACCTGAAAGCCTCGTACACACGCACGGTTTCCTCGGCAAGAAAGCTCTCCCAGCAGTTTTCTTGTAGTTTCTTGCTGAGAAATCCGGCCGTGTGTACGAGGCTTGAGTTCCCAAGATACACCCGTTTCTCTTCCTTAGACTAAAGAATAATGGGAACTTTTGTTAAAGGTGAACAGTTTCTAGTTTCTGCAAAACTGTAAATTTACCACCAGCTCCATCTTGTGGTGAAATCTGATATTGCAGGCAAACAACTAATAGATATTCCGCTGGAGGCAGAACAGCCATGATTCTGATTGTTCTGCCTCCATGAGTCTCTGTGACACTTACAAACATTGAGAAAACCAGAGCATGCTGCTCTTCAAAGAGACACGGAATAATGGCAGCTTTGTAAGTAAGCTGGATACAAGTTCCATCTCCCAGCTATAAAGGGAAATGTATGTACCGTTAGAGCCAATAATTCTAATCGTATATCATAGATGCTATAATTTTTTGCTATGAATAGGCTACCTACGTTTTTCAATGCTGGAACTACATTTTTATTATGTTTTTTTCTGAAGATGGAAGAGCAACAAAGCTGATTGGTGCCATTATGGAACCACTAGCTGCGTGGACTTTTTCTGCCTGTACAAAACAAACACCATTCCAGGCTGAGCTGAGAGTTCAGCTGTTCACGTGTTTTGGGTACAATCCAAACTTTAGGGACGATCGGTGGGAATTGCTCTGTTTGTAGATGAGGGGAGCAGCAGCAATAATTCACACAACCAATTGAAAAATTGTATTGAAGTAAGGCAGCAACAGTTCACATTAGCCCGGTGGGACAGCTACCCAGCTGGGCACTTTCACAGTGTCCAGTACGGTAAAGAAGCAGGTTCCAGCTTAACCGACAACATCTGTTGAGAGGGGACAGAATGCAACCTGGCCGTCCCGTGCCCAATCAGGAGGGTATCCAAGGGGATGCGACCCTATGCTTTCCCTCCTCGTCAGGAACCTTTCCCTATCACAAGTACTATCTCTAATAGGGTACCTCTAGGGTAGGGTAGGAAGGGTGTCTGGAAATGTAACTCTCCTCAGAATAGGAACAGCAGGTGCAGGCTAAGCATCGGTAATTGGGTGAGGAGAAAATTCTGGACAGCCTTACTCAAAATCAATGCCTTTATTAAAAAGAGGTAATAATCCAAAAAATGCAAGCCACAGCAAACAACGGAATACAGGAGCTGACGCGTTTCACACTTTAAAATGTGCTTTTTTATATTTAAAGACCCACAAACATTAACTGCAATATATACACTGATCTATATTGGACATGTGACCAAACCTGTGAATAAATTACTCTAATTGGAGGTAATTGGTGGGTGAAGTGAGTTAATTAATATGTATGGCTACCATGTGTGGTTGAATGTGAGAGCACAAATAAGTATTCTAATGAATAAAAATGGATGTGCATAAAAACATAATAAAAATGTTAGGAAAATGCTACTAGCAAAACCCCAAAAACATTTGGTAGAGCATCCATTAAATGTAAACAGGGAAAAGGGCAGGTGCTGACACATGTCCAACAGAAAAACCCATTGGTTATGGGGTAACAAGGATAAACCACTGACCAGAGCTTGTCCAGTATGCAATTGAGCTGCTGGGCTGACCTGCAGCATTAAATAGTCCACCTGTCACTGGAAACAGTTGACTGGCTGATCTTTTTTAAAATGAACCAGACCTGGATCAGCAACTAATACCAATGCCTCAGAATAATTTTTTAAAGATTCTCCCACCAAAAGTACTGTATTTTTTTTTTCTATACAGCTGTAGCACACGGACCCTTTTTCCTACCATTGGCTCACTTGCAGGAAAGGGGCACACCATACTATATGCCCGTACCCTCCTGTTTGAGGAGGTTGAGCGGTGTCATGTATTTGGGTCCCACAGCTAGGTTCTCCATCAGTTGGTTCTCATCACCTAGGATATAGGGACAAGTCTCTGTTTTCCCCCCAAGTAATTTCAATGTCCACACCACTCTAAACTCCAACGTTAAGTTTATTTTTCTCAATATTCAGTAGATAGGAAAGGGTGGATAAGAGACAGGACAGCAAGGTTTTGGGAGGTAGGTCCAGGCACAAGTAGATATTACAATCGCCACTCTATCCCAGAGTGGGTTCAGCTCACCCGGATAGTCTCCTGTAAAAGTGGATCCTAGCAGCCAAAGTGATGCTTGGACGCTTAATTAGGTTATTTTCCTAGATACGACCGGGAGACTCTCTGCCACAGAATCTATCAGGTCCCGAACTTCATAGCTTTTTGCAATACAAGGACAGGTGCCAGCAACAGCACATTACTAGGCCCTTGGTGGATAGATGAATCCCTCCAGAAAGTTACCGGGCCCCTTCCTTCACCGTGAATTCTCACCGGTCCTTCAGAAAGGTCCTCCCCCGGCCTCCTCTTCTTAGAAGCGGGCTCCCTCGCAAGGGACACCCTGGGATTCCTCTTCCCAGAAGTGGGCTCCAGCTAAAGGTGCTGGGCTCAGTGCTGAAGTTGCAGCCCCAGGGCTAAAGGTGCCTGGGACTGATGCGCACACGGCCCCATGGCCTGGAGGGCTGGGCGCCACGCACTTGGACTCCGACTCCCCTCGCAAACTCCAGAGAGCGACCCCTCCCAGGCGGCGACTTGTCCTTATGTACCCTCTCCCAGCATGCACAGCAGGCCAACCACACCCACTGTACTGCTGCCGAGAGAGGACACCCTAAGGTACAGCACTAGTACTGATGGTTCAACCCTGACCTGTCATGGCAGTGCCACCTACAGGCCACAGGGAACTGCACACCAGTATACCACCTGGAGAAATAAAGTATCACAACCTATCAATGAGAACGGTCTGAGTCTAACTACTAACCCAGACCAGCCCTTAAATTTGGGTATACAGCACCCCTAAAAGGGGTGAGCGCTACACAGCCTAAACCTATCCTGAAATATATCTCTCCTCCCACCACCATTACTATATCCTGTCTCTATGAGCACACTCAGCCACCATTAACACCTATTTATACCTCTCCTAGCCTGGCACTGTTAACTTCTAATGCCACGACTGTACGCCTTCCACCATGACCGTCTCATACTGAGCCAATTGTTGTTGTTCATTGCAGATGGCCTTTCAAATTTGGCACACCCAATTTTTACACAGCTGTTTCATAATGGCAAAGAATTAGAATTATTTGCAAATATTCAGTCCTGTACAGAAATATTTCTGTAATGTTGCATAGCTTTAGCATCACTAACACCCCAACCCCAATTTTTCTGCAGTTGTTTAACAGTTGTAAAGAATTTATATTTTTGGACCAGTTAACAGCCTGTGCTATGCACAGATATGTTGGTGCAGTTAGTGTTTTTGCACCGCTAACACCCCAGGTCAAATTTTTATGCAGTTGTTTCACAGTTGTAAAGAATTTAACAATTTTTGACAGGTAACATCCGGTGCTCTGCATGAGTATTTGTGTTGGTTTACGGTGTGCTGGCACCATTACTGTAATACTCAAAACCTAGACAGCTGTTTGACAAAGACAAAAAGTATTACATATTTTTGGCTGGCTAACTCCGGTGTTGGCCATTTATGTTTGCATTTCTTTATGGTGCACCATCATTAAAAAAAGACAACATTTTGGGATGTATTTATAAAAAAGTTGGTTAGCAATTTGTCCAGTGAAAGCGCATATACATTTGTTCTGTTTGAATGCTCGTAGGCTATTTCCTTTGCTGTTTGGTGGATCTAAGTAATACAGGAACTACCTATAATGCTTAGCACCATCTAGTTGGAAAATGTGATTTCTTTCTCGTACATCACGGGACACAGAGCAACATAGTCATTACTAATGGGTTATATAGATACCGTCAGGTGCTGGCACTGGCAACTTCCAAAACCGGAAGTACCCTCCCCTATATAAGCCCCTCCCATCCGGGAGCACCTCAGTTTTTTGCCAGTGTCTAAGGTGTTGGCCAAGAAGAAACATGTGTTTTTCACTGAGCTTGCGTACAGGTTCTTTTGGGCCTCAGTAAGCTATTCCGGATCCGACCAAAAAAGCTTCATAGCTAAACGGTCGGTACCCGGGCCTTGCAGAGAAGAGCAAGGTTTTGCCTGTAATGCTTCTCTTAGGAGAGCAGGACCATGGGATCCAGAGCTCTGGTCATACCCACGACCAAGATGTTTTCTGTGCAGGGTGCTATACAGGTCCAGGGGAGTGGAATCCTTGGGAACCCGGTCCCTGAAGGTTTGATTACAATGCCTGCCGTGATAGGTGAAGTTTGGGCTTTTGTGGACCAAACAAAGTCCTGCGGCGGGGAACAGGTAAGTGGGGGCCCCCAGGAACTTGGTTCTATTGGGGGACCCCCAAGCCTAATTTGTCTTTCTGTCTGTTACCTAATGGTATTCCCGCAAAATTCTGTGCATGCCTGTAACTACTAAAAAAATGTAATAATTTTTAATGGTGGTCAAGAAAAAAAAATATATATATATTTTTTTATATATATTTAAGATATTAGACTGCGGTACCTGTGTTTGTCCACTAGAGGCCGCTGTGGAATGTTTTCTTGTCATGTGGACTAGTTTCTTCTCAGCAGAGCAAGTCCAGGCAGATGGTGAGTTCTCTTATGGGAAACTGCTTCCTCTGCTATGTTGCAATGCTCGTCCATCCCCCGGCCTGCGGCAAAGAGGGGCCCTGGCTCTTGTCCCTAGTCTCCATTTTTCAAAATTAGCGCCGAAGGCGCACGTGGCCGCGCGCGTGCGCGTGCACGCGCCTCTATATATAGAGGTGAGCCAGGAAAGGGGGCGGAGCCTGGGGGATGACGCTCTGTGTGCGCCGCAGCGCTTCTGCGCATGTGCGGGCGTCCCAGCATGTAAAAACCACAGTTTTGTGTGGTGAGCTGGCTATGAAGTACAGAGACAGAGCTGGCAACATTTAAAAAAGGGCATACAGCAAGCGGTTGATACAGGCATCCCCTAGAAAGGCACATTAGTAGACACCAACTGTGATATAGCAGCAATTGTGCTAGACTATTCTCAGTAAAAGTGGTGTATTATGGCTGGAATACCTCAGCTTTAGGCTGAGGAATATGCCGTCCAGAAGCTCCGGAACTGAATCTTCCAGGAAGCGAAAGGGGTCTCATCGGGCTCGGAGGATCTTGGGCATACTTCTGCTGCACCAGTCTCCCCTGAAGTTCAGAGGTAAGTGACCGTAGAGACCCCGCAGGGGTACTTGGTACTGTGGCTGTCCTCAGTTCACCTGCTCCTGTGTATGTAACAGAGGAGGTTTTTTCCTCAGCTCTGGGAGGATTAGAGAGAGATTGTCAACATTTATCGCTGCCTCCCTGTCAGGGAAAGCACGCCCGATCTCCGTCTCCTCCTTCAGAGTGCCTGTTAGCAGAGCAACAGTCCCATACAGGGATCGACCTGCCTGAAGGGGATCAGGATGAGGTTGATTCTGTTATAGAGGAATCAACAGTGGGGGAACCTTTTCTCAGCATCTCAAGCTGAAAGATTATGGGTTCAGTCTCTGACTAACATGGTCCGATCAGCATTTAAAAATGCACCTTGCGGAACCATCAACCACTACTGTATCCTCGTTGGGGTCGCTAGAAGCCCCCAGACTGTTTGTTCTTTTCCACTTCACCCTTTACTGAAAGGGCTCATTTACCAGGATTGGGAACGTCCTGAGAAAATATTTATTCCCCCAAGAGATTTCCGGTGGTCTATCCCATGGAGGATAAGTTCATCAAAAAAAAAAAATGGAAGGTCCCTACAGTGGACGCAGCCATCTCTTGTATGTATAAATCACTGACATGTCCAGTGGATAATGTCCAAATGTTCAAGAACCCAATAGATAAAAGATTGAAGTCCTTATGAAAATCTGCTTCTTTCTACAGCAAGCTTGGTGACACAACCAGCAGTAGCAGCTATTGGGGTCTGCTAAGCAGTGAAGGATCAGTTGAAACAGGTCTTGAGGGACTTGACAGATCAGCAGGCTTTGCCCTAGCTGATCTACCTAGAGCCTTAGGCTTTGCGGTTGACGCCATAAAGGATTCAGTCCATCAGGCCTCCCGCCTTACGCTGTCTATAGTACATATGCGTAGGTTCCTATGGCTCAAAAACTGGTCTGCTGAAGCTCCCTGTAAAGAATGGCTGGTTAGCGTCCCATTTCATGGTGAACGCTTATTCAGGGAAAACCTGGACAAATATATCCAGAAAATTTCCAGCGGTAAAAATACGCTCTTGCCGGTTAAAAACAGAGTTAGAGGTCCCTCTTTAAGAGGCCTGCTTCTCCAGTCCCTGGGGCATCGGCTGTGTAACAGTTCCGACGGCCTCCTCGGTCAATTCCCGGGGGTAAAAAACAGGGACAATAGCAGGGTAATGAGAAACCCTGGGTCAGGGGAGGTACAAAACCTCCCCCAAAGTTAAATTCATTGAAGCCCCCACTCAGTCGGGTGGGGGGGAGGACTCCAGTTGTTCGCAAGAGACCTGGCGGGACACGATCAAGACAGATAGGTGCTCTCCGCAGTATGTTTGGGATACAGTTTGGAGTTAAAAGACTCTCCTCCTTCCCATTTTTGAGGTCAAACGTGCCAAGGGATCCCCGGAAGAGAGAGTCCCTCCTGTTGGCACTAGAACAACTATTGCTCCAAGGAGTAATTATGGAGGTTCCCCTGGAAGAATGAGGGTTCGGGTTTTACTCAAACCTCTTTACAGTCCCGAAGCAAACGCGGACGGGAGGCCCATATTAATTCTAAAAGGGCTATACAAATTCCTGTATATCAGGACTTTCCAATGGAGTCAATCCGATCGGTGGCCACTGCCCTATAAGGGGAGGATTGGTTAGCCGCGATCGACATCAAAGATGCTTATTTGCGCATTCCCATCTTTCCAGTCCACCAAAAATTTCTACGCTTTGCAGTAGAAGGGCGCCATTTTCAGTTCAGAGCCTTACCCTTCAGTTCGGCCACAGCACCACGAGTGTTTACAAAAATTCTGGCCCTTTATTGGCCAATCTAAGAACACAAGGTGTAATGATAATGGCATATCTAGATGACTTGTTGCTGATAGACCACTCAGTGAAAAAACTAGAAGTGGTTGTTCACGAGACAATCAAGTATCTGGAATATCACGGTTGGATTATCAACCGAGACAAGTCACCCCTAAAAACCAGTCAAAAGTCTGGAATACTTGGGGCTAAGGTTGGATTCAGGCCAGAGAAAAATATTCTTGCCTCGAGGAAAGGTGTTGTCTTTGAAAGATTTGATCCACTTAGTGGGTACAAAAAAGACAGCCGTCCATACGCCTGTATATGAGGCTGCTGGGAAAGATGGTGGCATCATTCGAAGCAGTACCCTACGGTCAATTCCATTCAAGGAATTTGCAGGGGGCCATACTGTCAGCCTGGAACAAAAAAGTTCAGGCCCTAGACTTACAATGTCCTTGTCCCCTTCCGTTCGCAAGAGCCTCCGTTGGTGGTTGGTTCCCCAGAATCTGGAAAAAAAAAAAAAAAGAAATCCTTCAGTCCGATTTCTTGGAAGGTGGTCACTACAGATGCCAGCCTTATAGGCTGGGGAGCAGTACTGGAGCAATGGTCTCTCCAGGGCAGATGGTCGGATGCAGAAAAGGCCCTGCCCATCAATCTCTTAGAGATACGAGCAGCCCGGTATGCCCTAGTAGCATGGACATCCAAACTCCAAGGGTCCCCTGTCAGAATTCAATCATCAGGGGGGGCACCAGGAGTCGTGCAGCCCAGAGGGAAGTAAATTACATCCTGAAATGGGCAGAAAAATATGTCCCAGCCATATCTGCGGTATTCATTCCAGGAGTGGAGAATTGGAAGGCGGACTTTCTAAGTCGCCAGCAATTAGGCCCAGAGGAAGGGTCCCTTCACCCCGAGGTTTTCTGGACAATATGTCAGCGGTGGGGAACATCGGATGTAGATCTTCTAGCATCCAGATTCAACGCAAAGGGGGACAGGTTTGTCTCTCGGACAAGGGATCCCCTAGCTTGCGGCTCGGATGCCCTAGTGTTCCCTTGGGATCAGTTCAAGCTGATATATGCATTCCCACCGCCACAATTGTTACCTCGATTACTCCGCAGAATCAGGGTAGAAAAGAAACCAGTGATTCTGGTGGCTCCAGCGTGGCCCCGAAGAGCATGGTACGCGGAGATTGTAAAAATGTCTGTGGGGAGTCCTTGGACTCTCCCACGTCGTCCGGACCTGCTTTCGCAAGGACCGATATACCACCCTTCCTTACCAGCCCTAGGTTTGACGGCCTGGCTATTGAAGCCCACATTCTAAAAAAGAGAGGGCTCTCTAATGCTGTGGTATCTACCATGATCAATGCCAGGAAGCCGGTATCCAGGCAGATCTACTATAGAATCTGGAAGGCGTACATCGCGTGGTGTGAGGCCAAGAAATGGCATCCACATAAGTACGTAATAGGTAGGATTCTGGACTTCCTACAGTGGGCTGTAGATAGGAAGCTTGCCTTGAGTACTATCAAGGGTCAGATTTCGGCCTTGTCAATATTTTTTCAAAGGCCCTTGGCTTCGCATTCACTAGTCAAAGCCTTTATACAAGGAGTGATGCGTATTAGTCCTCCGGTTAATATTCCCATATGTCCATGGGATCTAAACTTGGTTCTGTCGGTTCTACAGAAACAACCATTTGAACCATTACAGCATATTTCCTTGGTGCTTCTCACCAGGAAATTGATTTTTCTAGTAGCCATTTGTTCGGCTAAAAGAGTATCGGAATTAGCAGCTATGTCCTGTAAGGAGCCATATCTGGTTATCCATAAGGACAGAGTAGTGTTACGTCCTCATCCAGCCTTTCTTCCTAAGGTGGTATCGAGGTTTCATTTGAACCAAGATGTGGTTCTTCCTTCTTTTTTTCCCCAAACCTACTTCGGTAGAGGAAAAGTTATTGCATTCTTTGGATGTAGTAAGAGCAGTTAAAGCTTATCTAAAAGCCACTGCTCAGATTCGCAGAACGGATACTTTGTTTATTCTGCCGGAAGGCCCCAGACAGGGTCAGGCAGCGTCAAAATCTACTTTAGCCAAGTGGATTCGACAGGTCATAATACAAGCCTATGGCTTGAGAAGGAGACCGCCTCCGTTCAAAGTTAGAGCGCACTCCACGAGAGCAGTTGGAACTTCATGGGCAGTGCATCACCAGGCCTCCCTGGCTCAAATCTGTAAGGCCGCAACATGGTCTTCAGTTCACACGTTTACTAGGTTCTACCAGGTGGACGTTAGAAGTCAGGAGGATGTCGCCTTTGGGCGCAGTGTGTTGCAGGCCGCAAAAGATCCTCATGTCTGATAGCGCTCAGCTTATATATGGTGTATCCCCCCCCTCATTTGGCATTGCTTTAGGACATCCCATTAGTAATGACTATGTCGCTCTGTGTCCCGTGATGTACGAGAAAGAAAATAGGATTTTTATAACAGCTTACCTGTAAAATCCTTTTCTTGGAGTACATCACGGGACACAGAGCTCCCGCCCCTCTTTGGGGACACTTATTGCTTTGCTACAAAACTGAGGTGCTCCCGGATGGGAGGGGCTTATATAGGGGAGGGTACTTCCGGTTTTGGAAGTTGCCAGTGCCAGCACCTGACGGTATCTATATAACCCATTAGTAATGACTATGTCGCTCTGTGTCCCGTGATGTACTCCAAGAAAAGGATTTTACAGGTAAGCTGTTATAAAAATCCTATTTTCTCTTTTCGTCCATGGATGGACACAGCTCCTTAATTCTTGACAGTTGGGTTATGTTCCTGTTCATAGGAGAGGACTAGGCAGAACATGTTAGTTATGTAGCGGCCTCCTCACTCCCCTCTTTGCATCAGCTCGTCTCTCTTCTTGTCTAGGGGTATCTTAGAGGGGGGAGATAGGGGGGTCACCACGCCAAGCCTTCACCACATGTGTCTGTGCAGTGTAAGCAAAGTTCCTTCTCTACCTTCGGGTCAGTGTTGTGCACCTGGAGTTACATTGAACAATGTCCACCAGAAAAGAGCCCCACACCATTAAAGTCCAACACTCCTTTATTCTTCTCGAGTGAACAGCACAATCAGTTAGACTCCCTTAAAGAACAGAACAAACAAGGAGGTGTGGATGCGAGTAGGCCCAGACACAATCAACTCTCCACTTTCCTTCCTGAAAGTGGGCTGAGGTCTCCTAGCGAGGGGGGATTTTCCTTCCAGGCGGTCTCCGATGGGAGGCTCACCTGTCACTGGCAATATGCTGCACCCGGTCTTCAAGTGAGTAGCTCCCCCCGGTCCATTACGCCTTCCGGATTCGGGTACCCAATCTCTGGGTTCCCTAGGACCTCCTTCCCTCGCGGAACTCAGTGTTGGGCACTGAGCTCCAGACCTCCATCCGAGTACCTCACCCCAGGCTAAAGGTGCCTGGGATGGAACACGACCTCCGGACTTCCTCTAGGCCTAGGCTGCCTAGAGGACCCACACGAACCACCGCCCTCAGGCTGAAGGTGCCCGGGACTCCCCCGTGACAAAGATGGCCGGCCCCTTTATACCCTCTCCCAGCAAGCTCGGCGGGTTCCCTGCCCCACCATACCGCTGCCGAGGGAGGACAAAAAGGAGGCACAGCACACAGCAATGGTTCAACCCCAGCCCAAGGCGACAGCGCCACCCGCTGGACCGCAAGGAACTGTACATCGCGGGTGTCTCTGCCAGTTTGAATTACACCCGGGAAAGTACATACCCGCTACAGTTATATTAAAACATGTAACTTAAACAGAGTTGAACAGCCCCACCCAGGGGGGCGGTCTCTCCGTACATAACCCTCTTACCTGCAGTCAGCAGCCTCAGTTTTTTTCTGCCTAGCAGAGGAGATGGACGTGGCTCCCTTTTGGACCTGAGTCCTGAAGACATTTTTATTTTATTTTATCTTATTTTATTTTTAAGATCTTCTATCAACTGATGGCTGGGCATGACAGGCAGGATATTATAGATCCTTGTAGTCCCCCCAGTCCGGCCATCGAGCGTGTTACAGTCCCTTGCAAATAGGCATTGGGTCTGTCACGACATACCCCATGACTCCAGGGGTGGCCGGTGAGCTTCTGCTCCAGGGTCCACATATGACTGGGCTGCTTGCTGTCTCACTCACAGTGGACCGGGCCGACGGCTACTCTGTACCGCTCAGTTGTAGGCCTGTCAGGAACGCACCAGCAGGTCCTCGTTTGGACGGGTAAGTACAGTTCCCCCTTCCTCGGCGGGTGTGAACAGCTGGGCATTCCTGGGAAAGGGGGTTCTCCTGTCCTCCCCTTCCCTGTTTTCTGTCACCTTTATCCCTTCTGCGCCAGCGGGGCTGGCTGCGACCGGGGTGTACCTTTGGGGGGGCTCCGGGTCCCGGTGGGGGTCCGTGTGGTGTCGTAGCTCGTTCCTCTGTGAGGGGTGCTCTACTCCGGGGAAGCCCATGCCTGGCCTTCTCGTCCACATTGCGGTGCTTGGGCACCATTTTGACAGCGCTGGCGCCATTTTCAAGGTGTTTTCTATTGCATTGCTTTTTCCCATTGGCGGCCATCTTGCCGTGGCTGCGCTCTGGCGCAGTTGCTATTGCGGGCGGCCATTTTATTGTGGCCTGAGGCGTCCGGCGGCCATCTTTGGCGCAGTGTGGGACTATAGTGCTGGCTCCTGGATGGCAAGCATGATTCTCCTCAAACTTCCCTCACTGTTTCCACACACACTGCTTATAGAGCAGAATGGATATTACAGTGATACAGAGTCTTAGTCTATAGAGGCAAGCAATGGCGCTGAGCGATCTCATTCTGGGCAGGTGTGTCCCCTGGGTGACCCCCCGGTCGGTGCAGCATGGAGATGGGGGACTTTGGTCATTAGTTTGACTAGTCCTGAGAGCTTTCTGTGTGACATGGAGTCAGTATCTGAGAGGCAACAGCCAGTGCCCCTGCACCTGTAGTTTCCCACCATTTCCTGAGGAATGCTCTGACTCTGACAGGACCACTGTTCTGAGGGTCAGAGGTTGTTTTTTGTGTGCAGTTTGGTGCTTGCTTTGGCAGCACTTATTCTCAGATTGGATTCAGAGAGGATTAAGCGCCTTCGGCGTCATAGTTTAAACATACACAATTATGTTTATAGTGTCTACATGGGTTTCCTCCGGGTGCTCCGGTTTCCTCCCATGCTCCTATGACATGCGCGCCTTTGGTGCAATGCATATTATAAACATAAACAATATGTTTGTATACGACACTAAATACATTCACAGTATGTGTCTGTATGGTTACTCTCTGTATCTGCGTGGGTTTCCTCCGTGTGCTCCGGTTTCCTCACACGCTCCTATGACATGCGCGCCTTCGGCGCATTGCACATTATAAACATGAACAATATGTTTATATACGACACTAAATACATTCACAGCATATGTCTGTATGGTTATTCTCTGTGTCTGCGTGGGTTTCCTCCGGGTGCTCCAGTTTTCTCACACGCTCAATGTCATGCGCGCCTTCGGCGCAATACACAATATGATCATACGCAATATGTTTACACACAACACTGAATGTATGTATTATTGCTCTCTGTGTCTGCGTGAGTTTCCTCCAGGTGCTCCGGTTTCCTCCCACGCTCCAATGGTATGTGCGCCTTCTGGGCTATGCACAGCATAAACATGTTCAATATGTTTATTCACACATACTAAAATACATACACCGTATGTCTATGTACTATGCTCTCTGTGGCTGAGTGGGTTTCCTCCCACGCTCCAATTGCGCATTTTGGCGCAATACACAGTATAAACTATGTGTTTGTACAATCGGCACTTATCAATGATGTAGCTGCTGGAAGGTGTCAGTCCCTTTTTTGGGTCGCACTCGACCCACTCTACATTGAAGACGACTCTTCATAGATGGGGACTGGGTTTGTCGCAGAGGTCCTTTTTGATCCCTCAACGCACGTTATTCCTTGTAGAGCATTTTTATAAGGATATGTGTTTTTTGCCTATGAAGTTGACCCCTGGTATCAGGGGTACCACTTTCCCGTCGTTTTGACCAACAAATTAAAACATGATTGATGTTTTGGAGAGAGTATAAAGATGTTTTTAATGTCACCATTTCTCGTTTTTGTGGCCTACTTTTTGAAATTTTTGTGTAATTTAACCAGCCAAATTTGGAAGATGCACACAGTGGGGTTGATTTACTAAAGGCAAATTGACATTGCACTACAAGTGCAATTGGAAGTGCAATAGCTGTAGATCTAAGGGGGACATGCAAGGAAAATAAAAAACAGCATTTTAACATGCACATGATTGGATGATAAAATCAGAAGAGTTTCCCCTAATTTCAGATCTACCCCTCAGATTTACAGCGACGGCACTTCCAAATGCACTTGTAGTGCAAAGTGGATTTGCCTTTAGTAAATCAACCCCATTGTGTCAACATGTGCTATCTGCCATCAGGGCAAATCAATGTACGTGTTTTGAGGGTGCAACCCCTTCCTCGCAACTTAAGTAGGTGAGAGGAAGGGTTTGCACCCCCAAAACACGTCCATTAATCCCCCATGATGGGAGATAGCACATGTTGACATTAAGCATGGGGTCAGGAGGGAAATCCCCATTTTGACGCACAAATTGTGTGCATCTTCCAAATTTGGCTTGTTCAGGGGTGACATCACCCCATCTCATGAAGGCAATAGCAACACATTTTTGAAACACTATATTATGTCTGATATTGCCTTCAGTTTTTCAAAGGTTGAACTTTGTAATTCCATTGTATGTATATGTTTTATTGCTTGAAACATGCCTGTTTATGCAAAACAAAAAAAATATATATATATTTTTGTTAAAATATGAAAAAGGGAAATACTGCGCTAAATACAAAATAGATTAAACAACACCCCTAAATTAGCAGCAAACTCCAAATGTCAGACAAAACATTAATTATGTGAAGGAAGGGAGCTGCGCAAAAATAATAAAAGCCTAAAAATAATATATACAGTGTACCATCAGTGAACAAAAATTGTACATATATATATAAAGCAGTCACCATAAAGTGTGACTGACTAAATGACCAAAAATTTGATGACTGTGACCAACCCCAAAAAATTTTTGGGGTGAGTATGAATGAAAATTACAAAGTGACACCAAATAAGTCCAATTTACAACTGAAGCAAAAAGTCCATAATATGATCCACAATGAAATCTTGAAGGTAGAAGTGTAAAGTGAGAGAAAGGGTGAACCTCAGAAGTTAGCACCAATCTGCACTCGTGTACCACCACCAAATAAATGCGCTTACCAAAGGCAAGCTGGTTACAAGCCCAAAACACATAAATAGCCTCCTTCCTCATGGTGGATGGATATCCAGGGAATTGCACACTCCAGAGATTATGACTCGGTAGCCCAGCAATGTCCGAGAACAGAAAGAGAGACCCACATAGTGTATATCGTCCAATCAATGCATTTATTAGTTTAAAAGGTGGCAACTTACATCAATATGATGAATTCAGGCATAAAATACAAAGGAGAGCCGGCCGGCATGCAATCTCCCGTCCAATAGCGATGACGTCAGCACGTCTGCCTCCCGACGTACGTTTCGCTACACAATAGCGTTCCCAAGACGACTAATAAATGCATTGATTGGACGATATACACTATGTGGGTCTCTCTTTCTGTTCTCGGACATTGCTGGGCTACCGAGTCATAATCCCCGGAGTGTGCAATTCCCTGGATATCCATCCACCGTGAGGAAGGAGGCTATTTATGTGTTTTGGGCTTGTAACCAGCTTGCCTTTGGTAAGCGCATTTATTTGGTGGTGGTACACGAGTGCAGATTGGTGCTAACTTCTGAGGTTCACCCTTTCTCTCACTTTACACTTCTACCTTCAAGATTTCATTGTGGATCATATTATAGACTTTTTGCTTCAGTTGTAAATTGGACTTATTTGGTGTCACTTTGTAATTTTCATTCATACTCACCAAAAAAATTTTTTGGGGTTGGTCACAGCCATCAAATTTTTGGTCATTTAGTCAGTCACACTTTATGGTGACTGCTTTATATATATATGTACAATTTTTGTTCACTGATGGTACACTGTATATATTATTTTTAGGCTTTTATTATTTTTGCACAGCTCCCTTCCCTTCCTTCACATATTTTTGTTAAAACACTGTTTAGAATGTTCTAAAAAATATTATAACGCACAAGTTGTGCACAAAGTAAAAATATTTTTCTACTCAACAATGTGTGGCTTCTTCTTTCTATGCTAAAAACCAGTTCTGGACTGTGACGTCATACGGGGCGGGCATCACCCGGTGACCACGCCCCATGCCTATATAAGTCGTTGCGCACCACACACACGGCATTACAGTGGGAGGACGCCTTGTGTCAACATCGAAGAAGAGAAGAGGGAAGAAGGCGACGGAGAAGACCGGGCCGCCGCTAGCAAAAGAGCTGGAAGAAGATAGCAGAGGCGCCCGGCAGAAGGAAGAAGGCATCGGAGAGCGGGAGAAGAACCAGAGAGCGTGGAGATGACACCGGAGAGCAGAAGAAGAGACCCCCGAAGTCGGAAGAAGACCCCCGGAGCTGCTTAATAAATTACTTAAAAAAACGGTGTAGTGTGTTTTTTTATTGCCATTATTTTTCCACCAGGTGAATGGGTAGGGGTACGATGTACCCCGTACTCATTAACATAGGTTGGGGGGCCAGGATTTGAGGGACCCCTTATTAAAGGGGCTCCCGGATTCCGATAAGCCCCCCGCCCGCAGACCCCGACAACCAATGGCCAGGGTTGTCGGGTAGAGGCCCTTGTCCTCATCAACCTGGGGGCAAGGTGCTTTGGGGTGGGGGGGCCGCAGGGCGCCCCCCTGCCCCAAAGCACCCACCCCCCCATGTTGAGGGCATGCAGCCTGGTACGGTTCAGGATCGGGGGGGGGGGGGGCGATCGTCCCCACCCCTTTTCCTGACCGACCGGGTTGCGTGCTCGGATAAGGGTCTGGTATGGATTTTGGGGGGACCCCCATGCCGTTTTTTCGGCGTAGGTGGTTCCACTTAAAATCCATATCAGACCTAAGGGCCTGGTGTGCTCCTGGAGGGGAACCCATGCCAGTTTTTTATTTAAAATTTGCCGTGGAGTTCCACCTCATGATTCATATGTACTGTGTTCAGAACACAACACATCTTCGAATCAGATGCGTTCCCATAGAACATAATGTGCAGACAATTTGCACCGCAATGCCTAGAAAACGCACACGTTTTTTGGGCAATGCGCAGTGCAAATGCATCGCACATATGTGAACCAGCCTCATTGAAATCAATATATTTTAAAATGTTATGTGAATTGGATGCGGTTTAAGCCGCAACCAATTTGCAAAGGTGTGAACGGGGGCCTTAAAGCGTTGCCTGTGGAGATTTTTAGGTACAATAGTTTGGCCGTGTTCCATGGGCATACGCAATTTTAAATCATGACATGTTTGTATCTATTTACTCAGCGCAACATCATCTTTTATATCTTACCAAACAATTGGGTATTATATTGTGTTTTAAAAATTATATTGTATTTTTTCCAAACAAATTACGTCTGAAAAACCACTGCGCAAATATTGTGTGCATATGTATGCAACATCCACCATTTTATTCTCTAGGGTCTCTGCTTCAAAAAATGTAAAACAATTAAAAAATGCTTGGGATTCTAGTTTTCTAGCAAAAAAATTATGATTTTTACATGAGGGTAGGAGAGAAGAATCCGAATTGGCCTGGCAGGCAAGTGGTTAAGCCACTCCTAATTTTCGAGGCACATTTCCTACCTATCTTCTCAGTACTGATCTACTAAATAGAATATCTTAGCCCTTTCCTTTTTATCTTGGAGACTCCAGTGATAAGACCCTCCTGCCCAGAGTAGCAGCCATTGCAAGTGTACCCAATTCCCAGATCTACTTGTTATAATCAAGCGATGGCTCCAGACTTCTCTCTTCTCTAACCCACAACAGGCACACAGGCACCATTTTATTTTTATCTATTTTTATATCTGATAGCTGCAAACTTTATACTTTCTTTTTTTTTTTTGTGAAGTCTGAGCATTTTCCGTTTACACCGTGTCCCAGGTGAGTCCAGCTTGTAGTTTGCATTGCCGTGTTGTGTTCACAAACTTTTCAACTTATTCTGCCATCACATTACTATACAAAAACTTCACTTCCTTCAAACTTTCCTCCTTCAGGTTCTCTGTGTTAAATCCGATCAACTAAAAAAAAAAAAAAAAACTTTAGCTCTTTTCTCTTTATATTTATAAATACATTTGTGTTATAAATAATGCACAGCACGGGAAGCCGAGAATTTTTCCCAGAGCAGCACATTTAAAAAAAAATGCTAAAATGAAAAATGAACATTTTTCTGGTTCTTGTTGACCCCATAAGTTGAGATAATTAGAATCTCGAAACGGCTAAAAATAAATACATACATGCATATATTCACAAATAAATACATCGAAAATAATAGAAATCAGACAAAGTTTATTTCCCTTGTAAGTACTGAATAAGTGCTGGCAGGGTAACAGTCCCTCTTCTTTCTTCTTCTGTTTGCATAGCTGGAAATACAAGTATTGATTATTGTGTGTTTACAAAGGCTGACATATTTTCCCCAGGGAGTGTTAATGAACAGGCTACTAAAGGTACAAAATAGGAACCCTACCATGATACATCTGGGTTACAGGGTGACGTCAGGATAATCGTTACTATTGACTGCGATCTCGGTGTAGCCAAAAAGTATTAACTATTTCATGGAATAAACATGAGGATTTAAGAACTGTGGCTATGCTATGGACATTCAAATACAACATACACTGTATTTACATTTAAATCCAATGAAAGTGATCAATTAACCGTAGTTAAATAATCTCCCTCTCCCAGCGCTCATAGACCACTAATTACAAATATTTATTGGAAATAAATGTAATGAGGTATCGTTTTCACCTGCAAGACTACAGTTTCCAGCACGCTTTGAGGCACCCAGGGTGCATTTCCCCGCGCAAGGACTGCTGGGCTGGACTTTAAAAGGGAGAGGAGGGGCCTCGTTCTTTCTCTTGGAATGCCGCCCTCCTTGCAAGAGGATCCCTGCACTCACCTGCTGCGCTTGTAAGGCCTGAAGCCTGGGCCTCGCACTTTGTTCCAGAGAGCCTTCCGTTCCGCCGAGGAGCCTGCGGAGCATCCGATCCACCTGAGGTGCCACCATCTTCCAGAGGACCGAAGACCTGGTACATCGTGGGCACTGTGCAGCCACTTACAGTAGCGGAGGAACTGGACAGGAGTCGGTCCGGTCTGAGTGAGAGAGCGCCAGCTCAGAACCACATCAAAGTACCCTTTGTTGCCTATTAACTTTGCCTAGGCCCACCATTGACCACAGTGATACTTTGGAGAGACTGTTTGCTGAACTGAGATTATCAGTCTCTCCAGCTTCACCAAGTTAGCGATCATTTGCTACCCCTATTGGATTACAGTGTTTGTTTCTTTATGTGCACCACCGAGAGTTGCTAGCAAAGATTCTTCTACGAACTATACCCCAAGTTATAGTCAGGCCTGACTGGGTAGTATAGGACATTGCTGGGCGCCATTTTTTGCTCACGAGGGAGGATAGCTGCAGCGGGGATACAATATTATTACTGCATTATTGAATGTTATGCTCTTTTAATGTGTGCACCTATACTGCAGGGATCTGCATGAGATGTTGTATGCAAATTGCCTTTTATACTTTTAACAATAGTAAACCGTTATAGTTAAGCAATTTGGTGGTCAGTGTCAATTACTGTGCTGGGATACCAAAAAGGGGTTGTACCATATAACAATATAGAGATATTGCAGTTGTGCCATCCTTCCCCTTTCCTAACTGTGTCACGAGAGGTTAGAGCCAATTGCCAGGGGTTGATAGCGGTGCATTACAGGGGCCCAAAACAAACAAGCAGTCCTCTTAAACTGAGGGTACCTCTACATAAACATTAATAGCAGCTGCTATAACTAAAAACAAACATTCAAACGTATGCTAAAGACAAGCTATAACATTAGCAGCGCTTTGGCGAATTCCGCTATGAGCAGAAAAAATTATTGACCAATTGTCCAAAATTAATCAAATTCAGTTCTATTGGGATTCATGTATGATGTCTTTTCCAAATAAGAATCCCATCATCACCACACCGGGTGCATGATCTTAAATAGTATTACATAGTTACAGGTGAGGCTGAAAAAAGACACAAGTCCATCAAATCCAACCTATGTGTGTAATTATATTTCAGTATTACATTGTATATCCCTGTTTGTTGTGGTCGTTCAGGTGCTTATCTAATAGTTTTTTTAAACTATCGATGCTCCCTCTGAAACCACCGCCTATGGAAGAGAATTCCACATCCTTGCCACTCTTACAGTAAAGAACCCTCTACGCAGTTTAAGTTTAAACCTCTTTTCTCCTGTCTAGCGATGCGCCGCCCGGAGCTCCGCTCCTCTCCCCCCTTCTCCGCCGGCGTTTCCATTCATAGTGTGGGCAGCCGGCCGTGACAGCTTTCGGCTTCACGGCCGGGCACTCACTGCGCATGCGTGAATGGCGCAGCGCTCTTTGAGTGGACAGACGATCGCCTGGGACCTGTCACGTCCCAGGTGATCGCCTTCAGGGAGGTTCCGCCAAAAGGCAATATGATGTATCGCCTAGGCGACCCCAGGGCGGAAGGAGGAAGTGGGACAGGAAGTCCCACTCCTACTGAAGCCCTCACTCCCCCCCCCCCAAAAAAAATTACATGCCAAATGTG
This sequence comes from Rana muscosa, assembly GCA_029206835.1. Lineage (NCBI taxonomy): Eukaryota > Metazoa > Chordata > Amphibia > Anura > Ranidae > Rana > Rana muscosa. The sequence goes on along the minus strand of CM055116.1, from coordinate 77,210,795 downwards.
GCATGTAAGGGGGCGAGGAGTGGATTAAGCGGAAATTCCAAATTTAGGTGTAACTCCGCTTTAATGAGTGGCCACGTGTCTTGTTAAACTTCCTTCCGTGGAAAAGTTTTATCCGTATTGTTTGGTCACCAGTACGGTATTTGTAAATTGAAACCATATCTCCTCTCAAGCGTCTCTTCTCCACAGAGAATAAGTTCAGGGCTTGCAACCTTTCCTCATAACTAATGTCCTCCAGACCTTTTATTAGCTTTGTTGCTCTTCTTTGTACTCGCTCCATTTCCAGCACATCTTTCCTGAGGACTGGTGCCCAGAACTGGATGGCATACTCCAGGTGAGGCCGGACCAGAGTCTTTTAGAGTGGGAGAATTATCGTTTTATCTCTGAAGTAAATCCCCTTTTTAATGCATGCCAATAAATCCAGAACTTGCAACTGTAATGATCAGTGTCTTTACATCTGGGTTGCTTCAGTCAATCTGGTCGGGTCAACCAACTCAGCTCCGAACTCCGGCTGCCTCCGCTATCTTAACACAGCCCAAAACCCCTACTGACTGCTGGACCCGTGTGCACAAGATCCGTTGGCTGACACGACCAGATTGACTGTAGCAATCCCAAATGTAAAGACACTGATCATTACAGGCGCAAGTTCTGGATTTATCTGGTGAGTTTGTGAGCATAGGGGAGATCATGCATCCGGTGTGGTGACACGATTCTTATTTGGAAAATACACTATACATGAACAATCCCAAAAGATCTGAATTTGATTGATTTTGGACAATTGGACAATCATTTTTTCTGCTCATGGCGGAATTTGTCAAAGTGCTGCTAATGTTATAGCTTGTCTGTAGCATATGTTTGAATGTTTGTTTTTAGTTATAGCGGCAACATATTTACATATTCTAAAATTGCACAACATGGGCTTTGAAACAAGCCCCCCACTGACTCCTGTAGCTGTAGGCATTATGAAGCAATTCATCATCAACCCTAGGTTTGCATCTATGCGGCAGTGGTTGATGCATTTTTCTGTCACAAATTTCCTGTGCGTTTCGCGGTTTTAAACCCGCGTTTTTGCATGAAGTTTTCATGCGTTATGCGTTTTTTCCTCTTTGACACACTGTCAATAGCCTTCATTTAGGTTTAACTAAGGATATAAGGTCTCGATTACATGCACCACCTCCCTTTAATGTAGACATTTTGAAGGGAAAGGTAGAAAATGGGAGTTTAATGGTGCATATTAATCAATTGGAAACAGAAAATCAAATTTATAAATTGTATTTAATAAACATAATTAAAATTGTAAATGTTAAAACCAACATGAATAATTCATACGGTCGTGGTACAAACGTTTTTCGACTCTACTTGTTTCACCAAAATCATGGCTTTCTCAGGATTTTCCACAAGACTTTATGTACAGTATCGTAAATTGGTATGAATACCACGCTGTCTCTTTAATTGAAGAAAAAGCAGCTTGCACAGCAAAAAGATCAAAGACTTGCAAGTAGTGATGTGTATTAACATAAAAGTGCAGCACTAGAGAATTAATGTGATATCAAATTAATGATATATTCATCAATAAAATAAACAAAAAAAGAATCTGATATGATCACCGTAGGTGAGAAAAAATGCAAGTGAAAAATAAACTTATGTCCTTCTGCCTTGGTAGCTGATTAATCGATTCAATGCAAACCCCATATACCTAAGAAATGGTAATCATTACGCATCGTACTGGTTCTTGGATTGCCCTTGTGGACTTTCTCTCTATTTATTATAGATATATTGTTTTTCACTACAATGAGTTTAAGTTGTTAGGTCACAACTCATGTAGTTAATATGACGGTAGTTTAATTATACTTTAAGGCACGGTAGTCATGTATACAATTCTACTCACCGACTATCTAGTTAGTGAAGATCTAATTGCCGTATATACTCGAGTATAAGCCGACTCGAGTATAAGCCGAGGTACCTAATGTTGCCTCAAAAAACTGGGAAAACTTACTGACTCGAGTATAAGCCTAGGGTCATCCTTACTGTTCCTATCCTCACTGTTCTCCTATCCTCACTGTTCTCCTATCCTCACTGTTCTCCTATCCTCACTGTTCCCTAGCTCGCTATTTTACATTGTAAATCGTATCTGTAAAGAAGTTGCGGCTGCGGCGTCCATCGTTCGAATTCCGCGGTCTCTTCCTGTTCCTTCCGTGATATGCGGAGAGTGTCTGATGAGAATCGCCTATCACGATCATTCTCTCATCCTCAGTTTCCCAGCAGACACTGTGTTGGGTGTTCCGCCAATCACAGACGTCTGCTGGGAAACTGAGGATGAGAGAATGATCGTGATAGGCGGAGAGTGTCTGATGAGAATCGCCTATCACTGAAGGAACAGGAAGAGACCGCAGAATTCGAACGATGGACGCCGCAGCCGCAACGTCTTTACAGGTACTATTTTCAATGTAAATTTTTTTGCTGACTCGAGTATAAGCCGAGGGGGGGACTTTCAGCCCAAAAAAAAGGGCTGAAAATCTCGGCTTATACTCGAGTATATACTGTAATTCTCTTTAAATATTCTATGTTATCCATTATTTATCACCAAAAAAGTGTAAAAGGTGAATAGCGCTTAGTAAAAACCGGCAACAGTTTTGGAATGGACTACTGATGCCACTGTTGTTGCCGGTTTTTTACTAAGCACTATTGTATCATCTCAAATGTGAGTGTTACTCTCTTTTAATAAATCCACTGTGAGGTATCTTACAGAATTACGCTATGTGCCCTCCTGTCTTCCTCTTTTTTTATATTTACATCTAAACCCTGTTTGGGTGTCACAACCTTTAAACAACATTGGAAGTTCCACCGTTGGGTTCCTGGAATCTGTGTTCCTGCTGACATCCCTCTCTTGGTCTAATGACCTACAAGTTTTATTGACCTAGTGAGTGTATGCTTATCTAGATTCAATCCCTCTGGTAAGCCTTATGGCATACAGGTCTGGTATGTATTTTGAGGGGAACCCCACGTCAACATCTAAGAAAAAAATTGCGTGGGTTCCCACCCAAAATCCATATCGGACCCTTATCTGAGCACGCAGCCGGGCAGGTCAGGAAAGGGGATGATCGAGCACCACCCCCCTTCTCCTGAACAATACCAGGCCACATGCCCTTAACAGGGCCTCTTCCCCACAACCCTGGCTGTGGTTGCGAGGGTCTGCGGGCGGGGGGCTTATCGGAATCTGGAAGCCCCCTTTTAACAAGGGGGCCCCCAGATCCCGCCCCCTATTTGAATGAGTATGGGGTACATAGTATCCCTACCCATTCACCAAAAAAGTGTAAAAGGTAAATAAAGACACAACACAAAATTTTGACAAGTCCTTTATTAACAAATAAAAAATATAAAAAATGTTCCTGCTGTCTGACAGTTCTTAAATAGCTAAGCGGCGGGACCACCCTGTTGGCCCATCCCCTTGTGATGTCAGCAGATCAGCAAAACACATGTAAAAATGTATCAAAAACACAACACTTGCGTTTTTGGTGCAGATCCATTGAAGTCTATTACACGCAAAATGCAATCTGCTGCGGATAAAAAAGTCCCTGACCCTTTCCAAAAATGCACCAGCAGAAAAATGCACAGATGTGAACGCGTACCATAGGAAACTATGTTAAATGGAAACGCATAGGTGTGAACCTAGGGTAAAATGATAGTAAGCCTTTATTTTTTTAAGCACTTTCAGTGGCTGATTTAATTGCTTACTGAGTATGCAGCTTCTTTATCTTTAATTCCCTCTCTATGTTCCTGTTTACGAAGGTGACATGACCACTGCCCAAAATTACCTGTTTAATGGTTACTTCTTTCACTTGCAGCATCCTATGGAGCCACCTTTGCATACAGGGACTAGCGTTGTGTCTCCCAGCAATCCCCTGCCCCTTCCTCCTGCCCTTTAGTTTTTTTCCTCTTAGTTTATTTAAGCTTTATACATTCATGTAGAGGGGTAAGGCAGTATCTGGATTCCTTTTAGTTTTAAAGGAGGCACCCAGATTCCAATAAGCACAGCCCAACAAGGTTGTAAAGGAAAGGCTCTTGTTCTCATGAGCATGGGCACAAGGTGTTTTTTCAGGGGAGTACCCCCCTGGCAAAGTACTTTCCTTGTGTTGAAGACATGTGTGCTGGGTAGGGTTCAGGTGGGCACATGCTAGTCCCTTCCCCCTTTCCTGGTCAACAAAGCTGCATGCTTCCCGCAAGATGGTATTTTTAAACAATGTTTTTTGGTTGGTACATGTCCCCCCATGCAGTGCCCAGGCCCCCATGCCATTAGTTTGACAGTCCCCTACCTATTAGCCTTGAAAATGCTCAGAATTAATTTTATAACTTCGGTTCCCATTGACTTCAGTGGGGTGCAATTTAACATTTAGGCCCCGTTCACACCTGAGCAATTTTCAGCTTGAAAATCACTCAGCTGTGAAGCTCAAGAACAAGCCAAATCCCATTCATTTCAATGGCCCCTGTTTACATATGAGCTTTCTGTCATACTGGGTCAGTGATGTCACATAAGGGCGGGGATCACCCACTGACGTCATTGGATGGCTCCGTCCTTTAGCTATTTCAAAATGTCACAGAGGAGCAGGCAGTTGGTGGTTAGCCTCTGTCACAGGCAGAACCTTTTTTTTTTTTTTTTTGGGTCCGGCAGTGCAGCGGGTAGCATGATTGATGATGGATCTACATTGGGGACATTGTTTTCTATTTTTTATTTTTTAATAAATAGCTGGTCAAAAACTCTCTCTTCTTTATTCACTTTTTACACTTTATTTGATGAATGGGTAGGGGTACTGTGTACCCATACTAATTCACATGGAGGGGGCTTCCAGATTCTGATAAGCTCCCCACCCACAGACCCCCACAACCACAGTCCAGGGTTGTGGGGAAGAGGCCCTTTTAGGGGACAAGGCGGTTTGGGGTGGAGAGGCAGAGCACCCCCCATTTTGAAATCCATGTGGCCTGGTATGGTTCAGGAGGGGGGTGCCCTACCTTTCCTGGCCTGCATGTTCAGATAAGGGTCTGGTATGGATTTTAGAGGGGGACCCTCATGCCGTTATAAAAAAAAAATTGGCGTGTTATTTTTATTTACTTTTCATTGCCGCATTCTTTTTTACATTTAGCCATCAGTGGGGAAGCCCACTGACAGCTGATGACTAATCGGTTGTTAAGGATGCGGCAGCTGGCTTTCTGGCCCATTGCTCAACAACCAGCTATTCTTCACACAACTGAATTGGTCAATGATTTTTCGACTGATCCGAATTGTACATGAATTGTGCATGTCTACCCCTAATTTCCTCTCCCGCTCCTCCCCCTAGTGATTCCTGTTGGCTAAACAAAACTGCCTTAAGCTGTAAAAAAGCTTGTAAAAAGCTGAAAAAAACACTTTAAAAAGGCTGCAAAAACACTTGAAAAAATGCCTGAAAAAGACCAGTAAATCGCTACGCTACTCAAGTGTGAATGGACCCTTAAAGCTTGTAAACTCTTCAGCAAACATCCTGAAAACAGCACACAGGTGCATTCAGGTCATCCCTGACTCTAATCGATCCACACATACCTAAACCACAACATTACTGTGGAAACAAACTAAGTTCTTCTGTCACCATGGAAATTTTATGTGGAAGAGCGATGCTCTTTCAGGTTATGTTTTGCACTTTAATTTACACCCACTGCAATGACTGCTGATCACTGCCAATTTTATAGTCTTTTAAAATGCTGCACTACTACAGGGACAGCGGGCAAGCCAAATTACACAGGTGTTGTACTGGCAGTCAGCCATTGCATATATATGAGCCTTAGGCTAGGTGAGATAATTCTGCTGCACAATACTCAAAGAGGACATCTTTTTAAACTGTTGAGCAATGAGCAGTGCGTCTGCTCAATAAAGTCAAAGCTGAACTTTTTTACAGGAGAATGAGGAAAGGTTCTTTCTTCACTTTAAGGGGTGAGCAGCGGTAGAGTCTTCTGCATGTTGGCTATTGCAGTCTTCAAGGCTACCACTGTGGTCACTTAATTGGTGAAATTACTTTGGCAGGTAGGTTTTAGTGTAGACATTTTCTGTAAATATAATACTAACTCTCTATGTAGACCTAACCCTGAAGCCTCATACACACGATCGGATTTTCTGCGGACAAAGCGTAGGACTTTTGTCCGAAGGGCGTTGGCCAGGAACTCGTATTCCATACAAACGGCAAAGAATTGTCGGCCAACAAACACGAAACAACGTGTTTCTTCAGCTCTTTAGCGCCACCCTTTGGGCAACTTCTGCTAATGTTTTCTTATGGTGAGCATTGCTTCCGAGCATGCGTATTTGTACTTTGGATTTGTTTGAAATTGAAAATTGAAATTGAAAAAAACAAAACTCTCTAGCAATACACACCAAACTGAGCATGTGCAGCCTGACTCCAGTAACCCTGTCTTATCCGGACATGTTTTGGAGACAATGCGAGAAGGGGAGGATCAGAGGATGCAGGATCAAACAGCCTTTTTACACAATGCAGTGGATTAACCCCTTAGGTCCCACAGTGAGTATAACAAGCATGCTTTACTGCATATACAGACTGATTTTTTTCTGTTGTGGGTTTAGTAACACTTTAAGGCTGAACTCCAGCTAATATGTTTTAAGCAGTTACAGCAACTATTTTTTTTTCTTTTGGAGTAAAGGTTTTACATAAATAATTAAAAGCTGACCATTGTAAGCACCTCTGTCAGTTGTAAATGGTTTATCACAACTAGGGTTGAGCGAACCCGAACTGTAAAGTTCGGGTTCATACCGGACTTTTGGGTTTTTGGAACCCGAACCCGAACAATTTACTGTATGTTCGGGTACGAGTTCGGTGTTCGGCAATGTAATGGTGCATTTTAAAAAGCTACAGGGCAGCCAATCAACATTCGTTTAACTCGTGTGCCCTTAGAAGCCATCACAGTCATGCCTACTAATGGCATGGCTGTGATTAGCCAGTGCAGCATGTGACCCAGCCTCTATATAGGCTAGAGGCACATAGCACAGCACATCACTCTGCTTTAGATAGTGTAGGGAAAGGTTGCTGCTGCTGCTTTGAGGGAGAGAATTAGATAGAAGTCCTGATTCAGAAATCAAATTACTCAGCGATCTACCTTGATTTTGTTGTGTGGGTGCAGTGCACAATCTTTTTATCCTGCCCTGAGCCCAGTGCCAGAGGAAAGATAACTTTTATCCGTCTGTTAGTTAGGTTGGCGTCGGTGGGCATTTTATGCAAGCTCAGTGCACCAGCACTGCATATGTTACTGTGAGATACACACTTTAGATACTGTTGGCCTATTCTGCTATTCTAAAAACACCCATTTAGGGCAAAAAATATATATTTTGCTGCGTTTCCTGCATACCTGTATTTAGTGAGATACACACTTTAGATACTGTTGCTCTATTATGCTATTAAAAAAAAAAAACACATTTAGGGGAAAAATCTTAAATTGCGGCCTAGTCTGTATCTGTAGGTGTGAGGTACACCCTTTAGATACTGTTGCTCTATTCTGGTATTAAAAAAAAAACACATTTAGGGCAAAAAAATATATTTTGCAGTGTTTTCTGCATATCTGTACATGTGAGATACACACTTTAGATACTGTTGCTCTATTTTGCTATTCAAAAAAACACATTTAGGTGAAAAATCTTAAATTGCGGCTTTGTCTGTATCTGTACATGTGAGATACACCCTTTAGATACTGTTTTTCTATTCTGCTAATCTAAAAACACCCATTTAGGGAAAAAAAAATAATTTTGCATAGTTTGCTGCATATCTGAACACAGGGCCGCCATCAGGGGGGTACAGGCAGTACACCTGTAAGGGGCCCGGATGGCCCCCCTTTTTTTTTTTTTATAATTTTTTTTTGTAAGGGGCCCAGAGGTCCCCAGAGGCCTGGAGGTCCCCAGGGCCCTGGATGGCAACCCCTTTTTTTTTGTTTTATGTTCTTCTGGTTTTTTTGTGTTCGTCAGCACCCAGACCCCCTGCTTCTCAATTCGTGGCACCCCCCCCGCTTCTCAATTCGCGGCGGCAGCACCCCCCCCGGTTCTCCTCAGCTCCAGGGGGCCCATGCCTGAAGCTGTGTAAGGGGCCCCAAAATTCCTGATGGCTGCCCTGTCTGTACATGTGAGATACACCCTTTAGATACTGTTGTTCAATTCTGCTATTCAAAAAACACCCATTTAGGGCAAGATCCTAAATTTCAGAAATATGAGGGGAACGTCAAATAAGGGACGTGGCCCCTGGTCGTGGTGCTGCTGGTGAAGCTCCATTTGCAGGGGAAGGATGTGGTCGATCTGTGCCAGCTACACGCACAAGTGAAACACCTCCCTCAGGTGCGAGTAGGCGACAGAGCCTGCAGCGGTATTTGGTCGGGCCTAATGCGGCTCTACGAATGTTGAGGCAAGGACAAGTACAGGCGATAGTAGATTGGGTTGCTGACAGTTTCTACAGTTCCTTCTTCACATTGTCTCCCATCCATGTTATTTTAAGTTATTTCCCTATCCACATTTGTTTGCAGAGCACTTGCCATGCTCTTAACAACATTGTGCTGCCATTTGCAGCCCTCTAGCCCTTTCCATTACTTTTTTAGAGCCATTTTAGTCCTCAAAAGTTTGGGTCCCCATTGACTTAAATGGGGTTCGGGGTCAAGTTCGGGTCCCGAACTCAAACTTTTTTGCGAAGTTCGGCCGAACCCGTCAAACCTAAACATCCAGGTGTCCTCTCAACTCTAATCACAACACGTTTTCTGGATAGCTTGGTCTGTTAAAGGAAGTTGAAAAATACCTATTAGCTGGATCACCAGGTGAAAGTAAAGGAAAAAAAGCCTAAAAAAAAGAATGCAGCCTCCCGCATTTAAGAGTTGACACGTTGCAATATATTACATTTTTGCTTTTGGGTTTGTTACTGCTTTGGATGCTTGACTCCAGCACCGATGTTATTAAATAACAGCTTAATGCGGCCTGGCCCTTTAAATGATTAAGTATGAAGTATATTCCCCTCACAAACCCTTAAAAAACAATCCTTGATCTTCATTGGAAAAAATATTATTTTTCCATTTTACTGGGTACAGTATACTTTTTATGATTCCACTCCACATTTTTTATTATGTTCTGAACTGAGGCGATGAAACCATGATTATAGCTGCTCATTGCTTGCGGTCAGGTAAATTGCCAAACTTTTCACACCTCAGTGGCTCTGTTTCAAATTAAATCCTTTTAATGAAAACTGAAGTTCGTCAACAGAAAGAGAAATATTTAGTTATTCCAATTTATTACCACATGTGGGAAAAAAATAAAGATAATGTTTCAGATGCTTTAAACCATGACATACAATATACTCGTGTAAACTGTTCAATCAGCAATAACTCATCAGCATTCCAAGCAGGCCAGGTACATTTTCTGCTACAGTAAAAGCACCACCCATAGGATGTAGGGAAGGAATTAAGTGCTCCCGCTGTTTTGGAATACACAATTTTATACAAAAGTATTATGTTCCCTTCACTCTTATATGACTCCAAAGTTGCACCGACTTTGGAGTGCAACTTTGACGCAACTTTGGATGGGTGCGACTTGGTTACAACTTTGGCTTTGACCAATAATAATGGACAACTGTTGCACTTTATAACAATCAGGTATGACTTTCATGCAACATTTAAGGGGTTAACTTTGAAGTTTATGGTCCTTAACTATTTTAATACCGGGCACTTTCCCCCCTTCCTGCCCAGGACAATTTTCAGCTTTCAGCGCCGTCACACTTTGAATGACAATTGCTCGGTCATACAACACTGTGCCCAAACTAAATTTTCATAATTTTCTTCCCACAAATAGAGCTTTCTTTTGGTGGTATTAGATCACCACTGGGGTTTTTATTTTTTGCTAAACAAACTAAAAAAGTCCAACATTTAAAAAAAAAGATAAATTGTTTTTCTTTGTTTCTGTTAGAAAATTGTGTTTTCTCTTTCACTGATAGGCACTAGGGATGAGCTTCGTGTTTGAGTCGAACATACGTTCGACTCGAACATCGGCTGTTCGATCGTTCGACGAAGATCGAACGATTTGGGCCGTTCGCGCCAAATTCGAGTGACGCGAACGGCCCACAATGCACTACGCCATCGCAGTGTCATCCAGGCGCTGTGATTGGCCAAGCATGCACTGTGACCCCGCATGCTTGGCCAATCACATCGCCGGCAGCGAGGAGAGCAATGATTGGCCACAGGCAGGATGCCTGTGGCCAATTATTGCTGAGGGTGTTTAGTACACGCCCCACACTATAAAAGGCCGCCAGCACGGCGGCCTAGTGTAGTGTGTTCCGGAGCAGGGAAAGAGCAGCATAGGCAGGGACAGTGACTTTTATTTATTTCTTGCTTAACCTGGATTCCTTTAGTTTAGGGAAAGAGAAGGATAGGTAGGGAGAGTGTCAGTGTGTTTTGTGCTTGTGCTATAGTGTGCTTAAAAAAAACATTTTTTCTAGGGACAGAAAACTCTAGGTAGGGAGAGTGTCAGTTTCTTTCACTGTGCAAGTCCTTGTTTCTAGGGACAGGGAAGGACAGTGAGTGAATTCTCCTTGTGCTATAGTGTGCTTAAAAAAAACATTTTTTCTAGGGACAGAAAACTCTAGGTAGGGAGAGTGTCAGTTTCTTTCACTGTGCAAGTCCTTGTTTCTAGGGACAGGGAAGGACAGTGAGTGAATTCTCCTTGTGCTATAGTGTGCTTAAAAAAAAACATTTTTTCTAGGGACAGAAAACTCTAGGTAGGGAGAGTGTCAGTTTCTTTCACTGTGCAAGTCCTTGTTTCTAGGGACAGGGAAGGACAGTGAGTGAATTCTCCTTGTGCTATAGTGTGCTTAAAAAAAACATTTTTTCTAGGGACAGAAAACTCTAGGTAGGGAGAGTGTCAGTTTCTTTCACTGTGCAAGTCCTTGTTTCTAGGGACAGGGAAGGACAGTGAGTGAATTCTCCTTGTGCTATAGTGTGCTTAAAAAAAACATTTTTTCTAGGGACAGAAAACTCTAGGTAGGGAGAGTGTCAGTTTCTTTCACTGTGCAAGTCCTTGTTTCTAGGGACAGGGAAGGACAGTGAGTGAATTCTCCTTGTGCTATAGTGTGCATAAAAAAAACATTTTTTCTAGGGACAGAAAACTCTAGGTAGGGAGAGTGTCAGTTTCTTTCACTGTGCAAGTCCTTGTTTCTAAGGACAGGGAAGGACAGTGAGTGAATTCTCCTTGTGCTATAGTGTGCTTAAAAAAACATTTTTTCTAGGGACAGAAAACTCTAGGTAGGGAGAGTGTCAGTTTCTTTCACTGTGCAAGTCCTTGTTTCTAGGGACAGGGAAGGACAGTGAGTGAATTCTCCTTGTGCTATAGTGTGCTTAAAAAAAACATTTTTTCTAGGGACAGAAAACTCTAGGTAGGGAGAGTGTCAGTTTCTTTCACTGTGCAAGTCCTTGTTTCTAGGGACAGGGAAGGACAGTGAGTGAATTCTCCTTGTGCTATAGTGTGCTTAAAAAAAACATTTTTTCTAGGGACAGAAAACTCTAGGTAGGGAGAGTGTCAGTTTCTTTCACTGTGCAAGTCCTTGTTTCTAGGGACAGGGAAGGACAGTGAGTGAATTCTCCTTGTGCTATAGTGTGCTTAAAAAAAACATTTTTTCTAGGGACAGAAAACTCTAGGTAGGGAGAGTGTCAGTTTCTTTCACTGTGCAAGTCCTTGTTTCTAGGGACAGGGAAGGACAGTGAGTGAATTATCCTTGTGCTATAGTGTGCTTAAAAAAAACATTTTTTCTAGGGACAGAAAACTCTAGGTAGGGAGAGTGTCATTTTCTTTCACTGTGCAAGTCCTTGTTTCTAGGGACAGGGAAGGACAGTGAGTGAATTCTCCTTGTGCTATAGTGTGCTTAAAAAAAACATTTTTTCTAGGGACAGAAAACTCTAGGTAGGGAGAGTGTCAGTTTCTTTCACTGTGCAAGTCCTTGTTTCTAAGGACAGGGAAGGACAGTGAGTGAATTCTCCTTGTGCTATAGTGTGCTTAAAAAAAACATTTTTTCTAGGGACAGAAAACATTTTTTCTAGGGACAGAAAACTCTAGGTAGGGAGAGTGTCAGTTTCTTTCACTGTGCGAGTCCTTGTTTCTAGGGACAAAGAAGGAAAGTGAGGGGAATTCTCCTTGTGCTATAGTGTGCTAAAGCATTCCTCATCAACCATCTTTGAAATCCTTGATTTTTGGACAGTCAGGGAAATTGTCGTTGTGCTATTCTGTGCAAAAGCAATCATCCTCAACCATATTTAGAAATCCTTAAGTAAAGGGACAGAGAAGGACACCTGAAGGTAGCCCTTATTGCTTTTTTCCCATCTCCCTGCAGGCCATCTATTAGAATGTCTGGAAGGCAAACAAGGAGAGGCAGACAGTCAGGAGGCAATAAAAGAGGGCAAGCAGGCTCTGTGTCTGGGGGCAACAGTGCTGGTCGTGGACGCGGTGCATTGTCATCAGCACATGGCCATGGGACACGCTTGTCCTTCTTTTCGGCAGCTGGACATGTTGAGCCACATCATGCCGAAGACTTGGTAGAGTGGATGACCAAGCCCTCCTCCTCCTCCTCATCCTCTCTCGACCAGGCTCAGGGTACTGGCAAAGCAGCTGCCAAAGCGTCCTCTTCCCTGGTATCAATGTCAGACTCATCATCAGTCACTCCTTCCCTAGACCCACCATGTCCTCCTCCTGAGGAGTCCCCCGAACTGTTTGAGCACAGTGTTGGGTACATGCTCCAGGAGGATGCCCAGCGTTTCGAAGGGTCTGATGATGAAACCCAGCTACAGGAAGGCAGTAGGGTGAGAGCAGACAGAGGGGATGCTCAAGAAGGACACCAATCTGGCAGTCATGTTCCAGCAGCTGCAGCATACTGCCAGATTGGCTCCAGTGATGAGGAGGGAGGGGATGATGAGGTCACTGACTCCACGTGGGTGCCTAATAGGAGAGAGGAGGAGGAGGAGGATGAGGAGGAGGCACATCTCCAATGAGGCAGGATGCCCTTTGGTGGCCAGCGTAAGGGCAGTACACCGACGGAATCACACCGCAGAGCTCCGCCTGTGCAGGGCGCTGCCTCTGCCCGTCATTCAAAAAGTTCCTTGGTGTGGGCCTTTTTTGAGGCTAGTGCATCAGATCGCACAGCTGCTGTTTGCAACATATGTCTCAAGCGTATATCGCGTGGCCAAAACATCAGCCGCTTGGGTACCACATGCCTGACCAGACATATGTTGACCTGCCATGCAGCTCGTTGGCAAGCCTACCTCAAAGACCCACACCAAAGAACAAAGCGGACCTCTCCTTGCACCGCATCAGCTGGGATCTCCAACCCCACTATAACTTCAGTCCTCTCTGAAACATGCACTGAGAGGAATGAAGGTGTAGAATTAGGTGTGTCACAGCCAAGTACTTGCGGCCACTCTGCTAGCAGTACACCGACGTCCGATTCTAGCAGGCAAATTTCCCTGCCCCAGCTGCTGGACCGTCGAAAGAAGTTCACTCCCAGCCATCCACATGCCCAGCGGTTGAATGCTAGCTTGGCTAAATTGCTAGCGCTTCAACTGCTGCCTTTTCAGTTGGTAGACTCGGCCCCCTTCCGTGAGTTTGTGCAATGTGCGGTTCCTCAGTGGCAGGTTCCCAAACGCCACTTTTTCTCACGGAAGGCTATTCCGGCTCTCTACCGGCATGTGGAAGGCAATGTCTTGGCCTCGCTGGACAGGGCGGTCAGCGGTAAGGTGCATATTACCGCTGACTCATGGTCCAGCAGGCATGGACAGGGACGTTACCTTTCTTTCACGGCCCATTGGGTCACTCTTTTGGCAGCTGGGAAGGATGCAGGACAAGGTGCAGTAGTGTTGGAGGTTGTTCCACCGCCACGCCTCCAAAATGCTACTACTGGTTGTGACACACCTCTCTCCTCCACCCCCTCCTCTTCTTCTTCCTCCATGGCCTCTTCCTGTGGTTTGTCCTATGAACCAGCGGTGCTCCGTAGCCGTTCAAGGGGCTACGCAAGTACGCAGGCAAAAAGATGCCATGCCGTGCTTGCGCTGGTGTGTTTGGGGGACAGAAGCCACACTGGGGCAGAGGTCCTGTCTGCTCTGCAGGGCCAGGCCGAGAGGTGGTTGACGCCACGCCAGCTTAAGCCAGGAATGGTGGTTTGCGACAATGGCACCAACCTCCTCTCCGCCCTTCGACAGGGACAACTGACCCATGTGCCCTGTGTGGCTCACGTCCTTAACCTGGTGGTGCAGCGGTTCTTGGGCAGGTACCCGGGCTTACAGGATGTCCTGAGGCAGGCCAGGAAAGTCTGTGTGCATTTCCGCAGATCTTATAATGCCAGTGCTCGCCTGGCTGAGCTGCAAAAGGAGTTGAACCTGCCCAAGAACCGCCTTATATGTGACATGCCCACCAGGTGGAACTCAACGTTGGCCATGCTGCAGCGGCTGCACACGCAGCAGAGGGCCATCAATGAGTACCTGTGCGACTACGGCACCAGGACAGGGTCAGGGGAGCTTGGTTTTTTTTCTCCACGCCAGTGGGGCATGATCAGGGATGCATGCACTGTCCTGGCACCATTTGAGGAGGTCACGAGGATGGTGAGCAGTGACAGTGCATGCATCAGTGACACTGTACCTCTTGTCCACCTGTTGGAGCACACGCTGCGTGGAATAATGGACAGGGCACTTGAGGCAGAACAGAGGCAGGAAGAGGAGGACTTCCTTGCCTCTCAAGGCCCCCTTTACCCAGACAGTGTTCCTTCTGTCCCACCCATCGCACAGGAAGAGGAGGAGGAGGAGGAGGAGGAGGAGGATTGTGTCAGCATGGAGGTGGAGGCTGGCACTCAGCATCATCAGCAGCAGTCTTTTAGGGATGATTTACAGTCCCAAGAAACCAGTGGACTTGTACGTGGCTGGGAGGAGGTGACTGCGGATCATGTCGTCCTTAGTGACCCAGAGGACTCCGGAGCGAATGCCTCAGCAAACCTACGCTGCATGGCCTCCCTGATCCTGCAAAGTCTGCGGAAGGATCCTCGTATTCTTCGGATCAAGGAGAGGGACCATTACTGGCTGGCCACTCTCCTTGATCCACGGTACAAGGGTAAGGTTGCGGACCTTATGTTACCGTCGCAGAGGGAGCAGAGGATGAGACAACTCCGGGAGGCCTTGCAGAAAGGTCTGTGCAACGCGTTCCCAGAGACTGGGAGGTTACAAACTCCTGGTCCTGGACAACGAGTTGCTGAGGCTTCGGCCAGTCAAAGAAGGAGCGGTGGGGAAGGTGGCCGTCTGACCGATGCGTTCAGACAATTCTTTAGTCCGCAGCCCCAAAGTATGATCGGTTCCAGCAACCATCGCCAGCGTCTGATAAACATGGTGCAGGAATATCTAGGGGCAAGGTCAGACTTGGACACCTTCCCCACCGAAAATCCTCTGGCTTACTGGGTCTTGAGGATGGATCACTGGCCAGAGCTTGCACAGTATGCAATTGAGCTACTGGCCTGTCCTGCATCCAGCGTTCTTTCGGAACGCACATTCAGTGCTGCTGGAGGATTTGTCACGGATCACAGGGTGCGCCTGTCCACCGACTCGGTTGATCGACTGACTTTCATCAAGATGAACCAGTCTTGGATCACCACCAGCTACCACACACCTGATGCTGATATAACAGACTAATTGATTTTAACATGTCACATCCCTTCAAGACTGATGCTGATGCTGAGTGCCTGTGCTGTTATGTTGACTGGCTATCCTCCTCCTCCGAGTCCTCAATGATACGATTGATGATGATAGCTTGGAAGATCATTTTTGTTTATGGGTGCCGCCACCAGTGGCTAAGGCCCAATTTTTCAGCCCCTGTTTTACAGGGGCGTGTAATTACAAATTTTTTAGCAATAATTTGCCATAGGGCTCATTGCTGTGCTCCAAGTACAGTATCTGTGAGGGGTTGTAGTGTTGTGCCACCAGTGCCTAAGGCCCAATTTTTTAGCCCCTGTTTAACAGGGGCGTGTCATTACAATTTTTGAAGCAATACTTTGCAACAGGGCTCATTGCTGTGCTCAAAGTACAGTATCTGTGAGGGGTTGTAGTGTTGTGCCACCAGTGCCTAAGGCCCAATTTTTCAGCCCCTGTTCAACAGGGGCATGCAATTACAATTCTTGATGTAATAATTCACAGCAGGGCCCATTGCTGCACCCACCAAGAGTAACTCTGAGGGCTTACAGTGTTGTGGCAACGCCACCACCACCACCACCACGAAAGGCCCAATTTTTCAGCCCCTGTTCAAAAGGGGCATGTAATTACAATTCTTGATCTAATAATTCACAGCAGGGCCCATTCCTGCACCCACCAAGAGTAACTCTGAGGGCTTACAGTGTTGTGGCAACACCACCACCACCACCACCACCACCACGAAAGGCCCAATTTTTCAGCCCCTGTTCAACAGGGGCATGCAATTACAATTCTTGATCTAATAATTCACAGCAGGGCCCATTGCTGCACCCACCAAGAGTAACTGTCAGGGCTTACAGTGTTGTGGCACCAGCACCACCATCAAAGCCCCAATTTTTACTACCACTGTTCAACAATTATATGTAATTAAAATTCCTGATATAATAGTTGACAGCAGGGCGTTCCAGCACCAACCAAGAGTAACTGTGAGTGCTTACAGTGTTGTGCCAACACCAACAACTAAGGGGCCTATTTCTGCAGAGTATATACGGCAGGTCCCTACTTTCAAACATCCAACTTACAAACGACTCCTACTTGCAAACGCAAGAAGACAACAGGAAGTGAGAGGAAATCTACCCCTAGGAAGGAAAATTCTCTCCTGTAAGAATAAATATGGGAGAAAGGTGTCTCCTCTGTACTGATGCTTTATCAGCAATCCTTGTTTCAAGAAAAACACCACATTTCAAAAACAGTTGTCATTGGGACGGAAAGTGAGGTGAAATGTTCTGAACAGGGGCACAGACAGCAAAACAAATGTTACAGGGGTGATAACCCTTACCTATGTTTTCCAAAAAGTTTAAAAATAGATTTTTGGGCTGGAGCTACACTTCAACAATGTACCTGTTCAAAATTACAAACACATTCTACATAAGAACAAACCTACAGTCCCTGTCTTGTATGCACCGCCTGTATACGGCTGTTCAGAGTATATAGGGCCTTTTTTATTTTATGTGCGGGGTTCCCCTTAATATCCATACAAGACCCAAAGGGGCTGGTAATGGGCTGGGGTAGGGGGGTGGGGGTCATGGGGTAGCTATGCCATTTTTCTTAAAGATTTTCATCCATATTACCGGGACCAGACATTACATTAAAGCCGCAAGCAGTTTTAAATGGCTTTTTTTTCCTTTAGAAGTGTCATTTTGTGCAGGGACAGTTCTAAACACGGGAAACACGTGGCACTTCACAGGCATACTTTAGACACCCCCCAGGTACGATATTTAAAGGAATATTTGACTTTTTTTTTTTCACTTTATGCATCATTAAAATGACTGCTCCCGAAAAACGACCGTTTTTAAAACTTCTTTTTGCATTGATACATGTCCCCTGGTGCAGAACCCGGGTTCCCAAACCCTTTTTAGGACAATAACATGCATAATAGTTGTTATAATTAGCACTTTAGAATTCGAACGTTCGCATCCATTGTATTTAATAGGGTTCTAATGTTCGTACGAACTTTCGGTCCGTTCGCGGGTTCTGGTGCGAACCGAACCCGGGGGTGTTCGGCTCATCACTAATAGGCACTGATGAGGCGGCACTAATGAGTTGGCACTGATAAAATGGCACAGATGGGCAGGCACTGATATGTAGAATTGATGGGCCACGATAGGCGGCACTGATATGCAGCACTGATGGGCGGCACTGATGGGCACTGATAGGTGACACTGATGGGCACTGATAGGTGGCACTGATTGGCACTGACAGGTGGCACTGATGGACACTAATAGCACTGATGGGTATCACTGATGAGGGGGTACTGACAGGTTTTACTGATGGGCGCTGATAGGCACTGTGGTGGGCACTGATTGGCACTGTTGTGGGCAATGATTGGCACTGACAGGCATTTCTGATGGGGCACTGACTGGCAGCTGATGGCCACTGATTGGCATTGTTGGTTTCATATCTGATGGGGCTGTGCTGATAATCAATGTGCTGATTATCAGCACAGACCCCCTCTGACAGGGAGAGCCGGCGATCCCTGTCAGCGTGAACCGAGGAAAGCCGTTTACAGGCACTTCCTGGTTCACACTGTGGTCAGCTGTGATTGGTCACAGCTGATCACATGGTAAGGAGCCTCCGTTAGAGTGACACACAGCACCACTGATCGCCGCACTGTGCGCCCCCACAGGCACGTGCCGGCATGTTATCCTGCTGGATGTCATATGACGCCCAGTCAGGATAACTCAACCACCGCCCACCCGTCATTCTGCTATAGGCCGGGCGTGAAGTGGTTAAGTTGCATGAAAGTCGGACCAAAGTAGTGCATGAACTACTTTGAAGTCTCTGCAACTCTAATATGAATGGTTATTTTTTATAGACTCATAGACTCAATTAGTCTCCTGGCCTCCAATGAATTAAATCTTCATCGCTAACTCCAAATCCTTAGATTCAAACCTGACAATAGAGTTAATTTTGTCCCCCCCCCCCTTTTTCCCCCCTTCACACACGCTATATATCTCGAAGAGTTTTTAAATTACCAATACTACCTAAAAGAACACTCTCTCATACCTTCCACACTTCTTAAAAGAGGAGTCCACCCTAACACTAAAATTGCTACATCTACAGTCAGGTCCATAAATATTGGGACATCGACACAATTCCAATCTTTTTGGCTCTATACACCACCACAGTGGATTTGAAATGAAACGAACAAGATGTTCTTTAACTGCAGACTTTCAGCTTTAATTTGAGGGTATTTACATCCAAATCAGGTGAACGGTGTAGGAATTACAACAGTTTGTATATGTGCCTCCCACTTTTTAAGAGACCAAAAGTAATGTGACAATTGGCTGCTCAGCTGTTCCATGGCCAGGTGTGTGTTATTCCCTCATTATCCCATTTACAAGGAGCAGATAAAAGGTCCAGAGTTCATTTCAAGTGTGCTATTTGCATTTGGAATCTGTTGCTGTCAACTCTCAATATGAGATCCAAAGAGCTGTCACTATCAGTGAAGCAAGCCATCATTAGGCTGAAAAAAACAAAACAAACCCATCAGAGAGATAGCAAAAATATTAGGTGTGGCCAAATCAACTGTTTGGAACATCCTTAAAAAGAAAGAACGCACCGGGGAGCTCAGCAACACCAAAAGACCCGGAAGACCACGGAAAACAACTGTGGTGGATGACCAAAGAATTCTTTCCCTGGTGAAGAAAACACCCTTCACAACAGTTGGCCAGATCAAGAACACTTTCCAGGAGGTAGGTGTATGTGTGTCAAAGTCAACAATCAAGAGAAGACTTCACCAGAGTGAATACAGAGGGTCCACCACAAGATGTAAACCATTGGTGAGCCTCAAAAACAGGAGGGCCAGATTGGAGTTTGCCAAACAACATCTAAAAAAGCCTTCAAAGTTCTGGAACAACATCCTATGGACAGAAGAGACCAAGATCAACTTGTACCAGAGTGATGGGAAGAGAAGAGTATGGAGAAGGAAAGGAACTGCTCATGATCCAAAGCATACCACCTCATCAGTGAAGCATGGTGGTGGTAGTGTCATGGCATGGGCAATGTATGGCTGCCAATGGAACTGGTTCTCTTGTATTTATTGATGATCTGACTGCTGACAAAAGCAGCAGGATGAACTCTGATGTGTTTCAGGCAATATTATCTGCTCATATTCAGCCAAATGCTTCAGAACTCATTGGACGGTGCTTCACAGTGCAGACGGTCAATGACCCGAAGCATACTGCGAAAGCAACCAAAGAGTTTTCTAAGGGAAAGAAGTCGAATGTTATGCAATGGCCAAGTCAATCACCTGACCTGAATCCGATTGAGCATGAATTTCACTTGCTGAAGACAAAACTGAAGGGAAAATGCCCCAAGAACAAGCAGGAACTGAAGACAGTTGCAGTAGAGGCCTGGCAGAGCATCACCAGGGATGAAACCCAGCGTCTGGTGATGTCTATGCGTTCCAGACTTCAGGCTGTAATTGACTGCAAAGGATTTGCAACCAAGTATTAAAAAGTGAAATTTTGATTTATGATTGTTAATCTGTCCCATTACTTTTGGTCCCTTAAAAAGTGGGAGGCACATATACAAACTGTTGTAATTCCTACACTGTTCACCTGATTTGGATGTAAATACCCTCAAATTAAAGCTGAAAGTCTGCAGTTAAAGCACATCTTGTTTGTTTCATTTCAAATCCATTGTGGTGGTGTATAGAGCACAAATGATTAGAATTGTGTCGATGTCCCAATATTTTTGGACCTGACTGTATAGACATCCATGACCGAACACTAACCTATCTAAACCTGTAAAGAAGAAATCAGTATACATACCGCTCTGGTCCGGTCTCCAGTGGCGGAAGCTCTGCAGAGGAGACAGCAAACAACGGCTGTGAAATTATTGGGAAGTGACGTCACCCATAGAGTTTCTATGGGGCTTCTGTTGTTGGCTGTCTCCTCTGCACCTGCCTGCACAGCGAAGCTGCGGCTGACAGCTCAATGTGGGATCGGGTTGGATCGGCTTCAGAAAAGGTACGGTATGTATACTGATTTCTTCTTTACAGGGCTAGATAGGAAGTGTTAGATTGTGGATGTCTATAGATGTAGATGTAAAGCCCTGTACACACGATCGGATTTCCTATGGTTTTTAAACCGATGGATTTTTCCATCGGAAAACCGATGAAGCTGACTTCCATCAGTCTTGCCTACACACCATCAGTCAAAAAACCGATCGTCCCAAACGCCGTGACGTAAAACACTCCGACGAGCCAAGAAAAATGAAGTTTAATGCTTCTGAGCATGCGTCGACTTGATTCTGAGCATGCGTAGGTTTTTTATCCGATGGAGTTCCCCACAGACGATAGTAATTTGCTATCGGTTTTTGATCCATCGGAAAAATTTAAAACATGTTCTATTTTTTAAAACCGATGGAAAAAAGACCGATGGGGCCCATACACGATCGGTTTGTCCGATGAAAAAAGTCTATCGGACTGTTTTCATCGG
Source organism: Rana muscosa (assembly GCA_029206835.1). Classification (NCBI taxonomy): domain Eukaryota; kingdom Metazoa; phylum Chordata; class Amphibia; order Anura; family Ranidae; genus Rana; species Rana muscosa. The sequence continues at coordinate 77,189,595 of CM055116.1, read as the reverse complement.
TAAAACCGATCGTGTGTACAGGGCTTTAGTGTTAGGCTGAACTTTTCCTGTAACTCATATTTGTTTCATACCATACTATTCCGATCTTGACCCTTCGAGACCTACTAGTGCAGGACACGTGTTGGTCTAGGAAGGCAAACATGATCTTTATCCCATAACTAATGTACTTAATCAAGGTTGGATATCTCACAACACTTGTTACCTTTGGATACATTTCTTAGTTGACCTTAAATTCGTAAAATTATTTATAAGCAAGTACATGTTCTGCTACTTATCTTTTTTCCCTTTTTTTTTTGCTCTCAACCCAATTGATGTATTGTTAACATAGGGACAGATGTCCTAGTAAGTTGTCTTTTTTTTTCATGTTTAACTTACCTAATTCAACTTGATATCTTTACAAAGTACAATCTGCACATTCGGTAATTAACCAAACCACTGTACAAGCTTTGAATTTTGTATATTGTACCTTTGTTTCATAAATATTATGGGATTTTTTTTTTAATGGTTATTATTGGAAAACATGGCAGACAACTTGTCATGCGACTTTGATATCCAAAGTTACATGACAAATAGCAGAAGTGTGAATGGACTTTTCTCATCGGACAAACCGATGGTGTATGGGCCCCATCGGTCTTTTTTCCACCGGTGATTAAAAATAGAACATGTTTTAAATGTATCCGATGGAAAAAAAACAATAGCAAATTCCGATCGTCTGTGTGGGACTCCATCGGAGAAAAAACCCACGCATGCTCAGAATCAAGTCGACGCATGCTCAGAAGCATTGAACTTAATTTTTCTCGGCTCGTCGGAGTGTTTTACGTCACAGCGTTTGGGACGGTCGGATTTTTGACTGATGGTGTGTAGGCAAGACTGATGGAAGTCAGCTTCATCAGAAATCCGATGGAAAAATCCATCAGATTTTATTCCATCGGAAATCCGATCGTGTGTACAGGGCATTAGTGTTTTATTGGAAGGAGTCAAGTATAATATTAAGGAGAATCATTGACCAATGGTCATCTCTAAGCCCACGTTCACACTGGGGCTGCGGGAGTGAAGCCTGCGAGTTCAGCTGAACTTGTGCGATTTCACACCCGCTGGCAGTCCCGATTTTGGCCGCGATTTCAAAGACATCTGAAACAGATGTCAATGTAAATCGCGGCTGAAATCGCAAAAAGTAGTACAAAAACTACTTTTTGTAATCGGTGCAGCGCCGCACCGATTAGGACGGTGCCATTGGCCGCAATTTGCAGCAAATTTCGCCGATTTGACATGCGATTTGACATGTCAAATCGCACCAGTGTAAACCAGGGCTAATTGTGTGAATCTCTTAATTTGAATTTTTATACTAATGTGTCTTACCTTTTGGGAATACTTGATTTCTTCCTACTATTTAATTACGGTATTTACTTGTATTTTCTCCCTGATTTGTGGTGTGGGGTTGTTTTTCAGCGGCTGGGCTTGGCCCCTTTGTTCCAGTGAACTCTTAAAGCGTCAGCATACCAAGACATTTTGGACAATTTCATGCTCCCAACTTTGTGGGAACAGTTTGTGGATGGCCCCTTCCTGTTCCAACATGACTGCGCACAAAGCAAGGCCCATGAAGATGTGGATGAGTGAGTTTGGGGTGGAGCGACTTCACTGACCTGCACAGAGTCCTGACCTCAACCTGAGGTCATATAATTATTGTCAAGTTATCTGACTAATGCTGAAACTACTAAATTTGGCCTGGGCATTTAAGCTTTTGCCCTGTTGCTGTCACCACCAAAATACATACTTTGGCAGCAGCAGGGGTATTTACACACATTATCCCAGCACCAGGGAGTGTGTGTACACTTGTCAAGCCTACTCTTAGCCTTCTAAAGGGAGCAATTTGGGCATTTATAAAGCAGCCCAATTTCTTCTACAACCACTGGAAAATGCCATCCACTCCCACCCTGCCAGGTATCCCAAGCTGGGGGCCCAGGACGCCCATAGTGGGTGATGGCGGTAGAGCAGAGGTAGATTAGTGTACATCCATTCATTGTTTTTCCCTTCAGTAAATAAACCTGGAAGTGATAAACCTGGTTTCAGACCTGTCACTCCCCTGGTGCCGTGGCCAGGGATGCAGATAATCAAGCATGATATGTGCTTGATTAGCTGCATGGGATAGACCTCTGATGTCTTATTAAAGAGAACTTGCCGTTCCAATTACAGTATGCTATCACTTATCAGCAGCTATGATCTGCTTGCATTGCATAGAGAAGCACAAAGAGAAGCATCAAGACCCAGGGAGGATGTCTCTGTTCTAAAGCAAGAACATTTATTGAAATAGAGGGCTTTTAGTTTAAAATGTCATTAGCATATTGGTAGCCCTGCTATCTAATCATGCTAGCCCTACGCTTATTATTTATTTATTTTTTTGCTTCTGGCTTATCTGGATCCATGTCTTCTGTTGTGACAGAACGGCAATCTTCCTTGTTTACATAGGCAGACTGCCGTTCTGCCTGTGTACGGAAGCATCAGTGACATTGAGTCCGCCGTACAAGCCAATCAGCTCCCGCTGTGTCTAATCACAGCGAGAGCGGGCTGCAGGTGGCATGCACATGAGCCCCAGACCCAGAAGTCCAGGATCATGTACTAGGTATGTGATCCTGCGCAGGAGAGCTGCCTTGCTGCCATTTACATACAGTATACAGTTGGCAAGCAGTTAAAGAGGAACTGCAGTCTGCTCAAATAATTTATCATAAAACATCTGTGCCATTCTGAAGCTTCCCTCCAACCACTTTACATATTATTTTATATATACTGTGAATCTGTACTTGCCAAATATGCTGCAGAAATCTCCCTCCACTGAGTCTGGCTACAACCATTTTAATTGTGGGCAGCTGAAGCTGCTAGCTGTTCACTTTTGGGATTTACACAGACACAAAGAGGCACATCTCCAGCTCTGCAGCTCTCATTGGCCCTCTTATGACTCACCCCCTCCCTTACGGGTAAACTCTCACAAGAGTGAGAGAGAGAGAGAGTCATAAGCCTAGCAGACAAGAAACAGGAAGTGGGCTGTATAAAGTATTTACTGGCAGAAATATTATTTTTACTATTCAAAGTTAAAACAACAAAGGCAGAAGATTTAATAGATGGAAAGATGAAAAATTACTGAAGTTCCGCTCTAAAGTAGTGCAGTGCCGAATAACAAAAAATTGCCTGGTCATAGGGTTGCCACCTTTTCTTCAAGTCAAACCCAAACTCTTTAGTGGCGCACAGCAATTATTTTTTTATAGTATAAACTATACATATATTTTGCTATTAAATAACAATTCTAATCATATGAAGTTAATAACAAGAGTCCCCCTTTACATCAGAGTCCACAGAGTTCCCCTTTTACATCTAAATCCGCAGAGTTCCCCTTCACTGTAAGGGGGGACTCTGTAGACTCCGATGTAACATTAGGGATGCTCTGGGAACCCTGATGTAAGGGGTGCTCTGAGAACCCTGATTTGCCTTAGTGTACTCACTCAGAGGCGGGAGAGAGAAGGGGGGAGACTTCAGTCACAAACAGGAACGGATGGTGAGCTCACTCACCCCTTGGTAGTCCGCACCTCTCATCCAGATGTATCTGAGGCTGTTGGACTTCAAATTTCCAGCCCCAACTTTCCTTTTCTGAAGAACAGCGCCGGGGATTGGAGTGTGGGCAGACAAAGAGGGGTAGAGGTGTTTGGGTTGGGGGGGTGTTGTTAGTGTTGGTCTTGGGCAGTGTGGAAGAGTGTAACAGACACTCTCAGCTTAGACAACTGCAGCCAGAAACCCTGCTGGGAAACCATAGTCCAGTCTAAATAGTGTGTCTGGGTTTCAGACAGTCTGAGACCCGGATGCATGATTCCAAACCCGAACTGTCCGGGTAAATCCTGGACAGGTGGCAACCCTACCTGGTCATTAAGGGGGTGAAACCTTCTGGAGCTGAAGTGGTTAATGATCGCTGCACTACGTATACAGGCAAAGTTGAAATTGACACATAAATGTACTGCAGCTGCCTACATTTCTGAGTCGAATGATTGTTTGATATGCTACTTTAACGGAAGGTAACCTCTGCTTATGCAATTTCTTCATCAAATGCTTTTTGAATTGGCCGAGCGTGTGACTTTGAAGTAAACCTGTCACCAACCTGACCAGTTCAAACTGAGCATATGATGGAAAAAATGTTTACTTTAAATTGAGCGGCAGACTTTTTGATTATAGCCTAGAGGATCTATTTCTTAGATGGTAGCAGTTCACTGATCCTCACTAACACAGTACCTGGGAACATTCTGACAAAATGAAACGCTGCCTCTCGTTTCTTATTAATGATAACGGCATGCTAATGGGTAAAACACTTTATGACCATCCATCACACCAAATAAATAGCAATGATTTGTCTGCGTCGTTGGCAGAGGGACAGCTTTTTTTTTTTTTTTTACAAATGGTACAAAGAATGCCAAAACGATATGTTGCTGACTGCTGGAGTCTACGATCTCCTCCTAATCACGAGCCAACCCAAAATACAGACTCAGGTCGACCTTGTAATTCACTTGTACTTGTACATTATTTAATAAAGTGCATTATGATATGAAGTACAGGCACATGATGATGAAGGAACAGAGTGGGATTAGAAGAAGGGAGCTAATAAAAAGAATATACTATACAGTATAATCATTTGTAAGCAATTAGTGGAAGGATTTGGCCCGCGCTCTGTCTAGGCTGTATTATTTTAGATTTTGTGTTACTGATGCAGGAAGCCAAAAATCGAGACTGTGTTTACAGTAGAGATCAGCTGTCTTTGGCATGTATTAATAATGGTATCATTTGGTAAGGGCTTAATATTAAAGGGAACCTGTCTTTTATCAACTGCCTAATGCCGTGTACACACGACCGTTTTTAATGACGAGAATTTTTTTTTTTTTTAAATGGTCATTAAAAATGATCGTGTGTGGGCTTCAGAGCATTTTTCACAACGTGAAAAACGGCCATGAAAAAATTGGAACATGCTCTAATTTTTCACATCGTTTTTTTTACATCGTCGTTTTTCTCGTCATGAAAAACGTCCGTGTGTGGGCTTTAACGACGTGAAAAAAATGCGCATGCGTGAAAAATGACCATTAAAAATTTGGAACATGCTCTAATTTTTCTTGTCGTTTTTCACCTTGTCATTTTTCTAGTCATGAAAAACGGGCGTGTGTAGAGTTTAACGGCGTGAAAAAAAATGCGCATGCTCAGAATCAAGTATGAGACGAGAGCGCTCGTTCTGGTAAAACTAGCGTTCGTAATGGAGATAGCACATTCATCACGCTGTAACGGACTGAAAAGCACGAGGCTGAAAAGCGCGAATCGTCGCTCAACAAACTTTACTAACATGAAGGGTGGCGCCATCCGACTGGAACTTCCCCTTTATAGTGCCGTCGTACGTGTTGTATGTCACCGCGCTTTACTCGAGCATTTTTTTCCACAATAGTGTGTAGGGAAGGCAGGCTTGAGAAGAATCACGTCGAGAAAAATTCAGTTTTTTTCAATGACATTAAAAATGGTCGTGTGTACGTGGCATAAGGGAAGAATTCCTCTTTCATTGGTGGACAATAAGAATAATGCCGCGTACACATGGTTGGAATTTCCGACAACAAATGTTCGATGTGAGCTTGTTGAAAATCCGACCGTGTGTAAGCTCCATCGGACATTTGCTGTCGGAATTTCCGGCAAAAAAATTTGAGAGCTGGTTCTCAAATTTTCCGATAACAAAAGCTGTCCGACCGTGTGTACACAATTCAACGCACAAAAATTCTACGCATGCTCGGAATCATTGAACATTTTTCGTCGTAGTGTTGTACGTCACCGTGTTCTTGACGTTCGCAATTTCCAACAACATTTGTGTGACCGTGTGTATGCAAGACAAGTTTGAGCAAACATCCGTCAGAAAAAAATCCACGGTTTTGTTGTCGGAATGTCCGATCGTGTGTACGCGGCATTAGAGTGCCCCTTATATTGGTGGTTAGTAGATGGAAGAATGCCCCTTTCATTGGGAATGAGTGGGCAGAAGAATGCCATTTAAATTGGTAGTGAATAGGGAAGAGGTCCCAATTTGGTCTGCTAGTATACTGTATATGGCAGCTTTCTTCTTCCCCTATCAGTGGTTGTTAAAGTGGAATTCCAGCTTAAAGTGATATTAAAGCTTTGCATTTTTTTTTTTAAATAACAAACATGTCATACTTACCTCCACTGTGCAGTTTGTTTTGCACAGAGTGGACCCGATCCTCCTGTTCTGGTGTCCCACGGCGGCTCTCGCGGCTCCTCCCCGCATTAGATAACCCCCTCTGGGAAGCTCTCTCCCGAGGCGGTTACCTTGCGGGCGCGCTCCTGTGTCATACACTTGCCGTCCATAGATGCCGAGTGTATGACTTGGTCCCGCCCCCCGGCATCATTGGATTTGATTGACAGCAGCAGGAGCCAATGGCTGCGCTGCTATTAATCTATCCAATGAAGAGCCGAGAAGCCGTGGAGAGAGCGATGCGGGATCGCGCCCATGGAAATTCGGGGCTCAGGTAAGTAAAACAGGGGGCTGGGGGGCCGGACACTGCAAGGTGTTTTTTCACCTTAATGCATAGGAAAAAAACACAAGCCTTTACAACCCCTTTAAATCTAACTAGCCTTAAAAATGTCCCCTGCCACTATCATTGTATTTTGGTCTAATTTTCCCCCTTCTCAACAACCACTGTCAGAAGTCAGGCTTGGAGACCAGTAGCTATAGTAGTAGGGAGGCTCCCACCAGATGGACAAGTACAGAAGCAGGTCACCCTGGCGGATGACACATGCTCATCAAAGGTGCGGAGTCTAAGAACTAACCAGTGGTAACCAGAGCTCCAGATGGTGGAGATGGGTTTTGCTGCATGTTAGAACCAGGTCGCGGACCTCAGGATCAGCCCCACTAGGAGGTGATCAAGCTAGGGTCCAGTACCAGATATAGCAGGTAGAATTATTCCTTTAAATTTTGTACCTGGGAGGGGTGTATAGTATGCCTGTAAAGTAGCGCTAGTTTCCCATGCTTAGAACTGTCCCTGCACAAAGTGTCATTTCTGAAGGAAAAAAAGTAATTTAAAAGTACTCGCGGCTATAATGAATTGTCGGCTCCCGGCAATACAGAGAAAAGTCTTGATAAAAAAAAAAAAATGCGTGGGGGTCCCCCCAAATTAAATTTCCAGGCCTGCGATACATCAGAGGGGGCGGGGTCACCCGCATGTCACTGGGGAAGCCCGGGTTTCCCCTTGCGTCAGAGGGGGATGGGGTCCCCCGCTCTCAGCTACAGAAGAGATCTGTCAGGTTGCCGGGATTCCCGGGGTGTCTCCAGTGGAGACAGGATGCGCTGCGCTGGACATCTGATCGCTGGAGCCTGGACCTGGATGGAGAGATCATCCACCGCTGGACCCCGAAGAGGAGAGCATCCATCGCAGGATACCGAGAGTGGATTACCACCGCTGGAATCTTTTTTTTTTTTTTTTTTTATAAAGTACTTTTCCCAACGGTGTCTGTGTATTTTTTTAAATTTTTTACACTTTCTTTGTGGAATGGTAGGGGTACAATGTACCCCTTACCAATTCACATAGGGGGGGCCGGGATCTGGGGGTCCCCTTTGTTAAAGGGGTCTTCCAGATTCCGATAAGCCCCCCGCCCGCAGACCCCCACAACCACCGGGCAAGGGTTGTGGGGATGAGGCCATTGTCCCCATCAACATGGGGACATGGTGCTTTGAGATGTCACAGACCCCCAAAGCATCCTCCCCATGTTGAGGGCATGTGACCTGGTACGGTTCAGGAGGGTGGGCGCTCTCTCGTCCCCCCCCTCTTTTCCTGCGGCCTGCCAGGTTGCGTGCTCGGATAAAGGGTCTGGTGTGGATTTTTGGGGGGAACTCCACACCATTTTTTTTTAAATTTGCCGTGGAGTTCCCCTTAAAATCCATATCAGACCTTAAGGGTCTGGTATGGATATTTGGGGGAAACCCCACGTAATTTTTTTTTATTTGACGCAGGGTTCCCCTTAATATCCATACCGGACCTGAAGGCCTGGTAATTGAATTTGGGGGGACCCCCACGCATTTTTTTTTTCATTTATCAATGACTTTTCTCTGTATTGCCGGGAGCCGACAATACATTATAGCTGTGAGTGCTTTTAAATTACTTTTTTTCCTTCAGAAATGACACTTTGTGCAGGGACAGTTCTAAGCACGGGAAACAAGCGCTACTTTACAGGCATACTATACACCCCCCCCCCCCCCCCAGGTACGAAATTTAAAGGAATATTTCACTTTTATTGTTTCACTGTAGCATTATTAAAATCACTGATCCCGAAAAAACGTCAGTTTTTAAAACTTTTTTTTGCATTGATACATGTCCCCTGGGGCAGGACCCGGGTCCCCAAACCCTTTTTATGACAATAACTTGCATATAAGCCTTTAAAATTAGCACTTTAGATTTTTCATGTACGAGTCCCATAGACTTTAACGGTGTTCGGATGTTCGAACAAATTTATTGCCTGTTCGCAAGTCCTGGTGCGAACCGAACTGGGGGGTGTTCGGCTCATCCCTATTTATAAGATTTTGGCATGCTGGCTAGCTTAGAGAGGGAGAATAAGGATTGAAAGCGAAGAAGTTTAACAAATGCAACACAAAGAAAAATAAAATGGAGATCCTTAACCCTTCTCCCACACTGCCCAACAAATTCTAACAAAGCACCAGGAATGAAATCCATCAAATTGAGGCTCAATCTATTTTTGAAGAAATCAATCAATCATCTCTAGTCATGTTGCAGTACTGCATTTTATCTGCAGGTGATGCTACATAGAAAACGTAATTGCTTCATGGATAGATAAAAAAAAAGATCAAAATCGAATTTAAGCTGAAAATCCTATTTACACATGCTACCAGTGTGTTACTTACATTGTCTAGTTCAGGTCAAGCAGAATAAAGCTGAACCAGGTTCACTTGAGGGAAATAAATGTAATAGCCCTATTTACTCTTTGTTACTGAATCAAGCATATAAATACATTGAAGTTGCTGATAAAGCTCATAATTACTCGCACTTCAATCTAATTAGAGGCTGCAGTAGACTTTGCTAATGTGATTGTTCAGCAATTTACCAGAGGTCAGGAGCAACACTTGAGGGTTTGCGAAAATGTTAACAGTTGGAGGGACAGCAGTTTCAAGACATTTTCAGAGCAAAGGCCTCCAATATACGTATGGCTTCATATTCTATGGTGTCCTTAGTTTATTCTATTGGTGGCTTTGGTTTTTCACAAACATTGATCAGCCAGCTCGAGGAGGCCGACAAGATGGCCCCGCCACTCCGGGCCCTGCCTCCTCCTCTCAGCACACAGGCCACTACACAGACCTGCCTGATGCACAGCTTGGAGCTGAACGAAGAACTGGGGAGGACATTACACCATCTTCTCCCTTCCGGCTCCTGGCTTTCGTTGCCCCATCCCTGAAAATGCTTCGGCAGTGGCGAGTGACAGCAGAGGAAATTAAGTCTCTTCCTAGGAAGGCCCTGGAGAGGAGGGTTGTTGAATCTACCTTTAGCGAGCCACTGGCCTTGAGGGATTGCCCAGGCCCTGTTATATGGGAGGGTCTGCGTTTGATTAATCTGGAGAGAATCCCTTTAAAGTTTCGGAATTTGGCCTGGCTCTCATTCCATGGCAGACTCTATGTAATGGGCAACTTGAAGTATCGCTCTGCAGAGAACCATGGTGGTGGCGTGGAGGAGACGATGGACCATTTCTTGCTTCAGTGCCCGTTCAATATAGAAGTCTATGAGCAGGTGGGTGGAGTTCTGGGCATCCCTTTCTTTTCCCGCTTGAATTATGTGGAGTGGTCGTATGGGTCTTTTGAGACACATTGGGATTTTGATTTTGAGACACTTTTTCTAGTTAGCTTAGTAGTCTGTTACTTAATGTGGAATACACGGTGTCAGGTTTCCACTCGGAAAAAAGTCTTTCCTGTTGAGGTGGTGGTGCACAACATTATGGATGAGGTTGGGAAAATTCGGGGTCTTGGGGAGGACAGGTGGCAACCGGGGGCCTGGACAAAGGTGTGGAGGAATGTCAGGTCCCCGTAGCTGCTGTCTGTCAGTCTCTGGGTGTGCAGCTTTTCTTTCTGTCCTTTCACGCCCCCTAGATTTTTATAAGATCAGATTTTTAAAAAAAGGCTGCATACCTGCGTTAAATGTGTAATTGTTTCTTAGACTGAGGGTGTGTTTGGGTGGAGGTTAGGGCTTTGTTGTGCATCATTATAATAATAATAATAATAATAATAATAATAATAATAATATATACCTTGTTTTGTATATTTAGTTCTGTTTAGGGTTTTTCCCTGGCAAAAAAAAAAAAAGCAATTTTTTTATGCTGAAGTAAGCTATTTTTGTTTGTTTATATATAATTGTATTTATTCTATATATATATATATATGTAAATATGCTTTTATTTAAACAAAAATTTACACCATCTTCTCCCTCCTGCCAAAGCTAGGATTAGGCTTGACACTGATCTCCAGAACACAGAGGTGAGCTATGCTGTTACCATCTTCTCCCTCCTGCCAAAGCTAGGATTAGGCTTGACACTGATCTCCAGAACACAGAGGTGAGCAATGCTGTTCTTGATGCTTCTCCACGCACCTCAAATCACACCTCCATTGCCTTCTTTCCCACCTTAAATCAGCCAGTTATGAACACATTGCTGAAAGACATTCTTTTGTCCCTTTTGTCCCTGCAAAACTCACTCCATGCTGACTTCGCCACCCTCACCCACAAATTCTCCTCTGAAATACATTATCTGGGAGAGAGAGTGGACACTATAGAAAACTCTATAGGGGAGATCACCACCACTGTTCGACTTAGTGGACACCCACGATGACAGTTTGAAGTAAAGGCAGTGGATGAGGGCACAGATAGCAGACTTTGAGGAGAGGTCAAGGAGGAACAATCTGAAACTCCCAGAATCAGTTCAGCCAGACGACCTGATGCGCTACGCCAAAAATCTGTTTAGCACCCTCCTGCCCGAGGCGATGCCACTAGACCTAACTATCGACCGCATTTATCGCTTGCCTAAACCTCCCCATCTGCCAAACTAGAAATGAAAGGGAAAACATTTGTGTATAGATATAAAAAAAAAAACATTATAATACTTTTTTTTCCTTTTTTATACCTGATCACATACCCTCTGTTCTCAGCTGCATAAGAGCTGGGGGAAGGGAAACAGCAGCACGCTGATCTTCCCAGTAAATGGCTGTGCAGGGGAGGTGTGACAGGACAAGTCTGATCATTGTAGAAGAACAGGCTGAGTTCCCAGCACAGCTAGAGAACTGACCATGCTGTGCTCTCATGCCTGGCGTGGTCAGTTTTTAATAGAAATGCAGAGGGACTGACAGAAACACCAAGGACCACAAAGGAAGCAATACAAAGAGAACAGGATACATTTTCATACAAGTACATGGTACAGCAGGTACAGATCAGGAATATGAACTGTTGGGGTAACAAGCACTTTAATCTATCCACTGCTATATGTGCTCCAACTTGGAGACTCTAAAAACTATAGAGTTTGGACCGCAATATACAGAGAAGCCTTGATGTAGGCACTGCGGCTTACGTCTATATTTGAAAATGTGTGAAAATAAAACCCTCTGCTTTTAATGTGAACTGTTAGACAGAGACAATTTGTTTTTGTTTTTTGCAGGCTCACTGGTAAGTGTGCTGGGAAATTTTTGTTTGTTAGTGATGTGTATTGCCCTTCCATGTGCACCTTGCTGCAAAGACTAGTTGTAGGTTGTGGTGCCTGTAACTTGTTTGTACAGCTGGTTGAATTTGATGCGGGGATGCACCGGATGCCTTTACCTGCCATTGTGATCTTCCTGGGCATCCTGTGTGTCCCTGTGCCTTTAAAGTGGGGCAGGTTTCCTCCAGGAAAACCTGCCCTTATTCTTTCCACTGCTATATGTACTCCAGCTTGGAAACTCTCTAAACTATAGAGGACTGCAGTATACAGAAGAGCGTTGATGTAGGCACTGTGGCTTACACATACAGTATATTTGGAAATTTGTGCAAACTAAACCCTCTGTTTTTAAGATGAATTGTTAGACAGGGTAAATTTTTTTTTTTGCAAGCTGGCTGGTAAGTGTGCTGGGAATTAGATTTTTTTGCTTGTTATGAAGCAATGGTAGACTTAATGGTCCTTTTGGTCTTTATCTGCTCTCAGTTTTTTGCGTCTCAATGCTTACCTACTTGACATCTCCAACCAAATTGCCATTTTTTTTGTTTTATTATTATAGTTGTGAATAGAAGTTTGTATTGTTAACTGAAAATTCACTGGGAAGATCCCCTTTTAATTTTTCTCCCGGAGGCTAGAAATTAATAAGAAATAGGGGTCACAAGAAATTGAGAGCATATATATATATATAGCACACTCTTACAAATAAATGTAAACAAACATTTTAAAATGTATTAAAACAGGGTGTCAGTAGGGCAGTAGACAGTGTCAGTAGGGCAGTGGATGGTGTCAGTAGAGCAGTGGACGTGCCAGCAGGGCAGAGATTGGTGTCAGTCAGTAGAGTAGTGTATGGTGTCAGTAGGGCAGAGGACGGTTTCAGTTGTTTCTTTTTTCTTTTTATTATTTATTATTTTAGTTTTATTTTATTTTTTTCAATTATTTTAGGAGCTACGTTGGGGGGCTTTGGTGAAATGTCAGGGGTCTAAACTTTTGGCTTGGGCTGCATGGGAAATATGCGCTGCATGTAAGGTGACCAGATTTTTAAAGTGAAATCCGGGGACATACTTTTTTTTTTACTAGTAATGGCGGCAATCTGCGACTCTCTGCCCGTCACCGCTGCCGCCCACCTCACAGCCTGTCAAGTCTCACTCTCCGGGCCCCGGCTACTACTGGGTGGGGAACAGAGGAAGATCACTCCGCCAGGAAAGGCAAGGAGATAAGCAGGCAGGCGGCTGGCCGGGACTTGAGCCAAGGCAGAAGAACATGTCAGCGGAGCTGAATGGGCATGCACCCGAAACTGAAGGCATATTCCCTCCGCTCCGACCAGCACATGATCATCAGAAAGGGGCACAAATAATGGAAAAACATAAACCCCCCCCGACCTAAGCTAGTAGGAGTGGTCGGAGCGGGGGGGGGGGGTGTAATTCTGTTTTTTTATTTTATTAATTCTGCACTGACTGTCTTTTGAAATTGCCCCAGCCCCTGTTCAAATCCAATCCGGGGACAGACTTGGTCCGGGGACAGTGTCCTCAATCCGGGGACTGTCCCCGGAAACCGGGGATGTCTGGTCACCCTAACTGCACGGGCTGATTAGGCACATCCGGCACACCCTGTAGACGCTCCCATGTTCAATCCTTTGTTAGGACAGACGTTGTTTAAGTCTAGTTACAATTGATAATGAAGATCAGCCTGCACAGTACAGACAGACAGAGTTAATTATGGCAATCACAGCTGCCCAGCCTCTTCATAAAGTACCTAGGATTTTTCCAGAATAGAACATTTAAAAAAGGTAAGCTACATTTTTTTTAAAAAGTTATGCTATGCAAATTGGGGCAGGTAACAACTATAAAGTAGGTGTTATCCAAATTTGGCTGCAAAAGTAGGAGTAAGGTAATTAGGTAACCTGTTGAAAGTTTGTATAATTATTTATGAACATTAATAAAAAGATCTTATCCATAGGCCAACAAATCATTTCTGTTCTGTGCCCCTTTAATTAGCAGTGATCAGAAGAGGCCGAAGCAAGGCATCTGCAAAACCTTGAAGCCTTCTCCATCTCTGCTGCTTCAGGGACATTTTGTAAATCTCTCACCTTGCCTGGATGTTAGAATGGCCTTGATTGATGTACAATCCTGTAAAATCAATCAGGATCTTTCTATTATCATGTCGGATGAATGAGCTTTATTTTATTCACTGACATCTTTCCATTTTTTAGTTTCAATATTGGCCAACTCTTATTGCATTGGCAAAGCCACCTAAAAGCATCGCTGCTCCCACCTGCATTCTTATGTTTATTTTCAGCCAGAATGTTGCTGGGATGGGAACATTGGCACAAATCTTCCAGCACATAATGTTTATTCCCCTATAAATATGTACACAAGTACATTTTCCTTTTCAATATGTTTGATACTGATGCTCATGGCTCTTGATATCATGCCTGAAAATCCGAAGTAACATATTGTTACCTAAATTTGATGTGTTGTCATCCTTCCAACCTGTGTCTCTCCGATCAGTCATCATCACGTTGCCGCTTCCACCATCTCAGAGGCTTTTTCAGCTGACAGATAGTGTTGACCGCACCCACAGTCTTTACATATACTTGAAAGATTAAAAACATTTTTTTATCACATATAAGTTGATTTTAAAAAAAACTATTAGAAAAAATACTATTTTGGGCAACGTTTACCTCCATTTCACTATAGATATTCTACCTATGGCGGCCCTTCAGCTGTTGCGAAACTACAAGTCCCATGACGCATTGCAAGGCTGACAGTTACAAGCATGACTCCCACAGGCAGAGGCATGATGGGACTTGTAGTTTCGCAACAGCTGGAGGGCCACCAGTTTGAGACCCCTGCTCTAAGCTAATGAAAAGAGGGAATGACAGGTGACATCAAAATAAGTGTTCAAAACACTGTGAACTCACCAAAACAACTTAACCTCTTCAGCCCCGGAAGGTTTTACCCACTTCCTGACCAGGCCATTTTTTGCGATACCATACTGCATTGCTTTAACTGACAATTGCACGGTCGTGTGGCGCTGTACCCAAATAACATTTATGTCCTTTTTTATAGAGCTTTCTTTTGGTGATATTTGATCACCTCTGTGGCTTTTATTTTGTGCGCTATAAACAAAAAAAGGCAGACAATTAAAAAAAATATATATATATATATTTTTTACTTTCTTCTATAAAACATATCAGTTAGGCCAATATGTATTCTGCTACAATTTTTTGGTAAAAAATCCTCATAAGCGTATATTGATTGGTTTGTGCAAAAGTTATAGCGTCTACAAACTATGGTATATTTTTATGGAATTTTTATTTATTAGTTGCTGGTCAGCATAACTGGACTGAGACATTGCGGCAGACAAATCGGACATTGAGTGACACTTTTGAAACTTTTTTGGGGCTCAGTGACACTAATACAGTGATCATTGCTAAATAATATGCACTGTAATTGTACTAATGACACTGGCAGGGAAGGGGTTAACATCAGGGACAATCAAAGGGTTAAATGTGTTCCCTAAGAAGACAGAGATACGTGTTCCTGCTTATCAGAAACACAAGAGCTCCATCTTCTCCTGTCACAGAACAGTGATCTGCCTTGTTTACATAGGCAGACTGCCATTCTGTCTGCCTTGGGAACAATCACAGGGGGAGCTGGTCACCTGCGTGCGTGTGCGTGCCCCAGACCAGGAAGTACAAAATCACGCACAGGTATGTGAGATTTCGTGCAGAGAGGCCACCCCGCTGCAGTAAATGTATGTGGGGCGATCCAGAAGCTGTTAAAGTGGTTCTAAAGGCAGACGTTTTTTTTTATCTTAATGCATTCTATGCATTAACCACTTCCCGCCTGGCCTATAGCAGAATGATGGCGGGGAAGTGGTTCAGTTATCCTAAATGGGCATCATATGACGTCCAGCAGGATAACAGCCGGTGCGCGCCCATGGGGGCGCGCGTCACGTCGATCGTTGTTGTGGCGTGTCAGTCTGACACACCGCAACTCCGATCTAGGTAAAGAGTCTCTCACGGAGGCTCTTTACCACATGATCAGCTGTGTCCAATCACGGCTGATCATGATGTAAATGGGAAGAGACGTCGATCGGCTTTTCCTCATTTGCGTCTGACAGACGCGAGTAGAGGAGAGCCGATCGGCTGCTCTCCTGACAGGGGGGATCTGTGCTGATTGTCTTTCAGCGCAGCCCCCCCTCGGGAGCCTACCCAGGACCACCAGGATGCCGCCAGGACCACCAGGGATGACCACCACAATGGACCACCAGGGATATGCCAATTAGTGCCCAGGCAGCTGCCAATCAGTGCCAATTAAAAATGCCTGCCAGTGATGCCTATCAGTGAAATCCATCAGTGCCAGCCATCAGTGCTGCCTTTCAGTGCCCATCCATGCCCATCAGTGCCCAGAAGTGACGTCTATCAGTGCCACCCATAAGTACCCATCAGTGCAGCCTTTCAGTGCCCATCACTGCCCACAAGTGCTACTTATGAGTGCCCATCATTGCCACCTATCAATGCCCATCAGTGCCGCATATCAGTGCCGCCTATCAGTGCCCATCATCAATGCCCATCAGTGCCATCTCATTGGTGCCACCTCATCGGTGCCACCTTATCAGTGCCCATCAGTGCAGCTTATCAGTGCCCATCAGTAAAGGAGAAAACGTACTTATTTACAAAATTTTATAACGAAAACAAAGAAATTTTTTATTTTTTTTCATTTCTGGTCTTTTTTTATTTGTTTAGCAAAAAATAAAAACCACAGAGGTGATCAAATACCACCAAAAGAAAGCTCTATTTGTGGGAACAAAATTATAAAAATTTAGTTTGGGTACAGCGTAGCATGACCACGCGATTGTCATTTAAAAAGTGACAGCGCTGAAAATTGGCCTGGGCAGGAAGGTGCGAAAGTGCCTGGTATTAAAAAGGGATGAGCCAAACACCCCCCGGCTCGGTTTGCATCCAGAACATGCGAACGGACCGAAAGTTTGCGCAAACGTTTGAACACCGTTAAAGTCTATGGGACTCGAACGTGAGAAATCAAAAATGTGAATTTTAAAGGCTAATATGCAAGTTATTGTCCTAAAAAGGGTTTGGGGACATGTATCAATGCAAAAAAAACTGCAATTTTTTTCGGGAGCAGTGATTTTAATGATGCTTAAAGTGAAAAAATAAAAGTGAAATATTTATTTAAATATCGTACCTGGGGGGTGTCTATAGTATGCCTGTAAAGTGGCGCGTGTTTCCCGTGTTTAGAACAGTCCCTGCACAAAATGACATTTCTAAAGGAATAAAAGTCATTTAAAACTGCTTGCGGCTGTAATGTAATGTCGGGTCCCCGCAATATGGATGAAAATTATTGAGAAAAATTACCCAGCCCATTACCAGGGCCTTTGGGTCTTGTATGGATATTAAGGGGAACCCCGCACCCAAATTAAAAAAAGAAAAACCGTGGGGCTCCAAGGCCCAATATACTCTGAACAGCAGTATACAGGCGGTCCCAAGAAAGACAGGGACTGTAGGTTTGTTCTTAAGTTGAATCTGTTTGTAATTTGGAACAGGTACATTTTGTAAGTGTAGCTCCAGCCAAAAAATCTATTTTTAAGCTTTTTGGATAACATAGGGAAGGGTTATCATCACCCCTGTAACATTTGTTTTGCTGTCTGTGCCCCTGTTCAGAAGATTTAACCTCACTTTCTGTCCCAATGACAATTGGATTTAGAAAATTTTGGGTTTTTAGGGAAACAAGGATTGGGGATAAAGCATCAGTGGAGACACCTTTTTCCCATATTAACTCTTACAGGAGAGAATTTCCCTTCCCAGGGGTAGATTTACTCTCACTTCCTCTTGTCTCCCTCCGTTTGTAAGTAGGAGTCGTTTGTAAGTCGGATGTTTGAAAGTAGGGGACCGCCTGTATATACTATACGGCCTGCCCTATATACTGCAGAAATTTGGGCCTTCGGTGTTGGTGGTACTATAACACTGTAAGCTCTCACAGTTACTCTTGGTGGGCGCTGGAACGGGCCCTGCTGTGAAATATTATATCAAGAATTGTATTTACATGCCCCTGTTGAACAGGGGTAGAAAAATTGGGCCTTTGGTGGTGGTGCCACAACACTGTAAGCCCTCACAGTTACTCTTGGTGGGTGTAGGAACAGGCCTTGTTGTGAAATATTAGATCAAAAATTGTAATTACACACCCCTGTTAAACAGGGGCAGAAAACTTGGGTCTTAGGCAGTGGTGGTGGTGCCACAACACTGTAACCCCTCACAGATTCTGTTGTTGAGCGCAGGAACGTGCCCTGCTGCGAAATATTACAGCAACAATTTTAATTACACGCCCCTGTTAAACAGGGGCAGAACAATTGGGCTTTAGGCACTGGTGCTGGTGCCACAACACTGCAATCCCTCACATATACTCTAGTTGAGAGCAGGAACGAGCCCTGCTGCAAAATATTACAGCAAAAATTGTAATTACACGTTCCTGTTAAACAGGGGCAGAAAAATTGGGCCTTAGCCACTGGTGGTGGTGCCCAGAACCAAAAATGTTCTTAGAAGCTATCAACATGAACATTGAGGAGGAATAGGATAGTCACTCAGCATACCAGGATAGTCACTCAGCATCAGCATAGGCAGTCTTCAAGGGATCTCATTCATAAAACATTAATCGGTTACATCAGCATCAGGTGCTTGGTAGCTGGTGATCCAAGACTGATTCATTTTTATGAAGTTGAGCCGATCAACCGAGTCTGTGGACAGACGCACTCTGTGATCGGTTACAAAGCCTTCAGCAGCACTGAATGTGCGTTCTGAAAGAACGCTGGATGCAGGACAGGCCAGTAGCTCAATTGCATACTGTGCAAGCTCTGGCCAGTGATTCATCCTCAAGACCCAGTAACCCAGTGGATTTTCAGTTGGAAAGGTCTCCAAGTCTGATCTTGCCCCTAGGTATTCCTGCACCATGTAAATCAGACGCTGGCGATGGTTGCTGGAACCGATCAGACCTTGGGGCTGCGGACTAAAAAATTCTCTGAACGCATCGGTCAGACGGCCACCTTCTCCACTGCTCCTTCTGTGACTGACCGAAGCATCAGCAACACATTGTCCCGGACCAGGAAATTGTAACCTCCAAGGCTCTGGAAACGCATTGCACAAACCTTTGTGCAAGGCCTCCCAAAGATGTTTCATCCTCTGCTCCCTCTGCGACGGCTGGATAAGTTCCACAACCTTACCCTTGTAACGTGGATCAAGAAGGGTTGCCAGCCAGTACTGATCCCTCTCCTTGATACCATGATTTCGAGGGTCCTTTCGCAGGATCAGCGTAGGTTTGCTGAGGCATTCGGTCCGAGGTCCTCTGGGTCACTAAGGATGACATGATCCACAGCCACCTCCTCCCAGCCACGTACAAGTCCATGGGTTTCTGGAGACTGAAAACGATCCCTTGAAGACTGCTGCTGATGCTGAGTGCTAGGCTCCACCTTCATGCTGACACAATCCTCATCCTCCTCCTCCTCCTCTTCCTGTGAGATCGGCAGGCCCGCAGGAATACTGTCTGGATAAAGGGGGCCTTGAGAGGTAAGGAAGTCCTCCTCTTCCTCCCTCTGTTCTGCCTCAAGTGCCCTGTCCATTATTCCACGCAGAGTGTGCTCCAACAGGTAGACAAGAGGGACAGTATCACTGATGCATGCACTGTCACTGCTCACCATCCTCGTGGCCTCCTCAAATGGTGACAGGACAGTGCATGCATCCTTGATCATGAGCCACTGGCGTGGTGAAAAAAAGCCAAGCTCCCCTGACCCTGTCCTGGTGCCATACTCGCACAGGTACTCATTGATGGCCCTCTGCTGCGTGTGCAGCTACTGCAGCATTGCCAACGTTGAGTTCCACCTGGTGGGCATGTCACAAATGAGGCGGTTCTTGGGAAGGTTGCATTCCTTTTGGAGGTCAGCCAGCCGAGCACTGGCATTTTATGACCGGCGGAAATGCCCACAGACTTTCCTGGCCTGCCTTAGGAGATCCTGTAAGCCCGGGTACCTGCACAAGAACCGCTGCACCACCAAATTTAGGACGTGAGCCAAACAGGGCACATGGGTCAAGTGACCCTGTCGGAAGGTGGAGAGGAGGTTGGTGCCATTGTCACAAACCACCATTCCTGGCTGAAGCTGGCGTGGCGTCAACCACCTCTGAGCCTGCCCCTGCAGAGCTGACAGAATCTCTGCTCCAGTGCGGCTCCTGTCCCCTAATAGACCAACTCAAGCACCGCATGGCATCTTTTTGCCTGAGTGCTTGCATGGCCCCTAAAACACCTACGGAGCACCGCTGGTTCCGAGGACAAATCTGCACAGGAAGAGGCCATAGAGGAAGAATAAGAGGAGGGGGTGGAGGAGAGAGGTGTGGCAGAATCACCACTACCAGCATGTTGGAGGTGTGGTGGCGGAACAAGCTCCAACATTACTGCACCCTGTCCTGTATCCTTCCCAGCTGCCAGCAGAGTTACCCAGTGCGCCGTGAAAGAAAGGTAACGTCCCTGTCCATGCCTGCTGGACCATAAGTCAGCAGTAATATGCACCTTACCGCTGACCGCTCTGTCCAACGAGGCCAAGACATTGCCTTCCACATGCCGGTAGAGAGCCGGAATGGCCTTCCGAGAAAAAACATGACGTTTGGGAACCTGCCACTGAGGTACCACACATTCCACAAATTCTCAAAAGGGGGCAGAGTCTACCAGCTGAAAAGACAGCAGTTGGAGTGCTAGCAATTTAGCCAAATTAGCATTCAGCCGCTGAGCATGTGGATGGCTGGGACCGAATTTCTTTCGCCGGTTTAGCAACTGGGGTAGGGAAATTTGCCTGCTACAATCAGATTTAGGTGTACCGCTAGCAGATTTCCCACAAGTGCTTGGGGCACCTAATTCTACACCTTCAATCCTCTCAGTGCAGGTCTCGGAGAGGACTGAAGGTATAGTGGGGTTGGAGATCCCAGCTGATGAGGAGCAAGGAGAGGTCCGCCTTGTTCTTTGGTGTGGGTCTTTTAAGTACTGTAAGTACCAACGGACTGCATGGGAGCTCGACATATGTCTGGTCAAGCATGTGGTGCCCAAGCGGCTGCTGTTTTGGCCACGCTTGATAAGCTTCAGACATATGTTGCAAACAGCAACGGTGCGATTTGCTGCACATTTCTCAAAAAAGGCCCACACCAAAGAACTTTTGGAGTCAGCAGCGACCTGCACATGCTGAGCTCTGCGGTGTGATGCAGTCAGTTGTCTGCCCTTAAGCTGGCCCCTGGAGGGCATCCTGCCTCGTTGGAGATGTGCCTCCTCCTCCTCTCTCCTATCAGGCACCCAGGTAGAGTCAGTGACCTCATCATCCCCTCCCTCCTCGTCACTTGTTGGCCTTCCAGACATGCTATAAAATTAGGCTAGCAAAACACCGCCTGAGATTTACTAGAAAAAGTACACCAGGAATGGCCTGCAGTCAGATATAGGCTTGGTTAGACTGAATGCAGTGGATATATATGTAGGAGACAGTATATATATTTTATGCACTGCAGATGACTGAATCACCTGCCTGGGCTGCCTGCCTAAAAAGTGTCTTTGAATAGGTACACCAGGAATGGCCTGCAGTCAGGTATAGTCTTGGCTAGACTAGAATGCAGTGAGTATATATGTAGGAGACAGTATATATTTTATGCACTGCAGATCACTGAATCACCTGCCTGGCCTGCCTGAAGGTGTATTTTAATACGTACACCAGCAATGGCCTGCAGTGAGATCTAGCTAAATAGGATACAGTGTATATATATATACCAGTATATATACAAATCCGGGATGTATATATATACTAAATACACTGCAGCTAACTGAATCAACTGCTTGCCTGAAGTATATTAGAAACAGTACACCAGGAACGGTCTGCAGTGAGATCTAGCTAAACTGGATACAGTGTATATATATATATATATATATATATATATTGTGACAGCAGGAAGGTAAAGTCACCTGGTTGCATCCAGGGGGGTAGATATATTTCTCCCAGATTCAGGCTTTATGCTGACTTATACAACTAGGGAGGGAGTTGATGAAGCCCAGCTGAGGCTAGTGGGCTCATGGATGACTCATACCTCTAGGGAGAGGGCTGGGCGTCGTGCAGGCAGGGAGTTGATGAGACCAGCTGAAGCCTGTCAGTTCGTTTAAGGCCTCTATAAAAACTCCCAGCTTCATTAGATGTTAGCTCATGCCTGGACCCAGACCTGTGTGGACTGTCTAGGGAGAGTGAACCCCTGTGCAGTGAGGCAAAGCCTGTGTGGCTATTTGTTTGGACTTTTACTAAACCAGGGACTTAGGGACTAGGACAGCACCAGGCTGATCCCAGTTGTTAGTTTAGGAAACCTGCATGTTTAGTCAGAGGTCAAACTGACCAGGATTTATTTTGTTTATGTTTCTTTTTGGCTTTGCTGTGTTTTTGTCACTGTACATAGAGAAATAAACCGCACCTTTTGATTTTGAAAACCACAACCTCCGTCTGCTGGCCCTGTTTTTGTGTGGGGAGCCCAACCAGGGGGTCACACACACCCGCTACTGAGTTAACCCCCTCACAGTTGGTGGAGAACCAGTGGCAGTTTTTTTTAAGCCAGCATGGAGGAGATACTGAAACAGCTGGCTCTAGCAAATGCCAATCAACAGCAGACAAATGCAGGTTTGCAAAGGAGCCTTGCAGCCCAGCAGCAAGCTCATCAACAAGCCCAGCAGCAATCTGAGGCCCGCTTCATAGACCTGTTACAGAAGCAAGAGCAGAGACTACAACAAATGGAAGCAGTAATGCAGCAACGTCCGCAGACCAGTGAGGAAAGCCGTCCCACTAATACCGCGTCCTTTGGGGTGAGTCGTTTATTGACAAAAATGACTGGAGAGGATGATCCAGAGGTATTTTTGACCACATTTGAAAGGACTGCTGAAAGAGAAAAGTGGCCTGAGGAGCAGTGGGCTGGACTGGTGGCTCCTCTGTTAACTGGTGAATCGCAGAAGGCTTACTATGACCTAGAGCCTGACCAAGCAAAAGACTATGTGATGCTAAAAGCTGAAATATTGGCAAGGCTGGGTGTCACCCTGGCTGTCCGGGCTCAGCGTGTGCATAACTGGACTTTCCAGCTTGGAAAACCCCCCAGGTCTCAAATGTATGATCTCATTCACCTGAGCAGGAAGTGGCTACAGCCAGAGACTTTGTCCGCACCGGTGGTCTTGTGGATCGTGTAGAGAAATACTTGGCTACAGAGAACCTGACGGCCTCTTCCAGAGACTCTCGGACTTTCCACCCTAAGACCAGACCATCCCCAGGGGCGGATAAGAGGATTCCAAGGGGTGAGGGTGGAGAGAGTGAGAGGGTGGGAGCTCTACCCAAAGTTTGGCGAGAACAGCCTGGGAAGTCAGGGGCTCAAGAGGCAGCCAAAAGGATTGTTTGCTACCGCTGCCGGCAAGCGGGACATATTGCAGCAAATTGCCCGGTTGTGGAGGAACCCATGCAATGTGACTTTCTGACGGACAGACGTCAGTCGCTGTGTGCGACAGTCGCATGCACTGCCATTCGGGGAACTGAGAAACATTTATGCAAAATGTGTATTAATGGTAGAAATGTTGTGGTATTACTGGATTCAGGTAGCCTTGTGACCCTGATAAAGGCTGAATTAGTTAAAACAGAGGTCTCTGGGAATAGCAAGGTAGCTGTTATTTGTGTGCATGGGGACACCCGAGAGTATCCAGTGACTACAGTGTGTTTCGAGACCCCCAAAGGTACCCTCTCTCATCCAGTGGGGTTAGTATCTCAATTACCGCATGATGCCATTGTGGGAAGAGATTTTCCGAAGTTCTGGGAACTGTGGGATGATCCTGAGCCCCCCACTGGTGCCCCTATGTACCAGGAATGTGATAGCCAGAACTCCTCTGAGAGTGGTGAGGACTCTCCAGAATTTCCCTTGTCAGTATTGGCAGGGGAGACTCAAGAAACTGGAGAGGAGCCCACCTCCTCAGACGAAAACCTACCGTCTGTGGAGTTTTCTGATCTGGAGGTTCACAGGGAAAATTTTGCCACAGAACAGTTAAAAGACCCCGCCCTAATAAAGGCACGGGAAAACGTAGTGGAAATAGATGGCGAGTTAGTGAACCCAGATAATACCTGCACTTACCCATACTTCAGCGTAGAGAAGGACCTACTGTATCGGGTGGCAAAAAGGGCAGAAGAAACCGTTGAGCAGCTTGTGGTGCCCAAACCTTACAGGAAGTTGGTGTTGGAGTTGGCCCATGGGCACATTCTTGGAGGTCATCTGGGGACAGAGAAAACCCGAGAGAGGGTATTACAGAGATTCTATTGGCCTGGGGTGATGAAGGACATAGAAAATTATTGTTCCTCCTGCCCTGTGTGTCAGAGGTCGGCCCCGATGCCACATTTCCGTAGCCCGCTGGTCCCTCTACCCATCATTGAGGTCCCGTTTGAGAGAATCGCAATGGATTTGGTAGGTCCTATAATCAAGTCCGCTAGGGGGCACCAATACATATTGGTTATAATGGACTATGCCACCCGTTATCCAGAAGCGATCCCTCTCAGAAATACCTCGGCCAAAACCATAGCCAAAGAGCTATCTCTTGTTTTTAGCCGGGTGGGTATTTGTAAAGAACTGCTTACGGACCAAGGTACACCCTTTATGTCCCGGGTTATGAAAGAGCTGTGTAAATTGTTCAAAGTGACGCAATTGCGTACATCTGTGTATCACCCCCAAACCGATGGGCTGGTTGAAAGATTCAACAAAACCCTAAAACAAATGTTGAAGAAAGTGGTGGATAGAGATGGAAAGGATTGGGACTGTCTACTTCCTTATTTGATGTTTGCTATTAGGGAGGTGCCCCAATCCTCTACGGGATTCTCCCCCTTTGAGTTACTGTATGGGAGACACCCAAGAGGGCTGTTGGATATTGCCAAGGAAACTTGGGAAAGTGAGAGTTCTCCCCACAGGAGTGTGATTGAGCATGTCGCCCTGATGCAAGATCGAATTGCACAGGTAATGCCCATCGTGAAGGAACATTTGGCCCAAGCGCAGTTGGCACAGCAGAGAGTGTACAACCGTGGAGCAAAGACCCGTACCTTTTCCCCGGGGGATAGGATATTGGTACTTGTCCCTACGGTTGAAAGTAAATTCCTTGCCAAATGGCAAGGCCCCTACGAGATAATGGAAAAAGTGAGCGAAGTGAATTACAAGGTCAGACAACCAGGAAGGCGAAAGCCCGAACAGATATATCACGTTAATCTGTTGAAAGCCTGGAGGGATAGAGAGTCCCTAGTCGCAGAAACTTGGTCACCAGCTCAAACTGGTTGCGTGATTCCGGAGGTTGGAATAGCAGCCACCTTGTCACAACCCCAACAACAGGAGGTTAAGGAGTTTGTGCTTCGCAACAAGGAGGTGTTCTCTGAGCTGCCGGGACAAACATCTGGGGTAGAGCATGATATTATTACCCCGCCCGGTGAAAGGGTGAAGTTAAAACCCTATCGGATCCCAGAGGCCCGACGGGAGGCAATACGGGAGGAAGTACAGAAAATGCTGAACTTAGGGGTGATAGAGGAGTCCCAAAGTGATTGGTCTAGTCCCATTGTGTTGGTGCCTAAACCGGATGGGAGCTGGCGATTTTGTAACGATTTTCGTCAGTTGAACAAAGTTACAAAATTTGACACCTACCCCATGCCACGTATAGATGAGTTGATCGACCGGCTGGGAACAGCCCGATACATGACGACTCTTGACCTCACAAAAGGGTATTGGCAAATTCCCCTGGCCAAGTCGGCCAAAGAGAAAACCGCATTTGTAACCCCAGACGGGGCGTTCCAATATAAGAGAATGCCGTTCAGGTTACAGAATGCGCCGGCCACATTCCAGCGGAAAATGGACCAGATACTGAGGCCCCATCGGAAGTATGCTGCGGCTTACCTGGATGACGTAATTGTCCATAGCACAGATTGGGCCTCACATCTGCCAAAAGTGCAAGCAGTCCTAGACTCTATCCGGGAAGCGGGGTTTACGGCTAACCCCAAGAAGTGTACCATTGGGCAGGAGGAGGCCAAATATCTTGGGTACACCATTGGCAGGGGAGTGATAAAACCCCAACTCAACAAAGTCGAGGCCATCCAGAGTTGGCCACGTCCCAACAGCAAGAAGCAGGTACGGGCCTTTCTGGGAATCGCGGGTTATTATCGGCGCTTCATTCCCCACTTTGCTTCTAAGGCTGTGCCCCTAACCAACCTGACGAAAGGGAAAGGGTCGGTCATGATTAAATGGACCCCCGAGGCTGAGGCAGCATTCCAATTCTTGAAACAAGCCTTATGTAGCCAGCCAGTGTTGTACTCACCCGACTTCTCTAAAGACTTTGTCGTACAAAGTGATGCGTCAGATGTGGGGTTAGGAGCAGTATTGTCCCAGGTCTGGAACGGGGAAGAGCACCCAGTCATTTACCTCAGCAGGAAGTTGAAGTCCCATGAGGTAAATTACGCCACGGTTGAAAAGGAGTGTTTAGCGGTGAAGTGGGCTCTAGATTCCCTTCGGTACTATCTGCTAGGTAGGCACTTTGACATGGTTACGGATCACGCTCCGTTAAAGTGGATGGCTCAAAACAAGGAGACAAATAGAAGAGTGAATAGGTGGTTCCTGGCCCTACAGGAATTCAACTTCACAGTAAAGCATCGCCCTGGCGTTCAAATGGGGAATGTGGATGCTTTGTCTCGAGTACATGAATGCCTGATTGCTGGTGTTCCAACCCCAAGGTTAAAACAAGAGGGGGGGGGTATGTGACAGCAGGAAGGTAAAGTCACCTGGTTGCATCCAGGGGGGTAGATATATTTCTCCCAGATTCAGGCTTTATGCTGACTTATACAACTAGGGAGGGAGTTGATGAAGCCCAGCTGAGGCTAGTGGGCTCATGGATGACTCATACCTCTAGGGAGAGGGCTGGGCGTCGTGCAGGCAGGGAGTTGATGAGACCAGCTGAAGCCTGTCAGTTCGTTTAAGGCCTCTATAAAAACTCCCAGCTTCATTAGATGTTAGCTCATGCCTGGACCCAGACCTGTGTGGACTGTCTAGGGAGAGTGAACCCCTGTGCGGTGAGGCAAAGCCTGTGTGGCTATTTGTTTGGACTTTTACTAAACCAGGGACTTAGGGACTAGGACAGCACCAGGCTGATCCCAGTTGTTAGTTTAGGAAACCTGCATGTTTAGTCAGAGGTCAAACTGACCAGGATTTATTTTGTTTATGTTTCTTTTTGGCTTTGCTGTGTTTTTGTCACTGTACATAGAGAAATAAACCGCACCTTTTGATTTTGAAAACCACAACCTCCGTCTGCTGGCCCTGTTTTTGTGTGGGGAGCTCAACCAGGGGGTCACACACACCCGCTACTGAGTTAACCCCCTCACAATATATACAAAGCCGGAAACTACTATAGCAAGCTGCTTGCTGTGGGGGCAGTTGGCAGGAGGGAGGAGTTGGAATGCTGTGTCTACTAGCATAGAAAATTGTGGTGCAGAGTATCAGGCCGCTGTGAGCAGCCCAGATACCATGTGTGATCACATGATGCCTATTAAACAGCAGTCATGAATGCAATCCATTTGTGAGATTAGTGTCTTGTATGTGATATCTGATTGGTCACCAGTGATCACATGGTACCTAGGCCAATCACAGCGCCCTGTACCATGTGATAGCTGTAGCCAATCACAGCATGACAATAGTAAACAATAGGTCATAAATTAAAGTCATTCATGACAGTTCAGATTATTGTGATCATCACTGTAACAAGCAATCACAGTGTAAAAAAATAAAAAAACCCTAATCACCCCCAAGAATAGTACAAAAAAGAGAGAGTATTGGAAAAAATTGAAATAAAAAAATCTTACAAAAAGTTAAAACAATTAAATAAAAATTATTTCTTTTTTTCTTTTTTACATGCTGTCACCAGTCATTATCATGATGCTGTACTGCACTGGTAACAGTATGTAAGGAAAACAAATGTGAAAAAAAGAAAATGTATTTAATTCCTTAATTTTCCCCAAAAATTGGATGAAAAATGTAAACTTTAAAAAACTCGCCATGCCTGCTACCAAATACCTTGGACTGTCTACTTTCCAAAAGGGGTCATTTGAATGGTATTTGTACTGTATACTGTATTTGTACTGTCCTGACATATCAGGGCCTCAAGAAATGAGATGTCAGTACATCAGGATTAGGGATGAGCCGAACACCCCCGGGTTCGGTTCGCACCAGAACCCGCGAACGGACCGAAAGTTTGCATGAAAGTTAGAACCCTATTAAATACAATGGATGCGAACGTTCGAAATCTAAAGTGCTAACTATAATGACTAATATGCATGTTATTGTCCTAAAAAGGGTTTGGGAACCCGGGTTCTGCACCAGGGGACATGTATCAATGCAAAAAGAAGTTTTAAAAACGGACGTTTTTCGGGAGCAGTCATTTTAATGATGCATAAAGTGAAAAAAAAAAGTCAAATATTCCTTTAAATATCGTACCTGGGGGGTGTCTAAAGTATGCCTGTGAAGTGCCACGTGTTTCCCGTGTTTAGAACTGTCCCTGCACAATGTTGTGGAGATGTTTATGGAGATGTATTTAATATGTATTGTCATAGTGTCACCCAGTGTTAGTACTTCCGCAACCCGCTCTAAAAGAGCTGATTGGGGTAGTCTGAGGCTGGTTGAATCCCGTCTGATAGTGGAAAACGTCTTGAGGTTGGAGTGTGATGTTTGCAGGGGGCGGATATGTCCACCAACGGGGGCCCTCTGTGCATTAGCATGGACGATCGTTAAGGAGGGGATATGCTCGCTCTGCAATGACATCATTGGTTATAGGCGGATGGGCACTCTTGTCTCTGCTATGTCTGATCAACATTGGTTGGAATTCGTAGCGTGCGTCTGCAGATAGCCTCCCTCCCCCATTCAATAATAGTATAATCTTATTATGCGTTATTCTATGGAATAGCGCAGAATAAGAATTCCTATCAATGGTAACTTTAGCCATCCTACGTTATTATATTCATGTATGACATCTCCTGTTGGAAGGAATGTCCAAGTATTGTCATTTTCCTGTGAGGAGGGAACATCCTGTGAGGTTCCCGCCCATGGGGAGGGGATTGGTTGCTGCAGCCAATCACCTCCTGTGTGAGATCTTTTGAGTTTAATAAAAGCCTATGATTAGGCGTCGGCTGAACAGTCTTTGCTGGAATGGCCTGATAAGAAGATAAGCTTTTGTGGTGCTGCCTTTCTTGGATGAATGATGGGACGAATGAACGGTGAGTGGATCTTTAGCAAACTTAGACTAAAGATAGCATTACTTCGAAAAGATGAAAACTGATGTGTCCTTAGATAGCACAGGAATTATAGGCTGTGTGCTCTGCAAGCAGCCTGAAATTCCACGACAGTTAATGGCGGGCCAGGATTTTGGGAATAGATGGAGTCCCTTTGGACATCGGATCGAGATGGGGGGAAGTGTGGATCTACGTTCCGATGTGGGGGCTCTACTCTTTAAAAGAAAATTTTTGTCTTTTTGAAATAATGTTTGCAGTATGAGAGATGCGTGTGTGCGTGTATGTCTGTGAATCCGATTGTGTGTGTGTGTGTGTGTGTGTGTGTGTGTTTTTGTTGGGAGAGAGACCATATGATTCCTGGATGTTTGTGTGAGAGAAGCTGAAAATGGCTGCCCCCATGAGGTTTAGCGGGGGAGGGGCAGGCAACATCTCAGTTACAATGGTAAAAGTTGGTGACTTTCTGTAAATAGCATGCAGGAGTTTTGTAGTGGGAGGGCCCTGAGAGATGATCTGATGGAAACTGTGTGGGCTGTAAGAGTGTAACTAAGCGAGAAATATAAACTGTATATTGTGTATGAAATGAAGGTATAGCTGTGGTATTTAGTGCACTGAGAAGTTTGTAAGTAGATTGTTTGTTTGGCTGCCATGTGCTTGAATGGGGGAAGGGCTTGCCCACTGTTTTGTGTTGCAGGGGCTGTGCCCTGAGGGAAAGACACTCTAAGCAAATGTTACAAGCAACAATATACTGTATGTGTGTGGTGTTTGTGATTTCTATGAAAAATAGAAATGGATAAATTGTGATTTTTGCCTTTATAGGGGACAAAGACACATGTCCCCATAAGTGTAAAAATATTTTAAGTAAAGTGTTTGGTTTTAAAGTTGAAAGTTCCCGCCGCATATCCAAGTGGCCAGGCATTGCTAGAAGGCAGACATAGTATGTCTCTGCAATGGCTTGTTATGGAAGCTGAGGCCACTGTGTGTGTGAACTTTAGGTAGAGAAAAGTGGTGAATATCTCAGAGTATATTAACTTAGAGAAATGAATATGTTTTTAATATTGTTCATGTAACTCACATTTATTGAATGTGCTGTTTAGTTGGCAAAAGGGAGGCTAAGTTTGTAAGTGTACATGTGGTCCTTGTAGAGTGTAGCTGACACCTTTTTCAGTGGATTTTGATGATAATTTAGAAAAGTTTCAATGGTGTAGTCAGTCTTTGTGGAGAAAAACATTTTTGATTTTCTTTTAAAGAGATGCTGGTTTTGGCGGGAAAAATTGCATGCGTCAATGGCGCAATTTTTGTTGTCCATGAGGTGCTGTGGTGGGTCATCCACCATTTTGTAGTCCTGGCTTGTCGGCCATTTTGAGAGACGTTTACAGTTTGAGATAGGAAGTTCCAGTTTAGCAAACACGACTCCTGAATATGCTGTATTGGCATTTGTTGATCGGCGCAGTTTTCTTATGTTTTATGCGTTTACAGTCTGACCTGTGCACTGCTGGGAAGAGTAGTGAGACACCAGGGGGACATACTGAGAGACTGGTTTTTGTTTAATGAATTTGCTGGTTTAAATTGTTTTTCTAAGCATCGCCTTTTGAGTTGAGTGGTATCTTAAAATAGCGCGGTTTTACCCCGAGGGGCCACAACGTGCTTGCGGACACACGCACATGCTGGGGCCTATTTATGGATGGGATCTGGCTGGCCTACCAGCAGTTGGAGTGTGGGAGGAGGCCAACGCAGACACAGGGAGGACATGCAAACTCCATGCACATGATGTTAGGTTGGGGATTTCTCTGTTTTCATTTAAGTGAATGTAAGCTATTGCAGGGTCAGCTGACTTTGCAGTATATGCGCGGCGGTTTTTTTTGCATTGGATTTTGGTTTTAAGAAAAACTTCACTTTACACTGAATTTTGATAGATTGTAAGACTAACAGAGTTTTTGTACAATGATGTGTTTTTATGTTTAAATATTTGGGAGTTTCCCAGAGAGCAATTCATTTTTTTTTGGAACTTGTACTGTATAGCCATCTTTTGGCAGGAGTTTGTATTTTGAGTCCCAACTTATGGTCTGACTTCCAGGGAATGTGGGTCAGGGGGGATTCCCTCCCATTTGCAAAGGGGGGTTTACTCCATCATTTCCTTGACAAGGTTTTAAATGGTTGAAATATATAATGTGTAGCCATGAATTTTTTTGGAGTCTTGATAGACACAGCAATGTGGCTGGGCTCCCCCTCCCCCTCCCTCTTTCTGAACAATTGATATGTAAATAAACCAGTTTTTTTTTTTTTTTAAGTAGCTGAGCATAACCGGAAGTTTCTTTTCAGCATTTATATATCAGCAGAAAGTTAGTGGGAGGAGCTTGGGGTTTTTAAAGGTGAGCAATGAGATTTGTGTCTGTAAGGAAAATGGAAAGCATTTTGACGTTTAAAAGTGTTTTATATTTTGTTCCAGTTTTGTGAAGTTTTGTACTGTAATACAGTTTTGAGTAGAGAGCAAACAGGGGGTATCACCATTATTTTATCATCTAGATACAGAGAGAAGCCACATTGTTCTGCAGGTGGTAAACTGGCGTAAGTGTTCTGTGAGGTTTAGTCTGACAACGCAGTGTATGGGTGTATAGCGGAAAATGCTTGTGTATGCATGCACTGTGAGGGGTAGAGACCTAATTCGGGGGTTGATCTGTGGTTGTTGCTGTAGTTCCAAAAGTGTTGGGACAACAAGCCATAGAGTTGACGCCTCGGTTAGGGTTTCTAGTCGGAGGACTTGACCATATAGTGGTTGTAGTTCTGCAATTCACTGTATAAGAAGACACCGGGCGGTGATCTCCGAAATGGGTGCAACGGTTTAACCTGGACGCAGGTTTAAGACGATAAGCCGATTCGAATCGCCATGGACACAAGGAGGTCTGTGCAAAGGGAAGGAATGGAGGCTTCCCATAGTCAGACGGTCACACAGTGCACTAAGCCTAGTTTTGGGGCAAAGGCCTTTGAACCCCAAAAAAATTAACATAGGTGGTCCAAGGATACTATTTTGGGTATCCCTCTGGAATGGATGTAGTTGAGCTGCGGCTTCAGAAATCTGTAATGATGAGGAACGGTGGCTCATGCCCGTTTGTTTGAACCTTGTATGGCTGGTACATGGAAGGTTCTCGAGCTGCTCTCATGGTTGTCCCATTGTATTTTTTCCTATTGCTGAAAGAGTGAAGGTAGAATTCTGGCTGTTTTTGTTTTTTTCATTTGTGGTTTTGGAAACTGGGAAGTATTTCCCCCACGCTTGTATCGGAATGTTTGTATGTAGTAACGTGAATATGTTCGAACTTACCGTGGCGATCCTCCGATGCGTTGCGGCTGTTGTATTTTTGTAGGAACGGGAAAAGTAAGGGTTACAGAGGGTTTTGTTTGAATCAGTTTTGAAAGAATGTCATTGACAATTTACCAATGTACAGGAATGTCATTATTGTTTTCCATTCTTTGCAGGTTAAATATGAAGAATAGAGTAATGATTTTGCTTATAAGTATTTTTCAGGTCCAAGGAGTTTGTACACAGAGAACAGGTGTATGTAGACAGCGGTACATATGGATAAATAGGAGTCTAAGGCGGTAAAAGTATCATAGGTTATTTCATTGTTTCTTTTTTCCTGCACCACGCATTTCTTCCTTCAGTCTGTAATGAGGAAGAAAAGGGGGGAGAATGATAAATGTAAGAGTGACAGTTTTTTTTTGTCAAACTAATAATAACCTCTGTAATTCTAACCAAGTTTGTGCCAAGACTGTCTTTCTTTAATAGAATTTGAATCGGCAAGCAGCAGTCTGGTGAAGTAGGTTCCCATCCCAGAGGCTAAGAACCTTTTATCAATGGCTCCAGGTATTGTAAGCCACGCACAGGTTATGCAGTGACCACAGTCCCGATGTCTGGGTTATTGTCATATGAGGGTTGTTTGGAGGTCAATCAAAATCAGGGTCGTACTCTCCTCATTAGCTGTCACTTATATTCTCGGCTGATGGGGTGGGTGCGATCGTTGTGACATGAACTTCAAAATGTCCACCAAAAGGTTTTCACGAGTCCCTCCTGGACCCTGACTTAGTAATCAGTTTACATTCTTTCCAACCAGGTGACTGGGTCATTGTAAAGAAGCTTGAGGGATGAGACCACGCCAGCCACTGCAAGAAGCGGCTCAACCACACCAAAGAATGAGGAGTATCTTTGTTTATTTATATTTTTGTTGTTTAGTAAATTTTAGCGAGGGTAACGGTGAAAAGCATCCCAAGTTATTATTTAAAGTGTATGTCCTGACTAGCTCAGAAAGCGAACAGGACCGATTGCTGGGTCTGTTCTGAGTAGAGTTGAGCGGGTAGCTGGATATTCGGGTCCGGCGGGTTCGGCCGAACTTCGGAAAAAAGTTCGGATTCGGGACCGAACTTTAACCCGAACCCGGACCCGGACCCGGACCCCATTGAAGTCAATGGGGACCCGGACTTCTGACGACTAAAAAGGCTCTAAAAAAGTAATGGAAAGGGCTAGAGGGCTGCAAATGGCAGCAAAATGTTGTTAAGAACATGGCAAGTGCTCTGCAAACAAATGTGGATAGGAAATAACTTAAAAGAACATAAAAAAAATTAAAAAATAAAAAAATATGCTGGAGGCCCGATTTTCAGCAGAAGAGGTACAGGAAGTCATTAAGAACCTCAGAAACTCAACGGCACGATGCGACACATATGGTGGGAATGCCCCAGAATACGCCCTTTCTGGAATAAATTATTTAATTTAATGGATAAGCTAGTGGGAAAATAAAATACTTTGAAATAAAAATGTAGCGGGGTGCTAAATTTAAGGAAAGTGTTTGAGTGGTAAATAGGCTCAAATACCCTAATTCTGTAGGATTCATGGACCATTTTGTCCTCGGGGGACAGTATTGGTGTGCAGTTCCCTGCGGCCTACAGGTGGCGCCTTTTGTGTCCCCTCTTGGCAGTAGTACAGCGGGGCGGGGAACCTGCTGTGCATGCCAGGAGAGCATATAAAAGGGGCAGACCTTTGGCCTGGGGGCTGATGTCCAGTGGGGTCCGCGCCCAGGTGCCTTCGGCCTGGGTGCATGTGTTCCTGTTCCATCTCGGGCACCTTTAGCCCGGGGTGAGGTACTATCCTGGAGTTCTTGCTGCCCTGGGTATGGAGGCCTAGGGGCGGGAGTAAAGCCTGGAGTCCAGAGCCGCCTCGTGTAGGGGACCCTGTTCCAGGGAAGGGAGGATCATTCTGATGGACCGATGTGGGAGTCACGGTGAAGGAATGGTCTGTTGACTCCCTGGAGAGATGTCTTCCCCTTGATATGGGCTAGGTTCGTAGAAGGAGAAGCTCAAGGTCACCTTGACTGTATCAGAGGCCTTATTCAACCGGCCCGTGGCAGGGGCCTTATACACCCTGGTCTGTGGCTGAGACCAAAGTTCTCCAGGCCCGTGGCAGGGGCCTTATACACCCTAGTCTGTGGCAGAGACCAAAGTTCTCCAGGTCTGTGGCAGGGGCCTTGTACACCCGGTCTGTGGCAGAGACCAACCTCAATGTCTGTGGCAGAGACCGTGCGCCAAAAACTGTTTGAGAAACCTAAGCAGTGAAGTGAATGTGCTACGTTTGTGCCTGGACCTCCTCCACACCTTAAGCTGTCCTGTTTCTTTGCTCTAACCTTTTCTATCTGAGTACAGTTTATTTTGCCATGAGAGAATAAGAGTTGGAGTTTCAGCTGGTGTGGACATTGACTTTACTGGCAATTAAAGGACTTGCCTCTACCTACAGTAGAGGTGAGAATCATCCTCTGGAGGAGTTTTGACTCCGGCTGTGGACACGGCCCGTCAAGTACACCGCTCAACCTCTTTATATAGGAGGATACGGGCTGGTAGTGCGGTGTGCCTTTCTCCCTCCTGCGAAGAGCCAACAACATAAAGGCAGGTAAGGGGGAAAGGATCTGTGCGCTACAAAAAAATAGAATAAAAATTTTAATCTTGGCCTAGCAGGACGAGGTCCATATGGAGTAGGAGGTTGAGGTGGCGGTGGATGTGGCTGTGTAGGTGGAAGCGGCGGTGGAGGAGGACGAGGTAGCCAACACTGGTTCAAAAATACAACAATGGCTGGGTAAGGCCGGTGATGTGTCTAATTCTGTCCCCTGTCGAATAGTGTCCGCCCTGTACTGCGCTTGCTGAGTATGTAGGACAAGGGGATTTCAAAAATCTCCCAAGACTAACGGCGCCTGCGTGTTGAGTTCAGGTGAAGGCCACACCATCCGTGGTTCAAGCCGAGCCAAGCAAGGCCGCGATCGAAGCGAGCCCGTGAGGGGCCCTGTTACTATGTGCTACCGTATGTCCTCTTGGATGGTGGGGCTTGAACCTGCACTCACAGCGCAGGCGCCGTTCATCTTCGGAGATTTTGTGAATCTCCTTGTCCTCTGTACTGCGCAAGCGCTGCGCCTGCGCAGTACGGGCCGGGCACAATCCGATGGCCGGACAGTTTGTCACAACACCGGTATACATGTCTATTCTGCACAAGGTACGGACAAGTCCTGTGGGATCCATGCCTGGTTCATTTTAATGAACGTGAGCTTGTCCACATTGGCTCTGGACAGGCGGCTGCGCTTGTCTGTGATAACGCCCCCTGCCGTGCTAAATACACGTTCAGATAATACACTGGCTGCAGGGCAGGCCAGCACCTCCAAGGCATAAACGGCAAGCTCAGGCCATGTGCCCAATTTGGAGACCCAGAAGTTAAAGGGGGCAGACCCGTCATCCAGTACGTGTAGGCCTGTGGACACATACTGCTCAACCATGTTGGTGAAATGCTGCCTCCTGCTAAGACGTTCCATCTCAGCTGGTGGTGCTGGTTGTTGTGGCGTGCTGACAAAGCTTTTCCACATTTCGGCCATGCTAACCCTGCCTTCTGAGGTGCTGCCGGTGCCCCGGCTGCGTTGGCGACCTCTTCCTCCTCCTCTGCCTTCGCCTTGTGCTTCCACCGTACGCCCGCTGTCAGGTGGGAATGCCACCAGCAGCGCGTCTACCAGCGTGCGCTTGTACTCGCGCATCTTACGATCCCGCTCCAGTGAGGGAATTAAGGACGGTACGTTGTCCTTGTAACGGGGATCCAGCAGGGTGGCCACCCAGTAATCAGCACCAGTTAAAATGTGGGCAACTCGGCTGTCGTTGCGGAAACACTGCAGCATGTAATCGCTCATGTGTGCCAGGCTGCCCAGAGGCAAAGAAAAGCTGTCCTCTGTGAGAGGTGTATCGTCTGTGTCCTCTGTATCCCCCCAGCCACGCACCAGTAATGGCCACGAGCTGGTCTGAGTGCCACCCTGCTGTGAACATGGCTCCTCCTCCTCCTCCTCCTCCTCCATCTCCTCCTCCACCTCGTCATCCTCCAGAACTGTGCCCTTTCTGCCGGACAATTGTGTACCTGGCGTTTGTTGGTGCAGGAACCCACCCTCGTAGCCACTTGTGAAAGACTGCCCTGAAAGCCTTTGAAATGATCCCGCTTCCTCCTCCTCCTCCTCATCCTCCTGTGCCACATCCTCTTCCATCATCGCACGAAGCGTTTTTTCAAGGAGGCATAGAACTGGGATAGTAACGCTGAGAACGGCGTCATTGGCACTGGCCATGTTGGTGGAGTACTCGAAACAGCGCAACAAGGCACACAGGTCTCGCATGGAGGCCCAGTTATTGGTGGTGAAGTGGTGCTGTTCCGCAGAGCGACTCACGCGTGATTGCTGCAGCTGAAACTCCACTATTGCCTGCTGCTGCTCGCACAGTCTGGCCAGCATGTGCAAGGTGGAGTTCCACCTTGTGGGCACGTCACATATGAGGCGGTGAGCGGGAAGGCCGAAGTTACGCTGCAGCGCTGACAGGCGAGCAGCAGCAGGGTGAGAACGCCGAAAGTGCGCACAGACAGCCCGCACTTTCTGCAGCAGCTCTGGCATATTGGGGTAATTTTTAAGGAACCTCTGGACCACCAAGTTCAGCACATGCGCCAGGCAAGGGATGTGCGTCAAACCGGCTAGACCCAGAGCTGCTACGAGATTTCGCCCATTATCGCACACCACCAGGCCGGGCTTGAGGCTCACTGACAGCAACCACTCATCGGTCTGTTGTTCCATGTCCCTCCACAACTCCTGCGCGGTGTGGGGATTTTCCCCCAAACAGGAAAGTTTTAAAACTGCCTGCTGTCGTTTACCCCTGGCTGTGCTGAAGTTGGTGGTGAAGGTGTTACGCTGAATGGATGAGGAGGCGGTAGAGGATGAGGAAGCGGAGAAGGAGGAGTTAGCAACAGGAGGCAAACTGAAGCGCCCTGCAATCCTCGGTGGTGGAAGGACATGCGCCAAACCGCTATCTGCCTCAGGCATAGCCGCCACTGCATTTACCCAGTGTGCTGTTAGGGAGATATAACGTCCCTGACCGTGCTTACTGGTCCACGCATCCGTAGTTAGGTGGACCTTGCCACAGATGGCGTTGCGCAGTGCACACCTGATTTTGTCCCCCACCTGGTTGTGCAGGGAAGGGATGGCTCGCCTGGAAAAGTAGTGGCGGCTGGGCACGACGTACTGCGGGACAGCCAATGCCATCAGGCTTTTAAAACTCTGCGTCTCCACCAGACGGAATGACAGCATTTCAAAGGCCAGGAATTTTGAAATGCTGGCATTCAGGGCCAGGGATCGCGGGTGGCTAGGGGGGCACTTCCTCTTCCGCTCCAATGTTTGGGAGATAGAGAGCTGAACGCTTCCATGGGACATTGTGGAGATGGTTGGTGACCCAGGTGGTAGTGTTGCTGGCAGATCCTCTGTTTGCGGGGTGGCAGGTGCCACTGTCACTACAGAGGTGGATGAAGAGGCCGAGACTGCAGCAGAAGAGGAAGCAGGAGGAGCCAGAGACCTTTCTTGGTTTTTGAGGTGTCTACTCCACTGCAGCTCGTGCTTTGCACTTAGATGCCTGGTCATGCAGCTTGTGCTCAGGTTGAGAACGTTTATGCCTCGCTTCAGGCTCTGATTGCACAGCGTGCAAACCACTCGTGTCTTGTCATCAACACACTGTGTGAAGAACTGCCACGCTAGGGAAGTCCTTGGACCTGGCTTTGGTGTGCTCGGTCCCTTGCTGCGTTGGGCAGTAGCAGATGTACTGTCTAGGGGACGAATGCTCCGTTTTTGCACCCTGCTCCCTCTTCTGCTGTGCTGGTGGCTCTGTGCGACCACCGCCTCTTCCTCCGAACTACACTGGTCACCTGCATAATGTTGATTCCATGTGGGGTCGAGGACCTCATCGTCCTCCACATCATCTTCCACCCAGTCTTCACCCCTGCCCTCCATGTCTGTCTGCACAATTGCGAAAGCAGCAGCAGTTGGCACCTGTGTTTCGTCATCATCCGAGACGTGCTGCAATGGTCCTCCCATGTACCCATCATGAAACATAAGTGGTTGGGCATCGGTGCACTCAATCTCTTCCACTTCTGGGGCAGGGCTAGGTGGATGGCCCTGGGAAACCCTGCTAACAGAGTCATCGAAAAGCAGAAGAGACTGCTGCATGATTTGGGGCTCAGACTGCTTGGCTGATTTGCAAGGGGGTGAGGTGAAAGACTGATGGACATGGGCTTCAGGTGCCAACTCTGATCTTTCATCAGAAGAGTGGGTGGGAGACAATGTGAAGGAACCCGAGGCACTGTCAGCAACCCAATCTACTATCGCCTGTACTTGTCCTGGCCTAAACATTGGTACAGCCTCATTAGGCGCGACAAAATACCGCCGCAGGCTCGGTCGCCTACTCGCACCTGAGGAAGGTGTTTCACTTGTGCGTGTAGCTGGCACAGATCCACCACGTCCTCTCCCTGCAACAGGAGCTCCACCAGCAGCACCACGACCGGGGCCACCACGTCCCTTTGACCTTCCCCTCATATTTTCCAAATTTAGGATCTTGCCCTAAATGGCGTTTTTTGGAAGACCACAACACACCCACAGTATTTAACCGCTGAAACGCACAGCTACAGAACTGCAGAAAATGCTATTCAAAAAAAAAAGGTTGTTTTTTTTAGTATAGCACAGTACAAGGAAAATATATAGAAATTGTTTATTTCACACACCTCCAGATGTGTATTTCACACTGCAAAATATTTTCTGTGGCCCTAAATGGCGTTTTTTGCCAGACCACAACACACCCACAGCACGTAACCGCTGAATCGCACAGCTACAGAAAATGCTATTCAAAAAAAAGGTTGTTTTTTTTAGTATAGCACTGTACAAGAAGAATATATAGAAATTGTATATTTTACACACCTCCAAGATGTGTATTTCACACTGCAAAATATTTTCTGTGGCCCTAAATGGCGTTTTTTGGAAGAGCACAACACAACCACAGTATTTAACCACTGAATCGCACAGCTATAGAAGTGCAGAGAATGCTATTCAAAAAAAATGTTGTTTTTTTTAGTATAGCACTGTACAATATATAGAAATTGTTTATTTCACACACCTCCAGATGTGTATTTCACACTGCAAAATATTTTCTGTGGCCCTAAATGGCGTTTTTTGCCAGACCACAACACACCCACAGCACGTAACCGCTGAATCGCACAGCTACAGAAAATGCTATTCAAAAAAAAGGTTGTTTTTTTTTGTATAGCACTGTACAAGAAGAATATATAGAAATTGTATATTTTACACACCTCCAAGATGTGTATTTCACACTGCAAAATATTTTCTGTGGCCCTAAATGGCGTTTTTTGGAAGAGCACAACACAACCACAGTATTTAACCACTGAATCGCACAGCTATAGAAGTGCAGAGAATGCTATTCAAAAAAAATGTTTTTTTTTTTTTAGTATAGCACTGTACAATATATAGAAATTGTTTATTTCACACACCTCCAGATGTGTATTTCACACTGCAAAATATTTTCTGTGGCCCTAAATGGCGTTTTTTGCCAGACCACAACACACCCACAGCACGTAACCGCTGAATCGCACAGCTACAGAAAATGCTATTCAAAAAAAAAGGTTGTTTTTTTTAGTATAGCACTGTACAAGAAGAATATATAGAAATTGTAGATTTTACACACCTCCAAGATGTGTATTTCACACTGCAAAATATTTTCTGTGGCCCTAAATGGCGTTTTTTGCCAGACCACAACACACCCACAGCACGTAACCGCTGAATCGCACAGCTATAGAAGTGCAGAGAATGCTATTCAAAAAAAATGTTGTTTTTTTTAGTATAGCACTGTACAATATATAGAAATTGTTTATTTCACACACCTCCAGATGTGTATTTCACACTGCAAAATATTTTCTGTGGCCCTAAATGGCGTTTTTTGCAAGAGCACAACAACACCAACAGTATATAACCGCTGAATCGCACAGCTGCAGAGGCCAGAGAATGCTTTTTAAAAATAATGTTGTTTTTTCACACACCTCCAGATGTGTATTTCACACTGCAAAATATTTTCTGTGGCCCTAAATGGCGTTTTTTGGAAGAGCACAACACAACCACAGTATTTAACCACTGAATCGCACAGCTATAGAAGTGCAGAGAATGCTATTCAAAAAAAATGTTTTTTTTTTTAGTATAGCACTGTACAATATATAGAAATTGTTTATTTTACACACCTCCACATGTGTATTTCACACTGCAAAATATTTTCTGTGGCCCTAAATGGCGTTTTTTGCCAGACCACAACACACCCACAGCACGTAACCGCTGAATCGCACAGCTACAGGAAATGCTATTCAAAAAAAAAGGTTGTTTTTTTTAGTATAGCACTGTACAAGAAGAATATATAGAAATTGTATATTTTACACACCTCCAAGATGTGTATTTCACACTGCAAAATATTTTCTGTGGCCCTAAATGGCGTTTTTTGGAAGAGCACAACACAACCACAGTATTTAACCACTGAATCGCACAGCTATAGAAGT
The DNA here is from genome assembly GCA_029206835.1 of Rana muscosa. Classification (NCBI taxonomy): domain Eukaryota; kingdom Metazoa; phylum Chordata; class Amphibia; order Anura; family Ranidae; genus Rana; species Rana muscosa. The sequence continues at coordinate 77,148,578 of CM055116.1, read as the reverse complement.
GCAGAGAATGCTATTCAAAAAAAATGTTTTTTTTTTTAGTATAGCACTGTACAATATATAGAAATTGTTTATTTCACACACCTCCAGATGTGTATTTCACACTGCAAAATATTTTCTGTGGCCCTAAATGGCGTTTTTTGCAAGAGCACAACAACCCCAACAGTATATAACCGCTGAATCGCACAGCTGCAGAGGCCAGAGAATGCTTTTTAAAAATAATGTTGTTTTTTCACACACCTTCAGATGTGTATTTCACACTGCAAAATATTTTCTGTGGCCCTAAATGGCGTTTTTTGGAAGAGCACAACACAACCACAGTATTTAACCACTGAATCGCACAGCTATAGAAGTGCAGAGAATGCTATTCAAAAAAAATGTTGTTTTTTTTAGTATAGCACTGTACAATATATAGAAATTGTTTATTTCACACACCTCCAGATGTGTATTTCACACTGAAAAATATTTTCTGTGGCCCTAAATGGCGTTTTTTGCAAGAGCACAACAACCCCAACAGTATATAACCGCTGAATCGCACAGCTGCAGAGGCCAGAGAATGCTTTTTAAAAATAATGTTGTTTTTTCACACACCTCCAGATGTGTATTTCACACTGCAAAATATTTTCTGTGGCCCTAAATGGCGTTTTTTGGAAAAGCACAACACAACCACAGTATTTAACCACTGAATCGCACAGCTATAGAAGTGCAGAGAATGCTATTCAAAAAAAATTTGTTTTTTTTTAGTATAGCACTGTACAATATATAGAAATTGTTTATTTTACACACCTCCACATGTGTATTTCACACTGCAATTTATTTTCTGTGGCCCTAAATGGCGTTTTTTGGAAGAGCACAACACAACCACAGTATTTAACCACTGAATCGCACAGCTATAGAAGTGCAGAGAATGCTATTCAAAAAAAATGTTTTTTTTTTAGTATAGCACTGTACAATATATAGAAATTGTTTATTTCACACACCTCCAGATGTGTATTTCACACTGCAAAATATTTTCTGTGGCCCTAAATGGCGTTTTTTGCAAGAGCACAACAACCCCAACAGTATATAACCGCTGAATCGCACAGCTGCAGAGGCCAGAGAATGCTTTTTAAAAATAATGTTGTTTTTTCACACACCTCCAGATGTGTATTTCACACTGCAAAATATTTTCTGTGGCCCTAAATGGCGTTTTTTGGAAGAGCACAACACAACCACAGTATTTAACCACTGAATCGCACAGCTATAGAAGTGCAGAGAATGCTATTCAAAAAAAATGTTGTTTTTTTTAGTATAGCACTGTACAATATATAGAAATTGTTTATTTTACACACCTCCACATGTGTATTTCACACTGCAATTTATTTTCTGTGGCCCTAAATGGCGTTTTTTTGAAGAGCACAACAACCCCAACAGTATATAACCGCTGAATCGCACAGCTGCAGAGGCCAGAGAATGCTATTCAAAAATAATGTTGTTTTTTCACACACCTCCAGATGTGTATTTCACATTGCAAAATATTTTCTGTGGCCCTAAATGGCGTTTTTTGGAAGAGCACAACACACCCACAGTATATAACCGCTGAATCGCACAGCTGCAGAGAATGCTATTCAGAAAAAAGTTTTTTTTTTTTTTTAGTATAGCATAGTACAAGAAAAATATATAGAAATTGGTTATTTCACACAACTAGAGATATACACTGCAAAATATTTTTTTTGCCCAAAAATAGGTCTTTTTTGCGCACAACAAAGTGCCTTTTTTTTTTTTTGCAACAGCACAATAAAGTGCCTTTTTTTTTTTGGGGGGGCCCAAAAATTGGTCTTTTTAGCAAAACCACAATAAAGTGCCTTTTTTTTTTTTTTTTCTGCCCGAAATGGGTCTTTTAGCAAGAGCACAATACAGCCACTAAATGGAATAGGTGTATCACTCAACGTAATGCAGTGCTGGTGCACTGAGCTTGCAACACAAACAGATAAACCTATGCAGATCGCTGAGCTATTATATCTCTCAATCTGGACTCCTATCTAAATCTCTCTCCCTGAAAGCACAAACAGAATCCTGCCCCTACACTACACTACACAACACTGTCTCTCTATCTTTTCTATCAGTAGATTGCAGAATCAGGACTAACTCCTATCATATAATTCTCTCCCTCACAGCAACAGCAGCCAGGATCCTTTCCCTACACTGTCTAAAAGCAGAGTGACGATCTGTGCTGTGTGCCTCTTGCTTATATAGAAGCTGGTCACATGCTGGGTCACATGTTGCACTGACCAATCACAGCCATGCCATTAGTAGGCATGGCTATGATGGCTTCTAAGGGCACACCAGCTAATCAAATGGTGATTGGCTGGCCCCTGAAGCATTTCTAACTGCGCCATTAAATTCCCGAATCCGGACCCGAACCCGGACTTTAGCGCAAAATCCGGGTCCGGGTCCGGGGTCGGGAAAAAGCCAAAATTCGGTACGGACCCGAACTTTACAGTTCGGGTCCGCTCAACACTAGTTCTGAGTCTTCACCAAGTTTTAGTCCCCAGCGATGACAGTGGTACATGCCATTTATGATGTTATTATGGGTATGAGGAGTTTTTGACAAACTAGTGAAGACTCCAAACAGACACTCGTCAATGGAACCTAACGATGTATTTTTAGAGGGTAAAATTCTGTCTCTTGTCGGTTTGGGTATCTAGGCAGCCTACAAGTGTGTTTGAACTTTAGTTTGGTGTTTATGTGGATCTGCAGCTTATAAAGGTAATTCCCCCAAAGCAAAAGGCTCATGCGCGATGGTGAAGCTGTCCCAACATTTTAGGTCGCGGCCGATCGCGAGGATCTGATGGCGCAGGAAATTAAGAATGGCAGGGACAGCTAGAAGGGATTTGTTCACGAACCCCGACCAGGTCTGGGCATGGGGTCCTGCATGTACAAGGTGGGGGGGGGCTCGGGCTTGGGATACGATTGAACAATTCTCATCCGTTAAGGATAGGATTCTTCATGTAATTGTTGAAGCCAGAGCTGTAGCTAAGTGAAGGTTGGGAGTCCTTTTTAAGGGTCTGGGAATCTTTGGGGATCTAATTTTTTTATTTTACAGCGGATCGTGGTTAAAGGAAGTGGGAATATATATACTCATGTCGTTTTATTTATATTCTTTCTATGTCGTGACGAGGTGCTCCTGTTGCCTGATTTGACGCGTGACCAGAGTTTCCTTGATGAGACGCCCCGAAGCCGGACCCACATACAAGGCACAGACGGATCGGCGATTACTACAGCTCACCATGTCGTGTCCTCCTTTATAAGTCATGCCCCTGAAGAGTAGAGTCTACATGTCAAGCCGTGTTTTCCTTTTTTATGGACTAAGAACTGATTCATTTCCAGGTGTAAGAAGCAGATCAACTCTCATCGAGGGACACATAGGGTGCATATGACAAAAAAGGGAGGACTGTTGTGGAGATTTTTATGGAGATGTATTTAATATGTATTGTCATAGTGTCACCCAGTGTTAGTACTTCCGCAACCCGCTCTAAAAGAGCTGATTGGGGTAGTCTGAGGCTGGTTGAATCCCGTCTGATAGGGGAAAACGTCTTGAGGTTGGAGTGTGATGTTTGCAGGGGGCGGATATGTCCGCCAACGGGGGCCCTCTGTGCATTAGCATGGACGATCGTTAAGGAGGGGATATGCTCGCTCTGCAATGACATCATTGGTTATAGGCGGATGGGCGCTCTTGTCTCTGCTATGTCTGATCAACATTGGTTGGAATTCGTAGCGTGCGTCTGCAGATAGCCTCCCTCCCCCATTCAATAATAGTATAATCTTATTATGCGTTATTCTATGGAAAAGCGCAGAATAAGAATTCCTATCAACGGTAACTTTAGCCATCCTACGTTATTATATTCATGTATGACATCTCCTGTTGGAAGGAATGTCCAAGTATTGTCATTTTCCTGTGAGGAGGGAACATCCTGTGAGGTTCCCGCCCATGGGGAGGGGATTGGTTGCTGCAGCCAATCACCTCCTGTGTGAGATCTTTTGAGTTTAATAAAAGCCTATGATTAGGTGTCGGCTGAACAGTCTTTGCTGGAATGGCCTGATAAGAAGATAAGCTTTTGTGGTGCTGCCTTTCTTGGATGAATGATGGGACGAATGAACGGTGAGTGGATCTTTAGCAAACTTAGACTAAAGATAGCATTACTTCGAAAAGATGAAAACTGATGTGTGCTTAGATAGCACAGGAATTATAGGCTGTGTGCTCTGCAAGCAGCCTGAAATTCCACGACAACAAAATGACATTTCTAAAGGAAAAAAAAGCCATTTAAAACTACTTGCGGCTTTAATGTAATGTCTGGTCCCGGTAATATGGATGAAAATCTTTGAGAAAAATGGCATAGCTACCCCATCAACCCCCCCCCCCCAGCCCATTACCAGCCCCTTTGGGTCTTGTATGGATATTAAGGGGAACCCCGCACACAAAATAAAAAAGGCTCTATATACTCCGAACAGCCGTATACAGTCGGTGCATACAAGACAGGGACTGTAGGTTTGTTCTTATGTAGAATCTGTTTGTAATTTTGAACAGGTACATTGTTTAAGTGTAGCTCCAGCCAAAAAATCTATTTTTAAGCTTTTTGGAAAACATAGGGAAGGGTTATCACCCCTGTAACATTTGTTTTGCTGTCTGTGCCCCTGTTCAGAACATTTCACCTCACTTTCCGTCCCAATGACAAATGTTTTTGAAAAGTGGGGTTTTTATTGAAACAAGGATTGGTGATAAAGCATCAGTAGAGAGGAGACACCTTTTTCCCATATTAACTCTTACAGGAGAGAATTTCCCTTCCTAGGGGTAGATTTCCTCTCACTTCCTGTTGTCTCCTTTCGTTTGCAAGTAGGAGTCGTTTGTAAGTTGGATGTTTGAAAGTAGGGGCCTGCCGTATATACTCTGCTGAAATTTTCCCCTTACATGTTGGTGTTGCCACAACACTGTAAGCCCTCACAGTTACTCTTGGTGGGCGCATGAATGGGCCCTGCTGTGAATTATTAGATCAAGAATTGTAATTGCATGCCCCTGTTGAACAGGGGCTGAAAAATTGGGCCTTTGGTGGTGGTGGTGGTGGTGTTGACACAACACTGTAAGGCCTCACAGTTACTCTTGGTGGGCGCATGAATGGGCCCTGCTGTGAATTATTAGATCAAGAATTGTAATTACATGCCCCTGTTAAACAGGGGCAGAAAAATTGGGCCTTAGGCACTGGTGCCACAACACTGCAACCCCTCACAGATACTGTACTTGGAGCACAGCAATGAGCCCTGTTGCAAAGTATTGCATCAAAAATTGTAATTACACGCCCCTGTTAAACAGGGGCTGAAAAATTGGGCCTTAGGCACTGGTGCTGGTGCCACGACACTGCAACCTCTCCCAGATACTCTAGTTGGGGTGCAGGAATGGGCCCTGCTGTGAATTATTAGATCAAGAATTGTAATTACATGCCCCTGTTAAACAGGGGCAGAAAAATTGGGCCTTAGGCACTGGTGCCACAACACTGCAACCCCTCACAGATACTGTACTTGGAGCACAGCAATGAGCCCTATTGCAAATCATTGCATAAAAAAAAGTGTAATTACATGCCCCTGTTAAACAGGGGCTGAAAAATTGGGCCTTAGGCACTGGTGCTGGTGCCACGACACTGCAACCTCTCCCAGATACTCTAGTTGGAGTGTAGGAATGGGCCCTGCTGTGAGTTATTAGATCAAGAATTGTAATTACATGCCCCTGTTAAACAGGGGCAGAAAAATTGGGCCTTAGGCACTGGTGCCACAACACTGCAACCCCTCACAGATACTGTACTCGGAGCACAGCAATGAGCCCTGTTGCAAAGCATTGCATAAAAAATTGTAATTACATGCCCCTGTTAAACAGGGGCTGAAAAATTGGGCCTTAGACACTGGTGCTGGTGCCACGACACTGCAACCTCTCCCAGATACTCTAGTTGGAGTGCAGGAATGAGCCCTGTTGCAAAGCATTGCATAAAAAATTGTAATTACATGCCCCTGTTAAACAGGGGCTGAAAAATTGGGCCTTAGCCACTGGTGGCGGCACCCAGAAACAAAAATGTTCTTCCAAGCTATCATCATCAATCGGATCATTGAGGAGGAGGAGGATAGTCAGTCAACATAACAGGACAGTCACTCAGCATCAGCATCAGTCTTGAAGGGATGTGACATTTGAAAATAAATTAGTCTGTTATATCAGCTTCAGGTGTTTGGTAGCTGGTGGTGATCCAAGACTGGTTCATCTTTATGAAGGTCAGTCGATCAACCGAGTCGGTGGACAGGCGCACCCTGTGATCCGTGACAAATCCTCCAGCAGCACTGAATGTGCGTTCTGAAAGAACGCTGGATGCAGGACAGGCCAGTAGCTCAATTGCATACTGTGCAAGCTCTGGCCAGTGATCCATCCTCAAGACCCAGTAAGCCAGAGGATTTTCGGTCGGGAAGGTGTCCAAGTCTGACCTTGCCCCTAGGTATTCCTGCACCATGTATTACAGACGCTGGCGATGGTTGCTGGAACCGATCATACCTTGGGGCTGCGGACTAAAGAATTGTCTGAACGCATCGGTCAGACGGCCACCTTCCCCACCGCTCCTTCTTTGACTAACCGAAGCCTCAGCAACTCGTTGTCCAGGACCAGGAGTTTGTAACCTCCCAGTCTCTGGGAACGCGTTGCACAGACCTTTCTGCAAGGCCTGCCGGAGTTGTCTCATCCTCTGCTCCCTCTGCGATGGTAAGATAAGGTCCGCAACCTTACCCTTGTACCGTGGATCAAGGAGAGTGGCCAGCCAGTAATGGTCCCTCTCTTTGATCCGAAGAATACGAGGATCCTTCCGCAGACTTTGCAGGATCAGGGAGGCCATGCAGCGAAGGTTAGCTGAGGCATTCGGTCCGGAGTCCTCTGGGTCACTAAGGACGACATGATCCGCAGCCACCTCCTCCCAGCCACGTACAAGTCCACGGGTTTCTTGGGACTGTAAATCATCCCTAAAAGACTGCTGCTGATGATGCTGAGTGCCAGCCTCCACCTCCATGCTGACACAATCCTCCTTCTCCTCCTCTTCCTGTGCGATGGGTGGGACAGAAGGAACACTGTCTGGGTAAAGGGGGCCTTGAGAGGCAAGGAAGTCCTCCTCTTCCTGCCTCTGTTCTGCCTCAAGTGCCCTGTCCATTATTCCACGCAGCGTATGTTCCAACAGGTGGACAAGAGGTACAGTGTCACTGATGCATGCACTGTCACTGCTCACCATCCTGGTGGCCTCCTCAAATGGTGCCAGGACAGTGCATGCATCCCTAATCATGCCCCACTGGCGTGGTGAAAAAACCCCGAGCTCCCCTGACCCTGTCCTGGTGCCGTAGTCGCACAGGTACTCATTGATGGCCCTCTGCTGCGTGTGCAGCCGCTGCAGCATGGCCAACATTGAGTTCCACCTGGTGGGCATGTCACATATAAGGCGGTTCTTGGGCAGGTTCAACTCCTTTTGCAGCTCAGCCAGACGAGCACTGGCATTATAAGATCTGCGGAAATGCACACAGACTTTCCTGGCCTGCCTCAGGACATCCTGTAAGCCCGGGTACCTGCCCAAGAACCGCTGCACCACCAGGTTAAGGACGTGAGCCACACAGGGCACATGGGTCAGTTGTCCCTGTCGGAGGGCGGAGAGGAGGTTGGTGCCATTGTCGCAAACCACCATTCCTGGCTTAAGCTGGCGTGGCGTCAACCACCTCTCGGCCTGCCCCTGCAGAGCAGACAGAACCTCTGCCCCAGTGTGGCTCCTGTCCCCCAAACACACCAGCGCAGGCACGGCATGGCATCTTTTTGCCTGCGTACTTGCGTAGCCCCTTGAACGCCTACGGAGCACCGCTGGTTCCCGAGGACAAAGCACAGGAAGAGGCCATGGAGGAAGAAGAAGAGGAGGGGGTGGAGGAGAGAGGTGTGTCACAACCAGTAGTAGCATTTTGGAGGCGTGGCGGCGGAACAACCTCCAACACTACTGCACCTTGTCCTGCATCCTTCCCAGCTGCCAAAAGAGTGACCCAATGGGCCGTGAAAGAAAGGTAACGTCCCTGTCCATGCCTGCTGGACCATGAGTCAGCGGTAATATGCACCTTACCGCTGACCGCCCTGTCCAGCGAGGCCAAGACATTGCCTTCCACATGCCGGTAGAGAGCCGGAATCGCCTTCCGTGAGAAAAAGTGGCGTTTGGGAACCTGCCACTGAGGAACTGCACATTGCACAAACTCACGGAAGGGGGCCAAGTCTACCAATTGAAAAGGCAGCAGTTGAAGCGCTAGCAATTTAGCCAAGCTAGCATTCAACCACTGGGCATGTGGATGGCTGGGAGTGAACTTCTTTCGATGGTCCAGCAGCTGGGGCAGGGAAATTTGCCTGCTAGAATCGGACGTCGGTGTACTGCTAGCAGAGTGCCCACAAGTACTTGGCTGTGACACACCTAATTCTACACCTTCATTCCTCTCAGTGCAGGTTTCAGAGAGGACTGAAGGTGTAGTGGGGTTGGAGATCCCAGCTGATGCGGTGCAAGGAGAGGTCCGCTTTGTTCTTTGGTGTGGGTCTTTAAGGTAGGCTTGACAACGAGCTGCATGGCAGGTCAACATATGTCTGGTCAAGCATGTGGTGCCCAAGCGGCTGATGTTTGGCCACGCGATATACGCTTGAGACATATGTTGCAAACAGCAGCTGTGCGATCTGATGCACTCGACTCAAAAAAGGCCCACACCAAAGAACTTTTTGAATAACGGGCAGAGGCAGCGCCCTGCACAGGCGGAGCTCTGCGGTGTGATTCAGTCGGTGTGCTGCCCTTACGCTGGCCCCCCGAGGGAATCCTGCCTCGTTGGAGATGTGCCTCCTCCTCATCCTCCTCCTCCTCCTCTCTCCTATTAGGCACCCACGTGGAGTCAGTGACCTCATCATCCCCTCCCTCCTCATCACTGGAGCAAATCTGGCAGTATGCTGCAGCTGCTGGAACATGACTGCCAGATTGGTGTCCTTCTTGAGCATCCCCTCTCTCTGCTCTCACGCTACTGCCTTCCTCTAGCTGGGTATCATCATCAGACCCTTCGAAACGCTGGGCATCCTCCTGGAGCATGTACCCAACACTGTGCTCAAACAGTTCGGGGGACTCCTCAGGAGGACATGGTGGGTCTAGGGAAGGAGTGACTGATGATGACATTGATACCAGGGAAGAGGACGCTTTGGCAGCTGCTTTGCCAGTACCCTGAGCCTGGGTGAGAGAGGATGAGGAGGGCTTGGTTATCCACTTTACCAAGTCTTCGCCATAATACGGCTCAACACGTCCAGCTGCCAAAAAGAAGGACAAGCGTGTCCCATGGCCATGTGCTGTTGACAATGCACCGCGTCCACGACCAGCATTGTTGCCCCCAGACACAGAGCCTGGTTGCCTTCTTTTATTGGCTCGTGACTGTCTGCCTCTCTTTGTTGGCCTTCCAGACATAGCAATGGCCTGCAGGGAGATGGGAAAACCAGCAATAAGGGGTAGCTTCAGGTGTATATTTTGCAGGAAGCACACAACGCCCGCTGTAAGTGCTGCAGATGACTGCCTGTGTTACACAACAGGAAAAAACAGCAATAAGGGCTAGCTTCAGGTGTTTATTTTGCAGGAAGCACACCCCGCCCGCTGTAAGTGCTGCAAATGCCTGTTAGTGTAACACAAAAGAAAAAAAGCTCCAGCAATAAGGGCTAGCTTCAGGTGTATAATGTGCAGGAGGCACACTTTGCCCGCTGTAAGTGCTGCAAATGCCTGTTAGTGTAACACACCAGGTAAACACAGCAATACGGGCTAGCTTCAGGTGTATATTTAGCAGGAAGCACACTCCACCCGCTGTAAGTGCTGCAAATGCCTGTTAGTGTAACACACCAGGAAAACACAGCAATACGGGCTAGCTTCAGGTGTATAATGTGCAGGAGGCACACTCCGCCCGCTGTAAGTGCTGCAAATGCCTGTTAGTGTAACACACCAGGAAAACACAGCAATACGGGCTAGCTTCAGGTGTATATTTAGCAGGAAGCACACTCCACCCGCTGTAAGTGCTGCAAATGCCTGTTAGTGTAACACACCAGGAAAACACAGCAATACGGGCTAGCTTCAGGTGTATATTTAGCAGGAAGCACACTCCGCCCGCTGTAAGTGCTGCAAATGCCTGTTAGTTAGGGATGAGCCGAACACCCCCGGGGTTCGGTTCGCACCAGAACCCGCGAACGGACCGAAAGTTTGCACGAACGTTAGAACCCTATTAAATACAATGGATGTGAACGTTCGAAATCTAAAGTGCTAATTATAACGACTAATATGCATGTTATTGTCCTAAAAAGGGTTTGGGGACCCGGGTTCTGCCCCAGGGTACATGTATCAATGCAAAACGAAGTTTTAAAAACTGCAGTTTTTCGGGAGCAGTAATTTTAATGATGCATAAAGTGAAAAAAAAAAATAGTCAAATATTCCTTTAAATATCGTACCTGGGGGGTGTCTAAAGTATTCCTGTGAAGTGCCACATGTTTCCCGTGTTTAGAACTGTCCCTGCACAAAATGACATTTCTAAAGGAAAAAAAAAGCCATTTAAAACTGCTTGCGGCTTTAATGTAATGTCTGGTCCCGGTAATATGGATGAAAATCTTTAAGAAAAATGGCATAGCTACCCCATCACCCCCCCCCCACCCCAGCCCATTACCAGCCCCTTTGGGTCTTGTATGGATATTAAGGGGAACCCCGCACACAAAATAAAAAAGGCCCTATATACTCTGAACAGCCGTAAACAGGCGGTGCAAACAAGACAGGGACTGTAGGTTTGTTCTTATGTAGAATCTGTTTGTAATTTTGAACAGGTACACTGTTTAAGTGTACAGTAGCTCCAGCCAAAAAATACATTTTTAAGCTTTTTGGAAAACATAGGGAAGGGTTATCACCCCTGTAACATTTGTTTTGCTGTCTGTGCCCCTGTTCAGAACATTTCACCTCACTTTCCGTCCCAATGACAACTGTTTTTGAAAAGTGGGGTTTTTATTGAAACAAGGATTGGTGATAAAGCATCAGTAGAGAGGAGACACCTTTTTCCCATATTAACTCTTACAGGAGAGAATTTCCCTTCCTAGGGGTAGATTTCCACTCACTTCCTGTTGTCTCCTTCCGTTTGCAAGTAGGAGTCGTTTGTAAGTTGGATGTTTGAAAGTAGGGGCCTGCCGTATATACTCTGCTGAAATTTGCCCCTTACGTGTTGGTGTTGCCACAACACTGTGAGCCCTCACAGTTACTCTTGGTAGGCGCTGGAACGCCCTGCTGTGAACTATTATACCAGGAATTATATTTACATGCCATTGTTGAACAGTGGTAGGAAAAATTGGGCCTTTGGTGGTGGTGCTGGTGCCACAACACTGTAAGCCCTCACAGCTACTCTTGGTGGGCGCATGAATGGGCCCTGCTGTGAATTATTAGATCAAGAATTGTAATTGCATGCCCCTGTTGAACAGGGGCTGAAAAATTGGGCCTTTGGTGGTGGTGGTGGTGTTGCCACAACACTTTAAGCCCTCACAGTTACTCTCGGTGGGCGCAGGAATGGGCCCTGCTGTGAATTATTAGATCAATAATTGTAATTACATGCCCCTGCAGATTAAATAATAATAATACTGTGCCAACTCTAAATACTAAATGAAGCAGCCAAACATAAAATCAGACAGGATATATAGAACGTATGAAAAATATATAATGTGGCGCTGTGAGAGAAGTAGTAAAAAACCCTACTTTATGTATAGCACAATGGTGCACATAAAAATATGGTGTCAAACAAAACGTTTGTACACAATAGGTGTACACAAATGAATGTGATAAAAATGTAAGTGAATACTAACAGTGAAATAATTGGTATGGGGTATAGGTGCACAACAAAAACCAACAATTAAACTGGAATATTGATCATACCCATAATAAAAAAAATAAAAATGAAAATATAATGTAGGTGGAGACAAACTCATATAAGGCGTCACAGATGAGTATGTAGAATAATGTCCAATCTTATCACATATGAAAAGAAGTTCATAGGTCAAAATCCAACAAGGAGCTGCATTGTTTGAAAATAGGTTTGAAGGGTGCATCTATCACATTTTCTTTATAGGCATATAGGATATATGACATCACCCGGGAGTGCCTTCACCTTGGGCCAATGGGGGAGAAGTAAATGCTCTTACCGGACAGAGTGGACCCAGCTCACCGTACGGTGGTGGATCAACAAAGCTTTGTCCACTCTGTGGACCCAAGGAACAGTCAGGATCTGCAAGACACCTCCTTCCTTATGCCGACAGCACCACTGGTCCGTATTTCCAACCCGAAAAGGAAGAAATCCAAACCAATATGGCGACAACAAGCCATGTAAAAAGGGGAAAATGTGATAGATGCACCCTTCAAACCTATTTTCAAACGATGCAGCTCCTTGTTGGATTTTGACCTATGAACTTCTTTTCATATGTGATAAGATTGGACATTATTCTACATACTCATCTGTGACGCCTTATATGAGTTTGTCTCCACCTACATTATATTTTCATTTTTATTTTTGTTTATTATGGGTATGATCAATATTCCAGTTTAATTACTGTTTTTTGTTGTGCGCCTATACCCCATACCAATTATTTCACTGTTAGTATTCACTTACATTTTTATCACATTCATTTGTGTACACCTATTGTGTACAAACGTTTTGTTTGACACCATATTTTTATGTGCACCATTGTGCTATACATGAAGTAGGGTTTTTTACTACTTCTCTCACAGCGCAACATTATATATTTTTTATATGCCCCTGCAGATGCCTGTTAGTGTAACACAAAAGAAAAAAAACTACGAGCAATAAGGGCTAGCTTCAGGTGTATATTTTTCAGGAATCACACTACACCTGCTTTAAGTGCTGCAGATGCCTGTTAGGGCTCTTTCACACGGAGGGTCCGTTCAGGTCCGCCTGTCAGTTTTTTAGGCGGACCTGAACGGATGCTACATGTCCTCCTATGGAGCCACGGATGTCAGCGGTGACATATCCGCTGACATCCGACCCGCTCCGATCCGCAAAAGTGTGACGGAGGAAAACCCTGTTTTTCCTTCCGTCTGCGGATCGGATCGGATGACAACGGACTCTACGGTCCGTCATCATCCGATCCCCCCATAGGGGAGAGCGGCGCTCTGACAGGGCGGTCCCTGCACAGTGTGCGGGAACCGCCCAGTCATCCGCCAGCTCAGCGGGGATCAACGGAGCGATCCCCGCTGAGCAAGCGGAGCTTCATGGGGCGGAACATTACTGATCCGTCCTGTGTGAAAGAGCCCTTAGTGTAACACAAAAGAAAAAAAACTACGAGCAATAAGGGCTAGCTTCAGGTGTATATTTTGCAGGAATCACACTACGCCTGCTTTAAGTGCTGCAGATGCCTGCCTGTGTTACACAACAGGAAATCACAGCACTAAGGGCTAGCTTCGGTTGTATACTGTGCAGGAGGCTTAGCAAAAATATCACTGACACTGTCCCCTGCCTATCCTTCTCTCTCCCTGCACACAAGGTTTAGCAGAATATCACTGACACTGTCCCTACCTATCCTTCTCTCTCCCTACACACAATATCACTGACACTGTCCCTACCTATCCTTCTCTCTCCCTACACACAATATCACTGACACTGTCCCTACCTATCCTTCTCTCTCCCTACACACAATTTCTCTAACACTGTCCCTCCCTTTGTACGTCTTTCCCTGCACGCCAACACACTACACAAGGCCGCCGCGCTGGCGGCCTTTTATAGTGTGGGGCGTGTACTAAACCCCCCTGAGCTATAATTGGCCACAGGCAACCTGCCTGTGGCCAATTACGGCTCTCCTCGCTGCCGGCGCTGTGATTGGCCAAGCATGCGGGGTCACAGTGCATGCTTGGCCAATCACAGCGCCAGGATTTTGGGCCGTTCGCGTCACTCGAATTTGGCGCGAACGACCCAAAACGTTCGATCTTCGTCGAACGATCGAACACACGATGTTCGAGTCCAACGTATGTTCGACTCGAACGCGGAGCTCATCCCACTGTTAGTGTAACACACCAGGAAAACACAGCAATACGGGCTAGCTTCAGGTGTATATTTAGCAGGAAGCACACTCTGCCCGCTGTAAGTGCTGCAAATGCCTGTTAGTGTAACACACCAGGAAAACACAGCAATACGGGCTAGCTTCAGGTGTATATTTAGCAGGAAGCACACTCCGCCCGCTGTAAGTGCTGCAAATGCCTGTTAGTGTAACACACCAGGAAAACACAGCAATACGGGCTAGCTTCAGGTGTATATTTAGCAGGAAGCACACTCCGCCCGCTGTAAGTGCTGCAAATGCCTGTTAGTGTAACACACCAGGAAAACACAGCAATACGGGCTAGCTTCAGGTGTATATTTAGCAGGAAGCACAATCCGCCCGCTGTAAGTGCTTCAAATGCCTGTTAGTGTAACACACCAGGAAAACACAGCAATACGGGCTAGCTTCAGGTGTATAATGTGCAGGAGGCACACTCCGCCCGCTGTAAGTGCTGCAAAGACCTGTTAGTGTAACACACCAGGAAAACACAGCAATACGGGCTAGCTTCAGGTGTATATTTAGCAGGAAGCACACTCCGCCCGCTGTAAGTGCTGCAAATGCCTGTTAGTGTAACACACCAGGAAAACACAGCAATATGGGCTAGCTTCAGGTGTATATTTAGCAGGAAGCACACTCCGCCCGCTGTAAGTGCTGCAAATACCTGTTAGTGTAACACACCAGGAAAACGCAGCAATACGGGCTAGCTTCAGGTGTATAATGTGCTGGAGGCACACTCCGCCCGCTGTAAGTGCTGCAAATGCCTGTTAGTGTAACACACCAGGAAAACACAGCAATACGGGCTAGCTTCAGGTGTATAATGTGCAGGAGGCACACTCCGCCCGCTGTAAGTGCTGCAAATGCCTGTTAGTGTAACACACCAAGAAAACACAGCAATACGGGCTAGCTTCAGGTGTATATTTAGCAAGAAGCACACTCCGCCCGCTGTAAGTGCTGCAAATGCCTGTTAGTGTAACACACCAGGAAAACACAGCAATACGGGCTAGCTTCAGGTGTATAATGTGCTGGAGGCACACTCCGCCCGCTGTAAATGCTGCAAATGCCTGTTAGTGTAACACACCAGGAAAACACAGCAATACGGGCTAGCTTCAGGTGTATAATGTGCTGGAGGCACACTCCGCCCGCTGTAAGTGCTGCAAATGCCTGTTAGTGTAACACACCAGGAAAACACAGCAATACGGGCTAGCTTCAGGTGTATAATGTGCTGGAGGCACACTCCGCCCGCTGTAAGTGCTGCAAATGCCTGTTAGTGTAACACACCAGGAAAACACAGCAATACAGACTAGCTTCAGGTGTATACTGTGCAGGAGGCTTAGCAACAATGACACTGACACTGTCCCCTGCCTATCCTTCTCTCTCCCTGCACACAAGGTTTATCAAAGAATATGACACTGACACTTTCCCTGCCTATCCTTCTCTCTCCCTGCACACAAGGTTTAGCAAAGAATATGACACTGACACTCTCTCTGCTTATCCTTCTCTCTCCCTGCACACAAGGTTTAGCAAAAGAATATGACACTGACACTGTCCCCTGCCTATCCTTCTCTCTCCCTGCACACAAGGTTTAGCAAAGAATATGACACTGACACTCTCCCTGCCTATCCTTCTCTCTCCCTACACACAAGAATAGCACAAAGAATAGCACAATGACACTGTCCCTGCCTATCCTTCTCTTTCCCTGCGCTGGCGGCCTTTTATAGTGTGGGGCGTGTGCTAAACCCCCTGAGCTATAATTGGCCACAGGCAACCTGCCCGTGGCCAATTATGGCTCTCCTAGCTGCCGGCGCTGTGATTGGCCAAGCATGCGGGGTCACAGTGCATGCTTGGCCAATCACAGCGCCGGGATTGCACTGCGATGGCGCAGTGTATTGTGGGCCGTTCGCGTCACTCAAATTTGGCGCGAACGGCTCAAATAGTTTGATCTTCGTCGAACGATCGAACAGCCGATGTTCGAGTCGAACGTATGTTCGACTCGAACACAGAGCTCATCCCTAATCAGGATTAATCAATTTTCAACTATATATACACCATAGATCAGGGGTAGGCAACCTCAGCCCTCCAGCTGTGGTGAAACTACAAATCCTATCATGCCTGTGCCTCAAGAGTCATGATTGTGATTGTCAGGGTCTTGCAATGTCTCATGGGACTCATAGTTTTACTAGAGCTGGAAGGCCAAGGTTGCCTACCCCTGCCATAGATTTGAGACTATATAACTTTCACACAATAAAACATTTTTACTAAACAAATGTATCAGAATTAATTTTGGCCTAATTTCATGAAGAATTTTTTTTTTTTTGCAAAATTTTATAACAGAATCTACAAAATATATATATATATATATATATATATATATATATATATATATATATATATATATATGTGTGTAGCGGGTATATACTTTTAAATTCTGGTAAAGACACCAGTGATGTATAGTTCCCTGCGGGCCAGCAGGTGGCGCTGTCACTTTGGGCCGGGGGTTGAACCATCGCTGCAGTGCCGTACCCTTTGTGGCCTCTCGCAGCAGTTGTACGGCGGGGCACCCGCCGTGCATCCTGGGAGAGGGTATAAAGGGGGCGGACATCTTCGCCACGAGGTTCGAGTCCCAGGCACCTTCAGCCTGAGGGCTGCTGTTCGCGGTCGGGCCTGGACTCCGAGAGTTTGTGTTCCATCCCAGACACCTTCAGTCCGGGGTGAGGTACTCAGCCGGAGGCCTGGGGCCCAGTACCTTCCACTGGGTCCCGCGAGGGAGGGATTGTCCTAGGGGGCCCCGGATTATTGGGGCACCCGAATCCAGTGGCGTAAGGGACCGGAGGAGGGACTCATCCGAAGACCTGGTACAGCAGATTGCCAGTGCCGGATGAACCTCTGGAGACCGCCCGGAGAGATATCTCCCCAAACAGGGGCCAAGTTCAGAGGGCAAAGTGGTTCATGTTCTATGACCGGTGGCAGCAGTCCAGCTATTCAACTCAGGTCAGTGGCAGAGGCCTGCTATTAGGCCTGTGGCAGGGGCCTCAACGGTTCATCCGGTCGGTGGCAGCGATCAAAATTCACGTTCGGTGGCAGAGACCATGCGCCAAGCCTATTCGCTAGCAAAGGAATAGGAGAGTTCAGTTGTGCCTGGGCCTACTCGTATCCACACCCCTGTTTGTTCATTGCTGAAAGTTCAACTGATTGTGTTCGCCCTGCAAGAAAATAAATAAAGGAGTGTTGGACTTTCGATTGGTGTGGTGCTCTATGTTATTGGCAGACACATCTCAACAGAACAACTAAGGCTTCGTATGCAGTGAACAGACCCGGAGGTAATTCAAGTAACTCTGCTCAACCCTCATACACATACAAGGGGAGAGCTTGGTGTAGTGTTCCTGCCCTCTCCTCTCTCAGATACCCCTAGACACAAGTCATTCACAATAGGCGAGAAGGGGAGTGAGGCTCCGCTACACGTGGGGGCTCTGGTCCGGGATGTGTTCATGCTACAATGGAGCTGGAGTTGTTGGAATTTGAAAGTGTCTGCCCGAAAGAGTTCCGAGTAGGTCAGCCATGTTGGCCACTGCGCCACTGGAGTGCAAGAGGGGAGGAGTCCAATCGTGTGAAGGGCTACACGTGGAGACTTTGGCAATGCAGTGCGCAATGGATCAGCAGAGAGTCGCCATGTTCACCAATGCATCGTGGATTCCCATTCATCCTACTGCCACGAGTCTGACTACTGCTGCTCCGATAACGGATACAGGGATTCGGCTAAAGCCCCGGGGACGATTCGCCCTGTACTCATGCATGGACGTTGAGGCCCTGGGTTTGATTTGTCCCGGCTGTTCGGGACTGGTGTGTTAGCTGAAGCCGTTCGGGGGCTGCGAGGCCTGCGGAGAGTTCCTATTTGAGGTGGAGCCACCCACTGAGAAACCCAGAACCATCCACCTCAACCGCGCAACAGGCCACACCACTCAAGAAGGAGGAATCGCTGCTTTTACAGCCATCCCTGTGCGCACTGCAGCGACCGCAGGGGAGGTCGAAATCACAGAGTTACGGGAGAAATCCAAGGATGCTGACTTGGTCGCCACTGCTTCCCAGCGTCCAATGCCAAAGAGGAAGACCGGTTTGGTTGCCCCGTCCAGCGGTCGCGGTGGATTACCCTGCTCGCCTACGCCCGCCCCGGATGGATCCGGTCGGAAGAGTCCCGGACATCCTTTCTCCACTTTGGGCCGAGGTAAGCCGGGCAAAGGGACTTGGTGTTGGGGCGGAGGTGTCGGGGAGTCACGGCCCTGTGTGCCCGCGGGGGTTAGCAATTCAGCCTCTACTACAGGCTACCTGCCCGCGGAGGAGTGTGACACCTCCGACCTAGAGTCGCTCTCTGATCCGGGAGACAATGTCATCATAGATGAACTTTTCCCTAAGAAGGGCTTGGACAAGATGCCTCTCTCCTCATCCCGCAAAGTCAAGGATCCACCCATGTCTACAGGGGATAGTACACCCCGGGTGAAGACACCAGCACCTGAGGAAGGATCCCGTCCCCAGTCTGCCCTTCTACCTCCGGTGCCTCCTGCATCTGGCACCGGGGAAAAGAGACTGTTGCTGCGGGCGCCTATGCCCAGAATGGAGGTGATCAAGGCACCTCGTCACCCGGTACGCCATCGTCCAACCGGGTGAGGGGGGACCGGGTCACTATGCCTCCGCTGGCGAGATTACAGCGCCTCTTTAGCCAAAAAGTTGCTACCGAGTATGGGTGGGAGTACCCGTACTTACCCAAAGAGCTTCTATATGAAGTGGAAGTCTGCTGGGAACGCTGGTACAACGATTTTGTGTGGACGCACCTTCAGGTCCCACATGCCCGCAGGTACCTCGTGTGTTCCCCTAAAGCCTCTCAACGGTTCAAGGACTGCAAGTCAGAATGGATGCTGGGTCGGCATATCCACGCAGACAAGGTGTTAATTCGACGCAAAGAAGGGGAGGATGTCGAATTCCATGTAAAGACAATGGACCAGCACTTGAAACCCCTTGTCTTGCCGCACCCAAAGTTCTATTTTTAGGAGAAAAAAATGACTCCGTTCTTGCTTTGCCTTGTTGCTGCTGAACTTTCCGGAGTTGTTTCCCGGGAAAACCCAGTGACTGTACCCATGTCCATGGGTGTTTGTGCTCTCCGGAGGAATTGAAGGACTGTTGCAGTTGTTTGTTCTTCATTCTTCCATCCCACAAAGTGGTAATGGACTTTGGGGTAGTTAGAGCCGCAAAGAAAAGAAAGAGAAGATCTTCAACCAGTGCAGTTACCGCTGCACTGTCACCAGGTGGCAGTGTTGCGCACCGATATTCACTGTTCACTGACACACTTACAGAAGGAAAGGGTTTGTCTGCGGAGAGGTTCTTTCGTTCTCACACGAACATATGTGTCAGGGATATGTGTGTTTAACGTTTCTTTTTCCCCCTCTGCAGGAGAACATCTCATCAAGACCACTGAGAATGGGGTGGGTCTTAGTCAGGATAGGTGGGAAGGAATGTTGATGTGAACATGTGTTTCAAAAGTGTTGATAAATGTTGTTTGTTTCCCTTCCCTCCCCTTTCATGTCAGGTTCAGGCACAACTGTTTGGTTAGTTTTCAAAACTTGTATATTTTTGGAATTTGTTAGTTGGTTTCTGGATCAGGCTATGATGGCCCCTTTGGGCATAGGTTGCTCCAGACACTGGGGACCAGCGTCAAATAACCGGGGGGAGAGTGTAGCGGGTATATACTTTTAAATTCTGGTGAAGACACCAGTGATGTATAGTTCCCTGCGGCCCAGCAGGTGGCGCTGTCACTTTGGGCCGGGGTTGAACCATTGCTGCAGTGCCGTACCCTTTGTGGCCTCTCGCAGCGATTGTAGGGCAGGGCTGGGAACCCGCTGTGCATCCTGGGAGAGGGTATAAAGGGGGCGGACATCTTCGCCACAAGGTTCGAGTCCCAGGCACCTTCAGCCTGAGGGCTGCTGTTTGGGTCGGGGGTCCAGGCGGCCTAGGCCTGGACTCCAGGAGTTCGTGTTCCATCCCAGACACCTTCAGTCTGGGGTGAGGTACTCAGCCCGAGGCCTGGGGCCCTGTACCTTCCGCTGGGTCCCGCGAGGGAGGGATTGTCCTAGGGGGCCCCGGGTTATTGGGGCACCCGAATCCAGTGGTGTAAGGGACCGGAGGAGGGACTCATCCGAAGACCTGGTGCAGCAGATTGCCAGTGCCGGATGAACCTCTGGAGACCACCCGGAGGGATATCTCCCCAAACAGGGGCCAAGTTCAGAGAGCAAGGTGGTTCATGCTCTATGACCGGTGGCAGCGGTCCAGCTATTCAACTCAGGTCAGTGGCAGAGGCCTGCTATTAGGCCTGTGGCAGGGGCCTCAACGGTTCATCCGGTCGGTGGCAGCGACCAAAATTCACGGTCGGTGGCAGAGACCGTGCGCCAAGCCTATTCGCTAGCAAAGGAATAGGAGAGTTCAGTTGTGCCTGGGCCTACTCGTATCCACACCCCTGTTTGTTCATTGCTGAAAGTTCAACTGATTGTGTTCACCCTGCAAGAAAATAAATAAAGGAGTGTTGGACTTTCGGTTGGTGTGGGGCTCTATGTTATTGGCAGACACATCTCCACAGAACAACTAAGGCTTCGTATGCAGTGAACAGACCCGGAGGTAATTCAAGTAACTCTGCTCAACCCTCATACACATACGAGGGGAGAGCTTGGCATAGTGTTCCTGCACTCTCCTCTCTCAGATACCCCTAGACACAAGTCATTCACAATAGGCGAGAGGGGGAGTGAGGCTCCGCTACATATATATATATATATATATATATATATATATATATATTGTGAGGGGGTTAGCTCGGCAGCGGGTGTGTGTGACCCCCGGGATGGGCTCCCCAGACAAAAACAGGCCCAGCAAACGGAGGTTGTGGTTTTCAAAATCAAAAAGGTGCGGTTTATTTTCTATTTACAGTGACAAAACACAGCAAAGCAAAAGAAACATAAATAAAATAAATCCTGGTCAACTTGACCTCTGACTAAACATACAGGTTTCCTAACTAACAACTGGGATCAGCCTAGTGCTGTCCTAGTCCCTAAGTCCCTGGTTTTAAATGTCCAAGCAAATAGCCACACAGGCTTTGTCTCACCGCACAGGGGTTCACTCTCCCTAGACAGTCCACACAGGTCTGGTTCCAGGCATGAGCTAACATCTAATGAATCTGGGAGTTCTTATAGAGGCCTAAATGAGCTGACAAGCTTCAGCTGGCCTCATCAACTCCCTGTCTGTACGACGCCCCACACTCTCCCTAGAGGTATGAGTCTTCCATGAGCCCACTAGCCTTATACAACTCTCCACCTAGTTGTATAAGTCGGCGTAAAGCCTGAATCTGGGCGAAATATATCTACCCCCCTGGATGCAACCAGGTGACTTTACCTTCCTGCTGTCACATACCCCCCCTCTTGTTTTAACCTCGGGGTTGGAACACCAGCAATCAGGCATTCATGTACTCGAGACAAAGCATCCACATTCCCCATTTGAACGCCAGGGCGATGCTTTACTGTGAAGTTGAATTCCTGGAGGGCCAGGAACCACCTATTCACTCTTCTATTTGTTTCCTTGTTTTGAACCATCCACTTTAACGGAGCGTGATCCGTAACCATGTCAAAGTGCCTACCTAGCAGGTAGTACCGAAGGGAATCTAGAGCCCACTTCACCGCTAGTTTCAAGAATTGGAATGCTGCCTCAGCCTCGGGGGTCCATTTAATCATGACCGACCCTTTCCCCTTCGTCAGGTTGGTTAGGGGCACAGCCTTAGAAGCAAAGTGGGGAATGAATCGCCGATAATACCCAGCGATTCCCAGAAAGGCTCGTACCTGCTTCTTGCTGTTGGGACGTGGCCAACTCTGGATGGCCTCGACTTTGTTGAGTTGGGGTTTTATTACTCCCCTCCCAATGGTGTACCCAAGATATTTGGCCTCCTCCTGCCCAATGGTACACTTCTTGGGGTTAGCCGTAAACCCCGCTTCCCGAACAGAGTCCAGGACTGCTTGCACTTTTGGCAGATGTGAGGCCCAATCTGTGCTATGGACAATTACGTCATCCAGGTAAGCCGCAGCATACTTCCGATGGGGCCTCAGCATCTGGTCCATTTTCCGCTGGAATGTGGCCGGCGCATTCTGTAACCCGAACGGCATTCTTTTATATTGGAACGCCCCGTCTGGGGTTACAAATGCGGTTTTCTCTTTGGCCGACTTGGCCAGGGGGATTTGCCAATACCCTTTTGTGAGGTCAAGAGTCGTCATGTATCGGGCTGTTCCCAGCCGGTCGATCAACTCATCTATACGTGGCATGGGGTAGGTGTCAAATTTTGTAACTTTGTTCAACTGACGAAAATCGTTACAAAATCGCCAGCTCCCATCCGGTTTAGGCACCAACACAATGGGACTAGACCAATCACTTTGGGACTCCTCTATCACCCCTAAGTTCAGCATTTTCTGTACTTCCTCCCGTATTGCCTCCCGTCGGGCCTCTGGGATCCGATAGGGTTTTAACTTCACCCTTTCACCGGGCGGGGTAATGATGTCATGCTCTACCCCAGATGTTTGTCCCGGCAGCTCAGAGAATACCTCCTTGTTGCGAAGCACAAACTCCTTAACCTCCTGTTGTTGGGGTTGTGACAAGGTGGCTGCTATTCCAACCTCAGGAATCACGCAACCAGTTTGAGCTGGTGACCAAGTGTCTGCGACTAGGGACTCTCTATCCCTCCAGGCTTTCAACAGATTAACGTGATAGATCTGTTCGGGCTTTCGCCTTCCTGGTTGTCTGACCTTGTAATTCACTTCGCTCACTTTTTCCATTATCTCATAGGGGCCTTGCCATTTGGCAAGGAATTTACTTTCAACCGTAGGGACAAGTACCAGTATCCTATCCCCCGGGGAAAAGGTACGGGTCTTGGCTCCACGGTTGTACACTCTCTGCTGTGCTAACTGCGCTTGGGCCAAATGTTCCTTCACGATGGGCATTACCTGTGCAATTCGGTCTTGCATCAGGGCGACATGCTCAATCACACTCCTGTGGGGAGAACTCTCACTTTCCCAAGTTTCCTTGGCAATATCCAACAGCCCTCTTGGGTGTCTCCCATACAGTAACTCAAAGGGGGAGAATCCCGTAGAGGATTGGGGCACCTCCCTAATAGCAAACATCAGATAAGGAAGTAGACAGTCCCAATCCTTTCCATCTCTATCCACCACTTTCTTCAACATTTGTTTTAGGGTTTTGTTGAATCTTTCAACCAGCCCATCGGTTTGGGGGTGATACACAGATGTACGTAATTGCGTCACTTTGAACAATTTACACAGCTCCTTCATAACCCGGGACATAAAGGGTGTACCTTGGTCCGTAAGCAGTTCTTTACAAATACCCACCCGGCTAAACACAAGAGATAGCTCTTTGGCTATGGTTTTGGCCGAGGTATTTCGGAGAGGGATCGCTTCTGGATAACGGGTGGCATAGTCCATTATAACTAATATGTACTGGTGCCCCCTAGCGGACTTGATTATAGGCCCTACCAAATCCATGGCGATCCTCTCAAACGGGACCTCAATGATGGGTAGAGGGACCAGCGGGCTACGGAAATGTGGCATCGGGGCCGACCTCTGACACACAGGGCAGGAGGAACAATAATTTTCTATGTCCTTCATCACCCCCGGCCAATAGAATCTCTGTAATACCCTCTCTCGGGTTTTCTCTGTCCCCAGATGACCTCCAAGAATGTGCCCATGGGCCAACTCCAACACCAACTTCCTGTAAGGTTTGGGCACCACAAGCTGCTCAACGGTTTCTTCTGCCCTTTTTGCCACCCGATACAGTAGGTCCTTCTCTACGCTGAAGTATGGGTAAGTGCAGGTATTATCTGGGTTCACTAACTCGCCATCTATTTTCACTACGTTTTCCCGTGCCTTTATTAGGGCGGGGTCTTTCAACTGTTCTGTGGCAAAGTTTTCCCTGTGAACCTCAAGATCAGAAAACTCCACAGACGGTAGGTTTTCGTCTGAGGAGGTGGGCTCCTCTCCAGTTTCTTGAGTCTCCCCTGCCAATACTGATACGGGAAATTCCGGAGAGTCCTCACCACTCTCAGGGGAGTTCTGGCTATCACATTCCTGGTACATAGGGGCACCAGTGGGGGGCTCAGGATCATCCCACAGTTCCCAGAACTTCGGAAAATCCCTTCCCACAATGGCGTCATGCGGTAACTGAGATACTAAGCCCACTGGATGAGAGAGGGTACCTTTGGGGGTCTCGAAACACACTGTAGTCACTGGATACTCTCGGGTGTCCCCATGCACACAAATAACAGCTACCTTGCTATTCCCAAAGACCTCTGTTTTAACTAACTCAGCCTTTATCAGGGTCACAAGGCTACCTGAATCCAGCAATACCACAACATTTCTACCATTAACACACATTTTGCATAAATGTTTCTCAGTTCCTCGAATGGCAGTGCATGCGACTGTCGCACACAGCGACTGACGTCTGCCCGTCAGAAAGTCACACTGCATGGGTTCCTCCACAACCGGGCAATTGGCTGCAATATGTCCCGCTTGCCGGCAGCGGTAGCAAACGATCCTTCTTGCCGCCTCTTGAGCCGCTGATTTCCCAGGCTGTTCTCGCCAAACTTGGGGTAGAGCTCCCACCCTCTCACTCTCTCCACCCTCACCCCTTGGAATCCTCTTATCCGCCCCTGGGGATGGTCTGGTCTTAGGGTGGAAAGTCCGAGTGTCTCTGGAAGAGGCCGTCAGGTTCTCTGTAGCCAAGTATTTCTCCACACGATCCACAAGACCATCGGCCGTCTCTGGGTCTCCATGGCTTACCCACTTTTGGATGGCAGTAGGAAGAGCTCTCAAAAACCGATGCATTACAACACGTTCCACAATCTTTGGTGCGGACAAAGTCTCTGGCTGTAGCCACTTTCTGCTCAGGTGAATGAGATCATACATTTGAGACCTGGGGGGTTTTCCAAGCTGGAAAGTCCAGTTATGCACACGCTGAGCCCGGACAGCCTGGGTGACACCCAGCCTTGCCAAAATTTCAGCTTTTAGCATCACATAGTCTTTTGCTTGGTTAGGCTCTAGGTCATAGTAAGCTTTCTGCGATTCACCAGTTAACAGAGGAGCCACCAGTCCAGCCCACTGCTCCTCAGGCCACTTTTCTCTTTCAGCGGTCCTTTCAAATGTGGTCAAAAATACCTCTGGATCATCCTCTCCAGTCATTTTTGTCAATAAACGACTCACCCCAAAGGACGCGGTATTAGTGGGACGGCTTTCCTCACTGGTCTGCGGACGTTGCTGCATTACTGCTTCCATTTGTTGTAGTCTCTGCTCTTGCTTCTGTAACAGGTCTATGAAGCGGGCCTCAGATTGCTGCTGGGCTTGTTGCTGAGCTTCCAGACTCTGTTGGTGAGCTTGCTGCTGGGCTGCAAGGCTCTGTTGATGAGCTTGCTGCTGGGCTGCAAGGCTCCTTTGCAAACCTGCATTTGTCTGCTGTTGATTGGCATTTGCTAGAGCCAGCTGTTTCAGTATCTCCTCCATGCTGGCTTAAAAAAAAACTGCCTGCATTCTCCACCAACTGTGAGGGGGTTAGCTCGGCGTGTGTGTGACCCCCGGGATGGGCTCCCCAGACAAAAACAGGCCCAGCAAACGGAGGTTGTGGTTTTCAAAATCAAAAAGGTGCGGTTTATTTTCTATTTACAGTGACAAAACACAGCAAAGCAAAAGAAACATAAATAAAATAAATCCTGGTCAACTTGACCTCTGACTAAACATACAGGTTTCCTAACTAACAACTGGGATCAGCCTAGTGCTGTCCTAGTCCCTAAGTCCCTGGTTTTAAATGTCCAAGCAAATAGCCACACAGGCTTTGTCTCACCGCACAGGGGTTCACTCTCCCTAGACAGTCCACACAGGTCTGGTTCCAGGCATGAGCTAACATCTAATGAATCTGGGAGTTCTTATAGAGGCCTAAATGAGCTGACAAGCTTCAGCTGGCCTCATCAACTCCCTGTCTGTACGACGCCCCACACTCTCCCTAGAGGTATGAGTCATCCATGAGCCCACTAGCCTTATACAACTCTCCACCTAGTTGTATAAGTCGGCGTAAAGCCTGAATCTGGGCGAAATATATCTACCCCCCTGGATGCAACCAGGTGACTTTACCTTCCTGCTGTCACAATATATATATATAATAATTTTTTTTCAAAACTGTTGGTATTTTTTTGTTTATATATCAAAAAATAAAAAGCCCAGTGGTGATTACATACCACCAAAAGACATTTTAACCACTTAACCACTTAACGACCGCCCACTGTAAATATACGTCGGCAGAATGGCACCGACAGGCAGAATCACGTACATATACGTGATTGCCTTTGTATAGTTGGGGGGTCCGATCGGACCCCCCTTCTTTACAGTGGGTGGTCGTTTTACCTTCGGGAGCGATCCGGCATGAGGGGACGGCCGTTCGATTCCGGCCACCCCCTCTCGATCGCTCCCGGCGAATGAGAGAGCTTCCCCTGCCTGCCAGGAAGGAGGAAGTGATGTCATCTCTCCTGCGGCGCTCACATATACCGAGCGCCGTACAGGAGAAGATGCAGGTTAGTACACAAAACAGCACACTGACACCAGGACACATAGGCACATAAATCGCCCCCCCAGGCCCCCCCAGATCACCCCCCAGCCCCCCCCCCAGCCCCCAGTCACAGTGTCACTGATTGCAGTGACCATTTATTTAGTGATCACTGCAATCAGTGACATTTGTGACTGTAAAAGTGTCACTACATTTAGTTTTAGGTCCAGTGTAGCCCCCTAACCCCCCCTAATAAAGGTTTAACCCCCTGATCACCCCCCAGATAACCCTTTCACCCCCTAGCACCGCCGTCACTAAGCAATCATTTTTCTGATCGATGTCTTAGCGTCGGTGATGCTGATCGGTAGCCAGTAATTTTTTTTAGGTTCGCCGCAGGTTTTTATAGTGTCGGGTACCCCCATATATTACCTAATGAAGGTTTAACCCCCTTGATCGCCCCCCAGGTAACCCTTTCACCCCCTATCACCACTGTCACTAAGCGATAATTTTTCTGATCGATGTCTTAGCGTCGGCGATGCTGATCGGTAGCCAGTAATTTTTTTTAGGTTCGCCGCAGGTTTTTATAGCGTCGGATTCCCCCCATATATTACCTAATAAAGGTTTAACCCCCTTGATCACCCCCCAGGTAACCCTTTCACCCCCTAGCACCGCCGTCGCTATGCGATCATTTTTCTGATCGATGTCTTAGCGTCGGTGATGCTGATCAGTAGCCAGTAATTTTTTTTAGGTTCGCCGCAGGTTTTTATAGCGTCGGGTACCCCCATATATTACCTAATAAAGGTTTAACCCCCTTGATCGCCCCCCCAGGTAACCCTTTCACCCCCTATCACCACTGTCACTAAGCGATAATTTTTCTGATCGACGTCTTAGCGTCGGCGATGCTGATCGGTAGCCAGTAATTTTTTTTAGGTTCGCCGCAGGTTTTTATAGCGTCGGGTACCCCCATATATTATCTAATAAAGGTTTAACCCCCTGATCGCCCCCCAGGTAACCCTTTCACCCCCTATCACCACTGTCGCTAAGCAATCGTTTTTATGATCGTTGTCTTAGTGTCGGTGATGCCGATAGGTAGCCAGTAATTTTTTTTTAGGTTCGCCGTCAGGTTTTTATATAGCGTCAGGTACCCCCATATATTACCTAATAAAGGTTTTAACCAGCTAATTGCCCCTAGTTAACCCTTTCACCAGTGATCACCATATAAGTGTTACGGGTGACGCTGGTTAGTTAGTTTGCTTTTTATAGTGTCAGGCCACCCGCCGTATATAACCCAATAAAGGTTTAACCCCCTGATCGCCCGGCGGGTGATATCAATTAGGTTTTAGCGTCAGAGAGGGTCTGCGTCACACCCCAGGCAGCGTCAGGTTACTGCCAGTAGCGCTAACACCCACACGTAAAGCATACACCCCCCTTAGTGGTATAGCATCTGATCAGCTCAATATCTGATCTGATCAGATCTATACTAGCGTCCCCAGCAGTTTAGGGTTCCCAAAAACGCACTGTTAGTGGGATCAGCCCAGATACCTGCTAGCACCTGCGTTTTGCCCCTCCGTCCAGCCCAGGCCACCCAAGTGCAGTATCGATCGATCACTGTCACTTACAAAACACAACACACATAACTGCAGCGTTCGCAGAGACAGGCCTGATCCCTGCGACTCCAGTGCTGTAGGAGGTGATTTCACCACCACAGTTAAAAAAAAAAAGCATATATGCCGAAGCATTGGGGCAGCAGGAGCGGAGGAGCGATTTTGCTCCTAATGCCGCGTATATACGGTCGAAATTCCGACGGAGGCTTGCCCGTGGAAAAGTCTGACCATGTGTACGCGGCATAACTTTTGCGAGAAGATGCCCCCATGCTTCGGCATATATAAATGGTGCATGTATGCCCATCATTAGAAGTGGGTGGATGAAGGGCGGTATTCTAATGGTGGGCATACCCACCGATCAATCTTTTTTTTTCGTTCAGCCAACAGGCTGCATGAAAAAAAGATTACAATACATGTCCAACAAGGACCAGCAACGTACTGGTATGTTGCTGGACTTTGAATGTTTATACCAAAATGATGCCTGCGGGTTTAGGTATCATCTTGGTATCATTCTTTTCAGCCAGCGGCCGGCTTTCATGTAAAAGCAATCCTAGTGGCTAATTAGCCTCTGGACTGCTTTTACAAGCAGTGGGAGGGAATGTCCCCCCCCCCCCGGATATAAAAAGCACCATTGGGAAATTGGGAAAGCATTTTATCACACCGATCTTGGTGTGGTCAGATGCTTTGAGGGCAGAGGAAAGATCTAGGGTCCAATAGACCCCAGTTTTTTCAAAAAAGAGTACCTGTCATTACCTATTGCTATCATAGGGGATATTTACATTCCCTGAGATAACAATAAAAGTGATAAAAATAAATAAATATGGAAGCAACAGTTTAAAAATAAAATAAAAAAGCAAAATTAATAATAAAAAAAAAAAAAAAGCACCCCTGTCCTGCCCTGCTCTTGCCCAATGGCGAACGCAAGCGTCGGTCTGGCGTCATATGTAAACAGCAATTGCACCATGCATGTGAGGTATCACCGCGAAGGTCAGATCGAGGGCAGTAATTTTAGCAGTAGACCTCCTCTGTAAATCTAACGGGGTAACCTGTAAATGCTTTTAAAGGCTTTTAAAAATGTATGTAGTTTGTCGCCAATGCGCGTTTGTGCGAAATTTTAAAGCATGTCGTGTTTGGTATCTATGTACTCGGCCTAAGATCTTCTTTTTTATTTCATCAAACATTTGGGCAATATAGTGTGTTTTAGTGCATTAAAATAAAAAAAAGTGTATTTTTTCCCAAAAAAATGCGTTTGAAAAATCGCTGCGCAAATACTGTGTAGAAAAAAAAAATGCAACACCCACCATTTTATTCTGTAGGGCCTTTGCTTTAAAAATATATATAATGTTTGGGGGTTCAACATAATTTTCTTGCAAAAAAAAATATGTTTTCATGTAAACAAAAAGTGTCAAAAAGGGCTTTGTCTTCAAGTGGTTAGAAGAGTGGATGTAAGCTTCCTAATGTTGTGTATAAAATGCCAGAACAGTTCAAAACCCCCCCAAATGACCCCATTTTGGAAAGTAGACACCCCAAGCTATATACTGAGAGGCATGTCGAGTCCATGGAATATTTTATATGTTGACACAAGTTGCGGAAAAAATACAATTTTTTTTTTTTTTTTTGCACAAAGTTGTCACTAAATGATATATTGCTCAAACATGCCATGGGCATATGTGGAATTACACCCCAAAATACATTCTGTTGCTTCTCCTGAGTACGGGGATACCACATGTGTGAGACTTTTTGGGAGCCTAGCCGCGTACGGGACCCCAAAATCCAATCACCGCCTTCAGGATTTCTAAGGGTGTCAATTTTTGATTTCACTTCTCACTGCCTATCACAGTTTCGGAGGCCATGGAATGCCCAGATGGCACAAAACCCCCCCCCCAAATGACCCCATTTTGGAAAGTAGACACCCCAAGCTATTTGCTGAGAGGTATTGTGAGTATTTTGCAGATCTCGCTTTTTGTCACAAAGTTTTGAAAATTGAAAAAAAAAAAGAAAAAAAAAAAAATTTTCTTTCTTCATTTTCAAAAACAAATGAGAGCTGTAAAATACTCACCATGCCTCTCAGCAAACAGCTTGGGGTGTCTACTTTCCAAAATGGGGTCATTTGGGGGGGTTTTGTGCTATTTTGGCATTTTATGGCCTTCAAAACTGTGATAGGTAGTGAGGAGTGAAATCAAAAATTTGCGCCCTTAGAAATCCTGAAGGCGGTGCTTGGTTTCCGGGGTCCCGTACGTGGCTAGGCTCCTAAAAAGTCCCACACATGTGGTATCCCCGTACTCAGGAGAAGCAGCAGAATGTATTTTGGGGTGCAATTCCACATATAACCATGGCATGTGTGAGCAATATATCATTTAGTGACAACTTTTTGTAATTTTTTTTTTTTTTTTTGTCATTATTCAATCACTTGGGACAAAAAAAAAAAATATTCAATGGGCTCAACATGCCTCTCAGCAATTTCCTTGGGGTGTCTACTTTCTAAAATGGGGTCATTTGGGGGGGTTTTGTACTGCCCTGTCATTTTAGCACCTCAAGAAATGAGATAGGCAGTCATAAATTAAAAGCTGTGTAAATTCCAGAAAATGTACCCTAGTTTGTAAACGCTATAACTTTTGCGCAAACCGATAAATATACGCTTATTGACATTTTTTTTACTAAAGACATGTGGCTGAATACATTTTGGCCTAAATGTATGACTAAAATTGAGTTTATTCGATTTTTCTTATAACAAAAAGTAGAAAATATCATTTTTTTTCAAAATGTTCGGTCTTTTTCCGTTTATATCGCAAAAAATAAAAATCGCAGAGGCAATCAAATACCATTAAAAGAAAGCTCTATTTGTGGGAAGAAAAGGACGCAAATTTCGTTTGGGTACAACATTGCATGTCCGCACAATTTACAGTTAAAGCAGCGCAGTGCAAAATTCTGAATTCACCTCTGGTCCTTTAGCTACCAAATGGTCCGGGGCTTAAGTGGTTAAGGACCGCCTCACGCCGATATACGTCAGCAGAATGGCAGGGCTGGGCACAAGCAACTGGCGGCGCTCCTCGCGACCCGGTCCTGAGCTCCGTGACCACGCTCGCGGGACCTGCGGACCCGATCGCCGCTGGTGTCCCGCGATCGGGTCACAGAGCTGAAGAACGGGGAGAGGTAAGTGTAAACAAACCTCTCCCCGTGCTTCCTAGTGTGAGTGTCACTGATCGTCTGTTCCCTGTCATAGGGAACGACGATCAGGGACGTCACACGCCAAGCCACGCCCCCACACAGTAGTAATCACTGCCTAAGAAAAAACTTAACCCCTTCAGCGCCCCCTACAGGTTAACCTCTTCACTGCCAGTGTCATTTTCACAGTAATCAGTGCATTTTTATAGCAATCATCGCTGTAAAAATGACAATGGTCCCAAAATGGTGTCAAAAGTGTCTGATGTGTCCGCCATAATGTCGCAGTCACGATAAAAATTGCTGATCACCGCCATTACTAGTAAAAAAATATATATTAATAAAAATGCCATAAAACTATCCCCCTTTTTGTAGACACTATAACTTTTGCGCAAACCAATCAATAAATGCTTATTGAGATTTTTTTTTACCAAAAATATGTAGAAGAATACGTATCGGCCTAAACTGAGGAAAAAAATAGTTTTTTTATATATTTTTGGGGGATATTTATTATAGCAAAATGTAAAAAATATTGCATTTTTTTCAAAATTGTCGCTCTATTTTTATTTATAGCGCAAAAAATAAAAACTGCAGAGGCGATCAAATACCACCAAAAGAAAGCTCCATTTGTGGGAATTTTTTTTTAAGGCTTAAGTGGTTAAATACCACCAATAGAGCTTTTAATATATGTATTTTCTCACATGTCAAGTTAGTCTTTGTATGTTTTGTATCTCAAGTGTTGTATTATAGCTAGACTATTTGCTTCTCATTTGTCATCTACACATCTGTTGACAATCTGTAACCAATCACCTGATTTTAATTGAACACATTGTTGATTGGAGAGGAGCAGTAGTCATGTGACAGTCTTTTATGTATTAGGCCGGGTTCACACTGGGGCGACAAACACTCCGACATTGGGAGCTCATGTCGCATGACGTGTGAAAATCAATGTTTCCCTATGGGAGCTGTCTTAACTGGTCCGACACATGTCGGTCCGACTTTGAAAATGCTCCCTGTACTACTTTGGTCCGACTTTGATCCGACTTCAGCCCAGTGACTATCATTGAAGTCGGATCAAAGTCGGACCGCAGTCTTGCATGATCCGACTTTGGCATGCGACTTGTGCTGTGCTGCTCTTGAGGGGGAACTCCAGGCCAAATTTTAAATAAAAAACCGGCATGGGTTCCCCCTTCAGGAGCATACCAGGCCCTTGGGTCGCTTCCTCCTGCTGTAATGCTTGGCTATTTGCTCATCAACGATTTATATAGGCTTCTCATGACGTCACAGTCACATGCTCCTGGTGGCCCCCGAGCATGTGACTGTGACGTCATGGGAGCATGTGACTGTGACGTCATGAGAAGCCTATATAAATCGTTGATGAGCGAATAGCCAAGCATTACAGCGGGAGGAAGGGACGAGTCAACATCGAGAAGGAGAAGAGGGAAGAAGACGCCGACGGAGAAGACCGGCCCCTCCACTAGCAAAAGAGCTGGAAGAAGATAGTGGAGGAGCCGGCAGAAGGAAGAAAGAAAGAACTGGAGAGCGAGGGAAGAAGGCGACGGAGAAGACCGGGCCCCGCTAGCAAAAGAGCTGGAAGAAGATAGCGGAGGCCCGGCAGAAGGAAGGAACAACCGGAGAGCGCAGAGACGACACCGGAGACCCCCCGAAGACGGAAGAGACCCCCGGAGCTGTGCAATAAATTACTTTAACAACCTGTGTGTGTTTTTTTTATTGACATTTTTTTCCACCAGGTGAATGGGTAGGGGTACGATGTACCCCATACTCATTCACATAGGGTGGGGGGCCGGGATCTGGGGGCCCCCTTATTAAAGGGGGGGCTCCCGGATTCCGATAAGCCCCCCGCTCGCAGACCCCGACAACCAACGGCCAGGGTTGTCGGGAAGAGGCCCTGTCCTCATCAACATGGGGGCAGGGTGCTTTGGAGTGGGGGGGCCGCAGGTCGCCCCCCTGCCCCAGAGCACCAAACCCCCCATGTTGAGGGCATGCGGCCTGGTACGGTTCAGGAGGGAGGGGGGGCGCTCTCTCGTCCCCCCCTCTTCCCCTGCGGCCTGCCAGGTTGCGTGCTCGGATAAGGGTCTGGTTTGGATTTTGGGGGTTCCCTTTAAAATCCATACCAGACCCAAGGGCCTGGTATGCCCCTGGAGGGGGAACCCATGCCGGTTTTTTATTTAAAATTTGGCCTGGAGTTCCTGCTCAGGATTCAAACCAAACACACTGCCTGGTATTGGCGGGGATCCAAGTCGGATCCCCGTTTATTGAAAGTCGGACATATGTCGGCTTCATGTTGCAGGGCAAAGTCGGATCCAAAGAAGGACGGCTGTTGTGTCGCACAAGTGTGAACCCAGCCTTAATGTTCATGCTTTTTAACATACATGTGTGCTGTGAACAAGGCTTGTCGCCAAAACGAGTCTGCTGCTGACTGTACTCACTGTGAAGGCTTCAAAATAAATACGCTTGATGTTATGGAGTTGCCAGCTGCTTCTTTTACTTGATGACCATCAAAAGAAAGCTCTATTTGAATAGCCACGCAAATGTCAGTTAAAGTATAGTAAAATGTGTTCTGGTCCTGAAGGGGGTAAAACCTTCATGAGGTCAAGTAGTTAAAGAATGGATGTTCCCTTAAAGGGGTTGTAAAGGTTAATTTTTTTTTTCTAAATAGGTTTCTTTAAGCTAGTGCATTGTTGGTTCAATTACCTTTTCCTTCGATTTCCCTTCTAAATGTTTTTTTTCTTTGTTTTCTTTGTCTGAATTTCTCACTTCCTGTTCCTCCTCAGTAAGCTGTTCAGTAAGCTGTTCTGGCTGACTAAACACGGCTCGGATGATGGTGTGAAGTTTACTGAGGAGAAACAGGAATTGAGAAATTCAGAAAAAGAAAAAAAAATATTTAGAAGGGAAATCGAAGGAAAGGGTAAGTGAACCAACAATGCACTAGCTTAAAGGAACCTATTTAGAAAAGAAAAAACAAATCTTTACAACCCCTTTAAAGTCAAAGCATGTGTAGCGCACCAACCCCAGACTTTACCTGCTTTTCTTCTGCTTGGCTCCTCCGCAGGAAAAGAATGAGGCACACCGCACCACAAGCCCGTACCCTCCTGAATAGGGAGGTTGAGCGGTGTTAGTTTCTCGGGCCTGATTGCAGCTGGTGTAAAAAAGCCTCCGGTGCTGACCTCGTTTCTGCAGTAGTCAGAAACAAGTCCTTTAATTCTCCCCAGTAAGCAACTGTCCACACCAACTGAAAGGTCCAACACTTATTTATTCTTCTCAGCACAATAAACAGTCTCTTTAAGAGCAGACGGGTTGGGACCAGTGTTGCCAACCGTACGTAGATTTACGTACAGTCCGCGAATTTAACCCCTTTTTCGGGGTGTACGTTAAAGTCCGTTATGGGCACCGGCGCCCATAAAAAAGATGGCCGCGAGCCGGTCATACAACTGCGCATGCGCCGTTCCGAAAGCCGGCCGAGCTCAGGGAAACTTGTTCACGCTCGGCCGGGCGGCGCACGCGCGGTAATGTAATGGCGCCATTTTTGAAAAGGCCACAGCGGCTGGCGCGACACCTGTAGTGAGTGCATGCATGCCATGCACTCATCATAGGTGCTGGAGGACTCGGAGCGAGCGGACTCGGAGGCTCGGAGCACTGACAGGGCCCAGGGGTGAAGAGGACGGACTCAACTCGAGTTTTAAGGTCAGTGAAACTGGGGGGGATACAAGCGAGTGAGAGCCTGGCGTCCTGAGAGCCTGAAGCTGTGCCATGCAGGGGAGAGACTGATGTGCTCTGTCCACCACCATATTACTTCTCAAAATCATCAGTGTGTGCTGTGTCCTCCTCTGGTTCCTGTGCCCCTTTCACCTCTCCACAGGTCAGTGCAGCACTGACCTGTGGAATGGTGAAAGGGGCACAGGAGGAGGACACAGCACACTGATGATGTGGAGAAGTAATATGGTGGTGGACAGAGGAGGAGGCTACTGTGAGGGGGTGAGGAGGGCACCATCATGTCCGCAGAGTGTCTCCACCGGCACCTCCTGTAGTATGTCCGCAGCCTCTGTCCCCCCTCCTGTAGTATGTCCGCAGCCTCTGTCCCCCCTCCTGTAGTATGTCCGCAGCCTCTGTCCCCCTCCTGTAGTATGTCCGCAGCCTCTGTCCCCCTCCTGTAGTATGTCCGCAGCCTCTGACCATCTCCTGTAGTATGTCCGCAGTCTCTGACCATCTCGTGTAGTATGTCCGCAGTCTCTGTCCAGTGTCCACCTCCTGTAGTATGTCCGCAGCCTCTGACCATCTCTTGTCTTTTATCATGTCTACAGTCTCTGAGGGGATCCTAGAAAGGAGTCAAGAGTGGAAGTGCTGCCGGGATGGGGGTTACGGCCCGGGAAGAAACAGACGTGTGGACTGGGGAGAGGAGATCAGAGCCACCAAGCTGGAGCTGTCTGACTGAGCCCCACACTGTGCACCTGAGAGGAGGTAAGTGACAGTGCCGCCAGGCCATTCTAAAGGGGGGAGGGTCACTGATGTAAGGAGGTGAATGAATACAATAATGTAAGGGGGCACTGATATAAAGGTTTCCCCCTTATATTAATACCCCCCCCCCCTTACCTTAGTGTATTCACTCTGCGGAAGGTGAATACACTAAGGTAAGAGCCCCCCTCCACATCAGGGTTTCCCCTTACATCATGATCTGCAGCGTTCCCCTTTACATAAGAGTTCCCTTGCACTGTAAGGGGGCATCCTGCAGACTCTGATGTAAGAGGGAACTCTGTGCTGGCCGGGTTATAGTAACCTGTCCTTCATGTAAATTGAGAAAAATGTTTTTTTACTTTTGTTTAACTTAAACACATTGATAAATAGCATTAGCTGTGTGTTCATAGTTCAAATATTGATATTTGCACTGTTTAGCACTAAAAACAGTGATTGTAGGTACTTTTTTGCAGCGTCAGTAAAAAATGCGGCTCTGTCAGCAATTTTCATGATTTTTGCCAGTAAGAAATTGGTGCCGTACAGAAATTTTGGCATCCTTGCCAGTAAATTTCACTTCAGGGGGTTGGCAACACTGGTTGGGACAAACACAGGTCAGATAAGGTGGGAGGAGGTCCAGACACAAACTTGAATTTGGATTTCTCCTGCTCTGATCAGTAGACTTGTGCACAACGGAAAAATTCGTTCCGTTTCGGTTCGTTTCTTTCCGGTCCTGTTGATTCGTAATCATTCGTAATTTTGCTAGACGGGATTTTTCGTGTTCGGACTCATTCGTATTTTTGCAAGCGACATTTTTCGTTGAATTTTTTGTTGCTTTATAATTCGTACTTTCGGTAGAGTACGTTGTTTTTCGTTGATTCTGGACACAACTCCTACTTTCGTAACTTTTTTTGGGTTCGTTGATTCGTAATTTTCCGTGTCTCTCTCACAACGACGCTGCCTATTATGCCTAATGTGCTTCGAATGGATTTGTACTTTTCTAAATACATAGCGGTTATTTGTAACGATTCGAAATCTCGTATTTTACTTTCGTTTTTTACATGCGGCTATAGGCTCCGCCCCTGTACACCATTTTGAGAGGGTTCAGCACGGTGAGGGAGAAGCAGAGAGCAGAGCAGAGTGTTATTGTGCTTCGAATGGATTTGAAATCTCGTATTTTACTTTCGTTTTTTACATGCGGCTATAACCTCCGCCCCTGTACACCATTTTGAGAGGGAGTTCAGCACGGTGTGGGAGAAGCAGAGAGCAGAGCAGAGTGAGTGTTATTGTGCTTCGTATGGATTCGTACATTCGTAACTTTTTCATAACGAATTATGCCGAAGACATTCGGGCATTCGCTATTTGCGGTATAATTTATTTCGGATTCGGTCTTATTCGTAATTGCTTTGTTCGGAAATTCGAATGCTTCCGAATGTCCGAAAGTTGCTAAATTCGGACGAATTTCAATTCGTTACGAAACGAATTGCACAAGCCTACTGATCAGCACGAACAGGCTTGGCGCACGGTCTCTGCCACAGACCATGAGGTTGGTCACTGCCACTGACCAGGTGAAAAAAAGGTGAAAGTCACTGCTACTGACCTTGT
Source organism: Rana muscosa (assembly GCA_029206835.1). Taxonomy (NCBI): domain Eukaryota; kingdom Metazoa; phylum Chordata; class Amphibia; order Anura; family Ranidae; genus Rana; species Rana muscosa. Next base: position 77,110,970 of record CM055116.1, on the reverse strand, counting down.
GTGCATAGTGTCACTGCCACTGTGACTTAAAGAACACGCACTTCCTTCTGTTAGTGAACTAGCCCTTCTAGGACAAGAACATCCCTCCGGAAAGTTACCAGAGGCCCCATCTGTCACCACGACTCTGCGCTGGGTCTTCAGAAAGGGTCACCTCCCTGGCCTCCTCGTCCTGGATACGGGTCCCCTCGCAAGGCAGATCCCTGGGAGTCTCGGTCCCCGGTGGATCCCAGCCAAAGGCCGCTGGGCTCCGGGCCTTTCTTCAAAGTACCTCACCCCAGACTGAAGGTGTCTGAGATGAAACAGCAGCTCCGTCTCTGGGCCTAGGGCACCCAGAGACAACCCGACAGGCCTCCGGGCCTAGGGCACCCGGAGGCGACACACACGCACCCAGGCTTAAGGTGCCTGAGCGCGGAACCGACCCCTCTGGAAGATGACAGCCCCCTTTTATATCCTCTCCCGACAGGCACAGCAGGTTCCCCGCCCCGCCGCACTGCTGCCGAGAGGGGACAAAAGGACAAAACCTTGTACTGCAGTTCAACCCGGGCCCAAGGCAACAGCGTCACCCGTAGGCCCCAGTGAACTTACACACCAGTACTATCTCCCAGGGATAGAAATTGTCCATTAAACCTAACAATTGGTACATCTGAGCCTGGTTACCACTCAGATGCTTCCCCCTAAATGTAACCACCAGCTACACATGTTTTCGGCTTTCCTATGTAGCAGGAAATCTGGGTATGACTCCCTTGTCTCAATGAGTCTCAGTGACACTGTATATACACGACTTCAATTTGTAACCCGCTTTTCGCCATGCAGCTGGAAGGTATAACAGGAAACAAATTATCTTTTCCATCAGTTTTGAATAGACTTAAACAATAGAAGCCTTCAGTTTGAAAAGTTCTGTAAGAGCAAGCCCAATTACCAGAACAATAGTTCTTGCAGTGAAATAAAGGCCAATTGTGTTCAGTAATTTCTGCACCCATTATCAAACAGAGCTCCATAAATCCAAGTATTTTTAACATGCATGTATTCAGATGAAATGGATTATTAACTCCATTGGCTGCAATAGGCAAAGGCTTTTAAAGTGACTGTGTTATTAAAATTATGGAAACATTGTAATATACAGAGGCTACGAATGTTAGTTTGCCTTATCCATATTATTGTTTAAAAAATAATAATAATCTGTATTTAGTGTTATACGTGGGGTGGCTCAAAATAATGATCAGCTTAAGGCCTAAAGCACTAATAAAGCACTAAACCTAAACCATGGAAAGTTTTCTGCAGTTGCTAAATATGAGTGTAGTTGAAACCAGTGGCGGCCTGTCCATTAGTGGCGCCGGAGCACCGCCCCTGCTATCTGCGGTCGCCACCCCATGCTCTATCCATGGCCGCTATTTTGCAGGACACCGCCACCCCATATTCATGTGTCCGGCCACCTTCAGAAAACCACAAATTCACGCGCCCGAATTACAGCGGCGGGGGTATTTTTTTTAAGCACCTGATTAGAGCCAGAGGCTCTAATAGGCTTCAAAATAGGGTGGGGTCGTGGTGCAGAGCAATTTCTCCAGGAGCCCATCCAGGTGTTACAACAGCAAATGAATATTCACTTTTTTTTTATTTTGATTCTTTTTATTGATTTTTCATATTGTTACATCATAAACAATACAGTAGTTAATGCAAGTATATGAGCACAGTGAAATATCCATACCATATGTATTTGAAGTCGCATTAACCATCTGGTGGGTATACATTCCCAAGTATTAAGCTCATCAAAGTTTAATACTGTTATAACATGAAAACATGAGTACAGTAACCAAAGTATCTTATATGTAGATTATTGGTGCCCTCCTTGAGTAAGCAGTCGGCCACCATCTATAGATGGTGATGTTGTCGAAGGGTAGCTCAGAGACCAGACCCCCCACAGGCGCCCCTTGAAGGGAACACACTGCACCCAATGGGGGTACCAGGTTCCTTTCATAGATTCTGTAACAATACAAATACCCAAGGACGTCAGAACCATTTAGGTGTTAGAGAACCAGGATAACCACGGAGACCAAAGATCAAGAGCGATATGGATATGACCTAGCGAGGATGCTAATAGTTTTTCATAAGCATAGTGTAAGTTGGTTTGGTCAATTACTTCTGCAAGTGTAGGAGGGGTGCTGTCTTTCTACTTTCTTGTGATTATTAGCCTAGCAGCCAATAGGAAGTTTGCAATTATGTGTTGAAGGTTTGGTAAGGTTTGGTCGATTCCTAGAGACAGGAGTGCCAACGCTGGGTTTGGTAAAATCTGTGTTTGTGCTAGTTTTGTGATAACCTTAAATACATTGTCCCAGTATTCGCAGAGTTTTGGGCAGCTCCACATTGTGTGAAAAAGATCACTTCGAGATCCACATTGCCTCCAACATGTGTTGGGTTGTTGGGCGTCAAATTTTGATAAAACTGCGGGCGTGTAGTACCATCTAAGTGTTATTTTGGCCGAGATTTCCCATAAGGTGGAGCAGTTGGACGCTTTCTGGGTGATTTTGCAGGCCCTATGCCACTGGAGTGGTATAAATGTCTGTTGTAAATCCTTTTCCCATTGGAAGTGGGAAGAGGATTTAACAAATGATTGTTTTTGTTGGAAAAGGTTGTAGAACAGTGTTATTCCCTTTCTCTGTGGGTTACTAGCGGAGAGGAATAGCCATGCTTGTGTTTGGATGGTATGCCTGTGCACTGGGATTTTCTGAAGACTGTGTTTAATTTGCATGTATTGATAGAAGCTTGTTTGAGGCAAGTTGAATTCTGCCTGAAGTTGTGTAAAGGGTTTCAAAAAGCTCTTGGTGTATAAGTTCTGCAGGTGCTTGATACCCTTTTCCCACCATAATTTTATGGAGAGTTGGTCGATCGTGTGTTTTAGGACTTCTAATGGAATATCCATTGTGACCGTCTGTTCCGATGGTTGTTTGTGTGCTATCAGGTTGAGCCATGTTCGGATGGAGATTAACATTGACGGGGGTAGGTGTGTCGGGGTTCTTTGTCCTAAATGGGCTCTGAACAGCCACAGATTCGTCGGGCCAAATGTGCTGTAAGTAGCTTCTATCTAACCCCAAGAGGTCGATGGTTCTGGGAGGAACCATTCTCGCAATTGGGTTAAGACTGAGGCGAAAAAATAATCTTGGATATCTATATAGCCTACTCCACCGACTAATCTATGTTTTATCAATTTAGCATGTGAGCATCTGGATCTTTTCCCTTGCCAAACAAATCTAGCTAAGATTGTTTGTAGAGATCTAAAGTAGCTGCCAGGAATAGGAATTGTGAGGTTTCGGAAAAGGTATAGAATTTGGGGGAATTGGATCATCTTAAACATAGCTAGTCTGCCCCACCAGGAGAATTCTAGGTGTTCTATATTGTGGAGGTCGTTTTGAATTTTGGTTTTCAAAGGAATGTAGTTATGAGCAAAAAGGGAATTTGTAGATTTAGTGAGGTTGATACCTAGATAAGGTATACTGGAATCTACCCAAGCGAATGGGAACTGTTGTTGTAGTAGATTGCGGGTCACTGGATCTACACCCAGATCAAGGATATGGGATTTTGTAGCATTAGTTTTGTAGTATGAGACTCTACTGAACCATGTGAGGGTTTTTTGGATTTCAGGTAGGGAGCGTGATGGATCAGTTACCATTAATATCACGTCGTCCGCGAAGAGGCTAATTTTGTGGGTTTGGTTACTTATAGTGATTCCTGATATATCGGCGTTGGTTCGCACGTGCTCCACTAGTGGCTCCATCATAAGATTAAAAATTAGAGGAGTGAGGGGGCAACCCTGTCTCGTGCCATTTGTTATGTGAAAAGGGGTGGATAGGAGGTTCGAAGTGTATACTTTTGCGGACGGGTTGGAATATAGTGCAAGTATGGCCTGAAGGATATGTCCTCCAAATCCAAATTTTTGTAGAACCAGGGAAAGATACGTCCAGTTCTCTCTATCGAACGCCTTCTCTGCGTCCAACGATAGAAGCAGAGAAGGCGCTCCGGTCGAGGATGTGTGGTGTATGATATAATATCAGGGTAGGATATCAATAAGTCTGTTCGCTATTATCTTGGCGTACACTTTGAGATCAATGTTTAGTAGCGAAATAGGGTGAAAATTTTGGGGGGTAGTGGGTTCTTTGCCCGGTTTGGGTAATGTGATAATAAGAGCTGATAGCATTTCAGTTGGGAATGATGAGGAGGAGGATGCAGCGTGGTTGAATAATCCGCAGAGATAGGGAGCTAAAGTTGTATTAAATTCTTTTAAGTATTCTCCTGTGAATCCATCTGGGCTGGGGGATTTTGAATTTGGTAATTTGCCTATAGCTGATCGAACTTCAGATTCAGTGAAGGGCAAATTGAGTTGTTCTAGTATGTCAGGAGTTAATGCCGGTAACTGTATATGATTGAGGAAGGACTGAATTTCGGCTTGAGTGGGTTGATGGGTGCTATCGTCTTCTTTTAGATTATATAGGCCGCTATAGTAGGAGCTAAAGGCATCTGCAATTTCTTGGGAGTTAATATGTTTAACCTTAGTAGTGGGGTGAAATAGATGGGCTATTCTTGTTTTTGTCCTGTGTCCTTTGATACGTTGTGACATGGCTTTCCCTGCTTTATTACTGGTGACAAAGGATTTGGCTTTCAGTTTTCTAAGATTTAGTTCATAGCTTTCTAGAAGCAGCGATCTAAGTTTGTGACGTAATTTAAATATTTGGGACTGGAGATCAAGGGTTGGGTTTGATTTGTTTTGTAAGTCTACGGCAGCTATCTGTGCTGTCAATTCTTCCAATCTCTGCATCCTCCTCTTTTTCATTTTGGCTCCTAATTGTATGAAAAATCCCCTCATATAAGATTTGTGTGCGTTCCACAGTACCGCTGGGTCAGACACTGAACCATTGTTGTTGAGGAAAAATTCCGTCAATTTTTGGGAGAGAAATACAATATTTTCTGCATTTTGTAGGATAAAATTGTTGACTCTCCACAAGAAGGCCTTGGGATTGGAATTTTTGTTTACAATTTGGATGCTGACAGGAGCGTGGTCTGACCAGGTGATGGTGTGGATTTTGGTTTCGCTAACATTTTGCAGTAACCATTTATCGGTTAAAAAGAGGTCAATGCGTGAGTAGGTGTTGTGGCGCGAGGAAAGGAATGTGTAATCCCTCTCGGTCGCGTGATAACACCTCCAAGCGTCATGCAATTTATTTCCTGTAAGAAAGGAGGTTAGAGGTGAAATAAAGCGTTTGGGGGCGGAAGATGAGTCCATAACATAGTCAGGTACTAGGTTAAAGTCTCCGCAAAATAGAAGGTGTCCTTGTTGGATCGCCTGGGTTTCTTTCAGTAGACGTTTAAGGAATCGCATCTGACCATGGTTCGGGGCATATAGATTTACAATTGTATATTGGACATTGTCAATAGAGCACACAAGAATTATGTAACGACCCTCTGGGTCCAGTTTACAATTTTGAAGTTGAAAGGATAGGGTGTCCTTGATGGCTATCAGTACTCCCCTTTGTTTCTTGGAGTAGTTTGCTTTATACACCTGTGGATAAGATTTATGTTGGCATCTGGGGGTGGCATCTTGAGTAAAGTGCGTTTCCTGAACGCATAATATGTCGCTGTTGTGAGTCAGTGCTGTTTTCCATAGGGAAGCTCTTTTGGCCGGGTGGTTCAATCCTTTTGCGTTAATAGTCAGTATATTAATGGCCATTGTGAAGTTATCCGGGATGATATGATGTAAAGTGTCACTCACTGTTAGTTGGTATAGATGAGTTTCCCAGTCGCTGATCTGCAGGAGTATTCTCAGTCGTGGTTGCTCCGGGATAGTCGGTCCTGTAGGAAACTAACTTTGTTGTGGCTGTACTGGTGAAAGAGAACAGTCAATATAAAGCACTAACAGTAAACAGTAAAGTTAAAACGTCTCTATTACCTCCAGACTATGCAAGTCACTTTCTGCTGCTATTCAAAAGTCACTGTGCCCACAGCCGTGGGTGACAATACTTGAAGTGAGTAGTATAAGTAGATGAGATATTAAACGATCTCCTTTATAATTCAAACTGCCAGTATATACAACCAGGTATACTGACAGAACTTGGGGGAAAGTTCCAAACAATTATACATTAGCAGGGCAGAGGACCGGGGATATAGGTCGCTGAAACACATATTTGTTATGAAGTAAATCATTTTCCTCTACGGAAATGGTATCCATGGCGGTGCGTACCCTGCGTCTGAAGTTCATTAAGGGTTTTCTTTTCCTCAGGGGAGAGATCTGGGATAATTCCCCATGTATGGAGGAGTTGCAGCCCTTCTCTTGCGTTAGATATGACAGTTGTTGTGCCATTGTTGGTGATCACTAACGTTGCTGGGTGTCTCCATTTATAAGAGATCTTGTGGTTGTTAAGGGCCTTAGTAGTAGTTTTCATTTGTCTCCTCATGCTGAGAGTGTGTTGGGAGAGGTCTGCATACAAATGCATCCCATTGAATGGGGCTGGAAGCTCTGGGTTTGATCTGGCCCTTGCTAGCAATTTCTCCTTTGTTGGAAAAAAGTGGATTTTCATGAGGACATCCCTGGGTATTGAGGCCTCAAGATGTTTGGGCTTAGGTATACGGTGGATGCGATCAATGATGTGTTCTATTTGCGACACTTCAGGGAGCATTGTTGCAATCATGTCGCCAGCAAATTTTTGCAGGTCCCCGGGGAGAATGGACTCGGGCATCCCTCTTATTTTCACATTATTCCTTCTCGAACGATCTGTGAGCTTAGCTTTAATCCAATCAGTGTCCTCAGAATGTTCCTTACAAACATCTATAAGCTCATTTACAGTGGAGGTGCATTCCTCCATTTTATTTTCAATGTGCTGCACTCTGTTCCCCATCCCCTGCATCTCTGAGGAGAAGCTTTTTATCATAGTAGATATATTCATCATAAGGGAGGACTGCAGGGAGAGTAACATGTCCTTTATTGTTGTATCCAGGACAGGTTGGCCTGATGTAGGGAAGTGTGCTATAGGAGATAATATGTTGAGGCCTACCTGGTCCTGGAGGAGAGTGTCCGCCTCTGTGTCTGAGGCCTGCGCAGCTGGATTCATTCTCATCCGCGCTTTAGCAGGGCTAAGAGAGGCTGGGCTATACTGGGATGAATCGCTGCCCTGGAGTGGAGCTATTTCGTCTGCCCAGGAGTCCGGATGTGCATCAGGCAGATCCATGTATGAAGAAGAAGCCTGTGAATGCGTGCCACCGGCGCCATCTTGCCATGTCCCCTTCTCAGATGCCGGCATAGTGAATAAGTCAGTCAGCTTCTTGGGGTATCTCTCCTCTTTCCGCTTACGGGACTGCATCGGGTGAGGTCTCCCCAAGATAATGAGATATTTTGGGCTGTGGATGCGCTTGTGATTGCTCTGTAAGTCGCTTTAATCCTCGGTCTCTGGCAGAGCTGTTAGCTTAGGCGTCCATCACCGTCGCGCGCAAGCCACGCCCCCATGAATATTCACTTTTGAAACACTGATCCTCAATCCAGCCAATCAGAAGCAGGTCTGACACACGTTTTCCGATTGGCTGAAAAGACAATTGGCTGCCGAGCAAGGGAAGCCGCCGGTGAAGCCTGGGAGAAGCTCTGCCCACCATAGATGGGGTACGAGGTGGGGGTTGCTACTGTTTGCCACTGGCTGCCACTGGTTGAAACAGGTGTGCCTAAGTAGTAATATAGCCTTCAGCATATACAGCATTCAACCCCTGAGGCCAGAAACTTAGAACGTCAACCCAGGTGAGGAGTGTAGGAGGAAAAAAAGGCACGTGTAGAGTATCTCGTCCAAAACTAAGAGTGGTCATATAAGCATGATTTAGTGAGTCTGGAAGAGCAGACAAATAGTATCTGATTGACCAGTGGTTCCTAACCACTGGGTCATGGCCTACTGCCTTCCTTCTCCTGGGCCTCCAGCCACCTACAGATCCCTTAACCTTCCACAGTGCTTTCCAGCTCCCATAGTGCCCCCAACCTCCCATAGTGGCTTACAGAGCCAACAGGCCCTCTGAGAACCCTCAGCCTCCACAGTACCCCTCATTAACCTCCCACAGTGCCACCCAACCTCCCATAGTGCTCCACAGCCTGCTGTAGAGCCTTCAGCCCTCCATAAAGGCCCCCACCTCCAACAGCGTTCCACAGTGCCGCCCAGCCCTATCCAGAAACCTCATCCTGTATAGGGACACAAAGTCTTCTGCTGAGTCCACAACCACAATTACCCCCCCATACACACACACACACAGTGACACCCAGCCCTATCTAGAACATTTTATTATTTCAATAGATGTTTTGCTCTCCCATACTTTAATTGTGTAATTATTAGATATAAGCACTCAGGAATTGTTTGTTTTGTTTCGGATACATCCGTTCATTGAAGATCTTTGTTTCATCATATTCGTTGTTAACCTGATTATTTTCTGGATCATTTCGTATTTTCTGCATTTGTATTGTATATTCGTTGGTCCAGGTTAATTCAAAAATTTTTGCAATCAGATGGATTTAAATTGAAAGGATTCAATATTTTCGGACGCTAATCCAACCAACCAAGAGAAGTTGCATGAGCTGACTGGGCTATTGACTGGCGTCATATCCATCCGAATTAGTGAATGGAATTAAATTTAATCCATTCGTTATTTGAATCCGAATTATCAAAAATTGAATTAATTTTCCCATGGGCCTGAACACACGACCGGTTTTCCCGGCAGGAAAAAAAACAACGCTTTTCCCAACAGGATTCCTCTCAAGCCTGCCTTGCATACACAAGTTCAGGCCAAATACCGCTGAATTTTTGACTGCCAAGAACGCGGTGACGTCAAAGACTACGACGAGCCGTCAAAATTACGTTTTATGCTTCCGCGCATGCGTCGAATTGTTTACGAGCATGCACATTTTTTTCCCTCGGGAAAGCATACACACGACAATTTTCACAACGAGAAATAGACCGCCGGGAATCCCGGCGGGAAAAAAGAGAACAAATTCTCTTTTTTTTCCCCGCAGTTTTCTCGTCGGGAAAACTGCGATGGAGCATACACACGGCCGGTTTTCCCGGCCAAAAGCTGTCATTGCAGTTTTTCCGACAGGAAAACCGGTCGTGTGTACAAGGCATGTGATCCACTGTGCTAGATCCTGCTCCATGTAGAGTAAAAACTCTACCTTAGGGATCCAAATGCCAGCACTGTGTTCTGCATCGTGAACTGTTCCATGGGTTGGATTGATGGAGAATGGAGCTTGCCACAGACATAAGACTCTGAGATTTATCCAATGTCTATTTAGTATATACGTGAGTCAATAGGTTTTTGCATAGAGATCATTTATTCTATGCCGCCCATGTAACTCTCAGTAGGTTCACCTTGTTTCTCTAGTCCAATAATAAACAATTTTGTTTCCTTAGTGCATAAGTTCGCATATTTTTGTGCTTCTTTCTATTCCTTGGCAACTCAAACTGTTAAAATCCTTTTTGCAGGGCCAATTTGCCAATTTGTAAAATCCTAAATACGTAAATTCAAGAAATTCGAAAATCCGAAAACCCGAAAATTTGAATATCTGAAATAATAACTAACTAATAATAACTTAACTATTACTAACTATTAAATTATAGGTATTGAAATTTCCTTTGAAATTTGGCTGTTAGTGAACGTAACGAATACGAATTTATCGGAAGTTACGAATTATCCGAAATAACGAATGACGAATCTAAACAAATGGAATGTAAGGAATAAATAATTATAAATAATAATAAATACAAATAATAATAGAAACATTTTATTATTATTATTATTTATTAATAATTAGTTCCATTCCATTTGTTTAGATGTGGCATTCGTTATTTTGGATAATTTGTAACTTTGGATAAATTTGTCTTCGTTACATTCACTAACAGACAAATTTGAAAGGAAATTCCAATACCTATAATTTAATAGTTAGTTATTATTAGTTAGTTTAGTTATTATTTAGAATTTACGAATTGCGATCATAACTAGAGTTGAGCGGGTAGCTGGATATTCGGGTCCGGCGGGTTCGGCCGAACTTCGGAAAAAAGTTCGGATTCGGGACCGAACTTTAACCCGAACCCGGACCCGGACCCGGACCCCATTGAAGTCAATGGGGACCCGGACTTCTGACGACTAAAAAGGCTCTAAAAAAGTAATGGAAAGGGCTAGAGGGCTGCAAATGGCAGCAAAATGTTGTTAAGAACATGGCAAGTGCTCTGCAAACAAATGTGGATAGGAAATAACTTAAAAGAACATAAAAAAAATTAAAAAATAAAAAAATATGCTGGAGGCCCCCTTTTCAGCAGAAGAGGTACAGGAAGTCATTAAGAACCTCAGAAACTCAACGGCACGATGCCACACATATGGTGGGAATGCCCCAGAATACGCCCTTTCTGGAATAAATTATTTAATTTAATGGATAAGCTAGTGGGAAAATAAAATACTTTGAAATAAAAATGTAGCGGGGTGCTAAATTTAAGGAAAGTGTTTGAGTGGTAAATAGGCTCAAATACCCTAATTCTGTAGGATTCATGGACCATTTTGTCCTCGGGGGACAGTATTGGTGTGCAGTTCCCTGCGGCCTACAGGTGGCGCCTTTTGTGTCCCCTCTTGGCAGTAGTACAGCGGGGCGGGGAACCTGCTGTGCATGCCGGGAGAGCATATAAAAGGGGCAGACCTTTGGCCTGGGGGCTGATGTCCAGTGGGGTCCGCGCCCAGGTGCCTTCGGCCTGGGTGCATGTGTTCCTGTTCCATCTCGGGCACCTTTAGCCCGGGGTGAGGTACTATCCTGGAGTTCTTGCTGCCCTGGGTATGGAGGCCTAGGGGCAGGAGTAAAGCCTGGAGTCCAGAGCCGCCTCGTGTAGGGGACCCTGTTCCAGGGAAGGGAGGATCATTCTGATGGACCGATGCGGGAGTCACGGTGAAGGAATGGTCTGTTGACTCCCTGGAGAGATGTCTTCCCCTTGATATGGGCTAGGTTCGTAGAAGGAGAAGCTCAAGGTCACCTTGACTGTATCAGAGGCCTTATTCAACCGGCCCGTGGCAGGGGCCTTATACACCCTGGTCTGTGGCTGAGACCAAAGTTCTCCAGGCCCGTGGCAGGGGCCTTGTACACCCGGTCTGTGGCAGAGACCAACCTCAATGTCTGTGGCAGAGACCGTGCGCCAAAAACTGTTTGAGAAACCTAAGCAGTGAAGTGAATGTGCTACGTTTGTGCCTGGACCTCCTCCACACCTTAAGCTGTCCTGTTTCTTTGCTCTAACCTTTTCTATCTGAGTACAGTTTATTTTGCCATGAGAGAATAAGAGTTGGAGTTTCAGCTGGTGTGGACATTGACTTTACTGGCAATTAAAGGACTTGCCTCTACCTACAGTAGAGGTGAGAATCATCCTCTGGAGGAGTTTTGACTCCGGCTGTGGACACGGCCCGTCAAGTACACCGCTCAACCTCTTTATATAGGAGGATACGGGCTGGTAGTGCGGTGTGCCTTTCTCCCTCCTGCGAAGAGCCAACAACATGAAGGCAGGTAAGGGGGAAAGGATCTGTGCGCTACAAAAAAATAAAATAAAAATGTTAATCTTGGCCTAGCAGGACGAGGTCCATATGGAGTAGGAGGTTGAGGTGGCGGTGGATGTGGCTGTGTAGGTGGAAGCGGCGGTGGAGGAGGACGAGGTAGCCAACACTGGTTCAAAAATACAACAATGGCTGGGTAAGGCCGGTGATGTGTCAAATTCTGTCCCCTGTCGAATAGTGTCCGCCCTGTACTGCGCTTGCTGAGTATGTAGGACAAGGGGATTTCAAAAATCTCCCAAGACTAACGGCGCCTGCGTGTTGAGTTCAGGTGAAGGCCACACCATCCGTGGTTCAAGCCGAGCCAAGCAAGGCCGCGATCGAAGCGAGCCGTGAGGGGCCCTGTTACTATGTGCTACCGTATGTCCTCTTGGATGGTGGGGCTTGAACCTGCACTCACAGCGCAGGCGCCGTTCATCTTCGGAGATTTTGTGAATCTCCTTGTCCTCTGTACTGCGCAAGCGCTGCGCCTGCGCAGTACGGGCCGGGCACAATCCGATGGCCGGACAGTTTTTGTCACAACACCGGTATACATGTCTATTCTGCACAAGGTACGGACAAGTCCTGTGGGATCCATGCCTGGTTCATTTTAATGAACGTGAGCTTGTCCACATTGGCTCTGGACAGGCGGCTGCGCTTGTCTGTGATAACGCCCCCTGCCGTGCTAAATACACGTTCAGATAATACACTGGCTGCAGGGCAGGCCAGCACCTCCAAGGCATAAACGGCAAGCTCAGGCCATGTGCCCAATTTGGAGACCCAGAAGTTAAAGGGGGCAGACCCGTCATCCAGTACGTGTAGGCCTGTGGACATACTGCTCAACCATGTTGGTGAAATGCTGCCTCCTGCTAAGACGTTCCATCTCAGCTGGTGGTGCTGGTTGTTGTGGCGTGCTGACAAAGCTTTTCCACATTTCGGCCATGCTAACCCTGCCTTCTGAGGTGCTGCCGGTGCCCCGGCTGCGTTGGCGACCTCTTCCTCCTCCTCTGCCTTCGCCTTGTGCTTCCACCGTACGCCCGCTGTCAGGTGGGAATGCCACCAGCAGCGCGTCTACCAGCGTGCGCTTGTACTCGCGCATCTTACGATCCCGCTCCAGTGAGGGAATTAAGGACGGTACGTTGTCCTTGTAACGGGGATCCAGCAGGGTGGCCACCCAGTAATCAGCACCAGTTAAAATGTGGGCAACTCGGCTGTCGTTGCGGAAACACTGCAGCATGTAATCGCTCATGTGTGCCAGGCTGCCCAGAGGCAAAGAAAAGCTGTCCTCTGTGGGAGGTGTATCGTCTGTGTCCTCTGTATCCCCCCCAGCCACGCACCAGTAATGGCCACGAGCTGGTCTGAGTGCCACCCTGCTGTGAACATGGCTCCTCCTCCTCCTCCTCCATCTCCTCCTCCACCTCGTCATCCTCCAGAACTGTGCCCTTTCTGTCGGACAATTGTGTACCTGGCGTTTGTTGGTGCAGGAACCCACCCTCGTAGCCACTTGTGAAAGACTACCCTGAAAGCCTTTGAAATGATCCCGCTTCCTCCTCCTCCTCCTCATCCTCCTGTGCCACATCCTCTTCCATCATCGCACGAAGCGTTTTTTCAAGGAGGCATAGAACTGGGATAGTAACGCTGAGAACGGCGTCATTGGCACTGGCCATGTTGGTGGAGTACTCGAAACAGCGCAACAAGGCACACAGGTCTCGCATGGAGGCCCATTAATTGGTGGTGAAGTGGTGCTGTTCCGCAGAGCGACTCACGCGTGATTGCTGCAGCTGAAACTCCACTATTGCCTGCTGCTGCTCGCACAGTCTGGCCAGCATGTGCAAGGTGGAGTTCCACCTTGTGGGCACGTCACATATGAGGCGGTGAGCTGGAAGGCCGAAGTTACGCTGCAGCGCTGACAGGCGAGCAGCAGCAGGGTGAGAACGCCGAAAGTGCGCACAGACAGCCCGCACTTTCTGCAGCAGCTCTGGCATATTGGGGTAATTTTTAAGGAACCTCTGGACCACCAAGTTCAGCACATGCGCCAGGCAAGGGATGTGCGTCAAACCGGCTAGACCCAGAGCTGCTACGAGATTTCGCCCATTATCGCACACCACCAGGCCGGGCTTGAGGCTCACTGACAGCAACCACTCATTGGTCTGTTGTTCCATGTCCCTCCACAACTCCTGCGCGGTGTGGGGATTTTCCCCCAAACAGGAAAGTTTTAAAACTGCCTGCTGTCGTTTACCCCTGGCTGTGCTGAAGTTGGTGGTGAAGGTGTTACGCTGAATGGATGAGGAGGCGGTAGAGGATGAGGAAGCGGAGAAGGAGGAGTTAGCAACAGGAGGCAAACTGAAGCGCCCTGCAATCCTCGGTGGTGGAAGGACATGCGCCAAACCGCTATCTGCCTCAGGCCCAGCAGCCACTGCATTTACCCAGTGTGCTGTTAGGGAGATATAACGTCCCTGACCGTGCTTACTGGTCCACGCATCCGTAGTTAGGTGGACCTTGCCACAGATGGCGTTGCGCAGTGCACACCTGATTTTGTCCCCCACCTGGTTGTGCAGGGAAGGGATGGCTCGCCTGGAAAAGTAGTGGCGGCTGGGCACGACGTACTGCGGGACAGCCAATGCCATCAGGCTTTTAAAACTCTGCGTCTCCACCAGACGGAATGACAGCATTTCAAAGGCCAGGAATTTTGAAATGCTGGCATTCAGGGCCAGGGATCGCGGGTGGCTAGGGGGGTACTTCCTCTTCCGCTCCAATGTTTGGGAGATAGAGAGCTGAACGCTTCCATGGGACATTGTGGAGATGGTTGGTGACCCAGGTGGTAGTGTTGCTGGCAGATCCTCTGTTTGCGGGGTGACAGGTGCCACTGTCACTACAGAGGTGGATGAAGAGGCCGAGACTGCAGCAGAAGAGGAAGCAGGAGGAGCCAGAGACCTTTCTTGGTTTCTGAGGTGTCTACTCCACTGCAGCTCGTGCTTTGCACTTAGATGCCTGGTCATGCAGGTTGTGCTCAGGTTGAGAACGTTTATGCCTCGCTTCAGGCTCTGATTGCACAGCGTGCAAACCACTCGTGTCTTGTCATCAACACACTGTGTGAAGAACTGCCACGCTAGGGAAGTCCTTGGACCTGGCTTTGGTGTGCTCGGTCCCTTGCTGCGTTGGGCAGTAGCAGATGTACTGTCTAGGGGACGAATGCTCCGTTTTTGCACCCTGCTCCCTCTTCTGCTGTGCTGGTGGCTCTGTGCGACCACCGCCTCTTCCTCCAAACTACACTGGTCACCTGCATAACGTTGATTCCATGTGGGGTCGAGGACCTCATCGTCCTCCACATCATCTTCCACCCAGTCTTCACCCCTGCCCTCCATGTCTGTCTGCACAATTGCGAAAGCAGCAGCAGTTGGCACCTGTGTTTCGTCATCATCCGAGACGTGCTGCGATGGTCCTCCCATGTACCCATCATGAAACATAAGTGGTTGGGCATCGGTGCACTCAATCTCTTCCACTTCTGGGGCAGGGCTAGGTGGATGGCCCTGGGAAACCCTGCTAACAGAGTCATCGAAAAGCAGAAGAGACTGCTGCATGATTTGGGGCTCAGACTGCTTGGCTGATTTGCAAGGGGGTGAGGTGAAAGACTGATGGACATGGGCTTCAGGTGCCAACTCTGATCTTTCAGCAGAAGAGTGGGTGGGAGACAATGTGAAGGAACCCGAGGCACTGTCAGCAACCCAATCTACTATCGCCTGTACTTGTCCTGGCCTAAACATTGGTACAGCCTCATTAGGCGCGACAAAATACCGCCGCAGGCTCGGTCGCCTACTCGCACCTGAGGAAGGTGTTTCACTTGTGCGTGTAGCTGGCACAGATCCACCACGTCCTCTCCCTGCAACAGGAGCTCCACCAGCAGCGCCACGACCGGGGCCACCACGTCCCTTTGACCTTCCCCTCATATTTTCCAAATTTAGGATCTTGCCCTAAATGGCGTTTTTTGGAAGACCACAACACACCCACAGTACGTAATGGCTGAAACGCACAGCTACAGAACTGCAGAAAATGCTATTCAAAAAAAAAAAGGTTGTTTTTTTAGTATAGCACAGTACAAGGAAAATATATAGAAATTGTTTTTTTACACACACCTCCAGATGTGTATTTCACACTGCAAAATATTTTCTGTGGCCCTAAATGGCGTTTTTTGCCAGACCACAACACACCCACAGCACGTAACCGCTGAATCGCACAGCTACAGAAAATGCTATTCAAAAAAAAAAGTTTTTTTTTTTAGTATAGCACAGTACAAGGAAAATATATAGAAATTGTTTTTTTACACACACCTCCAGATGTGTATTTCACACTGCAAAATATTTTCTGTGGCCCTAAATGGCGTTTTTTGCCAGACCACAACACACCCACAGCACGTAACCGCTGAATCGCACAGCTACAGAAAATGCTATTCAAAAAAAAAGGTTGTTTTTTTTAGTATAGCACAGTACAAGGAAAATATATAGAAATTGTTTATTTTACACACCTCCACATGTGTATTTCACACTGCAATTTATTTTCTGTGGCCCTAAATGGCGTTTTTTGCAAGAGCACAACACAACCACAGTATTTAACCACTGAATCGCACAGCTATAGAAGTGCAGAGAATGCTATTCAAAAAAAATGTTGTTTTTTTTAGTATAGCACTGTACAATATATAGAAATTGTTTATTTTACACACCTCCACATGTGTATTTCACACTGCAAAATATTTTCTGTGGCCCTAAATGGCGTTTTTTGGAAGAGCACAACACAACCACAGTATATAACCGCTGAATCGCACAGCTGCAGAGAATGCTATTCAAAAAAAAGTTTTTTGTTTTTTTTTAGTATAGCATAGTACAAGAAAAATATATAGAAATTGGTTATTTCACACAACTAGAGATATACACTGCAAAATATTTTTTTTGCCCAAAAATAGGTCTTTTTTGCGCACAACAAAGTGCCTTTTTTTTTTTTGCAACAGCACAATAAAGTGCCTTTTTTTTTTTTGGGGGCCCAAAAATGGGTCTTTTTAGCAAAAGCACAATAAAGTGCCTTTTTTTTTTTCTGACCAAAATAGGTCTTTTAGCAAGAGCACAATAGAGCCACAGTATGGAATAGGTGTATCACTCAACGTAATGCAGTGCTGGTGCACTGAGCTTGCAACACAAACAGATAAACCTATGCAGATCGCTGAGCTATTATATCTCTCAATCTGGACTCCTATCTAAATCTCTCTCCCTGAAAGCACAAACAGGATCCTGCCCCTACACTACACTACACTACACTGTCTCCCTATCTTTTCTATCAGTAGATTGCAGAATCAGGACTAACTCCTATCATATAATTCTCTCCCTCACAGCAACAGCAGCCAGGATCCTTTCCCTACACTGTCTACAAGCAGAGTGACGATCTGTGCTGTGTGCCTCTTGCTTATATAGAAGCTGGTCACATGCTGGGTCACATGTTGCACTGACCAATCACAGCCATGCCATTAGTAGGCATGGCTATGATGGCTTCTAAGGGCACACCAGCTAATCAAATGGTGATTGGCTGGCCCCTGAAGCATTTCTAACTGCGCCATTAAATTCCCGAATCCGAACCCGAACCCGGACTTTAGCGCAAAATCCGGGTCCGGGTCCGGGGTCGGGAAAACGCCAAAATTCGGTACGGACCCGAACTTTACAGTTCGGGTCCGCTCAACACTAATCATAACGAATGACCCGAAAAAAAAAATATATACGAATTAAGTGAAAACGAAAACTAACAAATTTTCGGCAGTGCACATGTATAGTACCATCAGCTTTTAACTGCTGCTGATTTCCTTCAGATGCACTTAAAGCAGTAATAAACTCTTAAAATAAAAAAAAGTTTCCTCCTGCAAGGCAAAGGCATAATGTGCTAGTATGCATCGCATACTAGCACATTATGAAAGACTTACTTTAACCACTTAAGGGCCATCCTATAGCCGTTTTCCTGGGCAACACCTCTGCGGTGGATCAAATATACGTGATTCGGCTCTTCTGGGCAGTCCGCGCTTGCAGCTTTCTTACGCTGTGATCGCACACAATGGGAGCTGATCAGTGGGGGCACCCGCTGATGAGCCAGCAGAGAGGCAGAACTGCAGTCTGCTTATGTAAACAAGGCAGATCACTGTTCTGTCAGTAGGGAAGGTATTTATGCTATGTTCCTGCAAAGCAGGGGCTATGATCCATATCTTCCCCCTAATAAAAACACCTCCTACACTGTAGAAAAACACCAGCTAAGAACACAGTTAACCCTTTTATCGCCCCTGATGTTAACCCCTTCCCAGCCAGTGTCATTAGTACAGTGACAGTGCATATTTTTTAGCACTGATCACTGTATTAGTGTCACGGGTCCCTAAAAAACTGTCAAAAGTGTCAGTGTCCGACAGTCCCGCTATAAGTCGCTGATGGCTGCCATTAATAAATTAAAAAAATAGCTGTACGTGATTTTGCTCTTCCTGGTCTGGGGCGCGCACACGCGCCCCCGGCGACCAGCTCCCACTGTGATTGGACACAGCGGGAGCCAATCAGCGAGTCCGGTGGACCCGATGTCTGCTGAGACCCGCTGATCAATCTCAAAGCAGACAGAACGGCGGTCTGCCTATGTCAGGGGTGTCCAAACTTTTTTCAAAGAGGGCCAGATTTGATGAAGTAAAAATGCGTGAGGGCCGACCATTTTGCCTGACATTCTTTGAACCATTAAAATTCGGTCTAAGTGTGTTCAGCCAAGCACTAATACGCTGCCCAACAATAATTCTCTTGTCTTTGTGGCTGTGTGTGGTGAAGAGATGAGCTTGGGTGTGTTATCTGTGTGTGTGTGTATATGTGTGTAATAAATAAATATATATATATATATATATATATATATATATAAATCTCTTTTGTGGCCCCAACTAATCCCCGAGCGCTGCTCAGGACTAAAGATGAGCTCCGGTGTGTTATTTGGATATGCCGTATTTATCGGCGTATAACACGCACCCTCACTTTAAGAGGGAAGTTTCAGGAAAAAAATTAAATTTTAAATAAAGAATTGTGAAGCAAAATAAGGGTCAGTGCCCATGAATGCAGCCTCACCATTGTCATGAATGCAGCCTGATCAATGCCCATCTGCAGCCTCGGAGGGAACAGCGAGAGGGCGGGACGAGCACCAACAGATTACATACAGGAGAATCTCCTGTTTACACGGTGACCTCTTTAATACAAAGTCCCACCTCCTATGATAGACAGAAAAGTCGTCCAATGGCAGCCCAGGAGACAGGACTTCCTATTACAAATGGCGCAGAGTAAACAGGAGATTCTCCTGTATGTAATCTGATGGCACTCGCCCCGCTCCCTCCCTGTCCCCTCTGAGGCAGCGCTGATAAATACAGTATATATCTGTTGTGGCCCTAGGGCCACAACAGATATATATATCCAAATTACCAGGGGGGCCACATTAAACTGGAAAGCGGGCCGCAATTGGCCCACGGGCCGGACTTTGAACATGCCTGGCATGTAAACATGGCAAATCACCGTTCTGTGACAGGAGAAGATGGAGATCTTGTGTTTCTGCTTAGCAGGAATACGGATCTCTGTCTTCTTGCAGTAAATGCATCCCCCAAAGTTAGAAAGCACTCCCTAGGGACACATTTAACCCTTTGATTGCCCCTGATGGTAACCCCTTCCCTGCCAGTGTCATTAGTACAGTGACAGTACATATTATTTAGCACTGATCACTGTACAGGTCCTTCTCAAAAAATTAGCATATTGTGATAAAGTTCATTATTTTCTGCAGTGTACTGATAAACATTAGACTTTCATATATTTTAGATTCATTACACACAACTGAAGTAGTTCAAGCCTTTTCTTGTTTTAATATTGATGATTTTGGCATACAGCTCATGAAAACCCAAAAATCATATCTCAAAAAATTAGCATATCATGAAAAGGTTCTCTAAACGAGCTATTAACCTAATCATCTGAATCAACTAATTAACTCTAAACACCTGCAAAATATTCCTGAGGCTTTTAAAAACTCCCAGCCTGGTTCATTACTCAAAACCGCAATCATGGGTAAGACTGCCGACCTGACTGCTGTCCAGAAGGCCATCATTGACACCCTCAAGCAAGAGGGTAAGACACAGAAAGAAATTTCTGAACGAATAGGCTGTTCCCAGAGTGCTGTATCAAGGCACCTCAGTGGGAAGTCTGTGGGAAGGAAAAAGTGTGGCAGAAAACGCTGCACAACGAGAAGAGGTGACTGGACCCTGAAGAAGATTGTGGAGAAGGACCGATTCCAGACCTTGGAGGACCTGCGGAAGCAGTGGACTGAGTCTGGAGTAGAAACATCCAGAGCCACCGTGAACAGGCGTGTGCAGGAAATGGGCTACAGGTGCCGCATTCCCCAGGTCAAGCCACTTTTGAACCAGAAACAGCGGCAGAAGCGCCTGACCTGGGCTACAGAGAAGCAGCACTGGACTGTTGCTCAGTGGTCCAAAGTACATTCGGAAATCAAGGTGCCAGAGTCTGGAGGAAGACTGGGGAGAGGGAAATGCCAAAATGCCTGAAGTCCAGTGTCAAGTACCCACAGTCAGTGATGGTCTGGGGTGCCATGTCAGCTGCTGGTGTTGGTCCACTGTGTTTTATCAAGGGCAGGGTCAATGCAGCTAGCTATCAGGAGATTTTGGAGCACTTCATGCTTCCATCTGCTGAAAAGCTTTATGGAGATGAAGATTTCATTGTTCAGCACGACCTGGCACCTGCTCACAGTGCCAAAACCACTGGTAAATGGTTTACTGACCATGGTATTACTGTGCTCAATTGGCCTGCCAACTCTCCTGACCTGAACCCCATAGAGAATCTGTGGGATATTGGGAAGAGAAAGTTGAGAGACGCAAGACCCAACACTCTGGATGAGCTTAAGGCCGCTATCGAAGCATCCTGGGCCTCCATAACACCTCAGCAGTGCCACAGGCTGGTTGCCTCCATGCCACGCCGCATTGAAGCAGTCATTTCTGCAAAAGGATTCCCGACCAAGTATTGAGTGCATAACTGAACATAATTATTTGAAGGTTGACTTTTTTTGTATTAAAAACACTTTTCTTTTATTGGTCGGATGAAATATGCTAATTTTTTGAGATAGGATTTTTGGGTTTTCATGAGCTGTATGCCAAAATCATCAATATTAAAACAAGAAAAGGCTTGAACTACTTCAGTTGTGTGTAATGAATCTAAAATATATGAAAGTCTAATGTTTATCAGTACATTACAGAAAATAATGAACTTTATCACAATATGCTAATTTTTTGAGAAGGACCTGTATTTGTGTCACTGGTCCCCAAAAAAGTTTCAAAAGTGTCACTTAGTGTCCGATTTGTCCACCGCAAAGCCTCAGTCCCGTTATGATTGCCACCATTACTAGTAAAAAAAAGAAATAGATAAAAATTCCATAAAAATATCCCTTAGTTTGTAGATGCTATAACTTTTGTGCAAACCAATCAATATACGCTTATTGGGATGTTTTTTTTACCAAAAATATGTAGCAGAATACATATTGTCCTAAATTGATGAAGAAATTATATTTTTTAATTTTTTTATTGGATATGTTTTATAGCAGAATGTGAACAATATATATATATATTTTTACAAAATTTAGTTTGCTTTTTTGTTTATAGCGCAAAAAAAAAAAAACGCAGATGTGATCAAATACCACCAAAAAAAAGCTCCATTTGGCTGTGTGAATGAGGTCTAAGAAAGTATAAAAGCAAAAAAAAAAAAAAAAACACAGTTTTTGGTATGTTTTATTGCCATTAAAAGGGCATTTTCTTTCCTCTTGCCCTCCGTTTTCATTGTAAACATAAATTTGATTTAAAAGTCAAATGTCAGCCCACATGACAGAGACAGGTTGAAAAATGTAATCTATTCAAATAAGAAATTCAAAAGGGCTTTTTGTTCCCAATCAAACGTGTGTTTCTATTTCAGAAAAATCGACCTATAATCTAAATAACATTTTCTATAAATAATCAGGGGCACAAATTTCACTAGTTGGCATTGAAACTTATATTTAAAATTAAATAAAAAGACAGTGAAAAACGAACAGCAGCTAGGTAACATTATTTCTAACAGGTGCATAAAAAGCAGGAATTTGTCAGCAGCCCAATGTTCTCCGGCTCTCTAAAGCCACCTAAAAATATTAATGGTGGTCTTCCATGCATGCATGGCATGGCTGCCAAACAATCTTACTAACAAAAGCTTGTTCAACAAATATGTAATTTTAAATTGGGCAAATTTCCATGACTGCGAGTCAGGAGGGGGCAGCACTGCAGGGGCTGGCTGTCTCGGAGAAAGCAACGCTCATCAGGAAGCAAAATATATTCTATATTGTCAAACGTATTGGGACACCTGCCTTTACATGGACATGAACTTTAACCACTTGCCGACTGGCTCACGCCGATATACGTTGGCAAAGTGTCATATTCCCGCAAAACAACATATGGGTACGTTGTCCCCTTTAAAAGCCGCCGGAGGTACCCGATCGCGGGCATGAGAGCCAGAACGGGTATCTGTGTATGTAAACACCAGAGGTGGGGGACTTGAGTCACATGACTTGACTTAAGTCAGACTTGAGTCACTTGTTTGAGGACTTGCGACTTGCTTGACAGAATTCAATAAATGACTCGACTTGGCTTTGACTTGTCACTAATGACTTGCGACTTGACTTTGACTTGGGCTATATGACTTGCAATGACTTGGCATCACTAACACTAACCGCAAGCCGCCGTCTGCCTACCTGATCAGCGTGTCATGCAGACAGACGGCGGCCATTGCAGTGTTCAAAAGCCGCGCCTCCTCGTCTGTGATAGGCGGAACACTCAATTTCACAGCAGGCAGTGTTCAGCCTATCACGGACATCCTCTTATCCTTGTCTGTGTTATGAGGATGAGCGGATGTCCGTGATAGGCGGAACACTGAATGCTGGGAAATTGAGTGTTCCGCCTATCACAGACGAGGACTTGAAGGTTAAGACTAGAGACTTGCTTGTGACTTGCACATGTGTGACTTACTCCCATGTCTGGTAAACACACAAATCCCTGTTCTGTCAGGGGAGAGGAGACAGATCGTTTGTTCCTAGTAAGTAGGAACAGCGATATGTCTCCTCCCCCAGTCAGTCCCATCCCCCCACAGTAAGAAACACCTCCCAGGGAAACACAGTTAACCCATTGATCGCCCCCTAGTGTTAACCCCTTCCCTTCCAGTGACATTTACAGAGTAATCAGTGCATTTTTATAGCACTGATCCCTGTATAAATGTCAATGGTCCCAAAATAGTGTCAAAAGTGTCCAATCTGTTCTCCGTAATGTTGCAGTACCACTAAAAATCGCTGATCGCCATTACTAGTAAAAAATAAATAAAAAATAATGGCATAAATCTTTCCCATAGTTTGTAGACGCTAAACCTTTTGCTCAAACCAATCAGTATACGCTTATTGTGATTTTCCATTTTTACCAAAAATATGTAGAAGAATACATATTGGCCTAAACTGATGAAGAAATTTGTTTTTTAAAACCATTTTTGGGGATATTTATTGTAGCAAAAAGTAAAAAATATTGTTTTATTTTTCAAAATAGTCGCTCTTTTTTTGTTTATAGCGCAAAAAAATAAAAACCACAGATGTAATCAAATA
The DNA here is from genome assembly GCA_029206835.1 of Rana muscosa. Taxonomy (NCBI): domain Eukaryota; kingdom Metazoa; phylum Chordata; class Amphibia; order Anura; family Ranidae; genus Rana; species Rana muscosa. Next base: position 77,087,699 of record CM055116.1, on the reverse strand, counting down.
CCACCAAAAGAAAGCTCTATTTGTGGGAAAAAAATTACTTAAACTTTGTTTGGGTACAGCGTCGCATGACTGCACAATTATCAGTTCACGCGACGCAGTGCCGTATCGCAAAAAATGGCCTGGTCATTAAGGGGGCAAATCCTTCCAGGGCTGAAGTGGTTATGGGCATCCCTACCTCCGTAGGAGCCTCTGATGAATATGGGTATCTCCCACCCTGCACAGCCAGGCACACACATTTTCCATTCACTCTGGAGACAGGAATCAGTCCTTGCAGCTTTGTTTTTTTTATTTTTTATTATGAGGAAATGAACTTGGATGGGGAAAGAGTTATTATGAGATGCCCACTTGATTAACAAGGAAATCTTCAGGGACACAAACTATTGAACATACAGTATATACACGCTTCTCCTCTTCCACCTCCAGCACAATCTTGCTTGTAGAACTACAACTCCCAGGACCAGCTAGCACTGACAAATTGATCCAACACAGACTCCAGAGCAAATGCTCTTTGCAGGCAGGGACTGCGGGCCTCTAGTAGCAGAAAAAGAGAGGTTTTTAGTGCTTACCTTTTCTTGTGGCTACTGATCCCAGTACCACCTTTTTAGGCACTGCCAGCCCGCCTGGCTGCAGCTGCCCCTTTCATTAGCCCTCCTTGCTACTTTTTCACAGTCCTCCCAGACTGACTCTGCATCCATCCCAGACTGCCTGCACCCAGTCCCTTCAGGTATACCTCTCAGTCTTCTGGTTGTAACACTCACCAGCCCTCCTGGCTGTCCTCCCTGGAGATTTGCCTGGCAAAGTTCTCCTGTTGTCCTCTCCTTGCTCCCGTGCCTTCTGGTTTAGTGTCCCTCCTTGTGACATTAGAAGGGGTCTCTTCTGCACCTGAACCCAGGCCTGAGTTCACCCCCCCCCCAGACTAGGGGGCTACTTTCAAAGGCCTCCGACAGCCTAACACTCCATCTTCATCTTCCACCCGAACTCCAGCGCCCCTATTGGGCTGACCCTGAGTATTTTAGGGGGCCTGACCCCCTGCCAACCCTTCTTTTGGTGATTGGTCAGGGCCCTCAGAACACTCCAGCTAGCTCCTCATAGACTCCTCTTAACTGCTTCTGGAACCTTCTCCAAATTTCCAGCAAGAAGGGTGGAGTCACCAGAGAACCTGCAGCTGAGTCATCCAGCCTACCTGAGTCACTCACCCTACCCAGAAGAAACACACAGGCTTGGCTGTTAGCCAAGCCTGAAAATGTACCTACACTAACACAAAAACATCCTACTCTAGCACTCTAGAAATGCTAGGGAGTACTACACACGTCATCAGTTGTGAACAGGATAAAATCCTGACCTGATCCTGCTGTAAACCTGACCTGATCCTGATCAAAAACTGACCTGAAATGCTGAACAACTACTTTGTCAATTAGCTGTGAAAACGGAGCTTCAGTTCACACCGCACATGCGTGAATCCAGCCTTAGGGGTTGATTTACTAAAGGCAAATAGAATGTGCACTTTGCAAAGTGTAGTTGCACTCTGCAAGTGCAGTTGCTCCAGAGCTTAGTAAATGAGGTAAAGATTTAGGCTGGGTTCACACTATTGCGAATTGAATGCCAGTTTGCGTATATAACCACAACAATCCACGTGCAGTTAGACTTGGCCACAAATATTTGCACGTTTATGCCAATGTGCATTAGCCTGACGGCTGGAAAGATGTTCCCAGCTCCAGGACAAATAGAGAGGGCAAATCTACCTAGTGGGACAGACAGTACAATATACCCTAGCACTGATTCTAACCCTTCTATTCTATCCAAAATGAAAAAAATAGCAAAAAAAAAAAACATTTGGTTGGAGTAACATTTAAAAAGTGAGTGAATATTCTGACTGGCATTTTCTTGATTCATTTCGCTTGTTCCCTGCAGTTCCTTTGTAAACAACACAAGTGATGCCTGGTAAAATGCAATATGAGTGTCTCTCCCCTCCACTTCAGTGTTGTGATGTTTTTCCAGCGATGACTGTAACTATACTATATTTCAATAGAGAAGAATCTGAGGCTCATATCACTTGATTTTCCAATTATCCCGCAGTGCTTATATACCCAGCCGGGGAGCACGACTCATAAAACACAGACAGGACGGCCATTTATCACTTTGCATTAGATGGTAAAAGACTTTGCTGGAGTTGAGAGGAGTAGATTGATGCTTTTATGCAGCAAAACCCAAAATGAATTCATGTGAAAAGAAAGAACTTTATAACTGAAAAGCTTTAAATAAACCAAAAATTGATTGTGAATGGAGAGGAGTGAATTGTTCCTTTGTGGTGCTCACGGTGGGTCTTTGGCTGCCTCCTCCGCCATTCCCAGCTCTAATCCATGCTGGCGTAAATTCTTTTATATCTAAGCAAAAAAGTTATTTCTGGTCTTTGTATTGTTCTTGTGTTTAGTTGATTTTATTTTGATGTCATTTTGGCTCCGACCTGTCCTAACTCCTTTATTAAAACAAATTATCAGCCTGTGACTTATCCTGACAATGGTCTAAATGTTTCTGATGGTATACTCCCAGCCTTGGCCTTGTCTGCAAATCAGCTCTGCCTGAATGCCTCCTTGCTCAACAGAGGGTGCTTCTCTCTATAGGCCTTGTTTTTGTTTTCTGTAGCCAGGTACTGACTGCTCTCATGAACTACTCAGGCTCTTTTCACACGGCGATTCGATCAGGTCCGCCTGTCCGTTTTTCAGGGGGACCTGATTGGACCCTCCAGTCTCTTCTATGGAGTGACACCCTTCACCATCGGATACGATCCTCTCCCCCGAAAATAGACAGATGGTAGTCCTATTCCCCATCCATTTGGCAGACCGGATGGCTTCAGATGGAAACAGACAGGTTATCAATTTGCATCCAATTGCTCCATAGAGGAGAGCGGGACTGTGTCCGTGTCTGCTCTTCATAGCGGAGCAGACAAAGACCTGTCATCCACCTACTCAGCGGGGATCAGCGAAGAGATCCCCTACTAAGCAGGCGGATTCTGCTTCATGGAGGCACAAGTGTAAAAGGGGCCTAAAGCTATGGGTTTCATTCCACTTACCTGCTCTTTGTTCTCAACCCCCCACACCCTCTTGGTTGACCACATTTCCAAACTACCATTCAGGGACACCCTCCCTTCCCAAAAATCAACTTGTGCTGTAACGAATCACAGCACAGTGATTGGAAACAAGAGGCGGGATTTATGATTTCTCCATTCACAAGCAGGGGGCAGGGATTGTGCTCCTCCAGGCATTCCCGGCCAGGACAAGTACTGTCAGTGAGTAAAGCGGTGATGTGGCGGCCTTTTTTGGGGGGTGGCTGTGTCAGTTTCATTCCGGGACACTGCATTGTCCTGGAATGAAGGTGCCCGGGACAGACCTGCAAAATGCGGGGCTGTCCCGGGCAATCCGGGACACGTGGTCACCCTAACACCCTCTCCTTATGCTACTGTCAGAGACAGTATCAGGAACAGCATTCTGGGATCTGTAGTTCTGTGAGAAGGACTGCTGCATAATGGAAAGCAGGAGGAAGACAACATCTCCCACAAACCCATAAGATGGCGAGGAGGGGTGGAGGGATTCATATGAGTCTGTCCGGGAAAGTTCGGGGCAGTTGGTTCCTGGACAAGGAGGAGTGTGCATCTCCATGGCAGCACAACTATATAGAAGATCCTAGGCCAGAGTAGAGCAGGTGTCCTATGCCACCGGCACCATAAGACTGTGCCTGCCAAGCTAGCTGCCCGGTCACAGGGCTGCAGGGAGTAAGAAAGAGACAAAGAGGCCTTTCTTTGCTGACCAGAGCGATGCTCGCTGGAGATTCAGGAAGAGATCAAGTAGGGGGCACCTTCGCCACTAAGACTGTGTTGCAGGACTGGTGAGAGGGTTGTCACCCCGCTATCTACACTGTTCGGCAGAAACTGAGTCATTCTGGAGGAGGCCAGCTGCCAAACCCCATAAAGAAATAGTAATATCTCTGTGCTCATGAGATCAGACATATCAGAAAAGATTTATTTTGATATAACTAGATGGTGATAATAATAATAATAGTGGTATGTGTGCAAATTGATAGCATATATGAAAAAGTACTTGGTAACAGTATGGAAGAGATTCCAGGATGGATGCAGCTTAAGACCACTTTCACACTGAGGTGCTTTTCAGGCGCTTTCACGCAAAAAAAAGCACCTGAAAACGTATTTCCATTAAAATCAATGAATGCTTTCACACTGGGGCAGTGCGCTGAAAAAACGCCCCTCTCCATTGAAATGAATTGAAAGCACGTCAAAAGCGCCTGAAAAGCGCTTCAAAGGCGCTCAGTGTTTTACTGGCAGTTTTTCAAGCGCCTCAGTGTGAAAGTGGCCTTAGAGTCAGGTGCACCTGAAAGGTCAGCAGCCTTATCAACCAGGAGGGCAGGAGAGCAGGATATCCCACAGGGATGCATGAGCAGAGGGATGGGTGGATAGATGAGTCAGAGCTTAAATTGCAGTGCAGCAACATTCATCAGAACTGGGATGATCCTTGTGGGTATGTATATGTAGCACCCTCCTCACTCCCCTCTTTCTCTCGTCTCTCTCTTGTCTAGGGGTATCTTAGAGGGGGAGGGAGCGGGGACACCACGCCTGTCTTCCACCACAGGTCTCAGTGCGGTATAAGCAACGTTCTTGTATTAACTTCGGGTCAGTGCTTTGCACCTGGGTCCTCCCTCCAAGAGTCACCTTGAACAATGTCTGTCAGGAAATGAGCCCCACACCATTAAAGTTCAACGCTCCTTTATTCTTCTCGAATGAACACAATCAGTTGAACTCCCTTGGTAGAAACAGAACAGAAAAGGAGGTGTGGATGCCAATAGGCCCAGACACAATGTGTTCTCCACTTTCCTTCCTGAAAGTGGGTTACGGTCTCCGCACGAGGGGGGAATTTCCTTCCAGGCGGTCTCCAACGAGAGGCTCACCTGTCACCGGCAATATGCTGCACCGGGTCTTCAAGTGAGGAGCTCCCCCCGGTCCATTACGCCTTCCGGATTCGGGTACCCACTCCCGGGGTTCCCTAGGATCTCCTTCCCTTGCGGAACTTAGTGTTGGGCACTGAGCTGCGGACCTCCATCCGAGTACCTCACCCCAGGCTAAAGGTGCCTGGGATGGAACATGACCTCCGATTGTCCTCTAGGCATTGGCCACCCAGAGGACCGACCCGAACCACCGTCCACAAGCTGAAGGTGCCTGGGACTTTGACCCCGTGACAAAGATGGCCGGCCCCTTTATACCCTCTCCCAGCAAGCATGGCGGGTTCCCCGCCCCATTATACCGCTGCCGAGGTAGGACAAAAAGGAAGCACAACACACAGCAATGATTCAACCCCAGCCCAGGGCGATAGCGCCACCCACTGGGCTGCAGGGAATTTCACATCACCAATGTCTCTGTCAAGTTCAAATTTACACCCGGGAAAGTATATACCCGTTACATATATATTTCAAATAAAAACATATATAGATACATGGGGGTTGATTTACTAAAGGCAAATCCACTCTGCACTACAAGTGCATTGCAAACTCCTCCGATCATACAGGCTCCGAATCAGTCCAGGATAGACACAAGGGTAGGAGAAAAGAAAAAACTCCAGATGGTGCAGGTCAATAAAACAAATGGGGGGGTTTATTGAATAAAATTTGTCTTACAGACATTAGACAAATAAAAGGGTGATCACGAAATAAAAGGATAAAAGCAATGTGGGGTGCAGCATCGGCAACCCTACGCGTTTCGACTGCAGCAGACCTCCAAAACAGGAATGGTTTTTCAGGTGGAGGTGTCTGACATTTTTTTCCCTACTCATCTTTTCTGACTGTTTTTCACTAGTTTTGCATTTGGATAGGGTCAGTGTCACTACTGGTAGCACGAGGCGATACTTGGACCCTATAAAGGTTACACAGGCAGTCCAACTCCTCCAGGATGGCACATCAATACGTGTCATTGCCAGAAGTTTTGCCGTGTCTCCCAGCACAGTCTCAAGAGCATGGAGGAGATTCCAGGAGACAGGCAGTTACTCTAGGAGAGCTGGACAGAGCCGTAGAAGGTCCTTAACTCATCAGCAGGACCGGTATCTGCTCTTTTGTGCAAGGAGGAACAGGATGAGCACTGCCAGAGCCCTACAAAATGACCTCCAGCAGGCCACTGGTGTGAATGTCTCTGACCAAACAATCAGAAACAGACCTCATGGGGGTGGCCTGAGGGCCCGACATCCTCTAATGTGCTCTGTGCTCACTGCCGGACACTGTGGAGCTCGATTGGCATTTTCCATTGAACACCAGAATTGGCAGGTCCGCCACTGGTGCCCCATGCTTTTCACAGATGAGAGCAGGTTCACCCTGAGCATATGTGACAGATGTGAAAGTGTCTGGAGAAGCCGCGGAGAATTTTATGCTGCCTGTAACATCGTTCAGCATGACCAGTTTGGTGGTGGGTCCGTGATGGTCTGGGGAGGCATATCCATGGAGGGACGCATAGACCTCTACAGGCTACACAATGGATGGCACCCTGACTGCCATTAGGTATCGGGATGAAATCCTTGGACCCATTGTCAGACCCTACACTGGTGCAGTGGGTCCTGGGTTCCTCCTGGTGCACAACAATGCCCGGCCTCATGTGGCGAGAGCATGCAGCCAGTTCCTGGAGGATGAAGAAATTGATACCATTGAATGGCCCCCACGCTCACCTGACCTAAATCCAAAAGAACACCTCTGGGACATTATGTTTCGGTCCATCCGGTGCCGCCAAGTTGCACCTCAGTCTGTTCAGGAGCTCAGTGATGCTCTGGTCCAGATCTGGGAGCAAATACCCCAGGACACCATCCGTCGTCTCATTAGGAGCATGGCCTGATGTCAGGCATGCATACAAGCACTTGGGGGCCACACAAACTACTGTGGGCCATTTTGAGTTGTTGCAATGAAATTTCAGCAAAATGGACTAGCTTGCTGCATAATTTTTTCACTTTGATTTTCGGGGTGTCTTTGAATTCGGCCCTCTGTAGGTGAATAATTTTCATTTCCATTCCTAACACATTACCCAGTCCATATCAGTATAGATATCCAGCATGAGATCTGATGTGTTTTCAAAGCGTTCCTTTAATTTTTTTGAGCAGTGTATATATATGGGACTGCCATGCATCTACCCCACCCCCGCAAATTCATTGGTAATTTAAACCTGCCAAAGCCACTCTCGTTTTGCACCTGCCATATTGGTCATCATCAATATAAAAGAAAATGTTGCATCTCAATTAGGCATACTTGATAAAGAAGGCAGGACCTGGAAACGCATTGTGCATGCCCCTTTACTTTCCCATGCCTACTGTCTTGGTCCAAGGAGCCCGTAGATGCCGCTGTCTTCACATCACTGCACTCAGCTCTCCACTGTTCCAAGCTCAAGCAGAACTGTGTTTACTTGAATGTAAGTGTTTACTAGGGATGAGCCGAACACATCCCCGTTTGGTTCGCACCAGTACCTTTGAACGGACCGAAAGTTCGCGCAAACGTTAGAACCCTATTGAATACAATGGACGCGAACGTTCGAAATCTAAAGTGCTAATTATAACGACTTATATGAATGTTATTGTCCTAAAAAGGGTTTGGGGACCCGGGTTCTGCCCCAGGGAACATGTATCAATGCAAAACGAAGTTTTAAAAACGGACGTTTTTCGGGAGCAGTCATTTTAACGATGCATAAAGTGAAAAAAAAAAAGTGAAATATTCCTTTAAATATCGTAACTGGGAGGTGTCTAAAGTATGCCTGTGAAGTGGCATGTGTTTCCCGTGTTTAGAACTGTCCCTGCACAAAATGACATTTCTAAAGGAAAAAAAGCCATTTAAAACTGCTTGCGGGCTTTAATGTCATGTCTGGTCCCGGTAATATGGATGAAAATCTTTGAGATAAATAGCATAGGAAAGGAAAAACGTACCGCTCAAAAGCTTGAGAATTCACTTAATAGCTGCTTCCGCCCAGTCACTCACACAGGTGCTGGCTCTGCACTGATGCATGGGAGAAAAAGAAACCCTGGACTGCCACACTCTGTATAGACAATTATTTATTCCAAAATTTCAAGTAAAAAATCCAAATTCAAAATAAATCCATAAATCCAAAACAACAAATGCAGATAGTATGCATGCAGGGAAGGGTGGCTAACGCGTTTCACGTCACGAATTGACGCTTACTCATAGCTAGCATAGCTACCCCATCACCCAACCCCCCCCCCACCCCAGCCCATTACCAGCCCCTTTGGGTCTTGTATGGATATTAAGGGGAACCCCGCACACAAAATAAAAAAGACCCTATATACTCTGAACAGCAGTATACAGGCGGTGCAAACAAGACAGGGACTGTAGGTTTGTTCTTAAGTATAATCTGTTTTTAAATTTTGAACAGGTACATTGTTTAAAGGTAGCTCCAGCCAAAAAATATATTTTTAAGCTCTTTGGAAAACATAGGGAAGGGTTATCACCCCTGTAACATTTGTTTTGCTGTCTGTGCCCCTGTTCAGAACATTTCACCTCACTTTCCGTCCCAATGACAACTGTTTTTGAAAAGTGGCGTTTTTATTGAAACAAGGATTGGTGATAAAGCATCAGTAGAGAGGAGACACCTTTTTCCAATATTAACTCTTACAGGAGAGAATTTCCCTTCCTAGGGGTAGATTTCCTCTCACTTCCTGTTGTCTCCTTCCGTTTGCAAGTAGGAGTCGTTTGTAAGTTGGATGTTTGAAAGTAGGGGCCTGCTGTATATACTCTGCTGAAATTTGCCCCTTACATGTTGGTGTTGCCACAACACTGTGAGCCCTCCCAGTTACTCTTGGTGGGCGCTGGAACACCCTGCTGTGAACTATTATATCAGGAATTGTATTTACATGGCATTGTTGAACAGTGGTAGGAAAAATTGGGCCTTTGGTGGTGGTGCTGGTGCCACAACACAGTAAGCCCTCACAGTTACTCTTGGTGGGCGCATGAATGGGCCCTGCTGTGAATTATTAGATCAAGAATTGTAATTGCATGCCCCTGTTAAACAGGGGCTGAAAAATTGGGCCTTTGGTGGTGGTGGTGGTGGTGGTGGTGGTGGTGTTGCCACAACACTGTAAGCCCTCACAGTTACTCTTGGTGGGTGCAGGAATGGGCCCTGCTGTGAATTAATAGATCAAGAATTGTAATTACATGCCCCTGTAGAACAGGGGCTGACAAATTGGGCCTTAGCCACTGGTGCCACAACACTGCAACCCCTCACAGATACTGTACTTGGACCACAGCAATGAGCCCTGTTGCAAAGTATTGCGTCAAAAATTGTAATTACATGCCCCTGTTAAACAGCGGCAGAAAAATTGGGCCTTAGGCACTGGTGCCACAAAACTGAAACCCCTCACAGATACTGTACTTGGAGCACAGTAATGAGCCCTGTTGCAAAGTATTGCATCAAAAATTGTATTTACACGCCCCTGTTAAACAGGGGCTGAAAAATTGGGCCTTAGGCACTGGTGCTGGTGCAACGACACTGCAACCTCTCCCAGATACTCTAGTTGGAGTGCAGGAATGAGCCCTGCTGCAAAGCATTGCATCAAAAATTTTAATTACATGCCCCTGTTAAACAGGGGCTGAAAAATTGGGCCTTAGCCACTGGTGGCAGCACCCAGAAACAAAAATGTTCTTCCAAGCTATCATCATGAATCGGATCATTGAGGAGGAGGAGGATAGTCAGTCAACATAACAGGACAGTCACTCAGCATCAGCATCAGTCTTGAAGGGATGTGACATTTGAAAATAAATTATTCTGTTATATCAGCTTCAGGTGCTTGGTAGCTGGTGTGGTGATCCAAGACTGGTTCATCTTTATGAAGTTCAGTCGATCAACCGAGTCGGTGGACAGGCGCACCCTGTGATCCGTGACAAAGCCTCCAGCAGCACTGAATGTGCGTTCCGAAAGAACGCTGGATGCAGGACAGGCCAGTAGCTCAATTGCATACTGTGCAAGCTCTGGCCAGTGATACATCCTCAACACCCAGTAAGCCAGAGGATTTTTGGTGGGAAAGGTGTCCAAGTCTGACCTTGCCCCTAGGTATTCCTGCACCATGTATATCAGATGCTGGCGATGGTTGCTGGAACCGATCATACCTTGGGGCTGCGGACTAAAAAATTGTCTGAACGCATCGGTCAGACGGCCACCTTCTCCACCGCTCCTTCTGCTACTGACCGAAGCCTCAGCAACTCGTTGTCCAGGACCAGGAGTTTGTAACCTCCCAGTCTCTGGGAACGCGTTGCACAGACCTTTCTGCAAGGCCTCCCGGAGATGTCTCATCCTCTGCTCCCTCTGCGACGGCAAGATAAGGTCCGCAACCTTACCCTTGTACCGTGGATCAAGGAGAGTGGCCAGCCAGTAATGGTCCCTCTCCTTGATCCGAAGAATATGAGGATCCTTCGCAGACTTTGCAGGATCAGGGAGGCCATGCAGCGTAGGTTAGCTGAGGCATTCGGTCCGGAGTCCTCTGGGTCATTAAGGACGACATGATCCGCAGCCACCTCCTCCCAGCCACGTACAAGTCCACAGGTTTGTTGGGACTGTAAATCATCCCTAAAAGACTGCTGCTTTTGATGCTGAGTGCCATGCTCCACCTCCATGCTGACACAATCCTCCTCCTCCTCCTCTTCCTGTGTGATGGGTGGGACAGAAGGAACACTGTCTGGGTAAAGGGGGCCTTGAGAGGCAAGGAAGTCCTCCTCTTCCTGCCTCTGTTCTGCCTCAAGTGCCCTGTCCATTATTCCACGCAGCGTATGCTCCAACAGGTGGACAAGAGGTACAGTGTCACTGATGCATGCACTGTCACTGCTCACTATCCTCGTGGCCTCCTCAAATGGTGCCAGGACAGTGCATGCATCCCTGATCATGCCCCACTGGCGTGGTGAAAAAAATCCAAGCTCCCCTGACCCTTTCCTGGTGCCGTAGTCGCACAGGTACTCATTGATGGCCCTCTGCTGCGTGTGCAGCCACTGCAGCATGGCCAACGTTGAGTTCCACCTGGTGGGCATGTCACATATAAGGCGGTTCTTGGGCAGGTTCAACTCCTTTTGCAGCTCAGCCAGCCGAGCACTGGCATTATTTGATCTGCGGAAATGCACACAGACTTTCCTGGCCTGCCTCAGGACATCCTGTAACCCCGGGTACCTGCCCAAGAACCGCTGCACCACCAGGTTAAGGACGTGAGCCACACAGGGCACATGGGTCAGTTGTCCCTGTCGGAGGGCGGAGAGGAGGTTGGTGCCATTGTCGCAAACCACCATTCCTGGCTTAAGCTGGCGTGGCGTTAACCACCTCTCGGCCTGCCCCTGCAGAGCTGACAGAACCTCTGCCCCAGTGTGGCTCCTGTCCCCCAAACACACCAGCGCAAGCACGGCATGGCATCTTTTTGCCTGCGTACTTGCGTAGCCCCTTGAACGCCTACGGAGCACCGCTGGTTCCAAGGACAAAGCACAGGAAGAGGCCATGGAGGAAGAAGAAGAGGAGGGGTGGAGGAGAGAGGTGTGTCACAACCAGTAGTAGCATTTTGGAGGCGTGGCGGTGGAACAACCTCCAACACTACTGCACCTTGTTCTGCATCCTTCCCAGCTGCCAAAAGAGTGACCCAATGGGCCGTGAAAGAAAGGTAACGTCCCTGTCCATGCCTGCTGGACCATGAGTCAGCGGTAATATGCACCTTACCGCTGACTGCCCTGTCCAGCGAGGCATGGACATTGCCTTCCACATGCCGGTAGAGAGCCGGAATTGCCTTCCGTGAGAAATAGTGGCGTTTGGGAACCTGCCACTGAGGAACCGCACATTGCACAAACTCACGGAAGGGGGCCAAGTCTACCAACTGAAAAGGCAGCAGTTGAAGTGCTAGCAATTTAGCCAAGCTAGCATTCAACCGCTGGGCATGTGGATGGCTGGGAGTGAACTTCTTTAGACGGTCCAGCAGCTGGGGCAGGGAAATTTGCCTGCTAGAATCGGACGTTGGTGTACTGCTAGCAGAGTACCCGCAAGTGCTTGGCTGTGACACACCTAATTCTACACCTTCATTCCTCTCAGTGCAGGTTTCAGAGAGGACTGAAGGTATAGTGGGGTTGGAGATCCCAGCTGATGCGGAGCAAGCAGAGGTCCGCTTTGTTCTTTGGTGTGGGTCTTTAAGGTAGGCTTGCCAACGAGCTGCATGGCAGGTCAACATATGTCTGGTCAAGCATGTGGTGCCCAAGTGGCTGATGTTTTGGCCACGCGATATACGCTTGAGACATATGTTGCAAACAACAGCGGTGCGATCTGATGCACTCGACTCAAAAAAGGCCCACACCAAAGAACTTTTGGAATAACGGGCAGAGGCAGCGCCCTGCACAGGCGGAGCTCTGCGGTGTGATTCAGTCGGTGTGCTGCCCTTACGCTGGCCCCCGGAGGGCATCCTGCCTCGTTGGAGATGTGCCTCCTCCTCATCCTCCTCTCTCCTATCAGGCACCCACGTGGAGTCAGTAACCTCATCATCCCCTCCCTCCTCATCACTGGAACCAATCTGGCAGTATGCTGCAGCTGCTGGAACATGACTGCCAGATTGGTGTCCTTCTTGAGCATCCCCTCTCTCTGCTCTCACGCTACTGCCTTCCTCTAGCTGGGTATCATCTTCAGACCCTTCGAAACGCTGGGCATCCTCCTGGAGCATGTACCCAACACTGTGCTCAAACAGTTCGGGGGACTCCTCAGGAGGACACGGTGGGTCTAGGGAAGGAGTGACTGATGCCTGGGTGAGAGAGGATGAGGAGGATGAGGAGGGCTTGGTCATCCACTCTACCAAGTCTTCGGCATGATGCGGCTCAACACGTCCAGCTGCCGAAAATAAGGACAAGCGTGTCCCATGGCCACGTGCTGATGATGATGCACCGCGTCCACGACCAGCACTGTTGTCTCTAGACACAGAGCCTGCTTGCCCTCTTTTATTGGCTCCTGACTGTCTTCTCCTTGTTTGCCTTCCAGACATTCTAAAGGCCTGCAGGGAGATGGGAAAACAAGCAATAAGGGCTAGCTTCAGGTGTATTTTTTGCAGGAAGCACACTACGCCTGCTGTAAGTGCTGCAGATGCCTGCCTGTGTTACACAACAGGAAAACACAGCAATAAGGCCTAGCTTCAGGTGTATATTTTGCAGGAAGCACACTACGCCTGCTATAACTGCTGCAGATGCCTGCCTGTGTTACACAACAGGAAAACACAGCAATAAAGCCTAGCTTCAGGTGTATATTTTTCAAGGAGCACACTACGCCCGCTGTAAGTGATGCAGATGCCTGTTAGTGTAACACAAAAGAAAAAAAACTACGAGCAATAAGGGGTAGCTTCTGGTGTATAATGTGCAGGAGGCACACTACGCCCGCTGTAAGTGCTGCAGATGCCTGCCTGTGTTACACAACAGGAAAACACAGCAATAAGGGCTAACTTCAGGTGTATATTTTGCAGGAAGCACACTACGCCTGCTATAACTGCTGCAGATGCCTGCCTGTGTTACACAACAGGAAAAAACAGCAATAAGGGCTAGCTTCAGGTGTATATTTTGCAGGAGGCACACTACGCCTGCTGTAAGTGCTGCAGATGCCTGCCTGTGTTACACAACAGGAAAACACAGCAATAAGGCCTAGCTTCAGGTGTATATTTTGCAGGAGGCACACTACGCCTGCTGTAAGTGCTGCAGATGCCTGGCTGTGTTACACAACAGGAAAAAACAGCAATAAGGGCTAGCTTCAGGTGTATATTTTGCAGGAAGCACACTACGCCTGCTATAACTGCTGCAGATGCCTGTCTGTGTTACACAACAGGAAAACACAGCAATAAGGGCTAGCTTCAGGTGTATACTGTGCAGGAGGCTTAGCAAAAATATCACTGACACTGTCCCCTGCCTATCCTTCTCTCTCCCTGCACACAAGGTTTAGCAGAATATCACTGACTCTGTCCCTGCCTATCCTTCTCTCTCCCTGCACACAAGGTTTAGCAGAATATCACTGACACTGTCCCTGCCTATCCTTCTCTCTCCCTACACACAAGGTAAATGAACAAATATCACTAACACTGTCCCTGCCTATCTCTCTCCCTGAACCGGAACACACTACACAAGGCTGCCGCGCTGACGGCCTTTTATAGTGTGGGGCATGTACTAAACCCCCCTGAGCTATAATTGGCCACAGGCATCCTGCCTGTGGCCAATTATGGCTCTCCTCGCTGCCGGCGCTGTGATTGGCCAAGCATGCGGGGTCACAGTGCATGCTTGGCCAATCACAGCGCCGGGATTGCACTGCGATGGCGCAGTGTATTGTGGGGCGTTCGCTTCACTCGAATTTGGCGCGAACCGCCCAAAACGTTCGATCTTCGTCAAACGATCGAACAGCCGATGTTCGAGTCGAACGTATGTTCGACTCGAACACCGAGCTCATCCCTAGTGTTTACTGATGTAGCACCCTCTACCATAGGTAGGTGCTAGAGGTGTAGTGTTTTGTAGGTTCTGTCATTGCAGGTAAATTTAAGCAGGCCTATGCTGCGAGCTAGGCCTGTTTGTTTTTGTTCTGGGGGCAGGGAGTGGTTAGTGTAGCAGTGGGTGTGACTGACATGTACTTCAGCTTTTGGGTGCCTCCCCTGCTTTCAGTGAGAAAGGGGAGCTGGGTGCAGTGCCAGAGGAGAGACTGGGGTTTTGTGCCAAATCGTTGCGGCCTGAGGGCGCAGGATTTGCAAGTCGGGCTTGCTGGGAACAGTAGTCCATCGTCAGATATCTTTTACAACTAAAGGTTCAGGGCCGCCAAGAAGGGGTACTGCAGGCCCCTGGCCTATTAAGAATCATCAAGTGAATCAAGTGGAACTACTTCTAGGACTTATTCAGAGTGAGGCCTAGTCAGCTTAAGATGGTGGGACAGGATGTCTAATGCTGGGACAGGAAAGTGATGCACAGGAGGAGAAGTGTCTTGGAGGTAGAAGTCTGCAGGAAGAGTGCAGAGGAGGAGAAAGTTTTGAAGTAACGCTGTCAAGATTAGAGTCCACCATTTCTGCTCTATTCAAGATAATGCAAAGATAATAAGCATAACCGCTATAACATTTGCAAAGGTAATGAGTAAACCATGTGTCAATGTAAAGCCGGATCCGCTCTAACATTGCAAATACCAATTTGTTCTATGGGCATCCCATATCCTTTCCCCCAACCAAGTTCAATCCCCCAAATAAAACATCAAAACAAAGCAAAAGACTTTTCATTGTCTACAAGTGTGAGGTATGAATGTCTGGCAGCAGGGTGAATATGCGTGGATGTTAGTAACTAGTGGCAACACAACGCTACACTTATGTTGTGCAATAAATGGATACATGCTTGTATTAACATGTGCGCTGTGGCCACTTTCGTGTTTTCACCAAAACCCCATACAGACACATTTAGTTCTTGACATACCACTGGTTGTAGGATCAAATTCTAGATTCTGCTTCATGACATTATTGCTTATTTGCATTACCTTTAAAACTAACTCATAGATTGATAGTTGGTAAGGTTGAATAAAGACACTAGTCCATCCAGTTCAACCTGTGTGGGTGTGTGTGTTCATGTCGATAATAGTTTCCTTTATCCCTGTATATTGTGTTCGCTAAGATGCACGACCAAGAGTCTTTTAAATCTATCAATACTTCCTGCTGACACCACCATATTGTGGAAGAGAGTCTATCTTTTACCTTATTCCTTATCTTATACCTCAACCAAAGAACATTTTCTATACCTTAACCAAAGACCATGAGCTATGAGTAAGCATCTTATGATGTTAAACGCGTTAGACAGTCCCTGTGTTCACTTTTTGGTGTTTTTGCTGTATTTTGTGGATTTTATGGAATAAACCAGCATCTTTTGCAGAGTGCGGCAGTCCAGGATCCTTCTTTTCCTTAACCAAAGACCAGATGGGTTTAAAAAATGCACCAATGCTTCCCAAGGGCCCCAATAGTATCAGGCAGAAGAGACAACTTAAGGACTTCCCCTTCTCCTTGGTACAATTAATCTCTCACATTTCAAAAATCAGTTTCCTATTTGGAGTTGCTCGGGCCAGGAACTGTGTCCCCCAGGCAGTCTTAAGCCTAGCATAGCCAACATAGGTACATGGGCAACATAGTTCTGGGGGTTTACTCATATCTGCTTCCTTTTTGGCTGTACCAGCACTTCATTCCAAATATATACATTCTTTTGTTAGTGCAATGTGAGATCAGTCAAGTAAGCCAACATTTTAGGGCCATGCCAGGTCCCTTTCTCAAAGCACCTTGAGGAAGGAACCCTACGTGGCAACAAAACATTGGCTTACTTGAGTGATATGACATTGCACTCATAAAAGTATATAGACAAAGTATGTAGAACAAGTCCCAGAGCAGCCTTTTCACCAGCCAGGGACAGTGATATATGTTTGCAATGGAGTGCTGGTGACATCGCATCATTTCACTGTGGTTTGCATGGTGCCATCCACTACTGTCACTATGAGCTTTCATCTGTTATATACTGGGTATCTGTGCATAGGTGGCCATCCTGGTAGAGGACTTTTCTTCATCATGTCAAAGCTGTCCTTCTCCTGACTGGTGGACTAATGATCAAGAAACAGCTGGATAGTAATGAGGTACAGATCCACAGAATAAATAAAGCAGAAGCAGATAGATCCTTGCAATGCTGATCCTAAGGTACAGCTTCCACTTCATCAATGGGAACAGTGAGCAACACAGTTTTAACTTCACCAAGCTCCACATCTTATAAGACTAGCAGTCAGGCACTGCAAGTGAATGGATATATTTCATAAGAAATTGCAGGCAAAAGATAATATCTTCTCGGCTTCTACTTAGGCACATTTAACATAATCTTTGCTTTTTTAGTTCAGTTTATTTTAAAGCAGACCCCCCCTCCTCTTCCCTAATACATCACCAAAACTAACAAAATATATTTAGTAAAACAGGTTTACTTGTATACACCGTATTAACAAGCTTCAACTTTCCCCTCTTGCTGCATTGCCATTTTAAATAAATATTATTGATTTTGTTCGATTAGTGGTTGAACACCCAATGAGATTGGCACCTCATCCCAAAGAGAAAATGAATCAAATGGGAAAAAAAAAAATATGTCTTTAGTGACCAGTTTTATCTTCCTGGAAGTGAATGGGGATGTAGCGCTAAATAAGGAAGACCTAAAAAATTAGGACCTCAAAAATGAACATAAATGTGAATCAAAAACAATAAAGTCCACAGAATGTCCGTAAATTAGTGATGAGATAAAACTAAAACCACACGTGTAATAATATGGGTCATCACATAACTTCTGGAGGTGAAGAGAGGTAGAATACTCTTACCGGAGACGGTGGACCTGCGGGTTAGGCAGATCATATAGGCATGAAAGATCTCAATGGCAGTTCTGCTTGTCTGAAGGTTGGATCGAACGAATCTCAGATGACGACTCTCTAGCTGGTT
Source organism: Rana muscosa (assembly GCA_029206835.1). Classification (NCBI taxonomy): domain Eukaryota; kingdom Metazoa; phylum Chordata; class Amphibia; order Anura; family Ranidae; genus Rana; species Rana muscosa. The sequence goes on along the minus strand of CM055116.1, from coordinate 77,070,201 downwards.
CCCCAACTTGAAAGGAGACTCTGGACTCCGCGACGATCCCCGTAATCTTCAGATAGAGGCAGAAAACAACCTCCACTCTGGAAATTCTCACCAGAATGGAATTGCAGCAAGGAGAATATCTCAATTCAGTCGGCCAACCATGGAAAAAAAGAATGAAGGGAATGCTCCGATGGTGCAGGTCAATGTGGGTTTTATTTAAAAAACCAACAAAATAAAAGTGATCACATACATATAAAACGTTTAAAAGGGCAGTGTGTGGAGCGGTGTAGCAAGCCCGATGCGTTTCGTACTAGGGTACTTCAACAGGGGCATCTTATCTTCCTGGAACTCTGCTCTGGTCCACTGATGACATCTGCGCCTGATCTCGATCTCTCCTCTGTCAGAAAGAAGAATACTTTTCCCTGAGATCTCACATTATTTCATAAAATCTTACAAGATCTTAATGGAATTTTTTTTTTCCTTGCACAGGTGATCTCCCCTGAAGGCACTGGTCACATAGCTTTCCCCAGGTGTACCTGTGAGGTCCTGGCTACATCATCAGTGTCTTGGGAGACCAGGAAGTGAACTACAATAAAGAATAAATGAAAAAATGTGAAAGCGCTGCCCAATTTGCATAAATCTCTAATTGTGTAAAAATCTCTGAAGTGTATGACAAATGATCAATAATAAATAAACTAAAAAACAATGTGTGTAATAAATGTGTGACGTAAAAATCAATTCTTCTCTTAATATGTTTTCACATTAAAAGTGTTTTGGATTCACTTAATGACAGTCTCTGCACATCAATAAAGTAGTGGTTCGTTGGCGCAGATTTAATTTATTAACAATAAAAGATAAGTATCTACATTGTTTTTAATTTTAGAAAAGACTGCCAGATAATTTGAGAACAACATGCGGAGTTCCATGCTGCAGGGGTTTTTTTGTTTTTGAGGAAAGGTTCACTTTCAATACCTCCATCATAGCTTGCAGATATAAAACTTCTGCTGCAATCTTGAATTTAACTTTCAATTGGCAGCTCAGTATTAAAGCAGATTTTGGTAACTGCGCTTACTAATTTATTAAAATAATTGAACTATTAAAATATGTGGGAGCCACTGGGTTCTTTTTAAATACTTGCCAGGATTATAATTGAATTTTACATAAATTGAATTTCAATAAAACCACATAGAATGGAAAAATTTCTGGAACTTCGCTCCAAGCACCAAGATAAACTCATCCGGTGACTCTCCCATGATGGCGGGTGCCCGCATCCGATAAAAGCTTGTCCCGGCTCACATTGAAGTGTCTAGTGTTAAGCAAAGGACGCTGAACACCAAAGTAAGCCTAGCCTATGTGTAAGGGAATGGCTTAATACGTTTCAGCCCTATGATTAAAGGGGTTGTAAAGGTTTGTTTTTTATTTTCTAAATAGATTCCTTTAAGCTAGTGCATTGTTGGTTCACTTACCTTTTCCTTTAATTTACCTTCTAAATGTTTTTTTTCTTTGTCCGAATTTCTCACTTCCTGTTTCTCCTCAGTAAACTTCACACCATCATCCGAGCTGTGTTTAGTCAGCCAGAACAGCTTACTGAACAGCTTACTGAGGAGGAACAGGAAGTGAGAAATTCAGACAAAGAAAACAAAGAAAAAAAATATTTAGAAGGAAAATCTAAGGAAAAGGTAAGTGAACCAACAATGCACTAGCTTAAAGGAACTTATTTAGAAAGTAAAAAACAAACCTTTACAACCCCTTTAAGCCCTGTGAAGCCGTTCCTTTACATATAGACTAGGCCAGTGATGGTGAACCTTGGCACCCCAGATGTTTTGGGACTACGATTTCAATGATGCTCAAATACACTGCAGAGTGCATGAGTGTCATGGGAAATGTAGTTCCAAAACATCTGGGGTGACAAGGCTCGCCATCACTGGACAAGGCTGTCTTTGGTGTGCTCTGCTTAAGATTGGACACTAACAGATCAAAGTCTGTAACCACTTCAGTACAGGGCAGTTTCCCCCCTTCCTGCCCAAGACAATTTTCAGCTTTCTGCGCTGTTGCTTTTTAAATAATTGCGCGGTCATGCTACACTGTACCCAAACATTTTTTTTATGTATATTTTTTTCCCACAAATAGAGCTTTCTTTTGGTGGGATTTGATCACCACTTGGATTTTGATTTTTTGCTAAACAAATGAAAAAAAGCAGAAAATTTTGAAAAAAAAAAACAAAACATTTTTTTTGTTTCTGTTATAAAATGTTGTAAATAAGTATGTTTTCTCCTTCACTGATGGGCACTGATGAGGCTGCACTAACGGGCACTAATAAGGCGGCACTGATGAGGTGGCACCAATGAGGTGGCACTGATGAAGTGGCACTGATGGGCACTATAATGCAGCATTGATGGGCACTGATAGGTGGCACTGGTATGCAGGACCAATGGGCATTGATAGGCGGCACTGATGGGCACTAATAAGTGGCACTGATGGGCACTGATAGGCGACACTGATGGGCACTGATAGGCAACACTGATGGGCACTGATAGGTGGCACTGATGGACACTGATGGGTGTCACTGATGGACACTGATAGGCATCACTGATGAGGAGGCACTGATGGGCATTTATCATGGGCAATGATTGCCATAATTTATGGGCACTGATTGGCATCCCTGGTGGTCATGGGTGGGCATCATTGGTGGGCATCCCTGGTGGCATCCCTGGTGGTCCTGGGTGGGCATCCTGGCGGGGGGCTGCACTGATAATCAATCAGTACAGACCCCCCCGTCGGGAGAGCAGCCGATCGGCTCTCCTCTACTCACGTTTGTCAGATGCGATATAGGAAAAGCTGATACAGGACTTTTTCTGTTTACACTGTGATCAGCTGTGATTGGACACAGCTGATCACATTGTAAAGAGCCTCCGTCAGAGGCTCTTTACCTAGATCGGAGTTGCGGTGTGTCAGACTGACACACCAGACCACCAGGCGCCACGCTGTGCGCTCACGCGCTGGCTTGTTATCCTACTGGACGTCATATGACGCACAGTCAGGATAACTGAACCACTTCCCGACCGTCATTCTGCTATAGGCCAGGCGGGAAGTGGTTAAACACCAGTCTGTAAGTATTTGGGATGGGGGTAAGGATAATTCCAAGAGGAGGCCAGTTTCCTGTTGAGTCTAGTTTAATTTGATGGATACATTGTATATTGATGGCTATAAAGCCATTATTTTATCCAAATAAATATATATCGTACATAAATAAAATGAAATCTCTTTATCAATTGCATTTAAACTTTGCCTTTAAGAGCTTCTGCTGTGAGGGAATTGACTTGCGCATGGCATGCTTATGGTAGATGTAAACTCTGACTGAATTACATTTTTTCTGCTTAAGAGCTGTGTATCATTATTAGAGTGGAACTTTAATGTAAATATTAAAAATGGGCACACAGGGAGGGTTTTCAATACAAAGCATGCAGTTGCAACATAGTAGTTCCGCCATTTAGGGGGTGAAAACAGGTGATGACGAGGACTTGATGCAACCCCTACTCACTGTCTGTCAAATGCTCTCTGAAGAGCGATTTGAATGTGGATCACTCTTCAGGGACTGAAGTAAGTGTGAATGAGCCATAAAACAGGGAACTGACTGCGTCTATACGTCAGCACTTACAAAGCCTTAGCAGCCCTTTAAGATTACTTTAACACCATTGAGGACATTCATTGAATAAGGATGATATTTTCCTGCAGCACTTCTGACTAGACAGCATAATGAAAAACAGAACCCACTATCTAAGGATAAAGAAACATGAACTGATATTTAATTCTCACTGGAGATATGTGGCTATTACCAGCGAAGACGCATCTGGACATACAATTGAGCAGGCTCCATGTTTGATGAGTGGAGAGATATGACAGCGTTAGACTCTTATCAATATCTCACAGTTCAAAGCTGCTCTGTCTTGCACACGTCACATTTATCTGGCTATGTACAAGCCATTCCGAATTTTATGCAGGAAAGAAACTGATAAAAAAAATCTTGTTTATGGCGCCAGTATGCACTATTATTATAAATGTTATTTTCTGTGTGACTGAGGAAAGATACTGCTCAAGTGGTGTACAAGTGTGCAGTCATGGTTGTAGAAATAAATGTGTTTGTGAGGGCCAAAACGTGCATTTAAAGCAGAACTTAACCGTTTCTGAGCACCACAAAATGAAAACATAATTTTTAATATTCAAAGCAAACTCAACAATCCATCCATGTCTCCATGCTTTATTTTATGATGAAAAATCACTTTGAAAAAACTCCCCCCTAGCCTGTATACCCACAGCCATCTTAAGTAGGGGCAGATGATTCGTGTAGCATTTACTTCCTGGAATCCATCTGCCCTTAGTTCAGGCATGCAGGTAGAAGGGTGTGCTTAGCTCTGAAAACCATTCCTCCCCTCCTCCAAATAATAAAAAAAAATGCCCATGAAGACTCCTGGGATGTATGGCATAATTTTGGCTTAGGCCAGAAACCAGGAAGCAACCTAAGAAATTTTTAAAAAAAATGTTTAAAACAGGTCAATATAACTTCCTATCTACTTTTGCTAGCAGCATAAGGATTTTTTTTTAAAATTAAGGCTTGTAACTTGTACAGTATAGGATTTTATATCAACTGTGCCTAGTCTTACCACAAATAGTTAATCCAGCTCTGAGCAACCCTCTTATCTTTTCTCAGTGATATAAAAAACAGACAGACAGAGAAATACCAGTCAGTTCTTTCCCCTTACTGTGAGTGACAGGTGATTTACATATGTCATGCACAAGCCTAAGAGAGGCATTGTGTGTAATTCTCATCCCCCCTCCTCTCATTCTATGTAGACTCATTCCTTGTCAGAATGGAAGCGATGTGCGAGCGAAGGGAGCTATAAGCCCTCTCTCCCCACAAAAATCTTTAGTGAAGGAGTGCTCTGATTCAGATATGGGCCTAGCTACTGTGCTCAGGACCCTAGCTCTGAATATTTTAATGTTTGTGAACAGGACATTCCCTTGTGAGGAAGACTCCAGTTCTGTGTCAGTGAATGACAGGGCGCTTGTAAGTGAACTCATTGATGATGTAAGGAACACTTCCAAGCTGGATGCTGTGGCTGTGGTACCTCAGGAGGATGCTGTTTCCCTTGGTTCCTTCAAGCCTTTCTTTTACACAGCTTCCTCACTGTTTTCCTCACACGCTGCGTCGAGAGCAGCATGGATGATACAGTGGTACACAGTGTTTCCCTCCCCCTGGTCGGTGCAGCATGGTGGGGGGGGGGCGACTTTACTCATTTATGTCTCTATTCCCTGTGAGCCTTCTGTGCGATGTCCTGAGGCAACAACAGGGTCTCTGCACCTGTGGTTTCCCGCCATTTCCTGGGGAATGCTCTGAGCTCTGACAGACACAGGGTCTGAGGATCAGAGGTTACCTGTTACCTGCATGCTGCTTCGGCAGCACAGTTAAGCAGGTTGGAATGATACAGAGAAGATTATGCGCCTCTGCGCCATAATTTAAACTCATCCTATACCTCTACACTGCATACATTCACAGTGTATGTATGTGTTATTGGTCTCTGTGTCTGCGTAGGTGTCCCCCCCACGTTCCAATGCTGTGTTTCAGTGCCATACATGATATAAACGTACACAATATGTTTATGCACGACTCTAGATACATTCACAGTATAGGTATGTATTATACTCTCTGGGTCGGCGCGGGTTTCCGCCGGGGGCTCCGGTGTCCTCCCGCGCTCTCATGGTATGTGCGCTTCGGCTCTCTGCACAGTATAGACATGTTCAATATGTTTATTGCACATACTATACATGTTTACAGTATGGGTATACTGTTTGCGTGGGGTTCCTCCGGGTACTCCGGTTTCCCCCCACGCTCCAATGTAAATGCACAGCATAAACATGTGCAATATGTTTATTCACATGCTATCATTCCTACACGGTATCTGTGTGCTGTCTGCGTGGGTTTCTTCCGGGTGTTCCGGTTTCCTCCCATGCGCTGACGGTATGTGCGCCTTTGGCCCTCTGCACAGTTAAACATGTTCATATGTTTATCACGCATGCTATAATACCTACACGGTATGTGTATGCAGTCTGTGTAGCTTTCCTCCGGGTACTCCGGTTCCCTCCCACACTCCATTGGTATGGGCGCTTACCGTGCTATGCACAGCCTAAATTTGTGCGATTTGATATCCACATACAAACATACCTACCCGGTATGTCTGTGCAGTCTGCGTGGGTTTCCTCTGGGTTTCCGCCCACGCTACCTGACATGCGTGCCTTTGGTGCAATACACGGTGTAAACATACACATTATGTTTATACACAACACTAAATACATTCACAGTAAGTTGTATGTATTGCATTCTCTGAGTATGCGTGGGGTCCTCCGGGTACTTTGGTTCCTCCCACGCACCAACGGTGTGCGCGCCTTCGGTGCTATGCACACATAGGCTTGTGCAAAATGTTTATCACACATACTATAGTACCTACACGGTATGTGTATGCAGTCTGCGTGGGTTTCATCCGGGTGCTCCAGTTTCTCCCCCGCGCTCCAATGGTGTGCGCATTTTCAGCGCTATGCACAGTATAAACATGTGCAATTTGTTTATTCGCAGGCTAACATACCTACACGGTTGTGTACGCAATCTGCGTGGCTGGTTTCCGTCCAAGCCCCGATGATGTGCGCGCCTTCATCGCTGGCAAAGTATAAACGCGTTTAATAGGTTTGTCCACACATACTAAACTACTGTGGTGGTATTATGCTCTTTGTGGCTGGGTGGGTTTCCTCACACACTCTATTTGCGCGTTTTGACGCAATACACAGTATAAACTATGTGTTTGTACAATCAGCACTTATCCATGGGGAAGCTGCTGGATGAAGCATTGTCATAAGGATCCCTGGTATCAGGGGTACCACTTTCCACCTGCCTTCAGTGGTGTTCAGAAGCACTGGCTTGGACGGTGTTCGCCAGGCTGAGGTTAGCGTTACGCCCGTTAGTGGCTGCGTCTCTGGCGTTTCTGAAGCTCAATGACTGGGCAAAAGCCTCTGCTTCATCTATCAGTCGACGAGCAGGTGCACTGCAACTGCTTTAGCCTTTAGGGTCTCTGTGCCCGGGGTGGGTTTGCGCCACCTGTGGAGGCTGAGTTACTGGTCCTCTGACCGAGTTTCTAGGGAAGCTCTGTCAAGTTGCCTTTATTGGCCAACAGTTGAGGCACCCTGTAAACCGGGGCCTCTCTTCTCCGATACATTACAGAGTCTCTTTGGGATTTTCATACATCTCGCTGCAGGACGGTCCTGTCGGCCGTGTGCATTGCAGGGGAAGTGTCCTTGCATCCGGAGGTGTTTCCACCTCCTTTACCGGTTTAATGGTTGGACTGATTATATACAGGACATTGTATCTTTTGTATCACAGAAATCAACCAATTGTATCAAAAACAGGAATGCCCTGTTCACTGGCCAGGATGTACAGGATGCTGAAGAAAGGAAGAACAAATGGGTTCCTGTGCTTCCAGGAGTGCAGTTGTCTGCAGGTGATAGCTGGTTAGTACAGGCCACACAGGTGTCAAACTGGCGGCCCTCAGCTGTTGCGAAACTACAAGTCCCATGAGGCATTGCAAGGCTGACAGTTGCAAGCATGGCTCCCACAGGCAGAGGCATGATGGGACTTGTAGTTCCATAACAGCTGGAGGGCCACCAGTTTGACACTCGGCAGTGATCAAGGACAATACGACCGGTGTGGCAATGATCAAGGATACTGCAAGTGGTATAGTGGTGATTAGGGACACTGTAACTGGTATGGCAGTGATTACAGACAATGTAACTGGTGTGGAGGTGATCAAGGACACTAATTGGCAGCACTGATCTGGTGACATCATACCGCTGTGGCAGCGATCAGAGACAATAGCTGGCAGTACTGCCATGCAGTGATATGCAGTGATATCAGACCAGCCACCCATTGTACATGATCTTTACCACAGCAGTACGATGTGACCATAGTGACACTGCACTTTCTCTGGGGAGAGTATTGAAAAAAAATATATTTTTTATAATTTTTTTTACAATTTTTTTTATAACATACTAACACCAGAGTAGCGCAGTAACTATACTGCTCTTGGTGGGTGTTTTTTTTTATACCACAATTGCTTATTACAATGATGATCACTGTACAAGCAATCATTTCTCTATTTGTTTGGCATCTGTTCATGATTTCAGTGTTTACTACTATGGTTGCTCTAATTGGCAACAATAATCACATGGTACAGGGACACTGTGATTGGACCTGTACCATGTGATCACTCTGTTCAATCACACAGTAGTAAACAATGGACTAATGAATGATATCCTTTTTTATTACTGCTGACTGTGATCACTGTGATCGATCACAAGGATTACATGGTACCTGGGCCATCACAGTGGCCCGGTACTGTGATCAGTGATCCGCTGTGTCCAATGCACACAGCTGTCACAGATTGGGGCACACTCAAGACACGCTTCTGGGAGGATGTATGGGTATGTCATTCTGGAGCAAGGAGGCTCCTGCCTGGCCATTTATGTACATTGGCCATTGAGAGGTGGTTAAGGACCTACGACACACCTCATATGTCCTAGAGTTCTTCCAAGCTGAGCACATACCCACTTGTGTAGCTGTCAGTTTAAAATGTATCCAGTAGTATTGCTACAGTTATCAGCTTTTTCAGCACTGATTTGCAGAAGGGATTGGCATATTAGACATGCCGATGCAAATGAGCTGACAAGGAACATGCTGATAAGAGGACAGAGCAGAGTGAGCTTCTTTTTCATTGTCCAATCAAAACCTGTGCACAGGGAGGTGTGATGCATTTCTTAGCTACAGTAAAATTAAAGTCAGGTCACCAGCCTCCTGTCTGGCTGGGCTATGTAGATCTCAAAACTGACTGGACTGAAATAACAATCACTTGGCAGACAAAACAGCTCCCATTTATGCATTTCAACTAGCTGTTTGTCTGGAGTTCCGCTTAAAAAATAGAAGGTCAATGGAGATGTTTTACAAGTCGCACTCCAATACAAACTTATGTGTACAGCAGTGGTTCTCAACTCCTGTCCTCAGGACCCACTAACAGGCCAGGTTTGCAAGATAACTGAAATACATCACAGGTGATATCCTTTGCTGCTCAGTGATTGCAGTATTCTAGCCTGCATCTCCCCAAGGTAATACTTAAAATCTGGCCTGTTAGTGGGTCCCGAGGACAGGAGTTGAGAACCACTGGTGTACAGAGAAGAAGGTTCGGTGCTGGTCAATAATCATTTTTATCAGCAAAGCAGCTGGCAGAATCTGTGTACTACGCACTAATTAGCAGTGAAAGCAATTAGCGAAGATACCAGATAATGGAACCGTAAACACTATGTTTAGAGCCGTGGTGCCAGAGGACCCGTTCTAAAGTGTACACAGTTCAGAGATCAATGTCCCAGCGCCTGCAAAATGTAAATTAAAAGATTATTTACTGTGCTGAAATTTAATTAGGCATTAGGCTTACCTACCCTGAAAAAACAAAACAAGTAAAGCATCATGAAAGCTGACAGCTAAATACATATTTGAAGTCAGGTTTTTATTTTTCTCAGAGAACAGATGCAGGTACCCTTCCCCAACCCGCTATCACCTCCTGTCTCTGTCTCCTACCTACCTCTTTGCATTGTCACTTGTCCCTGCTCCCTACTCACCTCCATGCACCGCCCCTCATCTCTTCTCCCTTCAAACCTCAGTGCACTGTCCCTTGTCTTTGCCCCCTACCAACCTCTGTGCACTGTTACTTGTCTCTGCTCCCTACCCACCTCCATGCACCACTGTCCCTTGTCTCTGCTCCCTACTCACCTCCATGCTCCACTGTCCCTTGTCTCTGCTCCCTACTCACCTCCATGCTCCACTGTCCATTGCCTCTGCTCCCTACTCACCTCCATGTACCTCCCCTCATCTCTTCTCCCTACAAACCTCCATGCACTGTCCCTTGTCTTTGCCCCCTACCAACCTCTGTGCATCGTTACTTGTCTCTGCTCCCTACCCACCTCCATGCACCACCGTCCCTTGTCTCTGCTCCCTACCCACCTCCATGCACCACCGTCCCTTGTCTCTGCTCCCTCCTCACCTCCATGCTCTACTGTCCATTGCCTCTGCTCCCTACTCACCTCCATGCACCACTATCCCTTGTCTCTGTTCCCTACTCACCTCCATGCTCTACTGTCCATTGCCTCTGCTCCCTACTCACCTCCATGCACCACTGTCCCTTGTCTCTGCTCCCTACTCACCTCCATGTACCTCCCCTCATCTCTTCTCCCTACAAACCTCCATGCACTGTCCCTTGTCTTTGCCCCCTACCAACCTCTGTGCACCGTTTCTTGTCTCTGCTCCCTACCCACCTCCATGCACCCGTCCTTTGTCTCTGCTCCTTCCTCCATGCACTGTCTCTTGTTTCTGCTTCCTATTCACCTCTGTGCACCATCCCTTGTCTCTGCTCCCTACTCACCTTCATGCACCGTTCCTTGTCTCTGCTCCCTACTCACCTCTGTGGACTGTCCCTTGTCTCTACTTCCTACCCACCTCCGTGCACTACTACCCACCTCCATGTACTGTCCCTTGTCTCTACCCCTACCCAACTCCCAGTACCGCCACTTTTAGACAATACAGAATCAAGTATCATTTTTATGGAATTTGTTAATGACAAGGTAAAATAAACTGCCTGCAGCCAGCAACAATAGATTACCACCCAAGAAACACTAGATCCCCTCCCAGCAACTATAGACCCCCAAGAAACAATAGATCTTCCAAGCAACCATAGACCTCTTTAGCAACAATAGACTCCCCCTAGGAACAATAGACCAATGGGTGGATGATTGCTGGTTCCACCCTCATCATTGATAGATCCTGTTTTATTCTACGAATAGTGGATCTTGGTGGAAAGGGCGAGCATAGTCGAACTCTTTTGATGCATCTTTGACAGCCCAGCCCATTAGTTGTATTAACCTCCCTGGCAATATTCCCGAGTCAGGCTAGGGGTGAGATTTCAGTACCATTAGCGGTAACCCCGAGCCAGACTCGGGCTGCATCGCAGTATCCAGGCAAAGTAACTTACCTTGTCCCCTGGATCCTGCAATGTCTCCCCGCTGTCTCCTTGCTCGATTCACACAGTGCCCGAGTGCCGCCGAGCTCCGTTCCCTGCGACGTTGCGGCGCACGGGGGCGGAGATCGGCGCCAAATTCAAAAAAGTAAAAACACAATACACATACAGTACACTGTAATTTTACAGATTACAGTACTATATAGAAAAATTACACATCCCCTTTGTCCCTAGTGGTCTGTCCAGTGCCCTGCAAGCACTTTTATATTATAAATACTGTTTTTTCTGCCTGGAATTTGGAGATTGTCCATAGCAACCAAAAAGTGTCCCTTTATGTCAAAAGTGGTTTTAGACCAGCTAGAAAACAGCGATAATAAATTAGAATCCCTTGCAGAATTGAGCGATAGTGATTTGTGGGGAAATTCGTCATCAAACACTGAAAGTAATGACAGTGACAATTCTGCAACTGAGCAAATTTCAGTGTTTTTGATTTGATTACATTATTGAATAATTTGTATTATTATAATTTGTTATAATTTGTTGTTATTATTTATAGTTATTTATTATATTATAATTTATGACTTTGTGTTTCAAACTTTATCATACCCCGGATGTCTACTAGACTCTTGTTTGGACAGATTTAAGTGAGTTATTCCTAAGAATTGCAGGCCTACAATATAAAACGCCAAATTTCCATACAAAATAATTGTACCGCTTTCAGCACTTAAAATCTGACAGAATCATATCGCCAGGGAGGTTAATCCCCACTGTGGCAAGAATGGGGTGTCGGAGTAGCAAGACTGAGGAGGATTTTCCCTAACAGAAGAGGATCATCACAAGGGACATATCCTGCTCTCTGTAATTTATGTCCCTTGTACTGATTCTTCTGTTTGTGATTTTGGCTGCACTTATGCCGCATACACACGATCGGAATTTCCGTCAACAAAACCGTGGTTGTTTTTTCCGTCGGATGTTGGCTCAAACTTGTCTTGCACACACACGGTTGCACAAATGTTGCTTGGAAATTCCGATGGTCAAGAACGCGGAGACGTACAACACTACGACGAGCCGAGAAAAATGAAGTACAATGATTCCAAGCATGCGTCAAATTGATTCCGAGCATGCGCAGCACTTTTGTGCGTCAGAAATGGCTACACACGGTCGGAAATTTCCGACAAGGACTTTTGCCGTCGGAAAAATAGAGAACCTGCTCTCAATCATTTGTTGTCGGAATTTCCGACGGAAAGCTCATACACTGACAAATAATTACGGATGCCAGGTTACTTTTGCATATTCGGGACGTACCGATATACAATATATTGCCGTTTAAGTGGCATCAGGCCAAATTTCTACAGACATCACAATAGCTAGTTATGTATTCCACACTTTTTTCAAAACCATCAAAGGGATTCAGAAACATCTCACAAGCCAAAACCGAAGAACTCTGGTTTGTAAGTTACAGGATTGAATAATGTCTCTGTCTTAATGAGTCCTTAATGAGCCCTGACTTCTTTAGCAAACACACCTCCCATAAGGAGGCATTTCTGAAAGGGGCTAAATTATCATTAGCAAAATACTTAGTAAGTTTCTGCATTATCAGCAGTTTTAAAGGTATAAGTGATCTCAGACCTCCTAACACTTTCCGTTATATTGCTGAAAGCCACAGTGTGTAGCCTCGTACACACGGCCGAGATTCTCGTAGAAAAAAACATGTAGTTTTTTTCGACGAGATTCTTGGACAAGAAACTTGTCCCGGCCGAGTGTACACACGCTCGATTCAAAGAACCCGCGGTTCTTTGAATGGAGCGTACGCGGTGACGTCATCGACTACGACGAGCATGCGCTCGTCACATTCGATGCCGTCGCCGCCATCTTGGTATACCCTACGTATGCCTAGGAAGCTACCGCGCATGCGTCGAATTCATTTCGAACATGCGCGGGCTTCCCGGCGGACAGGTAAGTGTACACACACTCACTTTTCTCGTCGAGAAACAGGCTGACGAGAATCTCGACGAGAAAATAGAGAGCAGGTTCTCTATTTTCTCGTCGAGGTTACTTGTCGGTTTTCTCGACGAGAAACCCGATAGCCGCGTACACACGACCGATTTACTCGGCAAGACATTTCTGCCAGCAAGTTTGTACGAGGCCTGTGTGCTGTAAAATAGCAAAACTCACAGAAGTCTCGGGGATGAAAGATAGCGTTACAAAGTTCTGACAGCTCAATAACAGTGACCAATCACAATGAGGTATGGATAATAGTCTCATAAGCAGCCTACTGTGAATCCAGTCCCTTAATCTCCTGCCACCAACGCATTGCATATGTTTGGCAGTACACATATGCCCACTGAAATATTTTGTTTCGGAATTTCGTTTTCGTCCGAAAAATAAATGTATTTAGTTACTCCCGAAATTCGTTTTTATTTATTTAGTTTTTCGTTAAAAAATGCATTCGTCCGAAAATCCGAATTAATTAAGGTAGAATCTGTCATTGAAGGCTTATGGTGTCTGTCGAATGTTCTAAGAAGATTCGACGGAGCAGCTAAACTGTACGACGCCACAATCGTACTTTTCCGGTCGAATGTTCCACCTTCAAGCTATAGTAGAATTCTAATGTTGTATGACTAGTAATAATTATATTTATTAATTATTATTATTATTACTAGTCAACCAACATTAGAATTCTTCTATAGCCTATGGGCGGAGCATTTCACCATAAATGTCCGCTCGCTGCGATCGTATGTTTTTAGCTGCTTCGTCGAATCTTCATGTCTCTATAATGTCGAATCTTTTCTCTCTATGTAGAATAATCTTGGACTAATAGAGTTAAAGCGGAGTTCCACCCAAAAATGGAACTTCCGCTTTTCGGAACCCCCCCCCCCCTCGGGTGTCACATTTGGCACCTTTCAGGGGGAGGGGGATGCAGATACCTGTAGAATACAGGTATTTGCACCAACTTCCGGTGAGTGACTCCCACGGGAGTCACTCAACTTCCCGTCCTCCCCGCTGTCTTCTGAGAAACACACTGGTCCCAGGAGAGAGCGGGGACCACTGGGATCGCGCCACGCTACTCGCGCATGTGCAGTAGGGAACCGGGCAGTGAAGCCGCAACGCATCACTTCCTGATTCCCTCACCGAGGATGGGGGCAGGGGCAGCCGAGTGCCAAGCGATTGCTCGTCGGCTGCTGCCGACATCACGGGCACACTGGACAGGTAAGTGTCAATTTAATAAAAGTCAGCAGCTGCAGTATTTGTAGCTGCTGGCTTTTAATATTATTTTTTTCTCGGCACCTCTGCTTTAAGGTTAGGCACATTCGACCGCAGGTTCGATAGACACAGATTGTTATTGTCAGCGTCATGTCGAATCTCCTATCTACATCGAACTGTTGTCGTAACGAAAACGAAAATATAGCATTTGTTTATGTCGGATCTTTCGGATTTTGGATTCTGCGCTTTCGTTATCGTTTGTTAAAATGATAACGAAAATACCCGAAATTCGGACAAAAATGCATTCGGACAAAAACAAATGCACATGTCTATTTGGCAGCAGCATTGAGGGTAGGCTTTGATGCCCACACACTGCACATATAAAAGGTTGCTGTTCTGAGAGTGCGCTCACTCTGCAAACTCCAGAACTTTGACTGAGCTGGCAGGACAAGCTTCTCTTCATGTTATCACTTTGGCAGCCAACCATAGTGGTCATGTGATCAGGCAGATCCCCCCACCCCCTTCCCAGGCGTAAAGACCCATTTAATGGAAATGAAGGTAGTTAAAGAAAGGAATTGATACTAGCACACATTAAAGCCATGAATCAAGATTCATAATTTCTAATTTGTGTGGCGGCAGGTAGTGGTTAACTGTAATTCCCGGATATTTCTTGGCGGGTTTGCTGGGGTCCTGTGTGATATAAAAGGGACAAGGGTCTGGACCCAGAGGGGAGAGATGGTGGGAAGTGAAGTAAAGGGAAAGAGAAGAAGCTTCGCTTAGGCCTGGTCAGCCACCTGATGCCGATACTGGAATCTAAATTGCCAGTATAATGCCGAGTTGGAGCTAGATTCCAGATATTGACTCAACTATTATTGAACTTTTGCTTGAACAGGTACGTTGGGGTAGTAACAAGCCTGAAGTTAGGGACAAGGGATGTTAGGAAATGTGGGCACTTTATCTTGGACTGTCGATTGTCGCTGTCATTATGTTTTTTTTTATAATCACTTTTTTCCTTTATTACAACACATTTCAATATACAACAAAAAACAGAAAACATACCATACAGTTTATCCATACAAATCCATTCTAACATAAAACACTCAATCCCCTTTCCCCTGGAGGCACTTTAGGTCTTTGATCCTCTCCTTTGCAAAAGGGGAGCCCAGGTACGTACCCTCCCCAAAAAAACAGCAAATAGAAAAAAATACCCCCCCCCCCCCACCCTCCCTACACACACACACACCTATCATGCTTCGTTTCCATAAAGAAGTAAATGAAGAAAGGAGCTTAATACCGCCTTATTATGTGTTTACTCGATCCCAAGTAAAAAAAAAAAGGGGGGGGGAACCTCCAGTGGTGTTAAATTGCTATTGTCGTGCCCATTTTAATCTATTTTAATATTGGTTTAGTGAAATTCTTTTAAACCTCTCCCGCCTTCCCCTGATCATTCCCTCCCCCTTCCCTCCCTCTCCACCCCACCCCCCACCCTTCTTTACTTGAATTTTAAAATTACTAATTTATATATTTGCTCTTTCCCTGAGCATGTGTAGATGTGCTCCGTGGACACACACATATATATATATATATATATATACATACATATACACACACACTTATCTGTACACACACATATATATATATATATATATATATATATATATATATATATATATATATATATATTGTGAGGGGGTTAGCTCGGCAGCGGGTGTGTGTGACCCCCGGGATGGGCTCCCCACACAAAAACAGGCCCAGCAAACGGAGGTTGTGGTTTTCAAAATCAAAAAAAGGTGCGGTTTATTTTCTATTTACAGTGACAAAACACAGCAAAGCCAAAAGAAACATAAACAAAATAAATCCTGGTCAACTTGACCTCTGACTAAACATACAGGTTTCCTAACTAACAACTGGGATCAGCCTAGTGCTGTCCTAGTCCCTAAGTCCCTGGTTTTAAATGTCCAAGCAAATAGCCACACAGGCTTTGTCTCACCGCACAGGGGTTCACTCTCCCTAGACAGTCCACACAGGTCTGGTTCCAGGCATGAGCTAACATCTAATGAAGCTGGGAGTTCTTATAGAGGCCTAAATGAGCTGACAAGCTTCAGCTGGTCTCATCAACTCCCTGTCTGAACGACGCCCCACACTCTCCCTAGACATATGAGTCATCCATGAGCCCACTAGCCTTAGCTGGGCTTATACAACTCTCCACCTAGTTGTATAAGTCGGCGTAAAGCCTGAATCTGGGCGAAATATATCTACCCCCCTGGATGCAACCAGGTGACTTTACCTTCCTGCTGTCACATACCCCCCCCCTCTTGTTTTAACCTCGGGGTTGGAACACCAGCAATCAGGCATTCATGTACTCGAGACAAAGCATCCACATTCCCCATTTGAACGCCAGGGCGATGCTTTACTGTGAAGTTGAATTCCTGGAGGGCCAGGAACCACCTATTCACTCTTCTATTTGTTTCCTTGTTTTGAGCCATCCACTTTAACGGAGCGTGATCCGTAACCATGTCAAAGTGCCTACCTAGCAGGTAGTACCGAAGGGAATCTAGAGCCCACTTCACCGCTAAACACTCCTTTTCAACGGTGGCGTAATTTACCTCATGGGACTTCAACTTCCTGCTGAGGTAAATGACTGGGTGCTCTTCCCCGTTCCAGACCTGGGACAATACTGCTCCTAACCCCACATCTGACGCATCACTTTGTACGACAAAGTCTTTAGAGAAGTCGGGTGAGTACAACACTGGCTGGCTACATAAGGCTTGTTTCAAGAATTGGAATGCTGCCTCAGCCTCGGGGGTCCATTTAATCATGACCGACCCTTTCCCCTTCGTTAGGTTGGTTAGGGGCACAGCCTTAGAAGCAAAGTGGGGAATGAATCGCCGATAATACCCAGCGATTCCCAGAAAGGCTCGTACCTGCTTCTTGCTGTTGGGACGTGGCCAACTCTGGATGGCCTCGACTTTGTTGAGTTGGGGTTTTATTACTCCCCTCCCAATGGTGTACCCAAGATATTTGGCCTCCTCCTGCCCAATGGTACACTTCTTGGGGTTAGCCGTAAACCCCGCTTCCCGAACAGAGTCCAGGACTGCTTGCACTTTTGGCAGATGTGAGGCCCAATCTGTGCTATGGACAATTACGTCATCCAGGTAAGCCGCAGCATACTTCCGATGGGGCCTCAGCATCTGGTCCATTTTCCGCTGGAATGTGGCCGGCGCATTCTGTAACCCGAACGGCATTCTTTTATATTGGAACGCCCCGTCTGGGGTTACAAATGCGGTTTTCTCTTTGGCCAATTTGGCCAGGGGGATTTGCCAATACCCTTTTGTGAGGTCAAGAGTCGTCATGTATCGGGCTGTTCCCAGCCGGTCGATCAACTCATCTATACGTGGCATGGGGTAGGTGTCAAATTTTGTAACTTTGTTCAACTGACGAAAATCGTTACAAAATCGCCAGCTCCCATCCGGTTTAGGCACCAACACAATGGGACTAGACCAATCACTTTGGGACTCCTCTATCACCCCTAAGTTCAGCATTTTCTGTACTTCCTCCCGTATTGCCTCCCGTCGGGCCTCTGGGATCCGATAGGGTTTTAACTTCACCCTTTCACCGGGCGGGGTAATGATGTCATGCTCTACCCCAAATGTTTGTCCCGGCAGCTCAGAGAATACCTCCTTGTTGCAAAGCACAAACTCCTTAACCTCCTGTTGTTGGGGTTGTGACAAGGTGGCTGCTATTCCAACCTCAGGAATCACGCAACCAGTTTGAGCTGGTGACCAAGTGTCTGCGACTAGGGACTCTCTATCCCTCCAGGCTTTCAACAGATTAACGTGATAGATCTGTTCGGGCTTTCGCCTTCCTGGTTGTCTGACCTTGTAATTCACTTCGCTCACTTTTTCCATTATCTCGTAGGGGCCTTGCCATTTGGCAAGGAATTTACTTTCAACCGTAGGGACAAGTACCAGTATCCTATCCCCCGGGGAAAAGGTACGGGTCTTGGCTCCACGGTTGTACACTCTCTGCTGTGCTAACTGCGCTTGGGCCAAATGTTCCTTCACGATGGGCATTACCTGTGCAATTCGGTCTTGCATCAGGGCGACATGCTCAATCACACTCCTGTGGGGAGAACTCTCACTTTCCCAAGTTTCCTTGGCAATATCCAACAGCCCTCTTGGGTGTCTCCCATACAGTAACTCAAAGGGGGAGAATCCCGTAGAGGATTGGGGCACCTCCCTAATAGCAAACATCAGATAAGGAAGTAGACAGTCCCAATCCTTTCCATCTCTATCCACCACTTTCTTCAACATTTGTTTTAGGGTTTTGTTGAATCTTTCAACCAGCCCATCGGTTTGGGGGTGATACACAGATGTACGTAATTGCGTCACTTTGAACAATTTACACAGCTCCTTCATAACCCGGAACATAAAGGGTGTACCTTGGTCCGTAAGCAGTTCTTTACAAATACCCACCCGGCTAAACACAAGAGATAGCTCTTTGGCTATGGTTTTGGCCGAGGTATTTCGGAGAGGGATTGCTTCTGGATAACGGGTGGCATAGTCCATTATAACTAATATGTACTGGTGCCCCCTAGCGGACTTGATTATAGGACCTACCAAATCCATGGCGATCCTCTCAAACGGGACCTCAATGATGGGTAGAGGGACCAGCGGGCTACGGAAATGTGGCATCGGGGCCGACCTCTGACACACAGGGCAGGAGGAACAATAATTTTCTATGTCCTTCATCACCCCCGGCCAATAGAATCTCTGTAATACCCTCTCTCGGGTTTTCTCTGTCCCCAGATGACCTCCAAGAATGTGCCCATGGGCCAACTCCAACACCAACTTCCTGTAAGGTTTGGGCACCACAAGCTGCTCAACGGTTTCTTCTGCCCTTTTTGCCACCCGATACAGTAGGTCCTTCTCTACGCTGAAGTATGGGTAAGTGCAGGTATTATCTGGGTTCACTAACTCGCCATCTATTTTCACTACGTTTTCCCGTGCCTTTATTAGGGCGGGGTCTTTCAACTGTTCTGTGGCAAAGTTTTCCCTGTGAACCTCAAGATCAGAAAACTCCACAGACGGTAGGTTTTCGTCTGAGGAGGTGGGCTCCTCTCCAGTTTCTTGAGTCTCCCCTGCCAATACTGATAAGGGAAATTCCGGAGAGTCCTCACCACTCTCAGGGGAGTTCTGGCTATCACATTCCTGGTACATAGGGGCACCAGTGGGGGGCTCAGGATCATCCCACAGTTCCCAGAACTTCGGAAAATCCCTTCCCACAATGGCGTCATACGGTAACTGAGATACTAAGCCCACTGGATGAGAGAGGGTACCTTTGGGGGTCTCGAAACACACTGTAGTCACTGGATACTCTCGGGTGTCCCCATGCACACAAATAACAGCTACCTTGCTATTCCCAGAGACCTCTGTTTTAACTAACTCAGCCTTTATCAGGGTCACAAGGCTACCTGAATCCAGCAATACCACAACATTTCTACCATTAACACACATTTTGCATAAATGTTTCTCAGTTCCTCGAATGGCAGTGCATGCGACTGTCGCACACAGCGACTGACGTCTGCCCGTCAGAAAGTCACACTGCATGGGTTCCTCCACAACCGGGCAATTGGCTGCAATATGTCCCGCTTGCCGGCAGCGGTAGCAAACGATCCTTCTTGCCGCCTCTTGAGCCGCTGATTTCCCAGGCTGTTCTCGCCAAACTTGGGGTAGAGCTCCCACCCTCTCACTCTCTCCACCCTTACCCCTTGGAATCCTCTTATCCGCCCCTGGGGATGGTCTGGTCTTAGGGTGGAAAGTCCGAGTGTCTCTGGAAGAGGCCGTCAGGTTCTATGTAGCCAAGTATTTCTCCACACGATCCACAAGACCATCGGCCGTCTCTTGGTCTCCATGGCTTACCCACTTTTGGATGGCAGTAGGAAGAGCTCTCAAAAACCGATCCATTACAACACGTTCCACAATCTTTGGTGCGGACAAAGTCTCTGGCTGTAGCCACTTTCTGCTCAGGTGAATGAGATCATACATTTGAGACCTGGGGGGTTTTCCAAGCTGGAAAGTCCAGTTATGCACACGCTGAGCCCGGACAGCCTGGGTGACACCCAGCCTTGCCAATATCTCAGCTTTTAGCATCACATAGTCTTTTGCTTGGTCAGGCTCTAGGTCATAGTAAGCCTTCTGCGATTCACCAGTTAACAGAGGAGCCACCAGTCCAGCCCACTGCTCCTCAGGCCACTTTTCTCTTTCAGCAGTCCTTTCAAATGTGGTCAAAAATACCTCTGGATCATCCTCTCCAGTCATTTTTGTCAATAAACGACTCACCCCAAAGGACGCGGTATTAGTGGGACGGCTTTCCTCACTGGTCTGCGGACGTTGCTGCATTACTGCTTCCATTTGTTGTAGTCTCTGCTCTTGCTTCTGTAACAGGTCTATGAAGCGGGCCTCAGATTGCTGCTGGGCTTGTTGCTGAGCTTCCAGACTCTGTTGGTGAGCTTGCTGCTGGGCTGCAAGGCTCTGTTGATGAGCTTGCTGCTGGGCTGCGAAGTTCTGTTGTTGAGCTGCAAGGCTCTGTTGATGAGCTGCAAGGCTCTTTTGCAAACCTGCATTTGTCTGCTGTTGATTGGCATTTGCTAGAGCCAGCTGCTTCAGTATCTCCTCCATGCTGGCTTAAAAAAAACTGCCACTGGTTCTCCACCAACTGTGAGGGGGTTAGCTCGGCAGCGGGTGTGTGTGACCCCCGGGATGGGCTCCCCACACAAAAACAGGCCCAGCAAACGGAGGTTGTGGTTTTCAAAATCAAAAAAAGGTGCGCTTTATTTTCTATTTACAGTGACAAAACACAGCAAAGCCAAAAGAAACATAAACAAAATAAATCCTGGTCAACTTGACCTCTGACTAAACATACAGGTTTCCTAACTAACAACTGGGATCAGCCTAGTGCTGTCCTAGTCCCTAAGTCCCTGGTTTTAAATGTCCAAGCAAATAGCCACACAGGCTTTGTCTCACCGCACAGGGGTTCACTCTCCCTAGACAGTCCACACAGGTCTGGTTCCAGGCATGAGCTAACATCTAATGAAGCTGGGAGTTCTTATAGAGGCCTAAATGAGCTGACAAGCTTCAGCTGGTCTCATCAACTCCCTGTCTGCACGACGCCCCACACTCTCCCTAGACATATGAGTCATCCATGAGCCCACTAGCCTTAGCTGGGCTTATACAACTCTCTACCTAGTTGTATAAGTCGGTGTAAAGCCTGAATCTGGGCGAAATATATCTACCCCCCGGGATGCAACCAGGTGACTTTACCTTCCTGCTGTCACAATATATATATATATATATATATTGTGAGGGGGTTAGCTCGGCAGCGGGTGTGTGTGACCCCCGAGATGGGCTCCCCACACAAAAACAGGCCCAGCAAACGGTGGTTGTGGTTTTCAAAATCAAAAAGGTGCGGTTTATTTTCTATTTACAGTGACAAAACACAGCAAAGCAAAAGAAACATAAACAAAATAAATCCTGGTCAACTTGACCTCTGACTAAACATACACGTTTCCTAACTAACAACTGGGATCAGCCTAGTGCTGTCCTAGTCCCTAAGTCCCTGGTTTTAAATGTCCAAGCAAATAGCCACACAGGCTTTGTCTCACCGCACAGGGGTTCACTCTCCCTAGACAGTCCACACAGGTCTGGTTCCAGGCATGAGCTAACATCTAATGAAGCTGGGAGTTCTTATAGAGGCCTAAATGAGCTGACAAGCTTCAGCTGGTCTCATCAACTCCCTGTCTGTACGACGCCCCACACTCTCCCTAGAGGTATGAGTCATCCATGAGCCCACTAGCCTTATACAACTCTCCACCTAGTTGTATAAGTCGGCGTAAAGCCTGAATCTGGGCGAAATATATCTACCCCCCTGGATGCAACCAGGTGACTTTATCTTCCTGCTGTCACATACCCCCCCTCTTGTTTTAACCTCGGGGTTGGAACACCAGCAATCAGGCATTCATGTACTCGAGACAAAGCATCCACATTCCCCATTTGAACGCCAGGGCGATGCTTTACTGTGAAGTTGAATTCCTGGAGGGCCAGGAACCACCTATTCACTCTTCTATTTGTTTCTTTGTTTTGAGCCATCCACTTTAACGGAGCGTGATCCGTAACCACGTCAAAGTGCCTACCTAGCAGGTAGTACCGAAGGGAATCTAGAGCCCACTTCACCGCTAAACACTCCTTTTCAACGGTGGAGTAATTTACCTCATGGGACTTCAACTTCCTGCTGAGGTAAATGACTGGGTGCTCTTCCCCGTTCCAGACCTGGGACAATACTGCTCCTAACCCCACATCTGACGCATCACTTTGTACGACAAAGTCTTTAGAGAAGTCGGGTGAGTACAACACTGGCTGGCTACATAAGGCTTGTTTCAAGAATTGGAATGCTGCCTCAGCCTCGGGGGTCCATTTAATCATGACCGACCCTTCCCCCTTCGTCAGGTTGGTTAGGGGCACAGCCTTAGAAGCAAAGTGGGGAATGAATCGCCGATAATACCCAGCGATTCCCAGAAAGGCTCGTACCTGCTTCTTGCTGTTGGGACGTGGCCAACTCTGGATGGCCTCGACTTTGTTGAGTTGGGGTTTTATTACTCCCCTCCCAATGGTGTACCCAAGATATTTGGCCTCCTCCTGCCCAATGGTACACTTCTTGGGGTTAGCCGTAAACCCCGCTTCCCGAACAGAGTCCAGGACTGCTTGCACTTTTGGCAGATGTGAGGCCCAATCTGTGCTATGGACAATTATGTCATCCAGGTAAGCCGCAGCATACTTCCGATGGGGCCTCAGCATCTGGTCCATTTTCCGCTGGAATGTGGCCGGCGCATTCTGTAACCCGAACGGCATTCTTTTATATTGGAACGCCCCGTCTGGGGTTACAAATGCGGTTTTCTCTTTGGCCGACTTGGCCAGGGGGATTTGCCAATACCCTTTTGTGAGGTCAAGAGTCGTCATGTATCGGGCTGTTCCCAGCCGGTCGATCAACTCATCTATACGTGGCATGGGGTAGGTGTCAAATTTTGTAACTTTGTTCAACTGTCGAAAATCGTTACAAAATCGCCAGCTCCCATCCGGTTTAGGCACCAACACAATGGGACTAGACCAATCACTTTGGGACTCCTCTATCACCCCTAAGTTCAGCATTTTCTGTACTTCCTCCCGTATTGCCTCCCGTCGGGCCTCTGGGATCCGATAGGGTTTTAACTTCACCCTTTCACCGGGCGGGGTAATGATGTCATGCTCTACCCCAGATGTTTGTCCCGGCAGCTCAGAGAATACCTCCTTGTTGCGAAGCACAAACTCCTTAACCTCCTGTTGTTGGGGTTGTGACAAGGTGGCTGCTATTCCAACCTCCGGAATCACGCAACCAGTTTGAGCTGGTGACCAAGTGTCTGCGACTAGGGACTCTCTATCCCTCCAGGCTTTCAACAGATTAACGTGATAGATCTGTTCGGGCTTTCGCCTTCCTGGTTGTCTGACCTTGTAATTCACTTCGCTCACTTTTTCCATTATCTCGTAGGGGCCTTGCCATTTGGCAAGGAATTTACTTTCAACCGTAGGGACAAGTACCAGTATCCTATCCCCCGGGGAAAAGGTACGGGTCTTGGCTCCACGGTTGTACACTCTCTGCTGTGCTAACTGCGCTTGGGCCAAATGTTCCTTCACGATGGGCATTACCTGTGCAATTCGGTCTTGCATCAGGGCAACATGCTCAATCACACTCCTGTGGGGAGAACTCTCACTTTCCCAAGTTTCCTTGGCAATATCCAACAGCCCTCTTGGGTGTCTCCCATACAGTAACTCAAAGGGGGAGAATCCCGTAGAGGATTGGGGCACCTCCCTAATAGCAAACATCAGATAAGGAAGTAGACAGTCCCAATCCTTTCCATCTCTATCCACCACTTTCTTCAACATTTGTTTTAGGGTTTTGTTGAACCTTTCAACCAGCCCATCGGTTTGGGGGTGATACACAGATGTACGTAATTGCGTCACTTTGAACAATTTACACAGCTCCTTCATAACCCGGGACATAAAGGGTGTACCTTGGTCCGTAAGCAGTTCTTTACAAATACCCACCCGGCTAAACACAAGAGATAGCTCTTTG